>QXTE01000005.1:8964653-9397396 GCA_003942145.1 Platysternon megacephalum | reverse complement strand
CCTAGCCGACATAGCTATGCCAGTGTAGACACAATTATGTCAACAGAAGAATGCTGCTGTGCGCATAGCTAATGTTGTTCAGAGAGGTGGTGTAGGAGTTCTTCTGCCAGCATATATTGCATCTATACAACGGGACTCTGCTGGCATAGTTACCCTGGCGTAACCAAGGCTCTGTAGTGTATGCATTTCCTTCTGAGGAAGTTGAGCTGTGGCCAGAACTGAAACCGAAATCTGAATTACCCTGAATTTTGGGGTTGTTTGAAATCAGGAACTTAATTTTGAAATTAGAAGCCACCCCTACACTGCAACTTCAAAACAACCCACCCCAAACTACCTGCTTTAGACAATGCACTCAGATACTATCAATGTTCATAATTCTAAAATTGAATGGTCATGAAAGGTGTTCCACTGATAAGCTATGAAGAAGCAGTTGTCCGATAGAACAGATACCATATGGGCCACAGCAGTGGAAGTTTCCCCCATCTACCTATTCATGTGCCTCATCTGGAAAGGTGGCCAAATTTTACTAGCTCTGTAATTTGTTGCTGTTGCTGCTGCCAATCATCTCAGAGTGGCAGAAGACAACTCAGCAGTGTAGCCAGAGAACAAAGAAAGTGAATAAGATTTAAGTGTATTGAGAGAATAATTATAACAGTTTTAAAATGTGAATTGATAATTAAGACTACTTGGGTAATTATATGCAAAATCCTATTTTGGCATGACATTAACAAGTTACATGTCCTCACGGTACGAGTTTATGTCAGTAAAGTTATTGCAAAACCAGATAAGGCTCAGGGAAGGGCAGCAAATTAGTGTTAAGTGCATGTGCCTTCCACTTCCATGAGGGGAGTGGTTAGAAAGACCAGACTACTTAGTTTTGAATGGAGAAGAATAAGAGGAGATGATGACTGAGAGATTTACAATAATTTGCTCGTTATCATGATAGATAAGAAGAAACTTGATGAAGTAAAAATCTAAAATGGATTAAAGAACAATTCTTTTAAAATTAAAATGTACAATTAAACCTTGGAACTCACTGTCACTTGATATTATTGAGGTCAATAGCTAAGTAAGATTGAAAAAGAGTTATGTATTTATTTGAATAAGACTAGCATTGGTGTTTTCACTAGCTAAAATAAAATTGCAAGGAGTATTAAGTTTCGTACTACAGGACACACCCCACGTAACCAGCTGATGTCAAGGAGAAGTTTCCCCCATGCTATCATATTGTGTGATTAGATTCATCATGTTGGGTTTTATACTCTGTTATTCACTGAAATGTTCAACATTTGCCATAGTTAGTGACAGGATACTGGACTAGAAGGGCCAGTGGTCTGTTTGGAATGGCAATACCGATGTTCCAATGATCCCTACATGAATTTAAGTGTGAGAGAAACGCTGATTATGCTTATCGGTAAGTGTGAAAAACAGGTTGTTAGAAGTGTGATATTAAAGAGGAACATGATAAATTGTTTTCCATGGACACCAAGGGTAGGCCAAGAAATAATTGGCTTAGTTTGCAGCAAGGTTAAATATAAACTTTCCAACTCTAGTGATTGTTAAATACTAAAATAGGCTTCCAGGGGAGGTTGTGGAAGCCCCATCATTGGAGGATTTTAAGAATCAGCTCACACACACATCTGTCAGAGATGGTCCTGCCTCTGGGGAGGATGAACTAAATGACCTCTTGAGGTCTCTTCCAGACATCCTTTTCTGTGATTCTATGACTATAACAAGTCAGATTCACTCCTGCCCTGCATTACCAGAATGGTAGCGTTCTACTCCCATTTAGAACAAGTGTAGAGGACGACAAAAAGTGCTGGGCAATGGTGAATTGAGCCCAAGATATGTCTGTGCACATTTCAGTTTAAATCACTGAATGAGTCTAATCTAGGGTTAACATTAAATTAAACATTCAACGGCATTGACTTAAAGGCCTTAAGAGATCAGAAGGCAAAGCTTTAAACACATTAGGACTAAGTTACCCTTGTTTGGATACTTTCTCAGGCTTTTGTTAGTCATAAAAGCAAACAGCTGTTTAGCAGGACTTGCATGGGAACCTTTTATCAAGCTCCTGCCAGAGGCAGGATAGTGATCAAAAACATCAGCAGATTTACATCTCTCTCAAACCAAAGCCAGAAGATTTTTAATCATTAAAATGTGATTACAGAAAAGCAAAGATGTCAGTAGCCCAAAATAAATCTATGTGTGAGAAGGACAATTTGCATGAGTTAAGCCTGGTAAGAGGTCCCTGCAATTTAATAGCTCTCATAACTCCGATATTACCATGTACACAATGAAGCCACTGCTTGTAAAGCCCTGGGAGTTCCTCAGACAGAGATGCTAAGAATGTGAAAAATGTTTTGATATATTATTAATGTACTATAAATACATTTGGGCATAAATTCTTCTGAGCACGTTCCACTGAGCTAATGATCTACAGAAGATGAATGGGACAGTTTGAATGTCATCTTCCATGGAAAAATTCACCAGTTTCCATTAGCACAAATCACCGATCTCCTGTGGGACATCGGCACAAGATTGCCACTGGCATTTTCACCAGCTCCTGTAATCCAGTGATGCACTGATATCAAGTGTGGGAGAGCCCCAAATTCAAGGCTATTGTAGATTCACCATAACATTTTCTAAAGGTTCGGATTGCTTTTAAGAATATTTTTATAAATGCAGAAGAGAAGTTCCCAGATAAACATAGAGTACAGAAAATTGAGGGCCAGCTGGCTTTAAAAGGGTGTCTAATTCTGGGTCTGCAAAAATCCCTGTTGGCTTGTTTATAACCACGTAATTGTGCACGTCTAAATCCAACTAACCAATTTATACAAGCTACATAGGTATGATCATGAGTTTAGACCCTGACCTTTGCACTTTCATTTTAAAATTGGAGGTCATAAATGAAAATTTGGCCCTAAAAAGTAGGGCTTCATTTTTTTAGTACAGCAATGTAGCTATGTTGGTATAGTTTTCATAGTGCAGACGTAGCCTAAGTCTACCTCGGCATAGCAGGTTAGGCTAAGAGAGGGGTTTAATAGCTTTCCCACCCCTACTAAAAACAGAGGAAGAAGTCAACATCTCATGGGCTTGTGGGAGTCCTCCTTAGTTGGTGGAGACTCACCAGTGAGCAGCAGGAGGAACGGGGCTGAGACATTTCTGGGTTTCCCAACACTTGGTGGGAGAAGACGTGTCCAGCCCAGAAGTCTTCTATTCACCGCTTCTAAAAAGCAGACTCTTGCCTCTACATGCCTGAGCAAAAGAGAGAACACATAGCACATGCATTTTGCATAAAAATCTCTCATTTGAACGGCATTAATATCTTCTAAAATGCAGGAAATTGCATTCAGCATTTCAAAACTTTCCCCGGGAGGAGTCCCTGCTCCTCTCACGTTTATTTGTTTTGACATCAGTAGGGATGCTCCATCCTGATTGAGTAAATGGTGGAATTTTTAGGTAATGAGAGTGGAAAAAATACCCATATCCTTTTGCTTGGCTAACTATGGTCCTGCTCCCTGGGGAGATGAACTCCTTTCAAATACATTTCTCCTCTTCCCTCGGCTGCAGCCCATCATCATGCTTAATACCACACCTCAATACCGCATAGCATCAAAACCTTTGTCAATACCCTCCAAATGCAGTGAGTTTCCCCTCCTATTTTGATCTATTTTAACCACTGAAGTTGAGTTATGATGGTGGAATTGGCTTTCTCCTACTGCATCTAGTAGTGAAGGAGCTATAGAAGGTTGATAGTATAACCCAAATAGAAAATGGTGTTTTATGGCTATGAACATGCGTTTCTTTTCCCTCTTTCTAAGAGTTCTTGTTTAGCACCAATGTATTTAGTCATTCCTATTGTCTTTTAAGACCTGATTTGACTGATCTGCTCGGTCACAAAAGAAACTAGGCTGGTAGACAGCTTGAAAGAGAGCAAGCAATCTGTGACTCGGTTAAGAAGGAACCAAGGGAATGCTCTAGGTACAGTCTAACTGTGTCCTGGAGTGGTGCTGTAAATATGATCCATGTCTATCTACTAGTTATAAAATGTGGCAGTTTATCTCTGTATTGACTGAAACACAATTTTTAACAGCTGGACGAAAACAAAATGTTTTAAGGGCACAGAAGTGAACCATCAATTAAAAAACAAAACAAAACAGTTAACTGCAGTTCCCTCATTATGAAATTATCAGTTGTAGCATCAGGGCCAGATTAACCCTTTGTGGGCCCGGCACCAAACATATTTGTGGGCCCCCATGGAGGCAATGGAGCAGGGCACGGGGAGATCAGTCCCCGGAGCAAGGGGCCAGCCAGAGGCAATGGGGCATGGCATGGCTGGGGAAGCCCCGCTCTGCCCAATGTGAGGGCACTATTTACAAACCGGCAGTTGCCAGAAACACAGTGGCCTGCCCGGCCCTGTGCTGCCTGCATGCCCCTTCCCCTCGGGGGCAGGCCCATGCCACACCCCACAGACCCCCCCCTGCCCAACACCCCACTACTCTCTATGGCCAGAGGCCCCCCGGACCCACCCACAAATGCACAGCACCCTGCACAACACCACCCCTGCCCACAGCCCCACCACAACTGCCCAGCACCCCACACACAGAACCCCCGCTCCCTAGTGCCCCAACACACACAGAACTTCCCTGCCCCTTCACAGCCCAGCACCCCCCCCCCCATACTCCTTATAGACCAGTGGCTCTCAAACTTTTTTACTGGTGACCCCTTTCACATACCAAGCCTCTGAGTGCGACCCCCCTTATAAATTAAAAACACCTTTTAATATATTTAACACCATTATAAATGCTGGAGGCAAAGCGGGGTTTCGGGTGGAGGTTGACAGCTCGCGACCCCCTGAGGGGTCCTGACCCCCAGTTTGAGAACCCCTGCCATAGACCCACTCCCCCAAGCCCTGCCTCCCGGCTGCACTCACCGGCTCTGCTGGGAGGTGACTCTGTCTGCCGGGCTGAGCCGCCAGTGCAGCCAGGGCTGGTCCCAGGGCCGGGAATCGCTCTGGCCCCTCGGGAGTGGCTCGATCAGCCAGGCCAGGGTCTACCCCGGCCGGGGTCCCTCAAGACGTATTTGCCTGGAGGGGCCCAGTCAAGCCCTCCACACTGTTCCCCCCACACACACCTGGCTGAGACTGTCCAGGCTTCTGCACCAGTCCCAAGCGGCTCAACTCTGGGGAGACAGGTGAGGCCCCACAGGTGGTAGGAAGCAGAGACTGCCCAGAGCCGGAGGTGCACTGGGCGGGCCAGACCCACGCCGCTTCCCGCAGCTCCCATTGGCCAGGAACGGCGAACCTCAGCCACTGGGACTGCGGGGGTCCATGCCTGCGGATGGTCAATGTAAACAAAACGTCTTGTGGCCCGCCAGCGGGTTACCATGATGGGCCACGTGCCAAAGGTTGCCGACCCTTGGATTAAACCATCTGTGAGTTCTTTGTCCATTTCGGGCTTGATCCAAAGCCCTTTGAAGCCAGTGACTCTTTCCCTTGGCTTTAGTAGGGTTTGGATCAGGCCTTTAGAGAATTGCATTCATAAAAAATCATGACTATCACAGAATAATAGAAATGTAGTGCTGGAAATGACCTCAGGAGGTCGTCAAGTCCAGCTCCCCCGCGCTGAGGCAGGATCAAGTAAACTTAGAGCATTCTGACAGATGTCCAACTTGTTCTTAAGAACCTCCAATGTTGGGTTTCCGCAACCTCCCTTGGAAGCCTATTCCAGAGCGTAACTACCTTATAGTTAGAAAGCGTTTCCTAATATCTCACCTAATTCTCCCTTGCTGCCATGTCCACCATCTCATCCACTTCTTCCTTTTGGGTGACACTGATCTACTTTGAAGCATTACAATATCAGCCTTGAGCACCCCAGTCCTACAAACATTTGTGCGCTGGAGTAATTTTACACATCTGAATAAAGCCAGTTCAATGTTTGCAGGGAAGACGTGTTTGTAAGTCTGAGGCCATAGTGTGCAAATTAAACCTGTTCAAGGTCTTTTTAGTATACTTTGACTGTGTCTATTTTTAAATTATTCCAGTAGAAAACAACTGTAACTTGTGTTTTGGGGCATGTTTGGATACTTTTTATGCATTTCCTACTCTCGTCCTTCGCAAAAAACCAGAGTTGCCTCTAAGGTATATAAAATATTGTGGATGGGACTACACCAACATTGTCAAACTGAAACTGACAAAGATGTGCAACCTAGTTTAAATTACACAGAAAGTGGAGAGAGAAAACCCAGTGAGGTTTGCAACAGCCATAGCAGGGAAATACTAAAAGCTGAACTGAAGAATTGCTATCCAGCATAGTCTTCAAAATCACTACGCTGCATTATATTGCCCGACATGTCAAATATATATTACTAATTTTCCAGAGGTCTGATCCAGAGAGATACTGAGCTCCATTGCATGTTGCAGATGCTCATGACCTCTCAGGATCAAGCTCCAAATTAGTTCTCTTTGTAAAGTGGTAGTTTCTCAATCCCTTGAAAAATTACTATGCCTGGAAAGGCTCAAACAACTAATCTCTGAGGTATGCGTAAACACAGAATCAAACAATTCTGAATCATTCAAATTCAAGTGGGGAATGAGGTATCCCTCGAAATGAGGCTGCCTATGGAAAATTGATCTATTTGATCTACCAAAACCTTAAGATAACTACTGAGAAAATTACACTGTCACAGTCTAAAAAGACTGCATGTCATTATGAGCAAACCTCTCTTGGTTTAATCAAAACTCAGCTGTTACTAGAGGCTCAAATTAAATTCAAAAGGCCAAATTCTACACTGCCGTTGTTTTCCCCCAAACATATCCAGTACGCGGATATTCTACATGGGTCTTAAAATATTTTATTATACAGTTTTCCCATCTACAATTCAGAGATATTTTTGTAGGAATTCTGTCCAATAATTCCCATGCTATTATCTTTAGTAAAATGTTCATTTTGGCTGACATTTAACCCTATTTTTTGCTGTCTTTTTAGCACCTATTCTTACTTTAAGATGGAAGATATTTTACTATGCAACTTAGGTGCAAACACTTAAACTTTAGGGCTATGAATATGTTACAGATCTCTAGGTATGAATCATCTATGCCAAGCATCACATTTGTACTTAATGCTAACATTTCTGCTCATTTAATGATGGGTATCAAAAGTTGTATATACAATCCCCTCATCTAATATTGTATCCTCTTTAGCCCATTGGTAGTAACTTTTAATGCTATTTTATAATTGGATAAATACTCTTAGCATTATTTTAAGATTGGGTGACATAATTTTGGAACTAAACTTGAAACACATGACAAGTATGAAATACCTTGTGTCTGATGACTTTTGTCAAGGTAATGTCAGCATTCATGGTTGTACTACTATGAAGGCAATAAGTAACACACGGTGTGTTTGGGCAAAGACCTCTTAGTTTGGAATTCCATCTGTTGAGGTCAGAGTTGGTCCGAACCCAGAATGCCATAACTGAACCCTCTCAAACTTTGAGGGACTTCACAGCTAGGGCCCACCTCCAGTCAAGTTATTAATACATAGTATTGCAAATGAAAGTGGGATTATTTTAATCTTATGCTGAAGTCTTTAAAAGTAGGGAGTTATTTTATTCTAGACAAAGTCGTCTTTTTTTTTTTTTTTAATCTCAGCACTGCAGGTCTCAGAAGTAGACATCAAAGAGAACGTCAGCAGAGTCTGAGCCTAACGAGATCCAGTGGTAGTACGCTGTCCTTCACAAATGCCAGGTTCTCAGCTGTGCATGCGCTCAGTGCGTATTATGGCAGTAAAATGAGTCAGTCAGTCAGTAATTGGCATTTCAGTGATTGGGTCTGGACAGGAGAGGGCAGGACAGACTCAGGGGTTCTTCTGTCTTTCAGACTTCAGGCAGGTTTGAAGGCAATAAAACTGTAACACTTTGGTTCTGTTGGGGATGTCTTCTCCTTGAAGTTCCCCAGTTTGACTTCTGCCTCAAAGGAGTTCAGAAGCAGAACACAATGGTGTCGCTGTGTTCTGCTTCCGAAGGGTAAAGGCAAGGGTCTGGGCAGCATACCTCCTCCACAGCCCTGTCCCCCACATGATCCTACTTGCCAAAGCCCTGTTCACCACCTGGTCCTCAGTACCCACTACAGCCCTTCTCCCCATCTCTCCCTCCTACTAGAGGTCTGCTTCCCCCACCATAGTCTTACAACAGCCACCCTGTGCATCCCAGTAGAGCCCCACTCCACACCCCAACCCGCAGCTGCAGCCCTACATCCATCAGTCTCACCCACAGCAGAACCCATCTACATGCTCCCGACAAAAACCTAGCTCCTGACATGCCCTCTCTTCCCTCACCCTCTCTATTCCCCTCATGCCAGAGTCCTGCACTCACAAACTTTACTCCAACCTCAGAAAGGTTAATACAGCTTACCCATAGATTATTTCAAAAGTCTGTGATCTGTTGTTACCCCCTAACCAATTCTATGTTCAAGATTATGACCTGTAGCAGAGAACCAGATGTTCGCATTGTGGATGGTTGTATGTTGGAACCATAAAGGAGTTTGTCGTGGATGTGAGGAGTTTGTGGGTGCCTTTGGGTGTGATGATGTATGAATTTCAAGACATGTGAATTGAAGTGGATGTGATTGTCTGTGGTTGCCCTAACTGCTAGTTTTCTTGATTTTCAGGGATTGAGTTGATAGGAAAGGCACTTGAACAACCTTAATTGTAAGTTAATGACGTTTTCTTGCATGTAAATTGCATTGCTGCAGTGATTTCCACAAGGTCAGGTCAGGGCCATAGCTTTATCATCTATTTGCTACCACACTACCCCAGCTATGTGGGGAGGAGCGCTAGCAGGTGTGCCGATTCTTGGAACTGAGGCTGTCCCTCTGCGCACATTAACTGAGTCCAAGCAGCAAAGTTGCAGTGGAGAGGTGAGGGATCAGATTTATGCGTTACGTGTGAGAGCAGTGGCAGTAACAGAGGATGGTCAAGCTACAAACCGAAATGCATGAGAGAAAAAAACATGAGAGAGAAAGGAAATGAGTCGAAAAGTGGGCCTTCCAAAAAGGCATTGCATAGACTTTCTCTCCACTGTGGCTCCTAACCCCTGCATTGTACGAAGTGGGATATCCAGCTTTTCATCCAGCTTGGATCCATTTTTTTCCCATGACCTAAATGATCGATATTGCATAACTTACCTCTATCTCCTCTGGCCAGTGGAATCTAGGGTGTGTCTTTGCTAAGGGACTAATGGTCTGGACATCCCCTTTAAAAATATAATACAGTATGGTGGTTTTTTCATTCCTTGTTGTAATAAATGGGCTGTCATGACTCTCAGGCCTTGAACCCAGGTCCACAGGAGCAACCACACGGCAGGCAGCCAAATGGCTGCTTCACTTGGCTGCCTGCTAATAACTGTTGATCTGGGACCCATGAAGCCCAGCCCCAGTGTGAGACTGCCCCTCTGCTTCTCCATTGGCAGAGTCCCAGAGCAGCCGATTGGCCCCCCTGGCAACAGGAGCAGGAAGCTGTCTGAACAACTGGGATCCACCCTGCTTTGTGCTTCTTGCTCCTGCTCCCCTTCCCCCTGCTTGACTGACTTCCCAGTGTCCTGACCTGGCTTGCCTCTGCACCTCTGGCTTGTGGTTCTGATGTCTAGTATATCTCCTGCCTCTGACCTCCTGGTATCCTGACCTAGCCTGACTCTGGTTACTGATTTGTGGTTCTGATCTCCAATCTGTCTCTGGCTTCTGATCTCCCAGCATCCTGACAGTGAACTGTGGCTCTGACCACTAGGTATGACTACCCATAACCCAGCCCTGACTTGGGCTCTGTGATGCTCAGAGACATTTTGAATCCTCATAGTTTAAAATAGTAGATATCAAAGTTACAGGTATGGTGGAAAGTTTGTATACAAATAAGGTGCTAGATTGGACAGCTCAGACCCATGTGCAGTTCAAGTTTAGGCCCATTATCCAACAGGGCAATGTACTTTGGCTAGAGATGGGTCTATAAAAGACAGTGGATGTTCCATCCACAGGGCAGGAAAACTTTCCCTGTGTTTCTTTTGTTTTAAGAAAAGTCGATGGAGAAAATAGTGTGAGGGATATTGGAGTGAAGGAGGTGGTACTTTCCAGCCAGTTTTTCCATTCTTAGCAGCTAGACCCTTGCTTTGTGGTTTTTTTTTCTTTTAATTGAGTAAAACTTAGTTTGGTTCAAGGTGTAGACTTTTGCCTTGCACTGTTGGGTTCCAGATGATAGCGTTCCCATTGTCACAAAAAAAATTACATTATTGTTGTTGTTATTTTATTATCTAGAAGTATTTAGTAGCATTGGATGACATTAAAATATGGCATTTGTTCTGCATACTAATGTTAATGTAGCTAAGGTAAGGCTTATCAGTATTTGTGATTGCCATACTGCTTCAAAACTCTCAGAATGCTTTTCTCCACAGTGTGGTTATCTGTGCTAATAACAAGAGCTCATTGTTTGGGGTAGAGAGGTAGAGCTCTGGTGAATAATAACATTTCCCTCCACCAATCAACACATTTGAATTGAGCAACATTCATATAGTAGTGCCCTGGGCATGAAAATTGAAGGGTGTGCACATTGCTTTCATTCTCAATGAAGATTTGTCGGTATCTTGAAGTATCACATTGCTTCTTTGTGGAAGTTCCTCATCTGGTATAATGACTGAAGGGGGGTGGTATGTATATGGTCACATGGAAAATAGTGTCTGCTCAGAATGCAAAGGCAGAAAGGCAGTACAGTATCCAGATAGTATTAACATTATATTGTAACTCTATAGTCTATGGATAACACTTTCAAAAGTGCGTAAGTGATTTAGGAGGCTAAGTCCCATTGGCTCTTAAGTCACTTAGGCATTCCACACAAAGTATTCACCGCCCATACCTACATGCACACAAACCTACTTCTTTATTGTGTTAATATACAAACTGATATGAAACTTCCTAGAACAAGCTTGCTTCATTAAATGTTTCAGCCTGGAAAATAAATTTTTCTGAAAGTTTTAAGTGACTAGAAACAGGGGGTTAGAATAGAAGCCTTTATGCAGATCTAACTATGATACAACTTTTGGTGAATTTATCAGATTTTGGATGTGAAGGGTGGAGAAGAGTAGTACACATTTTATTTCTTCTGACTCTAGTGTCCTGTCGTCTTTCCTTTATATCTTCCTAACAATAGTCTACACTTCTATTGAATCTTTCAATCAAGGATCACAAAGCATTTGTAAACATTAGTTAGGCCTCACAACACTCTGGGGAGGATGTTGGTGTTTCCATTTTACAGATGAAAAAAATTCAGGTGTTAAGTGACTTGTCCAAAATTATAGCAGGTGTCAGTGCAGAGCCAGCAGAAGAAATCACAGCTCTCCGGTTACCCATCTTGGGCTTTGAATCAGGCACTAAATAAACAACTCTCCCTTTGTTAGTGGTAGCTCCTGTTCTAATTGCCACAGAACCATTTCTCTTTTTCCAGGGTTTCTTGCCATCTCCAAATCTCCCCAGGGCATATATTAAAAAAAAGCATTGTGAACAATTTCATGTCTCCCTCTCCCCTTCGCTGATATGAGACGACTCTAGTTTTTCTTTGTTAAGAAAATGACTTCCTATCTGCTGATTGTAATCAAAGGATTGCAGAACATTTCAGTAGATGCACCCAGTTAGTAAATGCAAACAGTTCTGGAATTATTGTGGAGACTTGGTTCTGAAGCTGCGGCTATGTCTACACTACACCTTTAGGTGTGAATAAACCACCTCCTTGAGTGACATAAATTACATTGACATAATATTCCACTCCTCATTTAGTTACTGCGGATTAACACAGGTACAGTCTTCCTCATTTCCTACCCTTAAATTTGGTGTAAAATTAAAACATGTCGCTCTGATATCATGCAATTATTTTTCATTTCAGATTTTGTGTGATAGAGAAATTTGCCTTCGTGCATTTCTGAATGTCCTATTCCACTAATAATGTAGAAATCTGATAAAGGTTAATTTAGCATTGTTATATGTGTAATAAGTGCTCATAAGTCAAAAATCTGTCACCAAATTCCCTGAAATCTGTTGAATTTTAGGTGTGTTTTAAAAAAAAAAAAAAAAACCCACACGTTTTAGATACTAGGTTCTATTTAAAAAATTCACCATTTCTCCCCTCATTTACTACCTGATGACATTTTGGAAGAAAAAAACAATCCTCTGTGACGCATGGCCAGAAAGGGCTAAGCATGCTGCAAAATAAATGACTCAAATTCAACCCTTAAGGACGTGGGGAGATAATATTTGGTGGTTTTGTGTATTTACGTATATACGAGTAGGGTCAACAATATAATCAACAGTCCCTGTCTATGCTGAATTCTGATAATTCAAAGATCAAAAGAACATCCTAGCATTTAAATTAAGTGTAAACATGGGATATCTCTGTATTCATCTCTCTTTGAAATGTATAGCAAATCATCGGCGAATGGTGGAGGAACCAGGCGGTTGTCTTATGTTAATTTGTATAGCTAAGTACTGGTGATGGTCCTCCTTCAGAGTTGCCCTAATTGCCTATTGTTCCCTGAGGAACTCCCAACTTGTCAAAGAAGAGCTGAAATTGTATAAAAGATCCTTAGGTCCTGATTCTGTTTATCTCAGATCTGCTTAGGCTTCATCAGAGGAAGTTTAAATTGCAAGATGAGATCCCAGTTATGCTGGTACACTCTGAATATGAGACTGGACTATAATTTATGAACTAAATTATAAAAGAACTCTTTGCAACTACAAAGCTCACCATCTCACTGTGTATCTAAACCTCAAGAACTGAACTCATGTCTGTATGTATATTGATATTTTAACCATACTCTCTCTCTTTTCTTTTATAATAAATTTTAGTTTAGTTAATAAGAATTGGCTGTATGCGTGTATTTGGGTAAGATCTGGAATATTCATTAACCTGGGAGGTAGTGTGTCCGATCCCTTGGGATTGGTAGAACCTTTTCTTTTATATGATGGAATAATATTTTCAGAAATCTTCATCATATTTGACTTGGGTACCTGGATGAAGGCCTGAGGCTGGATTACTTTAAGGGAACTGTATTGTTGGTTTCTGGACAACCAGTGAGGTAATAAAGAAGCTGTTTTATGCTGGCTTGGTAAATCTAAGTATTGAATTATCCACCAGCTTTGGGGTTTGTCTGCCCCATTCTTTGCAGTTCACTCTAATTGGTTAACCTCAACTGGCTTCCCACCGGGACTCTGGTCACACCTTCAAAGAGCAAGCTTCATGTTGTGAATTATAAGCAGTGAATAGACGAATACCTTCCAAACTAACACCTATAAAAATATTTAGAGCACTTCATTGAGCAATTCCTTTCTTGTATAACAATGATCAGATAATGAAGGAATGGGATGTAATGGATGGACCACATAAACAAGTTTTTAAAAATTATTTGATTTAATCATTAATCTGTTAAATAATTCCAGCATAGCAGTAGACTAGATAATAATAAAGCTTTCTAGATTAAATATAGACACCATATATCTTATGTTATATTAGGGATGGCATGCATTCTCTCTCTCCTCTTTAGATAATACATTTCCTACTTATTTTTCATTATAACACCCAGTAGCAGTACTGGAATGTTTTAATAAAGCATAGGAGACTCATTATGTATATTGGGTCAGATTCTCAGCTGGGGTAAATCAGTATAATATATATTATAAAATGATCTTTGATAATATCTTCAACGTTTAAAAAATTGTAATTGGAAGAATTACATGCGCTAAAAGGAATTCCAACACTTCAAAAAATTAAAGTTTCTCAGCCTGAGCATAGACTCATGATGCCATCTACTGAAAATACAAGCAATAATGTCTTCACTATTAGCCTTCATTTTACAGAATTTTCTTTTCTCTAACACTGAGGCCTCTAGTTGTGGTGAGATGTTTTGCAGAAAATGTGGGAGCTTTTTCCCAAGCACATTTAAAATCAAATTTTCACTGTATTCTGAATTATTCATTTTTCCTATTGCTCCTGATCTGTCCACAGGCGGGTTGGGATAGAACAGTGTTTCTCAAACTGGTGTGCCCGCTTGTGTAGGGAAAGCCCCTAGCGGGCCGGGCCGGTTTGTTTACCTGCCCCATCCGCAGGTCCGGCCGATCGCGGCTCCCACTGGCCGCGATTCACCGCTGCAGGCCAATGGGAGCTGCTGGAAGCGGCGGCCAGTAAGTCCCTCGGCCCGTGCTGCTTCCAGCAGCCCCCATTGGCCTGCAGCGGTGAACCGCGGCCAGTGGGAGCCGCGATCAGCCGGATCTGCGGACGGGACGTGTAAACAAACCGGCCTGGCCTGCCAGGGGCTTTCCCTACACAAGCGGCGACCCCAGTTTGAGAAACACTGGGATAGATCAATTAGGAAAAGGCAAGGTAGAGGATTCAGAGAGTCCAATAGTTCCTTGGGCAGAGTCAAGTCTGTTTGTAAAGCCCCAAGCACAACAGCCTTCTGTTCCTGTTTGGGAATTCTGGCTGCTCTCATTAGACAAACTGTAATTACAACTGATATTACTGAGGGTTCACTTTAAAAGATTTCAGTGTTGAAAGATACTATTATATTTATTCCCTATAAATAAAATAGGAATTCTGCTATAATTGGTAAAAATGTTCAAAAACAGAACAAACTATTTGTCAAGTGTACCTTCCACTGTACATCATTCCACTGTACATCCCCCCACCCTCTCCCTTTTCTCATTGTTTGAACTGTGAATTGGGCCATTTCCTCTTAATTACACTGTGCAAGTCTTTAGTAACTCTACTTGAGGTTAGTGGAGTTATTCCAGATTTATAGCATGTAACTTGGAGCAGAATTTGGCTTGTTGATTTTATTGTTTATTGTGTGTCGGTGAGAGCAGAATTTTACCTCAGAAGTTGTATTTTGTAGGAAGCACCTTGTTATTTTCCTTGCTTGGTGCTAAGCATTTGAAATTAAGGTATGTGGTGTTGAGAATTTTAAAGTGAGATATTTGTGAAAAGGTGTTACTGAACTGTAAAATAAAATGCGCTGTTTCTGCACACATGTTCCAGGCCAAATTCTGATCTCAGAGGCATGGCATCAAGCCCAAGTAACTCCATGGAGGTCAATGGAGTTACTCCCAGTTTCCACCAATAAAAGTGAGAATAGAATTTAGCCAATAGCGCATGAAGGTACATCAGCAATTTTATAAAATAGCATTTGATGGAAAGTCCCCATTGGTGCAATCACAGTTATATTCCCACTTTCAATGTAAAAAATGAAAGTACATTTAAAATTCGGTGAGTCTTTCTTCCGAACACCTATGGTTTTAATTCAATAAGGCAGGCGATTCTCTGATGGATAAAATATTGTCTGCACTTTTTTTCTGAGGTGATAAGATAGACACTGACTTTTTTTTTTCTGAGTTGTTCCAGAATGTCAGCTTTAGCAGGATTAAGTTGACTTGCAAAGGACAGGACTGTTATATTTATGCTTTTCTAACAAAGCACCGTAAATCTCTTCCACATATTCTGGAAGAAGGATTACCATAAATGAGACAATTTTGTGAAGGGACTTAATGGAAAACTAAAAAGATATCCTTTATTATGAAAAACATTCAACTGTGTTTAACTCCCCCCTCCCCCACACACACACCTGTTACAGAAATTAGTTCAGTTTAAACAAAATTAGAATGGATCACACTATCTAAACCAGTAGCATCATCCGTAATATTATTTGAATTTTGTCTAGAATGCCATAAGAAAGATAATCTCGTAGACACTCATAAGAGCTAAATGATATATCCGGTAAGAGCCTGCGATGTAATTATACCATCAGCTAAGTGTATAGCGCAATATAAATTCAATATACAACTATATGTATATAAGTCTAATGAAATGCAGCCACTGAGACTTGTTCTGAGGAGATGGACTAACAAAAAACAAAAACCCACACAATTTGGTCCAGATTTACAGAGGACTTTTAATGGGAATTAGGTGTCTATATTGCTTAGGCTCTTCTTAAAATCGCAGTGCCTATCTGCTATCTTTAGGTGCCTAAATACCTTTGTAAGCTATTTATCTTTTAAACCCCACAGGTGCACACTGTGTATTGGGTGTTCAAAGGTATGTCATTGAACTGTTTGACTTGGTGGTGAGATTGCCAGCTTCAATAATGGAGGAAATTATTTAAATTCTCCCTCCCCCTCCCCCACCACCATGTGAAGTCCAGGTGTTGATTCAAATAACAAAACATTTTGCTCAGACTTTTAGATCCTATTCAAATGACAACCCAAGGAGACATGTGCTGTGCCCGCTAATGAGATCAGCAGCCTGCTCTCAGTGAAATAACAATGGAGCTGGTGGGGTGCTTCTTAACCAGAAGTAAATCAGATATACACACAAAGGATTGTCAGTTCCTGGCGTAAAGTGGGCCAAGGGTGACAGAAACCCACTGCTCTTACTTCTTTGGCTATCCCTCGATGCAAGGATGATGTCTGCCAAGGGGGGTCATTGATGGGTTTTTAAGTGGCTGGAGAGCCCAATTCGTGCCCTGTAGCTTTTCCCACAGAAGTGACAGGTGTAATCGTGGAGAAGACATAGTTGTTCTTTCCTCCTTTGTCACGTCTCTGTCTCATGAGCACGTCTGTTCTCCTCCGAGTGAGCTGTGGCCTGGCGTATGGTGTGACAACACTGTGTTCTGCTCCACGCTGAGTCCTCCCAGTTTGTTGGGTGGATGCCTCCCTTTTTAAGGTGTACTTTCAGTCTGTCTTTGCCCTCCGTGAGCCCTTCTTCCCTGACTTATCTGAGAGAAGAGTACTTGCTTCAGGAAGTGAGTGTCAGGCATACGTACACAGTGGCCAGCCCAGCAGAGTTGGTGTTTCATGACCTGCATTTTTATACTGCTGATTTTGGCTACAGAGAGAACACTGATGTGCGTTACACTGCTAGCTGGAGCATGGTAGGTTTGGCTGGCCACACCTACACTGCTACCCGGAGCACGGTAACACACGGCCACTTCTTGGGCAGGATGTATATGTCCATAGGTACCTCTCTTTTGCAAGGAGTCTCAGAGTGGCTTTGATATGTTTTGGGTGGGGGGGGTCACTGTGATACAGAGGCAGAGATGGTGCAGAAAGAGCAAACACAATTCATTCTGACATCACCGTAGAGATGATGGGCTGAATGTATTCTCCATTGCACTCCTTTTATTTCCTTTGACTTCAATGAGTCATTCCTGACTTGTAACAGTGTCACTGAGAGTAGAATCAGGCCCTACAGTGGCTCATTCTGTATATACTCTACCCATAATTATGAAAACAGAGGAGAGAGGGAAGACTTATTCTGAGTTATGTACCCTCCTTTCGCCAAATTTTGCTCCTGGATTTTTGTGTGTTTATCAGTTTGATTATGGGACCTTTGCTGGTCAGAGCAGAGAATGGACATTTGTATTTATCTTTTTTTTTAAAAAATATTTTTTTACTAGCATAGTTCTTAGTGCAGTTAAATGAAATTTTGCTGTTTGCACATAGGAGTAACACAGCTCTGGAAAAGCTTATATCTTCCCAAGAAAGGTATAAAAATAAGTGTCTTTCTTTTCTTTTGCAGCCTCTAGAAAACAAACAAACCAACCAACCCAAATAAAGCAAACACACACAAAAAAGGCAAAGACAAACGAAATGCAAAAGAATCAACCTGAAATTCAGTAAAAATTGCCCATTCTTTATAACTGTTTTCAGGTTTCAACCTCTATATAATTCTGGAATATCTTATATATTGCAAGGCATTTTACCAGCTTAAACCACAAGTTAGACTTTCTAATTTGTAGTAGGTGCTCTTTATTTACAGCAAATGCTGTATATTACATTGTATGTATCATCCAAATTCATATTCACCCATTTTTAACACGAGCCAACTTTTCCTCTTTATGGAGTGAGTGAATGTTACATGATATAAAACTTTGCAGATACTTGTAGACATGGAATAAATAACCTATCAACAATCTAAGCAATGGAGCAAATCGTAAAATCTCTTGGTTTAACAACCATTTACATGTTTTTCTAAAGCAAAATTGCTTAGTGCTAGATGCAATACTATGTGTGAAAAAATGTAAAATTGCATGTAACACTTTATGCCACCAAGAGCTAAACATGGTAAATATAACTAAAGAATGAATTACTGTTGAAATCAGCTCAGAAGATGGTAGGAAATGTATTAGATGGGAGGTTATATTCATGGTCAACTGAGTACATAATAAATCATGATTTCGGAATGATAATAAGGAAGCTGGAGAGAATTTGACTGAAAAAGTAATTATATTGACATTTTTATAATGCTGTATTGGTGGATATTAGGAACAGATGAGAGAGAAAGTTTAAGAACCAGATTAGTCTAAGGGCAAGGGAGAGCCTGGTGTACATTTCTTCTTAATTTTATATATTATACAAAGCCATATTGAAAACACAACTGACTTTCAGATCTGCTTTTAAGCTGATTAGAGCCAGAGAGACAGATTCTGCTCTCACTTGTAGTAGAAAAAGAGCCTGAGACATAAGGCCTTGAATCAGAAGCCCGGTCTGAGGCCTAAGGCCTGAACTAAAGTAGTGGTCAAGCTTTGTTAATATAAAGTAAAGAAGTAAAGTTAGCAGAAGTCAGGCTCTGCCTGCTTGTAAGCTCACAGAACCTTGCAAGAACAGGGCTGGTATTGCAAAAACACACACATTCCCGAAAAGTGCTAGGCACAGGACACTCACTCAAACACTTTCCAGAATGGTGGTACCAGAACAGCCTGATACCAAGTATGGTACATCCCCACCCCTCCCCAATGATAACGAGAACACACTGAGCCCTCGTAAAGATAAGGTCAGGATGACAGTGTGATGGATAGAGATGTTTTGATCGAACCAACATGTACAAGGTAATGGGTGGTAACAAACCATGCCAGGAGGCAGTAACAAACCACATTAGAGGGACAATACATAACTTGAGGCCTCAAAGGTAGTGTCTCTGTCTGTCCTATGGGGTAACGGAAAGCCCTGCTGTTCACGGAGCTGGTCCATTGTTACCGGCATACATGTATTAGTGGTCCGGTAGAGTCTGCGGGATACTGGAACCGTGCTTTGTCAACAATAAACCTGGCCATGTGCCTTCGCTACAAACCGAATGTGTGGATTTATTAGGCAGTTTGATTGAGGTCGGCTGTCTCTGCTATCTGTGCAGAGCTGGGATGGCACCCCGAGAGAACACACACGCACAGCCAACATCTGACAACAATACTAATGTAAATCAGGTGCAACTCCACTGAAGTAGAATAAGAGGAGAATTACACATGGGAAATTTTTCCTTTATCCATCCTGTTGTGTCTAAACCTTGTTTTAATAATGGATAGATTCACCTGAACTCAGTGAGAAGAAACATATGCCCCCAAGTATGTGGTTTAAGAATTGTTGCAACTCTGTTGAATACGTACAGTGGGGATAACTGGCCCAGGAACTGTTCCAGGTGGATATATAAAAGAAACAGCAGTTTGATAAGAAAGGCACTCAGGTAGAACTTTCCATAGGCCACCTGTCCATTGTTCCCTCTTCCTGGCCCTGCCCAGAAGGTCACAGAATTTATTTGTGGGCACATATTACTTGTGTACTTCAGTACATAGCAATAATAAATTCCAAAAATGGAATCATTAAGTGATGGATGTTTTACTTCAGTTTAAATTTTATTTCTTTTATTGGCTTGGTATTTTAGAGATGATTATAACATGTAGTTTCCTGATATGTGGATTTTCTTTGTTTTATCTGATGTTTAAAAAAAAAGGGTAAGATAAGGAAAGAAAACCTCTCATGAAAATATATTATGTTTGGCATGAAAAACTGTAATTGCTCCTTTTGAGTAAGGGCCAATTTCTAAACTTTATTTTTTACCCAATGGATCATAGCAGCTCCTTTTAGAGCTATTTCATTCTGTTGGATAAAGTTCATTTAGGCCTTTGAACAAACAGATTTATGACACTCCAGAACTTTGCAATTTTTTGTTTAAATACATATTTTGACACATCGTGCTACTAACTATGTTTTACTTTCACAGCAAGTGTCCTCTTTCTAAAGTACTGGACTTGGTGTATTTGCATAGTAGCAATTTTTCAAAGTTACAGCTGCGATGTCTTGCTAAAAATAGATTTGTTAAAAAAGGCTTTCATCCAGAATTATCATTACCAGCAGTGAAAAGTACTCTGTTTTTGACATCTAAATGAGTTCTTAATCCATTCAAGTATCCCACTCCATATAACATACTGACCTTGCAGATGAGTATTAAATACTTTGCTAAAGTCCAGGTAAATTAAACCCATCAGCCTTCATAGAAATAATCTCTTGTTTATGAATCTATGATGATTTTCCCTAACTGTGCTTTGACTGCATTCCTCTGTTCTAGTCCTGATTAATGTATCCTGTATGTTCAGCATTACCAAAGTCAAACTTGTACTTTTAGAGTTTCCTGTATCAACTTTATTTTCTCCTCTTGTTGCAGATGGGCCCAAACCAAAAAAAAACCGACCCCTAAACTTTGGGGAAATTCAGACTTGACTCTGGATCTGAACTTTGGGGCTTGGGCCCACCTCAAACAGTTTTTCAGTATATCAGCCAATAGCTCCTCTCAACTTCACTAGACTATTTTATATTACATCTGGTTGCTTCTTCAGAGTTCTGAATTCGGAATTGTGGACTTCTATCAGTCCTTGGATATTCTAATTTTTGATCATCTGTCATGGCATGGTGTTCCAGGCTTTCTTTAAAGGTACAGGGCCTTTTCCTTCAATGCATGTCTATTTCCACCATCTCTGTTCATTATTCTCTTTGAGCACTGGGATAAAGTATGCATTTGTTAAGCTTTGTCAGAAATTTACCTTGTATAATACAGCACCTAGTGTCAGACTTTGTTCTCTATAAACAGCTCTTAGAATAAATTCTCTGCACTAGATTTTACCCACTGGCTTCCTTTTTCACTAGAGGGGTCACGGCTGCAAAATTTGCACAGGACTGAGTTTTTTGGATCTGAGTTTTTGATTGGTCAATTGTAGAAATAGGGACAAGCTGTGTGAAATTTAGATCTGAATCTTGGTTCAGATTCCAAACCTCTTAAAACTTTGGCGAGTTGTCCCTTGGGGTTTTGGGTTGGGTTAGTTTCTAGCTCTTCTGGGTACTGCAGACTTCAGCCTCACTAGTGGCGATGTGCACTCACTTTGTGTGCTCAAGTAGCCAATCAAAGGTTCAAAACAAGCAGTTGTGTGACCAAGTACCCAACTTGCATGCTCAAATAAGGATTTGACCCATTCCAAAGGACTACACAGCCACTTTTCCAGGCACAATTAGCAGATGCACAAAAACATAGATTGACAGGGGTCAGCTGAAATGTTGGCCCTTATTATCTTGGCTTCACCTCTCATGCAATGTTCCTTTCATTTAGGGTGACCAGATGTCCCGATTTTATAGGGACAGTCCTGATATTTGGGGCTTTATCTTATATAGGCGCCTGTTACCCTCCACCCCCTGTCCCGATTTTTCACACTTGCTATCTGGTCACCCTACTTTCATTTCCTATCTTTGATTTCTCATTATTTTACATTCATAGTTTCATTCTCTAACCATTCCAGTCTCCCATGTACACAACCACCTTACACCTTTTGCATTCTGTCCACATCAGCCTTTTAACACCTGATGCACTTATACTTGTGTGGCACTTTTTGACCTTTAGGTGTATAGGAATTTATTTTTTAAACACTTTCATTTTTCTCCTCTTTGTCCTTTTATCTGCAATACTCTGCCCTGTTCTATATCAAGCAACATTGGTAAGAGCTTTCCGAAATTTTCACTGATTAAGTATATCTTTATTGTTTCCCGTTTTAGGCCTTACCTAATTATGTTATAGTCACTACTGCTTATAAGTGCTCTTTTATCTCTTTCATTGCCATTTTTCATTGCCTTTGAATTACATAACATTACGATCTTGGGTAGTTTCTTCTTTAATATATTGTGTAAGGAAACAGCACTTGAGTATTTCCACCAATGTGTAGCTTGATTAATTCCTCTACTTAGAAGTTAAAGTCCTGCATTGGTACTATATTGTTTTTTTCACAGATCTTTTATGATTTCTATGATCATTTCCTCCTCATGTCACCTTTTGGATCAAATAGCGTAAGGCAAATTCATACTCCATTTGTTACCTTAATTTTATTTTAGACAATGATTCCACCCACTCAGAATTCCTTCTAGGTCCGCTGTCCAAGTTACTCCCTCTCCAAATCTGCATGTGCACATCAGACTCAACTGTCTCCTTTCTGTTATCTTTTGTCTCCTGTAATCAGACCGCTGCGTATCTCTCAATATTTAGCCCTATTGATTGTCACTTTAAATCCATCATACCAAATTCCCTCTGTCACTGTGCTTCTACTTTCCATGTTTTCTTTGTTATACTTCTTTCATTTGCATGGAGACACCTGAGAAGCTTCCTCTCAAAATCACTCTTCCTCTTTTTGTTTTGTTTTAAATGTAAATTTCAATGTGTGTGTTTTTAAACACTCCTCCCTTTTCTCCCTGGGCCGTAGGCCACTGTACCTCTTAGTTTTCATCTTGCTCTGCTGAACATTCCAGTTACTGCCAAGAGAAGTATGTGATTTCCTTCTCACTTACACTGATATAAATTGGGAATGACACCATTGAAATCTATGGGTTATACCAGGTAAAACTAATGACAGTAAGAGGAGAATCCTGCTCTAACACACCAGGACATTTTTCTGATGATGAGTTTATTTGCCAAAAAATGCAGTTTTGGCCAACCTGAAACTATTTGCCAAATAGTTTTGGCCAAGACATTTTTTTTCAGGCTAGATTCAAAGAGTGTCTTAGGTGCCATTCATGCTGCAGCAACCCTCCCTTATAATTTTTATTTCAGTGGCTTGAGCACTCACCGAGGATGTGGGAGACCCCCCCCCCTCTGCCTGATGCAGAACAGGGATTGGCACTTGGGTCCCCTATCTCCCAAGAGAATGCCCTAACCACTAGGCTATGTGATTTTCTGAGGTAGGTTTCTTTCAGTCTCTCCTCTTGAAGCGATCCCACTTTGTGCAAAATATTTGAGTAGCCATTGGGCCAGAGGGTACGAGAATGACTCCATAGGGGACCTCAACTAGGAAAAGGGAGACCCAAGTTCAAGTCCCTTCTTCACTGACTGTTCAAGTATTCTATACAAAGTGGAACATTCTAAACAGGAGAGACTGAGAGAGCTCCCAGCTATCACTTCTCTCAGGCAGAGACCCACATCTCTCCCTCCAGGCCAGGGGTTTAGGCTGGCCGTGCCTCTGCACCTCACTGTGATTTCCTCAGCAGGTCTGACCCGGGCCAGCACCCATGGTTAACCTTTCTCAAGGGTCTAGAGCGGTGTATAGTGATATCAGCTGGCTTTCACAAGGAAAAAACATTTATTCTTAGGGTAAAAACATTACAGAAAAAAGCATATTAAAAACAGTAAAAGTTCCTAACTGCATGCTAAAAGGTCACCCATCAGTCTCATGGATCAAAGTAAGCCAAAGTCCTTCCAACCCTTCTGCAAGGGTTGCCCCGCAGCTCCCTGGGACAGAGGGTGCTGTCCATTTGCTGAATTTCAAAGAAGGCCTTGTATCAGTTTAAACTCAGCCTTTTTATACCAAAAGCCCTTTCTTTGTCTGTTGTTCTCTGAAAACCCAGTTTGCACCTCCCCGGGGCAGGCATCTCTCTAGAGGTGTTTACAATCTGAGTGATTTCACCTTAATCACCCCTCGCTGTTTTTGGTTTCTGGAGGAGTTGTAGTAACCCTCCCCCCTGTGGAGCTGCATACAATCCATAGCCCACAGTGATACATAAGCTAATTATGAACATAATATAATACAGTCCCCAAAGAATTTGCATGCATTGCAATTTCTATCACAGAATATTTTACATAATCATCCATAACACTGCTTAAAGGGAAGGGAAAAAGACACCTTTGAAAGTCCAAGTACACTATAGTCACTGGTTCACCCTTGTGCACATGATTTTTGACCCCCTCAAAGAATTCTAATAGAATGATGAGGCATGATTTCCCTTTACAAAAGCCGTGTTGACTCTTCCCCAACAAATCATGTTCATCATTGTGTCTGATAATTCTGTTCTTTACTATAGTTTCAAACAATTTGCCTAATACTGAAGTTAGGTTTACCAGCCTGTAATTGCCAGGATCACCTCAGGAGCCTTTTTAAAAAATCTGCATCACATTAGCTATCCTCCAGTCATCTGGTACAGAAGCTGATTTAAGTGATAGGTTACATACCACAATTAGTAGTACTGCAGTTACATATCTGAGTTCCTTCAGAACTCTTGGGTAATACCATCTGGTGTTGTTGACTTATTACTTTTTAATTTATCAGTTTATTCTAAACCCTCCTCTATTGACAACTCAATCTGGGACAGTTCCTCAGATTTGTCAGCTAAAAAGAATAGCTCAGGTGTAGGGATATCGCCCGTATCCTTTGCAGTGAAGACCACACAAAGAATTCATTTGATTTCTCCACAATGGCCTTGTCTTCCCTCAGAATTCCTTCAGCACCTTGATCATCCAGTGGCCTCACTGACAGTTTGCAGGCTTCCTGGTTCTGATGCATTTTAAAAAAAAATTTGCTGTTATTTTCTGTGTCTTTAGCTGGTCGCTCTTTATATCTTTCTTGGCCTGCCTAATTATACTTTTACATTTGTCTTGTCAGAGTTTATACTCCTTATCATTTTCCTCACTAGGATTTGACTTCCAGTTTTTAAAGGATGCCTTTGTGCCTCTAACCACCTTTAACTCTGCTGTTTAGCTATGGTGACCTTTTTTTGATTCTCTTACTGTTTTTGATTTGGGATACACATTTAGTTTAAGCCTCTATTATGGTGTTTTTTAAAAGTTTCCTTGCAGCTTGCAGGCATTGAGTATGAACTATGTAGACTAAATCTTTATCAATAAAAAGAAACTTTCCCAAGAAGTAAATTTGGACACCACTTGATTTTGTTTTTCATTATGAACACACACACACACACATGTAATTTTAATCTAATTTTATTCAGGCTTCCCCAATACCCAATAACCCATTCTTGTACAGACGACAGTGAGGACCAAAGGATAGAACACTGGACATAGAGTCAAGAGAATTGGATTCTATTCCTGGGCTGCCTCTGACCTGGTATGTGACCTTAAGCAAGTCACCTTATTGCTGATTTTCCCTCCAACTCTTTGCTACTCTTTGTCTGTCTTTTCTATTTAGATTGTAAGTCCTTTTCTTCATCCCCTAGTTCAATAGGGCCCCGATCTTTGTTGACAGCTCCAGGGGCTGCTGCAATATAAATAAAAATAGTAATTAAAAATTGTTCTCCTTTGTGTCAGTCAACCTATTACATTCCCCCAGGCCAAAATTAAAAAAAAAGTTAACAGTATCCCCTAGAAGAAAACTAAATGCACTGATCTACTCTGAGACCTTTGGTAAGGGTGCCTTATGTTTATTTGGAATTCTAACCGTCTCTACCTGACTTTGTGAGTTGCTTTGCCCTATGGCAGTGTTCTTATATCATTCGGGAAGACCTGATTCTGTCACCAACGGTTCAAGAACTAGGGCAAAATGTATAGAGGAAAAACAGAGTTTATGATGTCTACCCTTAAACATATACAAGTTCATCCAACACATCCCATTCATGGCACCTAAAGTCGAGTACTATAGCAATGTAATCAGTGCTAGCCAGTATCTCAGGGTTATTTTTGCTTACCCTACCATTCACCTGTTCCAAATATTTTTTAGGGACCTGACAGCAGTCCACCCTGCATTTGGCTTAAGAACATTGGCTGGCAAATTCAAAGTCATTTTGTGACATTGTTAAATGACAATCTGATTTCAATAAAACCCACTTGATTTCAATTAATTAGACTGGAAAATGAATCGTCTAGGCTTCTCGCTAAAACTATGCTCATCAGGAATACGGGTCTGTAAAATGGGCGACGTTACACTCTCTTATTCTTTTCCCATGTTATTCACCTACTACAGTCCATTTTAAAGTAGCAGGAACAAACTTCTTGATGGAAAAGGCAGTTGTACGCATGAGTTAAGGGGCAGGGACATTACATATATAGTTTGAAGGGGCTACAGAGGTGTGCAGCACAAAGCAAACAATGGGTACAGTATAGTAAAAACATCCAACAAAAGGTAAAACAAAGGTCACTGTGCTAAGGTATATGCTTCATGTGGGAAAAGCTATGCAGGCATGTGCAAGTCATGCCCACTCGATGTGGTACTCTCTCACCCGCTGGTGGAGGCTAGGCCACGGAGAGACTGATAAATCTGCTACAGCCTTTAGTAAGCAAGCTCTGTCTTTTGGCTCCGGAAGTAGAGGCTCATGCATTAAGATCCAGAGGTTGCAGGTTCAATCCCTGTTATGTGGATCATTAGTAATCCTCCCTAGATCTGCACATGGAGGAGATTTAGCTGTCTTGACAGCACTATCTTTCTGGTCCCTCTAGATCCTGCACAGATGACTCTGGGCTTTGAAGGCTTCATAGGAGCAGGGTAGATTCTGAGCAGGCAAGGAGAAGGAGTGGATGGCCTAGGGATGGCTTCCCCCACACCCATAGACATTGCCAATAGAAGAATATGCAGCCAGGAGAATTCTATAGGAGGGGCCTTGCCAGGAAGCAAATAAGGTAGAGGGCCAAAACTTCTGTGCAGATCCCAATATTTCCAACCCCAAGCATTCAGAGACAAGGCCCAAATAACAATGAGATTATCTTCAAAATCATAAGACTTAAAAATAAAACAACAACAACTGGAAACAGTTTATTTGCCTCCTGGATTCTGAGCCTTTAGGGTGTACTTGGGTCATGTTTATGAGGTTTTTGTCCACAGCCATAAGGGCAGGAAATATTTTTTTTTCCAAATGGAAGCACAGATTCTTACCTAATTACATGCCTCCAGGAGCTGGGGTTTTCCGAAATACAATAAATGGTGTGAGACCCAGGATAAAGTCATGCAAGTTGTCAACACAAGATAGTCAGGGATCCCAGCTGATATGCCAGGTTTAGAGGTGGCCCCCATGGACTTCTCTACAGGGGAGGAATATCCCCCCCCCAATAGAACAGTATGAGATGGATCTCTGCCACAGGATCTTTGCAGATTTCCTCTTCCATGTTCTCCTCCTGTGGGGTTTTCTGCAGGTGAAGATGACCTATGCCATTAATATTAATCTTCCTAATTGCAGTACTGCAGTGAATGCCCAATTTGCAATAGCAGATCATATATTCTCTATGGCTTCTAGTATCATCTCTTACCTTGACACTTGGCATGCAAAGTACACGAGTTAATATTGGCCATAAAAAGTATCCATCTCTTTTTTTTTTTAAAGTCCAAACACTACATTTAAGTGTCTAACCGTGGCCCCACACTCTGCAAGGAATGTCTTAGTATTTTGTAATGCAGCAAGTTTCTGATGCAGATTCAGATGAGGGCGAGAAGGATCTTTCCACTGACTTGAACGGGCTTTGGATCACGTGTATAAACCAAATACTGTATATATGAAAATAAGTTGTACTGACATATTCTCAAATCAAACTCTTCAGTTTTTCATGCACTGAATGTACAGCCCGGTTAACAGCAGATCAGAATGCTGATCAGTTATTCAGCCCTGCAGTGCACGGATATTTATTTAATTCCTGAACGTCTATTTACATTGCACAAATATAGTGGATCTTCCTGATGACCTTGGTGGCAGTAAATTCAGCAATACAAAATTAAATGCATTTCCCCCTAGCTTTTCACCCTGATTTCTTCACTTCCTCATAATTGCCAATACTGTTCTCCCCAGACACTGATCTACCTTACATTAGAGTGAAAAGAAATTGCAAATGAGATAGAGATTTAATTAACAGGAAGTAGCCAAGCATGCCTACCAAAGTCGGGTTGAGGAAGGAGGCTAGTTATTTCTCCTAAGTAATTCGTATAAGAAGTGCTTTGACTTGTAATGTGTAGATAAAAGAAATCTAATTAAGGAAAGAATACCGTATTCTAGATCAATATCTTTCTTTGATAGGAAATCTGTCTTTGAAAAGTACATAATGTGAACAGAAATGTTGCCTTCCATTCCTAAGTAACACTGCTTGCACTAGTCGCTTTTAAATTCATTTCCATGTGGTGACACCTTTCTGCACCTGATGTCTTGCGGTATAAATGTAAGTTTGCTTTGGACACCAGAAAAACTCAGAACCATGAAAAGTGATGTAGACAATTACCCATTTCTTCCCGCTTCATTTCTCAAAAATAATTGGTGAGGTGCTTTTTATTTTATTTTTATTTTTATGTATCATGTGCAATTAGGTAATACATCAAAAATTAAAATAAAATTACCGCTTTTCCACTTGGCAGCTTGCTGATTGTTCAGACAGCCAATGTCCCCCCTGAATTTTGAGCCGTAAAGTAGACACCAAGAAGCCATTTAAGTATGGTATACAGGGAGTATTTACTCATGAACATAAACAATATTATGCTAGCTGTATTTCTAACTGAATATTTAACAATAAAGTAACTTGCGCCCATGCCTTTCTTCTAAACTAGCCCATCTCCAAGACTGAAAAGGAAAAGGTTACCAGAGTGACTAGAACTAAAGAAACTAATACTGGTTTATTGGTTTATACTTATTTTGGCTCTATCATAATAACACACATTTCAGGTCTGAATGCTACTAAGCTCACCAGGAAGCAGACCTCTGCAGCTTGAAATAAGATCTCACTTCAGGTGGGAGTTAGGTGTCAGATCACCAAAGGCTGCCAGGTAAACAAGGTACGTGATTACTTTTCTTACAGGGCATATCATGTTGTGCTAAATAAAAGGCTATTCCACTTTCTTTTCTCTGGGGGAATTTTACCACGGGACAGAAGGCTAGCACCAAACCTGTGCACCACTGAGATCCTGTGTAAAGAAGAGGAATGAATTCACCCTCTGTGAAAAGGCATTTCTCTGACCCATGCTCCATTAACTGGTTCACTCTTACCCTTGTGCTGGAGATGGGATGTTGTGAAAAGATGACAGATTCCTTAGGCTAAGACTGTCCGTTGCAGTGAGAATTGTGCTGTAGTGGCCATTTAAAAGCAGTAGAAAATATCTCAGCTTCTCTTGCTTTTATTGATGCCTTAATTTCGAAAGGCATTTGTGATTGGTAAGCTTGTCTTGGAGATTTCTATCCTGCCACTTCACATACACATCTGGATCAACACATACACATCTGGATCAACACTTCTACAGCGGTCTATATCTGAGCTTTTCTGTTTCTGCTAAATGGTGACTATGTAGATCTAATAGCCTGGAGCCCTTTCTGTCTGACAACTTTAACTCTGAAACCAACACACACACGTTGCATAATATTTAATTTCTGTATTGATCCCCCCCCCCCGCGTACTTGTATTTGGCCTTTACGTGGTCTGCAGTTATGTGTGCAACATTCATGTTCCTAATGGCAGAATGGGATTATGCCAAGCCCCCCCTTAAAACGTGTATTCTGGATTCAGAGAAAGCTTCTGTTTGGAAAGTCAGTGTCCCTTCTAAGCTGTGAGAAGCAAGAGTTAGCACCACACTAATAAAAGTTTACCACACAGTTCAAAATATGCACATAAAAGAATAAGGGAGACTACGGGATCCCTTTTATCGGACCTAATTTTGCAATAGGACAGACAGTCTGATGCAGTAATTGGCACTTCATTGGACAGGGGTCTTCCTTTAACTTGGCCATGACTCTTGCGTTCACATGCAACTTTTAATTAGTTCACAAGAGCACCTTGTAATTCACGAAACCTTCCTTAGGTATTGAAACCACACTGCACGACTTTCCCAGAGGCATCCAACCCGCTTCGTCTTACAGGTGACAAACTCTAAATCTCCACTATAAGAAGCTGAAGATAAAAAAACAACCAGCAATCTTTTCCTGTGCAGAAATAAGACCTGTGCCCCTCACACAAGCATTGGCTGATGTGTACCTACAGTAATCCAAACTGGACAGACCTGCAATAAACTCGGAAACCTCAATGCATTTCAAATAGAAACGGATATAAAAGAGTAGCTGGTTTGGCCTGAAGGAAACACATGGCAACATGTATTTAATTTGAAATAGATTCCCTCACAGCAACTACCACACCTTTAGGGAATAAGAAGCAATTTTTTTTCTTTAGATAAATGTTAAATAATTAATGTGCTTGGAGCAAACACGGCATCTCTCTAGTGTTTTTTATGTAAGAGAAACAGGCTATTCACGCTCCATTTATAAACCTTATAAATAGGTGTACAAACAGCATCTTACTGAGTTTAGTGCATTTCAACACGTAAAGAATGAGGTGCATTAATACCAAATAGAGAAAATAAACAAGATTTATTGGTGTGGAAAGCTGTTTACATTATAGACCTTATTACAAAAAAAAACCAAACCCTCTTTAAATGGAATATTTTCTGATTTATGTTACAAAAAATCATTTTGAGAGTATATATCAATAAAGCATATATATATGATTTTCACCAGTGATTACAGTTTCCCAGAACATGTTATTTTAAACATTGGATTTTATGAAAGTTGCATGTTCATTCAGATTTTGATCATTGCTCCCTTTTCTGCATTTCTAATGCACCCATCGTTCTCGGGGAAGGACTCTGGCCTGTGTTATGCAGGAGGTCAATTAGAGGATTACAACGGACACTTCTGGACCATCACCTTCATGGTTTACAGGTGCTGTGTAGAACATTAAGTGTCACAAGTCTATATGTCTGAAGATGGACCTGTAGATCTCCTTCCCTTTTCAAGATCTATATGATTGTCTTCCAGGAAATAAAGTGTGGCCAGAGGAGCTCAAACTAGTGTTAATCCCCATTAAATATAGCTGGGGAATGAGCAACTACATGATGTGCTTCCATAAAAACTGACCATAACTTATGCAGCCAATTTCTACAAAGCTTAAGGCTGGTTCTTGGAGTGTTGTTTTCCCCTCCAGGGCGGGATGGCATGGAGAAAGGCAGACATCACTTGTGGCTCTCCTGCGATCCACAAGGTTAGGGTCGGGATCAACCAGTTTTGTGGGTGTGCACCCTGGCTTGTCTGCAATATCAACCTTGAGTCCCGCTCTGCTTGTGCCACACAGCTGGTGATCAATGGAGGCCCTTATGCTGGACCCCCCTCAATTTAAAAGAGAGGGCGCTGATAGTGAGGGGCCCTCATCCCTAGAACAGACTCCCTCACTGGTTCAAAATAGCCCGCGTCCGTTGACCTCGAGGCCATTCTGTGAGGTGCATTCATTTGTGGAAGGTGGGGTTTGATGGGGGCTTGAGCTGTGTATGGGGAGAGGATTTTTGTGATTTGTAAGAGGGGTTGGTTCTACTGGCTGTTGCGGGATAAGCTGCTATTTACTATTTTTATTTCTGTAGCTTGCGTCAGGGGCTCTGGACAGTACCCTTCATTTTATTGCTCTAGAAATCCTGATAAATAAATGAATTAAGTAGCAGGACTGATTTGTAAGATAGTCAAACACTCACCCTTTACATCTTCAGCTTCTCATATCCCCTCTAATACCTGAAATAACACAATGCCTAATGCCAATGAATAACCCACCGCCCCCATGCCAGAGATCTGATTTCTGTTCCATACTCTATATGGCAGGGAGGGCAACTCTACAAGTGGCTTGGCTTATTGGACCATTTGATCAAGAGAAGGCCTTGTTGTCTGGCATGGGTGTTGGGTGAAGCTTCCCTTTGGGGAAGCTCGCCCCCTGCGCCACCTCGTCTGACTGAGGGCACGCCCTCACTCACTGCTCTCAGCCACCCCGTGGCCATGGCCAGGGCAGAGGAGACTCAGAGCTCAGTCAGGGCCACAGAGGGGGGCTGAGAGCCCAGAGCCCCTCCCCTAGGGTTGCCAACCTTCCAGGATTGGCCTGGAGTCTTGAGGAATTAAAGATTCATCTTTAATTAAATATTATGTCCTGTGATGAAATCTCCAGGAATACCGCTGACCAAAATTGGCAACCTTATCCTCCCCCCGGCCAGGAGCCACAGTGGCGGAACTCCAAACCCCTCCCCTGTTATGCCCCTCCCCCCAGAGCCTGGCCCCCGTTCTGCCAAGGGTTGCCAATTTCGGTTGGATGTATTCCTGGAGTTTTCATCACATGACATAATCATTAATTAAAGATTAATCTTTAATTCCTGGAGACTCCAGGACAGTCCTGGAGGGTTGGCAACCCTATGTCTGCCTCTTCCTCCGAGGACCTGCCCCCATTCACTCCTTCCCCACCTGCAGCCCCGAGACCAGAAAAGAGGGGAGAGCGAGCTCTTGCAGCCCCAGGGCCATGGTGGGGGGAGATTTTTCCGGGGGCCCAAATTGGCTGGGACCCCTAGGCATGAGCCCCGTGGGCCCGTGCAGTAATCCACCACTGTCTCTCCCCCCGCCTGGTGGCACGAGGTCCTCCCCCAGCCTCCAATATGTGCCTCCAGTGTTGTTTGGTATGGATTGCTTAGCATTTCCAAAGGCTGACTGATAGCCTTGCAAAAGCTGCTAATGATAATCCTATTTTGTAGGTGGCCATTATTACATTCCATGTCATCTGTATCCAGAAAACTGAAGCAAGTACCAGAAAAGAGACCGACTGAAATGTTTGTTCGTGAGAAGCTGGTATCTGTTTAGGTTAGAAAGAAAGACAATACCAGTAATATCAATTTCTGCCAGCTCTGTCTACTTTTCTTGATTAAAGTCCCAAATCTGTGCTGTGTAAACTTTGCAAAGCACAGATCAGATTTTGTGCTATCTACAAGAACAAAATTTGAATCTACTGGTGTCTGTTTTGTATTAGTAATTTTAGTTTGAGGTGGTGGATTAGGAAAATAGTCATCTTCATTCAGTATGTTTATTGTCTACATCCAGAAATGTTCTTCTCTTGGTATTGCACAACTAATTTCTCTTTCCGAAATCAGATATTTGGCTGGCTTTTGTGGAATTGCCGTTAGAACGATGGTGTTTTCTCAAACTTATAGGCAGCATGGTGGATGGGACCAGCACTGGGATTCAGACCCCCAGTCTCTGCCACTGACCTGTTGTGTGACCTTGGGCAAGTCACTTGCCCTCTGCTTTCCCTTCGCATCCTTTGTGTCTCTTGCCTGTTTATACAATAAGCTCTTTAGGGGGATTGATTTAGTGGGAGGGGGCATATGCTAGCACAATGGGGTCCTGATCTCAGCTGGAGCCTCGAGGTGAAAAATAGAAAGAGGGGTGGAAACCAACTAAAATATCCTTTTGGCTGGCTGACTGCAAGAACTCATTGGAGAGGACCAGGAATTTTAAGATGATGATGCTGTTCACTTCCAGGACAGGACAGTTTAGTCGAAATACTGAGAAACACCTCTTAGTTTTTGGTTTACAGCAGGTTTATAATGTTGGAAGCGACGTTCGGCATATTCAGCTTCTGCGTTCTGTGATGTGATGTAGCATTCATGGCTCTGAGCAAGGAAAGGAAAGGATGTAAATGGTCATGTGACGGGGCTGGGCTTACCGGCGGTACTGCCTAGTGGTCAGATCCCCGGATCACAACTCTCTCCTGTCTCTAGTGTCCCTTCCAGCAGGATGGTGGTCTCTTGTCCAGTAGATAGTAACTCAGCCCTCTGGCCAGGTCACCCCTTTCTGAAACAGAGTCCAACAAAGGGTACAAGTCCAACATCCCCCCAGAAAGGAGTTTTCGGCCCAACTCCAGGCCCCTGAAGGCCTAACACCCTTACTTCAGTGCTTATAATGCCTTCATCCCCCTGATCTGAAGGAGAGGGTTATACCACCCTCAGGCCCGCCAACAGCAATTCCGGGCCCCAGGACCAGGGCTGTCCCTAAGGGGGTGCGGCCCATCACTTCCGGGACCGACTGCACTGGCCAGTTGCGCTGGCCCAGCCTGCAGGAACCCCCAAAGCGTGGGGCCCGGAGTGATCGAGCGCGCCTAGGAGCCCTGTGGCCCGCCCGGCTGATTTAAATCACCCAGGCCCCATGGCAATTGCTCCCTTTGTCTGTCCCCCCCCCGCCCGCCGGCGGGCCTAACCACCCTCGTAGCTGGCCGGTAGGGGACCTCGGCCCTTCCCTCTATACCCGGCTCTGACCCAGGGCCCTAGGAGTGGCAACAATATCAAGAACCCAGGAGTGCCCCGAGGCTGCCTCCCTGGACCACTTCCTGCCAATCGTTTTCCCAGTTCAGGGCGTGGCCACAGTCTCACAAACGATGCGAGAAAGATCAAGCAAAGGGTTCCTTAATCCTTAAGGACAAGCTAGTCCCTCCTCTGGGGTCTGGGGTAGTGCTGCTTGCAGACTGCCGTGTCCTGCAGCAAGGACTCCTGCTGTACCCTTATTCAGGAGCTCTCAGGATGGGTCCATCTATCCTATCTACTATCTCCCTCTTTCTCCACTCCGCTCTGCCATCCGATCTTCTCTCCCCCAACCGAGCGGTCTGATTCTCTCTCAGGGTGGAGTTTATATACCCCATCACAGGGGGGAAATGATTAGTCTTAATGAATAGGTGAAAATGCTCAGGCAAATGCACAGACCAACCCTAATACCGAGTACACAGCAAGATTAGAAAATGTTGTGAGCAAACGAGAGTGAAAAGAAATGCCATGTGCAGTGAATTTACTGCAGTACAATTATTATGATTATTTACGGCTCAAACCTTCTCCATACTCTCTTATGTCACTTGTTAGCTGCTAACATGTGCACAGATTTACAGTCGATTGCAGCTGTTGGCATTACCAGCAAGCTATGCGTTTTAGTCTTATTAAGATAGAGTTGTGCTAGCACCTCCGAGACCATTCCCCGCTGATAATTTCTTCCTGTAATTTTGTATAGTAATATAATACAAAGAATTAACTTCAAGACCAAAGTTATATACACTGGCCACCATTAAAATGTGCTTACATTTAATAAACCCTATGTATCAGAAACACAAGGGAGTTCCCTTTACTCAAAAAAGAAAATAAAGAAAATAACTTGGTCAGTATTGATTCTGGTTATTGCTGTACCGTGTGAGTAAAGTTCCTCACTGATGTGACACCACTGAAACTAGAGGAGTTACACCAGGCGTAAATCTGGCCCAGTGTTTTCAAGTTGATTGATAAGCCTTGACATTACATAAGAATTGCCATACAAACAAAGGGTTGCCATTAAAATGAACAAAGAAACTCCTTTTTGTTGATAGTGTAGTGCGGTGAAGCTAATGCAACCTGACATCACCTTGTGTCATATATAATTACCCTCAAACTTAGCAACATTAGTGAACAAAGCCCCTAGGTTAAAAATCAGAACAGCTTAATCTCATATGTTGTAAATAAATGCTGAAAGACACAGTAACACATCAGAAGATACTGGTAGCTGAGCAAAACATCAAAGATTGTGTGAATTAGTATTCTTATATCACAGATACATCGTAGATGCACATTTGGTTTTGACTGTAAAAACAGGAGCACTTGTAGCTACACACAAATCAGGAATAGATGACAGCGTGTGAAATTCCACAAACATGGGAGTCCTGTGATCCAGACTAGTGTGAAAATTCTTGGTACAAAGGAGTTTATTGGAAGAAAAAAGATGTTTCTGGGTTCTAGACTAGGAGGTGGGTAAGTGGCAAGGGGACATGGAAACTGAACACACATGCATTGTGTTCACGAAGTAGAGAAACAGGAGAGTCTGATATTAGACACAGGTGTAACAAGGCAGCTGCCTGGGCCCCCCATTTTATAGAGCCCTCAGCTTTCTTGTGAAAATTCTTCTGAACTTTTAAAGCAAATCCCCCTTTTGATGCCAACACAGATCTCTGTCAGGCCAGCCTGACCCCTATTCCCCAGTCAAGCGGCAGATGTTCTGCTTCCCTTTTTCCATGACTGAAGGAGGAAGGTTTCATTAGTTGCCATGCCACTGAAGTGCCTCTCAGGGGGAAGGTAGGTTCTGAAGCAGTTCTTCCTTTCTTTGGAGCTGGCAGGCAGGGAAGCCAAGACTATCCCTGAGCTGTCAGGAATCAACAGGGTTTGGGATGAGCAGACCATTGGGGATGGTACTATTCATGGGAAGGTTTGATCAAGGTTGTGGCAGAATTTGACTGTGTCTTGTGGTGATGGGGATTGAAAGTAGCTCTCTTCTGATGCCAGTTTGTAGCTCCAATGTGATACAAGTTTGGTCTCACTTTAGTTCCTTTTGGACAGGGATCCATATCTTAAAAAAAGAAACAGAAAATGTATCGGCTGTATTTGCAGACAGACCAAGGAATGCATGCATGTTAGGAGGTATTGATGCACACATGTGCCTCTAGAGTTGATCCCAGAGCTCAGGCTGAGGCATGTTAACGGGGCAGTGTGGGGAAAGATGCACTTAGAGCTGGGAGGGTGAGGGAGGGAGAATGATTTTCTTATTCCAGGAAAAAATGTGAGATTTCAAACATTTTTCCCATCCCAAATCAGGACGAAAAGTTGCAATCTTGAAAGTTTTTGTGACCTAAAAGTCTGAAATAAATAAATGAATCAGGGGGTCAATCAAAATGCTTGCTTCTGATCATTTCAAAATGTTTCATTCTGATTGTGACTACTTTTATTTATTTATTTATCCATTACTAAAAATTAACTGACATTTCAAAATGAAAAGTTGTTTAGAACCAAAAACTGGAACTTTTCATGTTGAAAATGGGATGTTTAGACAATTTCAAAGGTGTTTTTTTTTTTAATTGTTTTTCCAACCAAAAGATGTGGACAATGAGTCTTTTCAGTGAAAAGTTTTGGTTTCAACAAATTGGGATTTTCCAGTGAAAAAAGTTTCACTTAAAAATTCCCTACCAGCAATACACACACTGCCACTGCCCATCTTATAGCTGCTGTTTGACTAGTTCCAACACTTCTATCTGACCACACCCAAAAAGCCAAACCAAAAAATCCCCTCCCCCTCCACTCCAACTCCCCTTTGGCTCAGTTAAGTAATGAAAATTAAAACAGAAAACTGACAAGTTAAATGAAAAATAGACCTGAATTAAAACTCTCATCCAAATCTATGTTGAGAAAGTTCTCATCCAGAGCCAAACTTGCAGTTTGAGCCAATCTCAGCTGGTATAAATCAGTGTTGAAGTTAATGGAGATATGACAGTTTACACCAGCATGGAGCTATGAGCATTTACCTCAGCTGAGGATCTACCTCTGAATTCTTTAGTTCACCCACAGTAGCTCCCGAGAGGGTGCTGTCTCTTTGACTGTGCAGTTAGACAGGTATGCCTTTGACTACTCTCAGAGTAGAAAAGTCTTTATAATAAAAGAAGATAAAGAAAAAAAGAAGCTGAATACAATTTTCTATGTGGCTCTCCACAGGAATGGCTCTAGGTTATGAGCTGCCTGGGCAAACCAGAAAATGTCTGCCTTTCCCAGCCCGTAGTCACCCATACAAATTACCAAATGTTTTGCTGTCCCTAACATTTTGTTACTACCTGTTCTGCATGACTAACTGGATACAAACAAAACTGACCAATATTCATGTTATAAACCTTTCATAGTTGTTCCCAATAGGAAAAAAATATCTAACATGCAACATGGAAATGTCTCTTTTTTTGATGAGACAAGATGAGGAAGTGAGGAAATATCTTTTATCAAATATCTTGGACCAACTTCTGTTGGTGTAAGAGACATACAGGTCTGTCGCATCTTAGGCGCATTTACCATGTGCGATTTCAGCTTTATGTGGTCGGCAAAAACAAGAAAAAAAGAGAAAAATAACAATTTAAATACTGTTTCTGTAGCGCGGGAGATTCTTCCCGCCATTACACTCAATGTAATTTTGACTCTACGCGGTTTTCGCTTTACGCGCTGACCGTGGAACGTAACCCCAGCGTAAGATGAGACAAACCTGTACTTCTGAGCTCCACAGAGATCTTCCTGAGACCTCTTCTTCAGAGGCAGAAAGCTTCTCTCTTTCACCAACAGAAGTTGGTCCAATAAGTGACATTACCTCACTCACCTTGTCTCTCTCATATCCTGGGACAACAACACTGCAAACTTCTTCTTTGATGGGCATTTTGCTGGACATGAGCACACACCACGATCAAACATTTAAGGAATGTGGCAATTTAAAATGTGAGTACTGAAGATTCAAGCAGGAGATGCTTCCTAGAGCGAATAAATTATTCCCTCAGAGATTATGATGGTCCTGAGTTTGCCGTGAGTTTGTGCAAACACTGGATGTATTTTCTCAATTGCAATATATGTTTTCTGCACTGCAGTTTGTACTGTGGATGTAAACTTTATAGAGTGACATGTCTTCCTCTTTATTACTGTTTGGGAGATTCAAATCACTCCGAGATCTCAAACTGATATCTTCATGGAAAGGTACGTGATAAATATAAAAATTGTATCTCGTTCATCTCTCTCTGCAAGGAAAGATCATAGTCAGCTCATTAGAAATTGAAGAACATATTAGGAAATTCTCTGTAGAAAATGCCTGGAGAAACAGCTGGGCAAGTGCTTACTGAAAGAAAGCACATCAGTGCAATGTTTAGAGGAGTTGCTAGTAGTCAGACTTGAATATGGGTACAAGAACATTAGGTTGAGAGACATTTTTAAGTATAAAATGCACTGTGAACTATGCTTAAAACTTGTTCAGAGAGATGGACTTGAATCATAGGAAATGAACTGTTGAATAAGTGTTTACCCGTCTCCAACTACTATCCGCAATCTCAAACACAAGGGTTGCATTGGGGGTCAGAGAGGGGTGGGCAGATCCCCACTGCACTCCAGCTATTCTCCACTGCTGTAACAGCCTCTTGGGCCATAGTTAGGTAGAGTACCTTAGAGCAGACCTGAGACTGCTCTAAAATATGCCTGAGGCAGGGCCAGTGTGGAACCAGCCTCAGAATCAGGCAGCTACAACTGTCTCCTTTGCACACTCCCTCCCCCTGCCCAGCTGTGTGAGAAACTAGCCCTGTGATACGTTTCCTGGTGAAGGAGGGTGTTCAGATCCAAAGGCATGACCTAAAGCACAGCAACCCAGCCAGGTTTGAGACGTCAGTTGTTTTTTCTGCACTCATTCCAATATCTTACATGATTTTTTTTTCTTCTTATAAGAAACAAAAATCCTGAGAAATGCAACATGCAGAGAAAATCCAACACTGCACACCATTTGCGCAATCGTCCAAATCTAACTTAGTTAGATGTAAAACTTTCCTTGCTTAAAAAAAAAAAAATCAGACGAATGCATACATATTCATTTGAAATTCTGTGAATACGTAATTCCTCTGTGAATTGCCTATACTTTAGAGTTATCTAATGCCCACAGCTAGGTTCCAGGAAAGCATAGATTTCTGCCTGCATTAGCCTACACTTTTCCTCCCCACAGCAGGTGAATATCTCCTGAGAGACACTTTGTTGGGTCAATGTTTCTATGATGAATTGTATTTTCTCCACACACAAAAACACAACCTCTCAAGGCTGACTGCTAATGTTGAACATACCCGGTAATGACAAACCATTAAAGCAGGTTGACACTGCAGGGCAGGTAAGAGAATTTTTTGCATCCCTGGATTTTACAGTGAAAGCGAAAGGTTAAAAGCATGAAGAAAAATCAGCTCGCGTTTGAAGTCTGTGTGTATATTAAAACAAACAAACAAAAGTATAGGGCTTTATGCGAGCCGAAGCAGGAGAAGTGTTCGTTGTTGGTTCTGCTGAAGAGAAATGAGAAATGTAATTTTGTCAAATCGTGAATAATTTAGTGTGTGTAACAGGGAGCTACCACACTTAAAATTTTCCAGTTAGACATCACTGAAAGAGGGAGATTTTTGTTGGAATTGTAGATGCTCTTTTTATCCTGTAAGATTAAATAAAGAACTAAATCAGAACTGAAAGGAAGGATGGTCCAGTGGTTAAGGTGTAATTGTCTGCTCTGCCACAGACTTCCTTTGTGACCTTGGGTAAGTCACTTAGTCTAGTGTGCCTCAGGTTCCCGTTCATAAAATGGGGATGACAGTATTTCCCTACCTCACAAAGGAATTGTGAGGCTAAATGTATTAAAGACTGTGACCCAATCAGATGCTATGCCAATGGGGCCATAAAAGTACCTGAATATATATACACTTAGAATCCCTATTCTGCAGAGCTGGCTTGGGAAAAACTTGCCATTGCAGTGATGGGAATGTTGCCTGAGTAAATACCACAAGACTGAGCTCCGTGGAAATATTTTAGGGCCTGAGCTGAAGCCTTGTGAGGTCTTTTGAAAGATTCCTACTGACTTCAATGAGCTTTGAATCAGGCCCATAAGGAGGTGTGGACAATTTTGGAAACAGGAGTTCATAGACTGAAAATAAATTTTGATTAAACATTTTAAACTCTATGAGTATATATATGGCTGCCCAACTTCTTGACAGATGAAAGGAGATGCAACAAAGTCGGTCCGTCACTGATGCTTAGCAGTGGTATGGGAAAAGAGCCCGATGCGTGGGCGGCAAACCTTCCCACAGTGGTTCCAGATCCACTTGCCAGATGGAAGTTGAAGGAAACTCTGCTTCCTGGCTCGCCTGCGGGCCTCAGCCTGGGCTCTCTGCTGGCTGTCTGCGGTGACTGTACCAATCTTAACCTTGCTTCTCCAGATTGAGCGGTTGTGGGCAGGATTTTCCCAGTTGTCATTGACAACAGTTTTTCTAGATCGGGAGAAAGGAGATCTGGGTAACTTACAAATCTCACCTTTTCCCCTCACTATTTTTAAATCATGGGAAAACTACAAATTAACATAAGCAGGAAATTAATCACTCCTGAAGAAGGTTGATATAGAGTTAAATCTAAAGTCCATTGAACTCAATGGAAAGACTCCGCTTTATCTTCTGTAGACTTTAGATTGTCATTTCCAAATAGGTTTTTACCATTTGCAGAATTAGAATTAGCCAAAGTTAAAAGCTGCTGTACGTTCCTATCCTCTAAGTCTGGGTATGTTGTTCCCATCTTTGCTGCCACCATCTTTCGTCAATACATTAATTGGACCAGAAACAGGCTATGCATCAGAAGACTGGCCATAATCAATATGATGAGGGAAATATTAGAGAAAATACTTTTTGTGGCAGGAAAACTGCCTGGACTTGGAGGCCTTTGTAGGCAAAGTTAATAGAAATGCACCAATTTTTATCAACAAAAAGTTTGGCCCCTTGGTCTTCATTTTTTGTGGGTTTCACCACTTTCAGTTGTCCCAATTATTACATTTTATTATGGGCAGGCTGACATTTCTGCTAACGTGGATCAGCTGCCTGAAGATCTGTGATGCAAATCAAACCCTGCCACAGTAAGAAAATGCATTTCAAATTTGGAGAGAGAGAATATGTCTGGGAATATTACTTATGTGAATAAAATATTTAACTAACAAATACTAATTAACATATAAAACCCAGTTGTGGCATATAAGATGCTGTAGTGAATTCTGAGTCCTAGAATCTACTTTAAGATACACCATGCACAATTTCTTCAGAAATCCAGTGCTAAGAATTCATGAACAATAGCAAATTTTTGAAATGCTCTGTGTTGTAATTCACAATGTGCAAGAGATTCATTTCCAGTCCTTCCTGTAACTACACCTCTACCCTGATATAACGCGACCCGATATAACACGAATTCGGATATAACGCGGTAAAGCAGTGCTCCGGGGGGGGCGGGGCTGCATGCTCCGGCGGATCAAAGCAAGTTCGATGTAACGTGGTTTCACCTATAACACGGTAAGATTTTTTGGCTCCCAAGGACAGCTTTATGTCGGGGTAGAGGTGTATAAGGAATGTAAACAGAGGATATCCCATTTATGCAGAACCAAGAGTACAACCATTCCAAATCTGTCCACATCATTTTAACTTGCTCAGTAGTTTCATTATCAGCATCCCAGAAAGTACAATAGTTTTACTTCCAAATTAAATCGGGGGGGAGGGGGGGCTCATAAAATGGATAAATAGAATTCATTATTTTTAAAGTGAATTTCTTTTACTTTTGGACAGGCCAAAAATGATAAAAATGTCTGAGCAAATTTAATTGCAGATTTATCCAAGCCAACCAAATTATGATTCTTTTCTTTATAATGTTAATACAATTGAAATTTAAATACTAATCCTAAATATTATTATGACTATTGTATCCGTTAGATAAAACCTATTAATTTTAAATGACAATGTAGGGCAAAAAGACTATGGACAATCTTAACTAAGGAAATGGTGATTCTAAAATTGCTTTAATCATAGGCTTGAACGCCTTAGAAGAAAATACAAATTACATTTTCATCTGAAACGATAATTATGAAAATCTCCGTTTTCATCTGCCAAGCCTTACCGTAAAATGTAACTGTTTGAAACTTGCAAAAATAAAGAAACATCTTCGATTAAAATAACAGGGTTATAGCAACTTCCATATATGCTGAATTGTATTTTTTATTATGATTAGCTTTTTCCCATTTTAAGGTACAATAATTGTGAAGGAGTTCACTCACTGACAGAGAAGCTTCTTGTGGCTGGCCATGGTGTAGTAGCTCTCTCCCTGTTTGCTGATGGTTGCTCCGGTGGTCTCTTCTCATATCTCAGCCACGTCAGAATTTAGTCCACCCCTCCTGGGGTACAGAGTCTAACAAATAAATAATCCATATGTCCTCACCAGAAGGTCTTTGGCCCAACCGAGCTCTGTAGTTCTCTCACCCTTTTCTCAGGGCTCTCCATTGGTTCTTATTGTGATGGGTTCGGTCACAGAGACCGCCTTGGGACTGTCACCTGATGTGCTGAAATGACCTCTGAGCCCGTTTTCCCTGATGGCTTGGGACTTCAGAACCCTGCCTTGTTGAGCCAGATATGACAGTCTGCTGCAAGACAGACCCAGGTCTGAACCATGTCCCCAAAGCTGCAGGCTTTAACAGGAAACCTTCTGAGTGGTTTTCAATCTCCAGCACCCAGACACCCAGTCCCAATGGGATCCAAACCCCAAATAAATCCATTTTACTCTGTATAAAGCTTATATAAGGTAAACTCATAAATTGTCCACCCTCTATAACACTGATAGAGAGATATGCACAGCTGTTTGCTCCCCCAGGTATTAATCACTTACTCTGGGTTTAATAATAAACAAAAGTGATTTTTATTAAGTATAAAAAGTAGGATTTAAGTGGTTTCAAATAATAACAGACAAAACAAAGTAAGTTACCAAGCAAAATAAAACAAAACACACAAGTCTAAGCCTAATACATTTAAGAAACTGAATACAGGTAAATCTCACCCTTAGAGATGTTCCAATATCTTCTTTTACAGACTAGTGTGTTCCCAATCCTTTCCCCTGATACAATCCTTGTTAGTTCCAGCTCAGGTGGTAACTTGGGGATTTCTCCATGACTGGCCTCCTCTTTGTTCTGTTCCACCCCCTTATATATTTTTGGCACAAGACGGGAATCCTTTGTCTCTCTCTGGGTTTCCACCCCTCCTTCTAAATGGAAAAGCACCAGGTTAAAGATGGATTCCAGTTCAGGTGACATGATCACATGGCACTGTAAGACTTCATTACCCATTTGCTGGCACACACATATACAGGAAGACTTACAAGTAAACAGAGCCATTTACAACCAATTGTCCTGGTTAATGGAAGCCATCAAGATTCCAAACCACACTTTAATGGCCCACACTTTGCATAATTACAATAGGACCTCAGAGTTATATTTCATATGTCTAGTTTCAGATACAAGAATGATACATACAAATAGGATGAACACACTCAGTAGATTATAAGCTTTGTAATGATACCTTACAAGACACCTTTTGCATAAAGCATATTTCAGTTACAGCATATTTACACTCATAAACATATTTCCATAAAACATTATGGAGTGCAATGTCACACTTATCCCCTCCTCAGGACTTTAATGCCACCTTCTCCAGTGACTGGTAGGGGAACATGGGGCCTCCCTCCTTCAGCCCAAGGACCCTATAAATCAACAGCCAAGGTCTGTTTAGTCACAATCCTTGCTGCTGTTTTTCCAGGCTTCTTCCTACCCAGCCTTTCTCAGGCCTTCTCCCCCAGAACCTCTCTAGATTCACTCTTGTTTCAAGGCTGAGACTCTCAGGGACCTCCCCCCAGAATCCTCTCTCAAAATTCCAGTAGAAAAGTGTAAACAAAAATCCAATTTTGCCTTGAACTTGTGTCTCTCTCAGTTAAATGCTTCTCAGGGCTCTATGCTTAGACGTCTGTTTGACAGGCCTTCCCACCAGCGCCTACTCCATTCCAGGGGCTATTCTATGCCAATCCTGTCCGCTTGCCAGCCTTCTGTACTCAGAGCTATTTTTCCCCAGGGGCTTCCTTCTCATTCCACAGAGTGACTGAAGACTCTCTCTCTCTCTTTGCAGCCCCCTTCTTTCCTTTCTTTTCTTGACATTTTATGGTGTAGCAGCCTCAGCATCTGAAGGCAGTAACCACCACCTACCTCAGTTTTCGAATAAACAAAATGTGTATCCTCTCACCCTGTCCTGTATCCTTAAGAAAGCACAGTAATGCTTTTTTAATGCTACTCCACTCTGCCAGTACTCTCACCAATCCTTTCAGACGATATTCTTTCACTTTGTGGGGTGTCATTTCTTCATACAGAATCTTTCTGTCTGTATAATTCTCCCAGTATCTAGTAGCAGATGTTCAACCGTTTCCATGATTCTCACAACCCATCTTTGTGCACGTTTAGTAGATATAAATTCTGTTTAGGCCCCAGTGATCTGTTAGCATTCTAAATATAGCTACTTCACTCTTCCTATCATAGCTGTGAAGTATAACATTATCCTCAAGTTTGGACATATTTAATAGACCCTTCATCGTTTTTCTTCCCATATTTCTTTCCATTCCTTCTTAAGTTCTCTATTAACCAAACATTTGAGGTCCAGTGCACTCAAAGGGGTCTTTATATCAACTTCCTCATTTTATAAGGCAATCTTTGCTGCTTTATCTGCCATTTCATTGCCAGGTATCCTGACATGTGCCGGAATCACCTAATTATTATTAAGTATTATTAAGAACGATATTTCATTGACTAAATCATTCCTTCTTTCTGAGGCTCCCTTTCCGATTGCCCTTGAACCTAAAAAAGAGTCAGATAGGATAGCAACTGTAGTTGGGCGTACAGCCTGGTCAGTGCCTGGTCAGTGCCAACAGTATGCCCATCAAATCAACCATCATAATGGCCACAAAATTGGATAGTCTCATAGATCTCTTAATTCCAAATTCAGGGATACAAAAGGCTGTTCCCGCTCTACCATCTTTAGATGTGTCAGTATAGATTTGGCAATGCCACAATGCATAAACTTGTACATTTTATTAATCATATTTGAAGGTCCTGCTCTTCTCTTTGTGTTATCATATAAATCCAAATCCACAACTGGAGAGCCAGCCATTTGATTTAGTTTAGCTACAGCTTGATTTCCCATGACTAAAGATTTTAATCTTTTCCAGTCATAACTTAAGAACATAAGAACGGCCGTACTGGGTCAGACCAAAGGTCCATCTAGCCCAGTATCCTGTCTACCGACAGTGGCCAATATCAGGTGCCCCAGAGGGAGTGAACCTAACAGGTAATGATCAAGTGATCTCTCTCCTGCCATCCATCTCCACCCTCTGACAAACAGAGGCTAGGGACACCATTCCTTACCCATCGTGGCTAATAGCCACTAATGGACTTAACCTCCATGAATTTATCCAGTTCTCTTTTAAACGCTGTTATAGTCCTATCCTTCACAACCTCCTCAGGCAAGGAGTTCCACAAGTTGACTGTGCGCTGTGTGAAGAAGAACTTCCTTTTATTTGTTTACTCGTTCCTTTTCACTCAAGTCTTTTACCCACCTTTTGACCCTGTTAGCATGTAGGAGTTTGTGGCGTCCAGTTGTATCTTGTCTACTTAATTCTGAACAGTCCTCTTATGTTTAGTACTCTTAGCTTCACTATTTCCATTAATCTTAGCCCAAAAGGTTAAATCTAACAATTTCATCCTTAAATGTATCGGCATTTCTCTGGTAGCTACCTGTATCATACACAATGCTGTCATAATGCTTGCACCACATGAGATTTGCAGAGCTTGGACTTGGATCAGCTCTCATTTTTAAATGTTGATTTAGAAGCTGAACTGAAGACTTCGCATCCATAATCAATAACTGAGCTTATTAGCGTCCTGTACAGCATCATCAACACGTTCTCATCAACACCCCAATTGTTCCCAGCAATACAGTTAAGCAAATTCATCCTAGCTTTACATTTAGTCTTGATATTATCTATATGATCCTTCCAAGTTCGTTTGTTATTGAACATAACTCATAAGAATTTAAAATTTCGAGCTACCTGGATTTTCTCTGAATAGAGAGATAAGTTCTATTCTTCCCCGGTCTTCCTTTTTGTGAAGATTGTTCCCTTTGTTTTAGCAAGTGAGAACTTAAATCCCCAAGAATCTCCCCATTTTGAAGTCCCCCTGGTGCCTTATTGGTTATTATCGGTTCTTTCCACAGCTATCTTAAATCATCTGTGTTTGGTCCATATAGCACAGTCATCCACAAATAAAGTAATATCTATTTCTGCCTGTACACTCTCCAGGAGATCATTAATCATGATGTTAAACAAGGAAGGGCTGTGAAGACCATTAGTAAGTTTATAAATGTACAACAAAGCTGATATCACCTTGACTTGCACGGTTCTATCACTTAGAAGTCTCTCATCCACCAGAACATTCTTCCTCTTATTCCAATTTCTGTTAGTTTATATAGTAAGTTTTCCCTCTGTAGCATATCATATACTTTTTTGATGTCCAAATGTCAGCTATCATAAACTCTCTGTTGCTCGTGCATTTTTGTTTTTCCATTTCTAATTTTACAGTATAATCAACTGTGTATCTTCCTTTCCTAAAACCAGTTCATACACTTTATAATTTCATTTTTTCAAGTATGCTACTCACCTTTCATTTATCTTTCCATAATTTTGCCCACACACAATGTGAAGACAATAGGTCTATATCCATCAGGCCTTGAATATCATTTGACAGGTTTTCCTGTCTGTATAACCACCACATGCTTCCATTCTGCCAGTAGTATTCCCTTTTCCCTATATACTATTATATAATTTCAATAAAACCCTTGAACTTTCAGTAGGTGCTTAATCATTACATGTTATCTTTACCTGGATCTGTATTTTTACTTTTATCTATAGATATTTTGAGTTCCTGTATGCTGAAATTTTCCTTCAGTACATCATCTTTATATTCTACCCATCCATTTAGGAGCTCACAATATTCTTCTGCAAACATTCTTTTTTCTTCATAAAATTCTTTACTTTGATTTGTTTCACTACTAGTTTTATGGAAATCTTTTGCTAATGCCTCTGCTTTTCCTAAGCACTTTCAACATTATCATTTACTACGCGACCATGTGACAGAGTATAAAACAGTATAAAATTTGTTTTTACTCCATATCTTTTAACTTGTTTATATATCTGTGAAACCTTGGAATCTTTGTTCATTTTCCCACAATACTTTCTCTAACTCTCTTTCTTTGCCTTTTTAATAAGCCTTTGTGCTACTGCTTTATATCTTTTATAGTTCATTAAGTCCTTTGTATTCATTGCACTTTTTGCTTGTTTGTATGCCTTTTTTCTTGCTTTAATTGCTCCTTTACAATCTTCATTCCACCAGGGAACGGATTTCTGTGTTTTTGGCAATTCAGTATCTTACATATAGCTGGGTTGGCTTCTGCTACAACTCCCTTTATTATATGATCATGAAATTCCTCTAAATAACCACTTATCAACTGGTACTTAGATACATGTCACACTTATTCTTAAAGAGTCCCCAGTTTGCTTTTCTAAGGTCCCACCTAGGGATTCCTTTGGTATTTTCAATATTACCTTGGTCTTGATATGTAATTAGCATAAGGAAGTGATCACTTCCCATTCCATCTTCTTTATAGATGCATTTACTTACGATAGTGCTTGTTGCAGTTCCCAGATCTAAACATGAAAAGCTTCTATCCACCAAATTAAACCTAGTAGGTGCTCCAGTAGTTAGCAGTACCAGGATGTGCATGTCCATGAACTGTTCCAGGCATTCACCATTATAATCTTCCTTTCCCATAGTTCATTATGGCTATTAACGTCTCCACAAATGATAAACAGTAATAATAATATAATTCAGCCACTACCAACAAACTTCTTTTCAGAACAGATTTAATTGCCCACATTTCTTATATGGGAATAGCAACATTTAATTATGACTAGGGGGTGGAATGTAATTCTTGTGCACGGCATAATCAGAAGTAGGTGTTCTATCGGCAGCGCTTTTTACATAATGTGTTTTGATGACAACAAGTTATTAACAAAATCACAGGATTGTAGAGTCATAGGACTGGAAGGGACCTTGAGAGATCATCTAGTTCAGCCCCCTGCACTCACGGCACGACTAAGTATTATCTAGACCATCCCTGACAGGTGTTTGTCTAACCTGCTCTTAAAAATCTCTAATGATGGAGATTCCACAACCTCCCTGGGCAACTTATTTCTGTGCTCAACCACACTGAGAATTAAGACGTTTTTCCTAATGTCCAACCTAATCCACCCTTGTTGTAATTTAAGACCATTGTTTCTTGTCCTATCCGCAAATGTTAAGGAGAATAATTTTTCTCCCTCCTCCTTGTAACAACCTTTTACGTATTTGAAAATAGTTATCATGTCCCCTCTCAGTCTGCTCTTCTCCAGACTAAACAAACCCGTTTTTTTCAATCTTCCCTCATAGGTCATGTTTTCTAGACCTTTAATCATTTTTGTTGCTCTTATCTGGACTTTCTCCAATGTGTCCACTTTTTTCCTGAAATGTGGCAACCAGAACTGGACACAATACTCCAGTTGAGGCTGAATCAGCACAGAGTAGAGTAGAAGAATTACTACTTGTGTTTTGCTTACAACACTCCTGCTAACACATCCCAGATTGATGTTTGCTTTTTTTTTGCAAGTGTTACACTGTTGACTCATATTTAGCTTGTGATCCACTATGACCCCCAGACCCTTTTCCGCAGTACTCCTTCCTAGGCAGTCATTTCCCATCTTGTATGTGTGCAACTGATTGTTCCTTCCTAAGTGGAGTACTTTGCATTTGTTCGGAACCCTCACTCATGGGTAGGCCCCGGCGGGATTTGCAAAATAGGTGTTTCCCTGCCTATCCCTCCTGTGGGACCCATCCAGTAGGTGTTCTCAGAGTATGCCTAACCTGCACAAAAGACAGAAAAATGAAGGCTGAAATCATCACATATCCACTTGACTCCAGGAGCTGGGGCTTTACAGAAAACCATAATTATTATGAGACTCATGATAAAATCATGAGAGTTGGCAACACTGCTCAGCCACACCAATGTCTGAAGTACCTGCTCATGCGCAATGCCACTTAGATCTCTGTGTAGAGAGTAGCCCACCGGCATGTCTGCCTGCTAAATCTTTTGCAAATTTATTTCTTACACCCAAATACTGGCTTCTACCAGTGTGACATTGGGCTGTTAATATCAAATTGACACTTCCTGTTTCCATCACCCGTGTGTAATACCTTAGGTGTATTTGGTTCACCTAGCTGATCACTCAATCATGCACCTTCTGGTACCTATCTCTCTGAAACACAAACAAAAGGGGGGAAAATCACTTTGGTGAAGAGATTTCTGTCACATGGATGAACAATGTTGACCACTAACAAGATGTGTGTTAATATCAGACAGCTTGTGCGTGTCTTTAGTCTCCTTCTAATAATTCATTAGTTAACAGGTTAAGGACCTGATCCTGCTCCATTGAATTTAATGGGAATTATGCCATTGTCTCCAGTGAGAGCATGATCAAACCCTTAACCTCTGACTGGCAATGACCACTTCCAGTTTGTAGATTTATAAATGGCTACAGATGTTTTCCAGCTGTGCCATAGGTACCTGGGATTGACTCTTGGGGACTGACACTAATAATGGGCCCTAAGGGTGTTAGAGGATGATTTTGTGTCCATTAAAGTCCAGGATCAAGAACTAAGGCCTAAGTTCAGCTTGTGCTTAAGCATGTGTTTAAACACTTTGCTGAATCAGAGCCTAAGTGAGAAGCCAGTTATTTTATCAGTGAATTACACCTTTGACATTCATATACTATTTTCTTCAACCAAAGCAGCTTATTAAGGTTTAAATCAATTCATAGAATTTGTAATAGTACTTTCAAAAAAAGTTTCACATTAGAAATAATTTCCCAAAATTATAGACTTTTTCTGGGGCTGATCTGTGTAAGTTGCAAATGTAATAAACTCAGGACTTTAACGATGCAAATTGAATTTTGTAGTAAGAGTAAAGTCAGTATAGGCCAGGAATTGATTCTGAATCCAAGAAGAGAAGAATGAGCTATTAGTTCACTGGATCTCTTATAAGTGTAATTCTATAGCGCGACTGTTCTGCTCCATCATGCACCATCTCCTGTGTCTGTTAGAGATTGGTATGAATTCAGTCTGGATCAGGTTGAGATGAAGCCAGCTGGTTGGGGGAAGCACACAGAGATAGGGAGAGTGGAACTAGTCAGTCCCTTTTCCATGCTGTCCTGAGAAACAGTCAGGTCAGCACCAAGAACTAACTCCCACGTAAAACAGTGTCAGGATTAATTTTCCTTCCTTTTTCTCTGTTATTTCTCCCACTACCTAGCAGTTTTTATAGTATCCTTTGAAGAATCAAACGCTGGATGAACCAGTAGCCTGACCCAGTACAGAAAAGTTTCCCGCCATTAGGTATTATTCTCAGTACTTGTGATTTCTTTCCCCAGTGTTTATAACGTGTAGCTGTCTCTCTCTTCCCAATGCCAAACACTTTTTACGCTAAACTAAAATGACTTCACACATCTGTTAGCTAGAGTATTGTCATCAAAATCCTGTGCTGGCATCCAATTTGATTTTAACAATATGCCAGAATAATAGGCAAGAACTGAAAGTGTTGGGAAGCATTATTACTATTATGAAACAAACTGGAAAAAACTTAGGGCTATATTTGGATCCAAGCTCCGCCTGAGTTGGTCCATTTCCATGTTCCCCAAACGTGACTTGTGCCTATCTATCACTCCCTGGCCAGAATGCTTTTGTGCAATGGTCAGCCCAGGCGGGCAGATAAGGAGACTGATGTAATTAAGCACAGAGAAATGCTAGTTGGTGTGAAATTCATACTGCAGTTTAAGCCTGGCTCAATACCCCAATCCTCATTTATGTTAAATGCTGGTTAAGAAGCTTTTGTGCATTTCTCATGTCCATGATCACCGGGAAGATTGACTAATCCCACCCATGTGTTTTGGGCAGTTCAGTTGCTACTGTTACCATATAATGCTGAAAGTTGTATGTGTAAAATGTGCGTTAGAGGGTATTTTGCAGTCATTTAATGATGCTTTTCTCCTTTATCATCTAATTCTGTGGTCAGAGATGGGAATGGAAGAAGAATCCTAGAACAATTAAGAGATGTTGGGACCAGGAGCCCAAAATCAGAATAGGATTTTTGCTTTCTCTTCCACTTTATAAAGTATAGTCCAGAAAGCACAACATCCCACAAATTGATCCACAGAAAAATAAATTAATAACTTACTATTGCAGCTCTCTTCCTATTTTGTACCTTACATATAATTGGACATTACTTCTAGGCTTCTAGAATTCAAAAGTACATTGTGCAGAGAAATGCAGGCCATTGATGGTATCTCAGCAAAGATAATAACTAATGAGAAGAGAAAATTGTGCAAATTAAATCCACTCTCATAACAATGAATGGGATAAGCATGGAAAACACATAAACCATTTAAAAGAAAAAAAGTGAAGACTGCAAGTGTGTCCACTTTCCTACAGAGAAACTGGGGTTGGACTCTCACACAAATGTGTTTAGGTTCTACCCGTAAGCAACATAGGTCAGCTCCTGTAAATGCGACACCAAGCTCTGAGTTACTACAGAGAATTCTTTCCTGGGTGCTGGCTGGTGAGTCTTGCCCACATGCTCAGGGTTTAACTGATCGCCATATTTGGGGTCGGGAAGGAATTTTCCTCCAGGGCAGATTGGCAGAGGCCCTGGAGGTTTTTCGCCTTCCTCTGCAGCATGGGGCACGGGTCACTTGCTGGAGGCTTCTCTGCACCTTGAGGTCTTTAAACCACGATTTGAGGACTTCAATAACTCAGGCATAGGTTAGGGGTTTCTTACAGGAGTGGGTGGGTGAGATTCTGTGGCCTGCGTTGTGCAGGAGGTCAGACTAGATGAAGATAATGGTCCCTTCTGACCTTAAAGTCTGTAAGTCTATGAGTCTAAGTTAATGGGGGTGCGGAGTCGTTGATGCATCAGGCCCTATGTTGGTAAAGCACCATTCTTTCTTCTTTCATGTACTGTCCCTACAGGGACGCCTCTTTTAAGAGAACGCATAACTGGAGGCACTTCTTCTGAAAACTCACATCAGTAGAGAGTTCCTGCTCTGAAGAATTTATCTCCCTAGGTGGACTCTTTCACTGGGAAGGTATTCATCTTGTTAACTTAAAACGATCCCTTTTAAAAAAAATATATACAAGAAGGTGTGCGCTAGCTGGGCGGTTAGGTTTTCTCCTGTAAAATATTCATTAGATCTCTCTTGGGTTCCTATATTTAAAAGTTTCCTGCTGGTGCAACCAATTCTACCATTTAAATATGTGAAATATCTTCTCCTGCTTTTCTTCTAATATTCCCTGTCTTCCTTGTCAATACAGAGCAAGACGCAAACTACTCTAAAGAGCTATTTTGTCCTAACTTCCCTTTTGTTTTGAAGTCAGCCTGCATGGTGCTCACAGCAGGATTGGGGCCTGGGAATTCTTGGGGCCTAATTCTGCACTCCCTGCATATCCCATGGACTCCCTGACTTCCCTCGGAGTTTGTGGTGAGAGAGAAATGAACAATTAGGTGCTAAAAAAGGGAACATGTGATACTGTGATGGGGCTTAACCACCATGCCCTGCAAGGTAAAGGATAAAACCCCAAGTAGTCATGCTCAAAGGCTGGGCGGTGGCTAATTAACTAATTGACTCATGGCCAGAAAAGGCACAGCTAGGCCTTATGAGTAGACTGAGGAAGCTCAGTTGTGGAGGGAAGGCCTAAGAGAGGAGGTAGGGAGTTCCTGCCCCTTGTGGGAAAGTTGTGGGGTAGGCAGACTGAGGAAGGCCCCAGGGATAGAACTGGTTCCCTAGATCTTACCCCATTTTTTCCAGGGGAAGACTGTGGGCAAGGCAGGGCCCTTCTACAGAGAAAAGGCTTCTGTTGCAGGAAGCGCTGTTATAGGGTTGGCAAGTAGAGAAGGTTTCAGTAGCCTTCAGAGCAGAAGAATTATTCACTTCTGTTTGGACATTTTCTTGGACTCGTTTATGATATCCTGGAAAGAGGATTGAATGTAGGTGACTTGCCTGAAGGGCTGAGGCATGGAAGACCTGGGGCTAGAGGTAGGTGGTTTCAGGGGTGCTGGAGCCAAAGATAGTGGCAACATCCCTGTCTCCCCTGCTGATGCAAGGGGTACTCCATACTACAAAAATCAGAAGCACGTACAGCTGGCTTATGAAAAATTGTAAGTCCCTGTTATTCCATGTAAGGTTTGTCTGTCTTTGTCTCTCTGTTTTTTGTTTTTTTTTGTTTTTTTTCCAGGTGAAATTAGATTTTATTCTTTGAAGAAGCAGATAAATGGAAAAGGCTGAAATCATCAAAGTGAGCCCAACAGTGTCCTTAATGAGTACCTAAAATAAATGGCAGTTGTAAGTATTTCACGTGAGTGGTACTTGCAGACAGCAGGGAGTGTCCGAGTGCCAGGACCTGCCTCAGAAAGAATGAGGTTGCTAAGGGAAACTGGAAGTAAACAAGTTAAACAGATTTGAAGACTGCCTTTTGTAAATGAAAAGCAATACATGATTTTTACTGATGATTTATGCAAAGGAAAAAACAAACCAACAATAAAGATAATGAGTTAAAGGGACACAATGGGGGGGAAAAATGGATGGAAGCAGAACAAAATAAGTGACATTAACAATAAAATAATCAAAAAACACACGTGTCATTGTTGAGAGAGAGAGAAATCAACCCTCAATGTACTGAGTGAAAGCAGAGAGGAATTAAGCAGTAAAATGACCAAGAAAAATAAGGGATGTGTGATGCTGGCAGACCAGGTGGCAGGTCATTTCATGGTCACAATGTCTCAAGTGAACATTGAAATATAACTGAAATCTGTCCGGCTCACCTATGGTGTAATATTGATAGGATACATATTAGAAGTAGAAGAAAGTGTTTGGATTCTATCAAATGCGTGTGAGTTGCTGCCTGCATTAATCTCACTTGTATTAGCTGTATTCCATATTGTAATGTAATATTTGAGCAGGTATAGTGTGAGCCTCTGTGACTGTATGAATCACCATACAGGAGAGGGAGGTTAATTACTGTGATGAGCTGCACTTCTGCAGAAATTGTTCTGCTCCCCCTGAAAGAGGAGACCCATTGATACCAGACAGGCTGGGGTTGGAGCTTACAACTGGAAACTCCCTACATCTGGATTGAGGAATTGTCCACAAAAGGACTAAAGACTCTGACTGTTGTTTTCATCTTCTCCCTGTGAAGATGAGTCATGCAAGTGGAGTGGAGTCAGCTGAGTTTGCTGCTGGGAACACAAGGCAAGAGGGAAAGAAAAACCCCAAACAAAAGGAACTAGGCTTCTCTATGTTGCTAGGACTCTGGGGGACAAGGAGCTTCCTAGGCATAAGTAAGAGATTCCCAGCCAGTTAGCCTGGGTTAACCCTAATGGACAAATAGAGCTTGCTGCTTATAGATGCCTTTATTACCTTTAAAAACCTAAGANTAAGGAGAGGGAGGTTAATTACTGTGATGAGCTGCACTTCTACAGAAATTGTTCTGCTCCCCCTGAAAGAGGAGACCCATTGATACCAGACAGGCTGGGGTTGGAGCTTACAACTGGAAACTCCCTACATCTGGATTGAGGAATTGTCCACAAAAGGACTAAAGACTCTGACTGTTGTTTTCATCTTCTCCCTGTGAAGATGAGTCATGCAAGTGGAGTGGAGTCAGCTGAGTTTGCTGCTGGGAACACAAGGCAAGAGGGAAATAAAAACCCCAAACAAAAGGAACTAGGCTTCTCTATGTTGCTAGGACTCTGGGGGACAAGGAGCTTCCTAGGCATAAGTAAGAGATTCCCAGCCATTTAGCCCGGGTTAATCCTAATGGACAAATAGAGCTTGCTGCTTATAGATGCCTTTATTACCTTTAAAAACCTAAGACTGTAACTCATTTGTGTGTCTGTATTCACTTGCTTTAACTTTGTAGATAACACTCTAGTTTCCTTTTCCTATTTAATAAATCTTCATATCATTTATTATAGAATTGGCCACAAGCATTATCCTTGGTGTGAGATCTCAGGTGCAACTGACAAGGGGTGAGTGACTGGTCCTTTGGGATTAGGAGTAAACTGAATATTGCAGTGATTCTTAGTCTTACGGGCCATTTATCACAGAGGACAGACTGGAGCATCCAAGTGAACTGTCTCACTCCATTTAAGGCTGTTAATGTGCCTGAGGAGTTTGCACTTGGAGCAGTTGGTTGATGAAATCTAAGTTTAGAACTCATGACCAGTTTTCGTGCCCTGGTTGTTGGAGAATCTGCCTGAAGTTGGTACTTGCTCTTGTGCCACGGTTGGGAGCATCACAGGAGGGATTAGTGATAGTAAAGAATAGATGAAAGATTGTATATAATAGGCAAAAGTGAAGCCAAAGAATTAAAACTAAAGGCAAATACAAGGCTATGTAAGGAGATGTCTATGTTCATGTCTGTCTCCTCATCACTCTCGTCACCGCGCTGCTGTCGCCTCCGCACCTGGTTTTGCTTTGGCAGGTTCTGGCTCTGCATATACTCCAGGAAAATGCGTGTGGTGGTTATAGTGCTCATAATTGCTGCGGTGATCTGAGCGGGCTACGGCGTCTGGGCTGAAAAAAGGCGCGAAATGATTGTCTGCCATTGCTTTCACGGAGGGGGAGGGGGCCTGATGACATGTACCCAGAATCACCCGCGACACTGTTTTTGCCCCATCAGGCATTGGGATCTCAACCCAGAATTCCAATGGGCGGCGGAGACTGCGGGAACTGTGGGATAGCTACCCCCAGCGCAACACTCCGGAAGTCGACGTTAGCCTCGGTACTGTGGACGCAGTCCGCCGACTTAATGCACTTAGAGCATTTTGTGTGGGGACACACACAATCGACTGTATAAAAACAATTTCTATAAAACCGACGTCTATAAATTCGACCTAATTTCGTAGTGTAGACATACCCTGAGCTGCTTCAGCCCCAAAGAGAGGGCTGAGAGCCTGCAGAGCCCTTGCAGAAGGAGGGTGTGGATTCCCTGGGCTACAAGGGGCGAGAAGATTGAGCTCCATGAATTCTGAAGTGGACAGTGATGCTCCCAGGTCCCTAAGGAGTAAGAGATGCCCAGGTCCATGAGGGAGCTGCTGACAGATTTTTCTTTTCCTTTCCTTAGTTTAACCTTCTTTGCTGTTTTGTTGTTTCACCTGAGACCAAGATGGGATGAGGCCTCAGCCAGGGGGTTGAGCATTGCTTTGCTAAAAAGCTACCCCCTGCAACAGCCCGTGGGTTGGGGATAATTGGACTCACATGCGTGCGCTCCTCATGTAGCTCCTAAAGGGGGTGCTCTACCATGGACAGTTTTGTGACACTCAGATAACTATATTTTTATGATTCTTGACATTTCATAGGCATAGATCAAATCTTGTTATGTCATGAGAAACCTAAACCTAAGCTAGTCTTTTTTTGTGTTTTGCCTCCCTATATTTTGTCATTTTATTAACCAAGGCCAGAATCTGAAATTTTCTTGGTAATTGGTGACTTATATTCTGCTCACCATCATTGTCTGTTGTGAATGTGGGATGTAGGTGTTTTTTTGTTTGTTTGTTTGTTTTTTTGGGGTGGGTAATGAGCAGATATAAATACCTATGAGTCAGATAAATTATGCTGTATTCCCTCATTCCAGAGACACACTTACAATGAAGGATGTAATCAAATCCTGTTGCCCTGGTGTCACGGCGTGTGGGGGAGTCAGGGCCCCGCACCCCCAACTTCCTGCGATTCGCCGTGACTCTCAGCCAGCCAGTAAAACAGAAGGTTTATTAGACAACAGGAACACAGTCCCAAGCAGGGCTTGTAGGTACAACCAGGTCCCCTTCAGCCAGGTCCCTCTGGGGGGCAAGGATCTTAGACCCCAGACTTGGGGTTCCCTGCCTCTTCCCAGCCAGCCCAAAACTGAAACCAAAAACCCCTCCCACAGGCTCTCTCCCCCTCCTTCTCTCCCGCTCTCCCTTTGTCTAGTTTCCCGGGCAAAGGTGTCGACTCGCCTCACCCCCCTTCCTGGCTCAGGTTACAGGCTCAGGTACCGTCCCTCACCTAAAGTCATCCCCTGCTCTCCCATCCCCCATGCAGACAGTCCAGTAAAACTAACCGATATTCCTAAATCAATCCACCCCGCTCCCTACTGCGTCACACCTGGTGATTGCTCGTTCAAGTCTGGATTACAGCAGGTCTATATTCCTTACTTCTTTTTTTTTTAAACTTGCAGATATGTGCATCGGTATTCACAATTGAAAGATATAGACACATGCTACAAATTAAATAAAACCAGGTTAAAATAGCACCAGATTCCAATTTATGGAAAATAACATAAATTACAGCAAATACCAACCTGTTATGCTACAGTAAATTCAGAATAGTCCTGAAATTATTAAGGTACTCTTGATGTCCAGAATTTAGTAGATGGTAAATTACATTTAAAGGGGCCCTGTAAAGGCTGACGGCCCATAAATATGACCAGCTCCCCATAATAATATCCAGCTTAGCATATTTAAAAATGACCAGTAATGATGAGTGTCTCCATTTCTAACTTCTGATACCTTCTAGGGTGCCTGATTTTCTGTGAGTACATGATCAACAATTTCTGAAAATAAAGCCTTTAAGGGATCTCAAATTGGGCACCTCAAACAGAGGCCCCCAAAGACTAATCACTCTTGAAAATGTAGATCACAAGACCTGATCTAAAGCCTCTTGAACCCAAAACTATCATCCCCCCAAAATAAGGAAAGGACTCTGGGGGAAATATTGACCATCTTGTACTTTTCAGAGTCTGCGACATTTAGCGTTTAGTTCATGTAATGTTTAGTCCAATATGAAATCTGTTGGATTTGCACCCCTCATTTTGGAAACAGGTACTGTTTCAGCTATTCTGACATATTTTTGTGATGTGCTTGACATTTTGCAGCCTGCGGGTATATTTGAGGACTTGCAGGTTTGATAAATATCCATTTACTTTGTTTTTCTGGAACCCCCCCATCTTTGCTGGGCTCTGGATTGACTGCCTGACAACCCGCCTCGTTGTTTGCATGGTCATACGATCTACACAAAGACTGGGGTCCAACTACATGTAGCTGTTTCAAAATACTAGGATACGTTGGTGTGTAGAATGGTGGTTTTTTGAAAAGCTCTGCTCATAATGCCTGTATTGTTTAGACTGTAAGCTCTTCGCGGGGGAAGGACCACTGCTTGTCTTGTTCAGATCTAGAGGGATTGTCAGCTACTAGCAAATGGTAAATAATATGAAATGTCAATATTATTAACAACACATGCAATAGTGTAGAAAAGCTGGCAAGACTCTACAGTTTCATCTCACACACCAACAGATTAAAATGTATATTTACAGGGTAGTTGGTACCGACCCCTTGAGTCTCCCTTCTCATTATAAAGGGTCCTTGCACTCTTTTCTTTCAGACACTGACACCTCCAGTTTTTTGGAAAAAAGTTTTGTGGCACAATGAAAAACCATGCTGGAAGAAAGTAAATTTTCCTCCAGGAATGCCATTCATTTGTTATAGGAGTTGCAACTTCAAGGAATATGACTTTACCCTTTCCACCAACCGGTGCCTTTATGTCAACACAAGGAAATGCCTGCTACTCTAGGTTTGGACCTGCTGCCATTGAAAGAGAACTCCATTGCGTGGAGGACTGGGCATTCTTTCACCCTGAAATCATATACGTCAGTATTGGTTACCTTTGACGTTCCCTTGACTCCAGGAGACACTTACTTATGCTCTTTTATGTCTTGTTCACTATGAAAGGTGGCATAATATGTGATAACATGCAGCCATATAATGTAGATGAGAAGTTTAATGCTAGATAAACTTAAATACACCTCTACCCTGATATAACGTGACCTGATATAACACGAATTCGGATATAACGTGGTAAAGCAGCGCTCCGGGGGGGCGGGGCTGCGCACTCCGGCGGATCAAAGCAAGTTCGATATAACGCTTTTTCACCTATAACACGGTAAGATTTTTTGGCTCCCAAGGACAGCGTTATATCGGGGTAGAGCTGTAGTTATTAATGACTGTCCCATAGGAACCAAATGTGATGCATTCTATGAAATTGGTTTTAAACTCTTGAAGTAGTTGCAGCTGGATTGGCACATAAAATAGTACTACATGAAATCCATCCAGGTAATGCAAGCAGATCAGCTACATCAGTGTGCTTAAACCGTAACCTGCTATACTCCAGCCCCAACCCCTCTTCCAGTCTTGAACCCTTCTTAAGCAAATATTGCCAACTGTGCTGAATTATGGCACATTGTACAATTATTTTATGATGATGGATAAACATCAGTTAAATACTAGGAGGAGAATGCTTTCTAATACATGCTACAGATGGAAGCGTATTTAAGAAATATTTCACTTACTGGTGTTCTACTGATAATGAGGGTGTTTCCTCTTACTGTGAAGAAGCCATCTTAAAGATACATCTCCCAATTGTGAAGTGTTTCAAAATATATGAATATTAGTGACTATCTATGATGAACAAAGACCTTCAGATACCTCCATCCATTCCCCCTGCATCGCTGCTCCCTCCCCCGTGATAAATATCAGACTCATCTCCTTCAACAAACATCCCTCTAACACATCTGGCCACTTGCAGTAGGAGATAAACCATACACAGCCAACTTCTCTTTAAGTAGCAGCTCAAACATTTGGGGAAGGCCAAGTTTGCTTCCTTCTCCTGTAAGACAGGTTAAAAGACAGGGAACAAAGGGTAGGAATTAATGGTAAATTCTCAGAATGGGGAGGGGTAACTAGTGGTGTTCCCCAAGGGTCAGTCCTCGGACCAACCCTATTCAACTTATTCATAAATGATCTGGAGAAAGGGGTAAACAGTGAGGTGGCAAAGTTTGCAGATGATACTAAACTGCTCAAGATAATTAAGACCAAAGCAGACTGTGAAGAACTTCAAAAAGATCTCACAAAACTAAGTGATTGGGCAACAAAATGGCAAATGAAATTTAATGTGGATAAATGTAAAGTAATGCAAATTGGAAAAAATAACCCCAACTATACATACAATATGATGGGGGCTAATTTAGCTACAACGAATCAGGAAAAAGATCTTGGAGTCATCGTGGATAGTTCTCTGAAGATGTCCATGCAGTGTGCAGAGGCGGTCAAAAAAGCAAACAGGATGTTAGGAATCATTAAAAAGGGGATAGAGAATAAGACTGAGAATATATTATTGCCCTTATATAAATCGATGGTACGCCCACATCTCGAATACTGTGTACAGATGTGGTCTCCTCATCTCAAAAAAGATATACTGGCACTAGAAAAGGTTCAGAAAAGGGCAACTAAAATGATTAGGGGTTTGGAACGGGTCCCATATGAGGAGAGATTAAAGAGGCTAGGACTCTTCAGCTTGGAAAAGAGGAGACTAAGGGGGGATATGATAGAGGTATATAAAATCATGAGTGATGTGGAGAAAGTGGATAAGGAAAAGTTATTTACTTATTCCCATAATACAAGAACTAGGGGTCACCAAATGAAATTAATAGGCAGCAGGTTTAAAACAAATAAAAGGAAGTTCTTCTTCACGCAGCGCACAGTCAACTTGTGGAACTCCTTACCTGAGGAGGTTGTGAAGGCTAGGACTATAACAATGTTTAAAAGGGGACTGGATAAATTCATGGTGGCTAAGTCCATAAATGGCTATTAGCCAGGATGGGTAAGAATGGTGTCCCTAGCCTCTGTTCGTCAGAGGATGGAGATGGATGGCAGGAGAGAGATCACTTGATCATTGCCTGTTAGGTTCACTCCCTCTGGGGCACCTGGCATTGGCCACTGTCAGTAGACAGGATACTGGGCTAGATGGACCTTTGGTCTGACCCAGTACGGCCGTTCTTATGTTCTTATGTAAGACTGTTGCTGCCCTTTCAGATGTAAGTAAAACTCAAGCTAATTGTTCAAGCAAGGCTTACCATATTAAATAAAAATGCACAGGTGTGGAAAGCAGTCTTCTACTAGGAGTAGCAACCTTCCTACAGGACTGCCTTCAACAAAAGCTTTGGAATACTAACTGTAGCTACTCCCGTGGGCTCTTGGTAGAACTCTGAATCCCTGCTTCCCACTTAGCAGGTGGATGTTGCCTCCCTTTGTTTGGAAGGCTGGGGTGATGGACCATGAGCACTTTTTTTGGGTCACAAAGTGTCTGTCTGTATAATATATTATACTTCTATTCCGCTCCCTGCTCGCCCTCCTCCCAGTGGAACTGGATGCGAGTATCCAGCTAATCCTCTTATTTCATTTTGCTGCCTCACGCCTTCATCAAGATAACTCTCTTGAGACACAGTAATCAATAATACATAATTTTAAACTACCTGTAGAAAACCCATATTTAGATAATTGAGGCTTTGCTACCTACCCCTTGAAATCCTGTAATCACTACATTAACATGTTGTCTTTACAGAGCATAAGCCTTTTAATCCCTTCACTGCCCACCTACCATCTCACACTTGCACACACCAGCTGGCTCAAGCCAGTTTCATATCTGATGTTGCTTTTCACAAAATAAGAACTACTTGTTTCTTTTTCCTCTTCACAGACCTCATAGGAATGGTATCTTGCTTGAATGCTTTAGTAGGTCAGTAACATGATGATTTCTGTGGATCTTTGTGTCAAATGGTATCTTTCCAGGCCTGGAAATACGCAGTAAAGTGTCTTATAGCTCAGGTTCATTGATTATAACCAGGGCCAAACAAGTATTAAATGGAAACATCGCTATCTAATGACTGCTGACCTCTATGAAATACAGTAGTGGTCCCAGCCTAGCTCCTAGCAAGTTGATGTCCTTACCGCATTCAAATGAAATTGGTAATAGTGGCAACTTCCTTGTTAATCCTAGCACAGAAGCTAAAGATACCAACATTATGGAGACTGGCTTACCCTTTTTCCTCCTCCATGCTTCCTCTACACCAGTGGTGGGGTCATGAGTGGAAGTTTACTGCCATTGCTGAAGCTGTGCCTTCTCTGGCTTCAGTCTTTGGGACTGTCAAATCTGATGTCTTGAATGAACATTAAATCCACTTTGAAAGAGTAACTTTCCAAGTTGCAGGAGGAAATATCACAATCAATTGGACTCATAAAAATGATGAAAACATGCCCTTCGTCTAGAACTGTTCTTTTATGTCTTGTCCTTTGTAACAGATCAAAACCAGACTTCAATCTGCATTATGTACTTGTGAGCCTCACATGGATTATGAGCAAATGTTGTTGATAAATTCGCACGGACATGTTTGGACAGGGCTTAGGCACTAAGATCTTAAACATTGTTTTCATGGGGACTGTGCACCTATATACTTGTCAGTGTGTATGTCCTACACTGGGAAGTATCCTCTATTATTATGTCTGACAGCTGACTAGATTTTATCCAATTGATGTCATCTTTGTACTCAAAACCTTTCTCTCTAATGGGGAAGTTTGCTGATTATCATGGAGAACAGGGAGTCCTGAGTTTTATGGCTTGGTCTGCCACTGACTTGGGGGATTCTGGGCAAGTCATTTAGGCCAAAACTTTCAAGAGTGGCTGTGGTATCTTAATGATGAGCAGACCTATGTCAAGAAACTCTTTATTATGCACAGGAACGATATATGGAAATGGGGGTAACAAAACTTTCTCCACTCTGTGTAGCTGCAGCCTGAGACAGCTGTGTCCTGGGCTTCTTTCACTAAGAGTGTCCCAGGAAACCAAAGACTGCATGAAGGGTGTACAGGTAGTGTGGCTTCTCTACAGTTCCTGGAGGATTTACTTTATAGCGTGGTGGCCTCAAAGTTTGGTGCCCAGTTTTACACATCTAAATTGGGCAACCAAAACTTGAATTTCCGAAATAAGGCCAATGGCCTTAACTTCTCTGTCTCAGTTTACTCATCTCTAAAATGGATACACTAATAAATACCTGTCAGGTGTTATGAGACTTATTTAATGTTTTAATGCACTTGACATTACTGGATGAAAATAGCTGTATAAGTGCAAAGTATTAATAACTTCCAGGAGATAAATCATGTTCACCAGCCTCTGTTTCTAAAATGTAACTTACTCTTATTGTATCATCCATCTTTGTCTTCAGACCTGATTCTGATATCTTCTTTTTACTAGTGTAACTCAATTCACTCCAGTGGAACATCTAATTTGCACTTGTCTAAGTACTATCAGAATCAGGGTCTTTAAATTCACCAAGATTTAAAAAAAAAATCTAATTTGACTCAGACCTGTGTAAATCTGGAGCAATTCTTTTGAACTCTGTGGAGTTGCTCCAGATACATGTCAGGAGTAAGATCTGAATTTGGCCTGAGAGATTTATACTACTGCTATCTTTTATCTCTAATGTCCTGATTTAGAAAAAGGTTCCACATGAATGGAATCTCGTGCCGGTCCCAATCGCTTTGCAGGAGTAGGGCCTAAAATTGTGCTTAGAGAAGAGATAGTTCCTAGCCATGAAGTTCTGATCTAAGCTTTCAGGAGAGAAGAGATTGGATCTTTACAGCATGTCCCTCAAAAACATTCTAAATTCTGAAATACCAATTAGATTTTTGCAGGGTTCGGGAGTCCATAAATGTGCTATAAATTGTTGGATAATACCAGTATTTTTCTTACATTATCTTGATGACCATTAAGAAGTATATTCCTGGAAGAATACAGCTAATTCTGAATACATTTGAAATAAGAGGAAAATATTTAATTTCGATTCACTCAGAGCCGGCATAGGGAGTCTGTTGTCACATTCATTGTTTTATAGTAAAATCATTTTATTGTAATAACTGTCTAATAGCAGCATTTCTTTTATAATACCAATTTCCTAACATTATGCTTAGTATTATAGGATAATTATTCTAATAGAAGCATCACTGATATAGACTAGGTGCAGTATTATCAAATCTATTTTGATTCTCTGTGATTATAAGTGTTCTTAATCTCACTTCTATTATAGAAAATGGTTAAAATAGGCTCTAGACGGCTTTCTTGCATATTTCTAGCTATAATGTTTCCTACTAAACAGAAGCATTAGCAAGTGGAAGGAACTAGGAGAGGAGTATAAACAAAATACGTGACTGAATAATATACATGCCCCTTTTATTTTGTTTGTTGCAGTTTATTCCTGGTTTGTGGGACATATCTGGTCATCAGGTTCCCAAATGAGAGCTGACATTTGAATTTGGTCTAGAATTACCACAGAGGTATCCAGTTCGACCTGTCAGCCAATCACTTTGTAACTTTGAGTAGAATCAGGTGCTGTATGGCAGACAGCATCGAACTAGAACTTTTTGATCTTGTGTTTCAGGAGTTTTCTTCTATGAAACAAAGTGCTTGGGTAGCTGAGCACGAATCACTTATCACAATGAGCTTGTGCTTGATGCTGGAATCAAATTATGCTTAGCTCTGAAATTACCCAGGGTAATAAATGATCCCTTCTAAAGAGCAGGGGTGGTACTCCAGTTTGTGGCTTTGTACCACGTAAACATGTCTTCTAGTTCTACAAAAGATAGATCATGCCAGATGAACCTGATCTCCTCCTTTGAGAAGATTAAAAAAAAAAAATCAGTTAAGGAGTTGGTTAAGGGGTTGGTTAAGGGGATGATTGCAACAGGTCATATTGAAAGATGAACTGTCAGGCTGGAAGGAGGTTACTAGTGGAGTTCCTCAGGGATTGGTCTTGGGATCTATCTTATTTAACATTTTTATTACTGACCTTGGCACAAAAAAGGAAAGTGTGCTAATAAAATTTGTGGCTGACACAGAGTTGAGAGGTATAGCCAATACGGAGGAGGACAGTAATATCATACAAGAAGATCTGGATGACCCTGTAAACTGGAGTAATAGAAAAGGGATGAAACTTAATAGCACAAAGTCATGCATTTAGGGACTAACAACAAGAAGTTTTGCTGTAAGCTGGGGATTTATCACTTGGAAATGATAGAGGAGGAGAAAGACCTGGGTGTATTGGTTGATCACAGGATGACTATGAGGTGTCAATGTGATGTGGCCGTGAAAAAGACTAATGCAATCCTAGGATGCATCAGGCGAGGTATTTCCATTAGAGATAGAGAAGTGTTAGTACCATTATACAAGCCAGTTGGGGAGACCTCAGCTGGAATACTGTGTGCAATTCTGGTCTCCCATGTTTAAGAAAGGTGAATTCAAACTGGAACTGGTGCAGAGAAGGGCTATTAGGATCATCTGAGGAATGGAAAACCTACCTTATGAGAGGAGACTCAAAGAGCTTGGCTTGTTTAGCCTAACCAAAAGAAGGCTATGGGGAGATATGATCGTTCTCTATAAATACATTGGAGGGAACTCCTCTCCTTCCCTGGTATTTATCTAAATTAAGCATCAGTGTGGACACAAGAACAAATGGATATAAACTGACCATCAACAAGCTTAGGCTCGAAAGTAGGCAAAGGATTCTAACCATCAGAAGAGTGAAGTTCTGGAACTGCCTTCCAAGGGGACCAGTGGGGGCAAAAAACTTAACTGACTTCAAGACTGAGCTTGATAAGTTTATGGAGGAGATTATGACAGGACTGTCTACAATGGCATGTGGCCCCTTGGTGACTGCCAGTAGCAAAAATCCTCAATGGCTGGAGATGGGTCACTAGACGAGGAGGTCTCTGAGTTACTACAGAGAATTCTTGCCCAGGTATCTGCCTGGTGGGTCTTGCCCAGATGCTCAAGGTCTAACTAATAACCATACTGGGGGTGGGGAAGGAATTTTCCCCAGGTCAGATTGACAGAGACCCTTGGGTTTTTTCGCCTTCCTCTGCAGCATGGGTCACTTTCAGGTTTAAACTAGAGTAAATGGTGAATTCTCTGTAACTTGAATTCTTCAAATCATCATTTGAGGACTTCAGTAACTCAGCCAGAATTTAGGGGCTTATTTCAGGAGTGGGTGGGCGAGGTTCTGTGGCCTGCAATGTGCAGGAAGTCAGACAAAATGATCACAATGGTCCCTTCTCACTTTAAAGTCTGAGTCTAGTGTGACATGGAGTAGAATGCCAACTAATTATGGCCTGATTGTCTTCATTGAGCACTCCCCTTGCCTTCAGAGAGAATTGTGTGCATGTGTAAAACTACTGCAGGATTAGACAGTAGTGGGAGTGAACATATTGGAGGAAATAAGTTTCTGGCCTCAGTCTGCAAATTTCATACACGTGAGCAGTGAGATTGATGTCCGTGTGCTTGCACACATAAGAGGATTATTCACGTGAGTAAAGATTAACAAACTCAAACACATGGATTATGAGACCTTTGGGACAGGGACGATGTCTTTATATGTTAACTGCCCTGCACTTTTATGGCACTATATAAATAAATATTACTAATAACATTACATTGAGCATTCAGTCACTGGTAGTTTACCCTCACTAGAGGACTTGTTGGTTGCTACCTTTTGACAGAGTGCTACAAATGTGTCTCTGGCGGACAAAAGCTCACTCAGCAGTACACAGATTACCTTATCCTGCCCTACAGATGCTTCATTTATTACATAAATTATGCTTTAAGCAATGACATCAAGTTAAAAACAAAACAAGACCAAAACACCTCTTAAGAACGGTGTAAGTGCTATAAAAGAATGAAGAATTGTACAGAATTGAATACAATTGGCTAATCAGGGCTATAATTTGTAGAACAATTCTTGGAAACAGACAAATGGAGGAATTTTCAGATAATTGAGCATCTTAACGTAATCCAGATTTTGAGATGAAGGATGGTCTTGTGATTATTGTAAGGTGGGAATCAGGTGTGATAGATTCATTTCTTGGTTCTGCCGTAGACTTCTTTGAGTGAGTCACTTAACCTCTTTGTGCACTCTTAGAAAGTACTAGTAATACCCCTGTCTTCCTTTCTCCCACCCACCCTTTGTCTTTGGGATCAGGCACTATCGTACTGTGCGTATGTAAAAGACCTAGCACAGTGACTCCTGATCTCTGTTCAGGTCTCTGGGTGAACCCATAATATAAATAATAATTTGGGGGATGGATTAAATGATTTGGCAATGTCCCTTTAATGAAGGAATCCTGACACTAACATTCAAAACATTTAAATGCTTCAGAGTAATGAGGTTCTTAAATATCTGGTATCGCTTAATATAATTCAAATTCTTGTGAGTTTCAATTAATAATAGAATTTGTTTCAGATATTAGGAAAATGAAACCCTCTACTACGGATCTGCTGGTAGTTTTGTTGTAATATAGCTAATGCTTTCCATTCTGTATTCTGCTCACTTTATAGAGCTTGTAGCCACTTTCAAATTGCCTTAGACATCAATCATCTTGAATGTGGAATGCCCATTACATTCGGTGGGCATGCTGAGTGGGAAATGATGGTCCGAACAGCTTTATTGCTATGGTGTGTTATGCAAGGCTCTTGAACACCGCATCCATAGAGCTTGTCAACTAATATAGAGCCATATCCTGCTTTTGCTAACTGCACATGTGACTCTTCTTGAATTCACTGGGGGTTTAACATGAACGGAGGGCAGTGTGCAGCCTTAAATTCTGATCTGTACTGGGGCACTTAAGTCTTATGATCAGTTCATGATGTTTGTTGACTTTTCTGCTAATGACGTTGCTGAACTGCAGGCAGCGATAAACAGAATCAACTGCCACGATGCATTAACTCAAACTTTTCATATTCTGATGCTCTGTGTGCTTCTTGGGATTGACTCAGCATTTAAATTAAACGTTAAAACTCAAACCATTTAAAATAAAATTGAAGAACTGCTACACTTGTTTGCTCTAGTTTATAAGGCCATATGAATCATGCTGTTAAGTTTTTTATTTGGGCTGCTGGCACTAGGTGGCTTTCATGTTTAAAGAATACTTTGAAACCTTGAAAGTCTTCCTTGTTGTATGTCCTGATATTTTGGTGACAAAATGAAAACAGGACGAGTGAAAGAAAGCTATGTTGTGTTTTTGCTGGACTGTTGTTTTAGACCTGTGCTGCAATTGTATGTTTGTATAATTTCAATTATTTAGAGAGAGTGGGGAAAGAGATCTAAGCACTACTGCTCAAAGGTTTTTCTATACTGAGAGCCAGACTAGAAAGATGTTTTAAATTCTGAGATACTGAAGAGACTAAGTGCTTCTCTCTGGAGTAACAGGAAGAAAAGCCATTTCAAATTTCTGATGACGTTTCTTCTGAGGAGAAGCCACTTGTCCTAATATTGATCTTGGAAATGTGCAAAAGTGTATTAGGTATCCTGAAGCAGGCCAAATAGTCTAAATTTATACACAGCAAATACCTGGGGGAAGATTTAGCACTAGTTACTGTAAACCACAAATGTGTGTGATAGTCTCCTAACAGATTGTTAATGTACATTAACAAACTGGATCAACTTCTTCTGATTCTAGGCTGGGAGTTTGGAAAACCAGAAACAAGACAATCCCCAAAGTATCTACTTCAGGCTTTATACAAGACTCCTCCCGCAGCAGGTCAGGATTTTGGTACTTTGCTTACTGATAGCACTATGCAGATGTCTAGTCATTCTGGGTGTTTAATGACGCTGTTAACTCTTTAAATTGATATTGAGCCATGGTATATTAAATCAAGGCTATCAGAAATCTGAAGCACAAGAGGTAAATGCAATAGAATAAGTTTAGAGTAGGGAGAAAAAATCCTGAAGAAACCCCAGAACAGAGTATTCTGGGCAGGTGTTTTTTTTTACAAACCTGAGGTCACCAATGTTTCCAAGAAAGTTAGTGATTTTGTGGTTAATTTCAAAATGTGGGCCTTAACACTTTTTTTTTTTTTTTCTTTTTTTAAGATGAAAGCTTAAACTCTACAGAAACTGAAGGGACAACCAGATAAGTGGTTGGACAGTGCACCAACAATCACCAGAATTAATCTGACCTCTGTTCATCTTATATTCATCTTATCCCTCCCCCAGGGGGGATGGATAGATAGCTAGCTCAGTGGTTTGAGCATTGGCCTGCTAAACCCAGGGTTGTGAGTTCAATCCTTGAGGGGGCCACTTAGGGATCTGGGGCAAAATTGGTCCTGCTACTGAAGGCAGGGGGCTGGACTCAATGACCCTTCGGGGTCCCTTTCAGCTCTATGAGATAGGTATATCTCTATATATTATATTATATTTGGGACTTCAAGTTGCTTTCCCTAACAGTGAACATCAAGCCATCCTATCCTCCACTATAGGTGACCCATTGTAATGACATCACAGCATCCTTATACATGGCACCCACTGACTCAATAGAGAGAGCCACATTTTCACTCTTACTTTAATTGGGCCTTAAAAGTCAGTTAAATATCTAAGGATCACATTCCTGGACACAATCAATGACTTCAGTTACTTATGAATCCAGGTTACACTAATTGTGCTCACATTTAAAGTCCCACAAATATAAAGCCGCCCAGAATCCAGATATACTCTAAAATGTGTGGAATGAACTCCGGGAGACACTTCCTACCAAAGCTGTGAGAGAGCTGAGCATAGAATGGCTGACGGACTATCAGGGACTACTCAAAGGCTATTTAAAGACCTCCTGTTTTACTTCAGTTGCCTAGATCATTTCTAATGATCCCAAAAAAGCAGAAGGATTTTGAATTAATCTGTAAAGGAGTCATCTGTGTGTTTGTATACAATCAGTAATTGTCATCAAAGCCAGAGATACCTGAGGGCACATGGGCATAGATGGGAATAAATTAGACAACAAACAGATTCAAAATTCCTTGATTGAGTTGAGGCAATTAGTTATAAAATTGTAAGAAATCCATGACCTTCCACATTCATATTTTCAGGGAACATCTTCAACAGCTATAATCAATTGCAAGCTTGATTCAGGATGGGTTTTCTACCATTAGACTGGTTAATAAATGTGAGAATCCCATCAGCCCTGACTCTTTGTATACAAGCCCCTGAAATCTCATTGCTGTCTAATCACATTTTCCATGCTTTAGAGTGAGATTGTCAGTGTCAGACACGGCAATATAAATTATGTAGCTTTCTATGTTTCTAATCACCCCATTATTTAGTTGTTAAATGAAAAGCTTACGAAGTTATATTGTGAGTTTAAAGTGTTAATTTGGCCAATGTGACTAGAAAACTGAAGGTCTTTGATTTTGTTCAAATGAGGTATCTTTGGGCCAGTGAACAATGGCTTATAAAAAGCAGCGTCTGTCTTGGGTGTTTGGTGAAGTAAATAAGAAAATAATCTGAATTCTATCCCAGTCCACAGCACATTACACGAAGGTGGCTCTGGCCTTCTCCATTAGAAATTGAAATAAACGATCAATCCCTTGATGTTTTTAGCATACAAAGGAGGGATGCTGCTGTTCCAAGATATAATGGCCCGAATTTATCATTAACATGACCAGGGGTAACAAGTTGGTAAGAAGATGGATGCAAGTGGGTGTTTGGCACAGCAGGGGAAGGAGGGGATGTGAGGAAACCAGGGGCTGAGTCCCCTCATTCTCAGAATGAATCTGCGTCAACCGGGGCCTTGGCTAGTGACCTAGGGGTGATGATCTTTAAGGCACCGTATGTCAGCTGAACATATCCATGGCATATCTTACAGCAGCCAGAACACAGCAGAGATTCTGACCCTCAGTGTACACGATTTAATAGACTTATTTGTATTGTCATGACTGCCAAGGTCCATTTGGAGCCGCAAGTGCAGATTCACCACCGCCCAGAACAACGGTAGTTTTGATTATCTGCACAACGTGACCCTGACTGACCACCCAGTTGCTTACAACAGTATTTTAATGGGTAGCAGGAGTGGCAAACATATATCGCATGTAGGGAAACATTTCAGAGAGAAGCAGAAAACGAAGAGCCCCTCTCTGCTACAAATATCACTGAGTTAGGGGGTCCCTGGTTATTATATGGTTGACCTGTAATCCTATTATCACATGATTCAAGCTTCCTCCCTTTCCCACTCGCCACAATGGAATGGGATGCCCTAAGGAAGCTAAAGGGCTATGCTTCCATTATACCGGGTGGAGTGAAGCTGGAGACAAGGTGGAGAGTTTGGTGTCATAAAAGGGGCAGCATGGGGGTGTGGCCAGTAGCTCCTCCCTTATATTGATTCACAGGCCTAACAGTCCCATATATGAGATAGCCTAGCTGCTACGAAAGCCCATGAAAAGGTAGTGGCAGTGGAGTATCTATTTTACGCACAGCCATCAGATCTATTCCTTTTCCTAGGGCCTTTACACAAAGACAGTTTACTTGGCATTTGCTGTTGGGGTTCATCATTTTGGTTCTAAGATTTGTGTGACCTCCCTCTGTTCGTCTCAAGGAAAGGCTGGCTCGGACACCACATGATGATTTTAAAGTCCAACTTATTTAACTGTTCAGCAGGGAAATAATTAACATGCTCCTCTGATGGGATTATGGGCAGATTTTTGGAATTGCAGGTGGAACACTGATTGCAAAGCCCCTTATGAAAAATCCTATAGGGCTTAATTGGTGAAAAATCAGGCTTTATAGGCACTTGAAGGTATCCTATAAGAAGATCTCTTAATCCTTATGAGATCTCACGGAGAGTGATATCCTTTCAACAGATTGTCTAGACCATACTAAAAAATCTGCAGCAGGGACATAATTCCATATAAAGGGCTTCCTCTTAAATACCCACAAAGCCTCCTTATTGTCCTCCCTCAAACACCTACTGAAAATTCTTCTCTGCCATGATACCAACAGAAAATGTGACAATAGTTCAGCTGCTGGAGAGCTAAGACCACTGCTTATCATGCTGCGCAGAATCATCATCTTGTTTCCTTGTGCTTCTCCAGTCTGTTTGTTGTATTCTCCTGTTGCCTCTTGTCTTATACTTAGATTGAAAACGCTTTGGGACAGGGCCCATCTCTGTAATATGTATACAGTGCCAAACACAATGGGGCAGTATCTCCTAGGTGTCGCCACAATACAGATCATAAGAAATGCTATGGTATGGGTCAAAAAGAGTATATAAATCTAAAGTTTATAATGACTTCAATTCTATAGAATGTTTTGATAAAGGACCACTATAAATTTCCCTTAACCTGATCCCTGGAGATAAATGGTAGCACCATAAACACCATAAGCACCCTGGTTTCCTGAATTGAAGCTAGATGTTGAGAGATTCCAACCAGGAAAGAGTCAAGAAAACTCTGTAGCTAAAAGTGGGAAATGGAAACTTGCTCTTAATAAGCCCTAAATCAATAACCTATTTGTCAACACCCCCCATTTAAATTCATAATGTCAGAAAGTAATGCCAGAGTTGTTCGGATGTTGCATTGGGAGATTGCATCTCAGTGATGTCTTGGCACAATGTGAAGGTAACTTATTTTTCTTCATTTCAGATATGAAGGTATTTTCATTTGTGGAGTGGGTTACTCTGTTTATGTGTTAGAATGACACAGGCACTTCAAAAACAGTGAACGAATTCTGCATTGGGTGGAATTTTCATTTTAATGGGAGGGGAACCAGCACAAGCCATAAACTTCATTGGCCAAAATATTGACCCTAAAAGAGGAAGTACTGTACGGCTAACCTTAACTCTGAAATTCACTTAAGTTCTCAAATTATCCATTTCTTATTTGTATCTGTAGACGCCAAATATTTGATGTAAATGGATCACATTCACAAATAATTTATTGTTCAGATTGTCTGACCTATGTTACCTGCTTTTTGTATGGGCATTGTCCATTTGACTGGAAATGCTCTAATCTGAACTGATAGGCACTTTCCAAGCTGAAAAATAAATATATAGCTTTAAAATTTAATTGTTCTACATGTTCTGTCACATAGTCAGCTAAAGGGGCCAACATTTAAACTAGCATTAAGATAACACAGGGACAATAATGAAAATTTAAAGTGATCACATTTACTTTCAGCTCACAAAGATGTTATCTATTCAGATAACAGCTGAAAATAAATGACAAAGAAGAACATTGTGAACAGGACAGTTGTCTTTGCTATTCATGCACTATCTAAATAACCAGTAAACTGTTTGTCATTTAAGAGTTACATAAAGGTGAGTGATATGCCAAAGATAATACAATTCTGCACGATAATAATTTCACAAGATGGAACAATACAGACTGTAGGGAAAATAACTTTTTGTATTTAATAAACTAGCCCAGTTCAGTACAAGCATGTTATCTGAGTTAGGTGAGAATGTTAAAGATAACAGTCTAAATTCAATCTCTGTGCAAATCCATTGCATTAAATAGACAACACCAGAGATGGATTTGACTGGTACACTTAACAGGAGGAAAAGGAATACATTTTTGTGGTAGCATCTACCAGTACTATCTGACTTGGGTGGGAAGCAATGTTCCAAGTTGGGGCTAGGGCTGGTTCCTTGCTTTTCAGTAGACTTTTTTCAGACTCACATAAAACAGAGGTGTCAAAGACATTTTTATCGCCCAGTTCATCTTGAAAATGCAGGTTTTCCACTACAGTACGTATTTTTAAATTTTCCCTATTCTTAAATGTATCACTAGATGAGGCCTCTACCTCGTCAGTTGGGAGATTGGTCCATGACCTAACAGACCTCACAGCTAAGATGACACACTTCGTGTCACTTACCCCCAACCCCCGAAAAAGAGAGAGAGAGAGAGAGAAATTTTGTCTAAATTGACATGTTCCCACAGAAAGTTTCAGTTTTGATTAAGTGGCATTTTCTGGTGGAAAATGTTCTGTCGGAAAATTTTTGACCAGCTCTAATTGCACCCTAGTGCATCTTTTCTATCCTAAGTACTATTTGTGACCTTATATTTTATGCCAAAGGTCAGTCCTAAAGTTTTAGCAACAAGGATTTTCCAAGCATCACCAAAAAGTCTCTGTGACTGTACTAGATCTTGTTTCTTCTGGATTACTGAGGCATCAAGGCGTGGTTCAGATTTGCCAGGAATTAAATACAGATAAAGTATTGCATTCCCTTTCTTCTACTTTCTTTTCAACATTTTTGGTTCCAATATTTTACATTGTATTTTCATTTGAGATTTGTACAATCCCCACATATTTTAAGAATATAAGAACATACTCTTCTAGTATTTTTTCCATGTAAATATGACAAAGCATAAGAGCATCTTTATGAGCAGGGGTTGTTAGGTCACCTTTTACTAGGGTTGAGACCTTTATGGAGAGGAATTCTGGGAGATGTAGTTTGCCAGTTTCCCAGAGGCCTCAATGTGACTGTGCTGGGGATATATAAACAATTGCTTTAGGATCACAAGGAGAGGACCCCTGAATCATGGAAAAACCTGAGGGTAGGGTTCTCAACAGGAAGTGCTAGAAGACCAGGGCTGATGAAACCTGGATGGGTGTTCCCTGCCAAGAGAACTAAGGAAGCATTGAGTACAGAAAGAGGTCAGGGGTGAGGGGGGAGTACCTGGGAGGAGGCATGACATAGAAATACCCTGCAGATGGGTGGAGCAAGAGGAAAAAGGCAACATAACACTGTTGTGGGCTGGAGGCTGTGTGGTGGTGTTAGTCCTTGTTTAGAGGCCTCAGGCTGGGGCTTCCATTGAGGGTGTGAGGAAACCCTCCTGGCCCCTGTGTGCTGAAAACATTTTGGACCACCTCCCCCCCTCCCCCCCAAAAAAAGGAAGTTCAGCCACATATTTTCAGGGTTTTGGTTTTCCTATGAAAATGAGAACATTTGCAAAGAAAACAGACACTTTTCTGTGAAATATTTTCATTTTGTCAAAAATCCAATTTTCCATTAAAAGACTGATGGACAATTTTTGTCCAGCCTTCGTCTTTAATCTAATGCTTGCTCACTCACTCCATGTGTGCTGGTAGTTGTGCATTCATTAGGAACTGAACTCCGACCACCAACTTAGTTTGTATGCAGTAGGCTGTGAAGGTGTACTTGTATTGTAGCTACTTCCATTCACAATAGAGCTGAAGCAGATCAACTCTGTGAACTGTCAAGAAGTGAAAGACTCTATTGGAGGTTTTTAACAACTGGTTAGACAAACACCTGTCAGGAATGATGTAGGTATACTTAATCCTGCCTCAGAATGGGAGTATATACTAGATGACATTTTGAGGTCCCTTCCAGCCCTACATGTCTATGATATTCCATTACCACTTTCCTCAGTCATCCAGTCACCTATTTAATTCAAGGTAACCAGACGTTGCTTAGTGCCAGTAAATGCATCATTTTTCTAGGGGTTATTTTTTGTGTGTGTGATAAAATAAGTTTCTGGTATAGTAACCAGTAGAATGTTAAATATTACCACAGAAGCGACTTAAGACTCATAGACACTGATCCACTACTGTGAAACTAATTCTAGTTCACAGTTCTTAAACACTTTAATTCCATTGCCTGGGCTTGATTCAGCAGGGACTACTTCTGATTTTTCAACACAGAGGAGTTTGCATATTGATTTAAGGCAGTAGCTCCTTCTCCCCGCACCACACACCTCCCTTTGGTCTAATCTCTCCTTCCTTCTCACAGATTTTTGTCCCTGATTTGTTAAGCAATCTATATTGTGATCAAAGGGCACACAATGAATTTTTCGGCGTACAGTCACACATCCACTCTAGCTTGTGGCTGAGTGTACGTTTCCATAAAAGCTTTTGGGTTTTTTAAAGTTGGTACGGTCTCCTTCCCGTGATAAGCATTAAAAAGGCCCTGAGGCAAAAATGCTCAGTGATCTTTATTCCTACTTCATTAAATTGGTGAAAGAAAATAAACACTATTTATTTTGAAAATGTAATTGAATTTCAGGAAAAAAACCTCATTATGCCAGGCGGGGGCCTGAACACAGACTCCTTAAATTTTTTCTAATGAGTTAAATAAATTGTCTAATACAAGATTGTTTCAGGTACAATAGACCAGAAAATACTCAGACTAGAAGTTTAGCAGGGCATAATTAGTAAGCTGTTAAAACGACCCTCTTTGTGTAGCAAGTCAGAATGAGTGCTTTAGTTTCAAATTAGTTTTTGGATATTAAGAGCTTGATAGCTATGGAATTTTAACAGTAGATCAGTCTTTAAATTTAAATACGCAATAGTGAGCATTTTAAAGGGCATATACAGGAAGCTGTAAGAAACATTAAAAATGAACTTCCTTCTAGCAGAAACTATCACAAAAAGAGAACATTTTGTAACGTGCAAAATATTTCAAAGAGCAGGTTGCATTCATTATACACTCCATTAGTAAGCACTGTTGGTACAGTTATACATTTCAGTGCCAGATCTAAGTTCAATGCCAGTAGAAGGTCGTTGGATAATAAATTGTATTCCACATCACTATGACTTTATGATCTATTGCTCATTTTACCACTTGAACATTGGGAGAGAAATTTTATAATCCTAAAGTTATTTGGATTAGCTGCTTGGAGTGTTGTAATTTACAAAAAGTTTCTAAAGTACCTCATTTTTATTTTTATTTTTTGAGCTGGGAAGAATTTATCAAACAAAAATACTGCATACTGTATATGTGTCAAAGTACCTTACAGGAGATTTGAATACCTCTGAACACAGCAGTGCCAGAGACATATTGAACCGAGTATGCCCGTCTTAAACTAACAAACAAAACACAGAATTTTAATTTTAAAATGAAATAACCTAGACTGGACAAACCATGCCTTTTAAAACTTTCTCTGTTCTGCATGTCTGATCTCACAGTGTTTATCTTAATGGGGCACAGCCTTTATGCAGAGTGAATATTTTAGTGCAATGAATATGTAGCTGTTAGTGAATGTTATGACCTGCTTAATTGTTCCGTGGCCTCCCATAATAAAAGGACAAAACCAGAGGAATTGTGGCCCGGTGGGTAGGGCACTAGTCTACAACTTGGGAGGCCAAGATTCAATTCCTCTCTCTGCCACAGGCTTTCCGTGTAACCTTGGTTAAGTCACATTGCCTCTGTGCCTCAGATCCCCATTTTACAGATGGGGGTGGGGGGAATAGTACTCCCCTATGTCCCGTGAGTGTTGTGAGTATAATAAATACATTAAAGATTGTGAGGTGCTCAGATACTAAGGTACTTGAATGGCCTGTGTTACCAAAGAGAGATACAAAACATGTAATTTTTTCACTGCAAGAAACTTGCACATTATCATAATATTAATCTCTCTAGCAACTAACTTCTCTGAAAACTCTGTCCTCTAAATATTGGTCAGTACTCGCACGGGACACCTGTACTGAGCCAACGTGGCTCCTAGGGCATCAAGCTCTGCTCACAATCCTTAACAGCAAAGGGCATGATAGTCACCAGCCCCTTTGCAGGTGTGCAAAGGAGGGAGGGCACAAGAAGCCTCTCGCCCTCTCTTTGCACACCCAGGTAAGCGCTAGTCACAATTACAGTTCTTATGCTCTTGTGCGTGTCGGAAGATTGCTCTAGGCCAGCGCCACTGCAGTGATTAGCCTCCACACAACAAGTGGAGGGAGCAAGACCATGGAATTAACTAAAGTTGGTGCAAAACAAAAACAAAAAACAAACCCACAACAACTAACCAACCCCTTCCCTCCCCCAAAATAAACAAAACCAAACCAGGAAAATAATTTTGAGGTTCTTTCTATTTCACAGTGAGCAAATGGTCCCTTTTTACTTATTTTTTCCTATTTCAGGCCAGCCTGTTTCAATAAGAAAACATGGCTTTGGGTACAGTAAAATGCATGTGATTGCAATAAAAAAGAAGGTTTAAAATATTGTGAAAAACATTGTCATAAATATTTTCTTTATTAAAAGTTTCAATTGGGGGGGGGGGGGAGACCATTTTTCAACAAACTTCTTGCACAGAAATTATTACCAACTCTAATGGTAAACGCTCCTTCACACTAGCCAGAAGAGTTGGCCCTGTGCTCTGTGGTGAATCACTTGCTGAACCCAATCTAGGGCTATGGATCCCCATAGTTGCACTGCCTAATTATATATTTGGCCACCTTAATTTTTGACTGTACTGAGCACCCACTGAAATCAGTGGGGTTTGTGGACGCTCAGGACTGATCAGTCTCAGGCTACTTGTTTAGGTGTCTAAATGTGGATTTAGCTGCTGGAATTTAGACACTTGTTTATGAAAAAGTTGGCTTTATTCACTGAAGCAAACAGCTCCATGTATGAGGCAATAATACATATTTTTTCAAGATGAATGCACTCTTAAATATTTGTTATTCCTAGGGGCCCTAAACCCTCTATTGGGTTAACATCCTTCATTTCCAAAAAAAAAAAAAAAGAGTATATTCAGAAAAACAATACAGTTCCAGTACAAGGGAATCCACGAGACTGGGTCTCAGTGACATACCATGACTGCAGGAGCACAGGAAAACATCGTGAATGTGCCATCCTTAGATTGGGTCTACGGTACCATTCCACTATTGGCTGCTGTGGTCATGGGGCCCTGCAGCTCCTTCTTCAACAACACCTGCTTGGACTCCAGCATTGGCAGTACTAGCCAAGAGTAGTTCTTTGCAGGCAGGGCAGTGCAAGAACCACCATCGTGACATGAGAAGGTATGGGGAGGGAGAGAGGTTCCTTAAGCTTCAGCTAGATGAAATGGCCTAGATGAAATGCTAGGAAATTTCATACATCACCCCTGAGCAAAGTCAGGAAACCAACATAATTGATGGCTACTGCACTCTATCAGTTGTTGACCAGTGGTGGTGGAGAAAGAGATTTCATGTAATTTAAGGCACTGTAAATAAACTCCAACTTCCATGTGAATCCACAGGAGTTGTTCCAAACCCTGAGGAACACTCCTGGTGGGATTTGTACAGCCCTGTTTGCTTTTATAGCATTACACAGGCCTCATTTGCCTTGCTACAGATTTATTCCTGAAGAACTCTCATCCAGTATGCATGGAAAGATGTCATCTTAATGAAAGAGGTGCAGAGTTGACAGATACAGATTAGGTATTAATTAGCTGGACACCAGAATCATTACTGATCTCCAACCTTTCCTTAGGCTAAACGCCATCTCTGGCAGCTGGATTGCATTACAAGAGTTATCTGCTAAGACCCAGTGACTGGCATCTGTTCTTGAGTCTGCTCTTCGTAACATCTCTGCCCTTTTCTGATATATTTCACATCTAAAGATGAGGCAGCCTCCTGGAGAAACTCGATAATTTATCTCTAGGAAATGTGTGTGTAGCCTAAAAGGAATACATAAGTAACCATGTTCAGGTATGGTAAATCCAAGCCTCTATATAATTTAAGTGAGGGGTTGTAGTAATGACGTGAACTGTGAGACAAAGCAATGGCTTTATTCCAAAGTTTCTTTTCATTGCCAACCTGAAACATTCAAAAATCATGAGTCAGGCCTCCGAAAATAACGAGAATAGCTTTTAAATAACATGTTTTTTAAGCCAATACATTTGGGGATCTTTTTATTTGCCTTTTGGTGTAGAAGTATTTAGGGTTCACATTTCCAAGCTTTTTTCAGCAACCACAAGCACTACAGACTTGCTGATATCCACGCATAATAACCTAATTCCACTGGCTGGGGCTTTTGTAAAAATGCCAAATATTATGAGGCTCATGACAAAATCATGAGTTGGCAATGCGGCTATTTTAATATAATGAATAATGATCTCTATGATAGAGTAGCATGGTCAGCTACCATCAGATCTCTCGGCTGACAAGTTACACCATCACCAAAAGAGTAATGAAGTAACACGTATAACCATGTCTATACTTCAGTACTAGAGGGCTTGATGGGAATGGGAATATTTCCATTGACGTCCATAGGCATTGGATGAGGCCCAGAAATTGTAGCCTGAGTGTCCGCTCTATTACTAGTTTCATTTCAGTAGAACTCCATTGACTTCAGTGGAATTACACTGGCATAAAACTGCTGTATAGGAGTAGAGAATGTGTACTGTGTATAGCAGGGGTAGGCAACCTATGGCACGCGTGCCGAAGGCGGCACGCGAGCTGAATTTCAGTGGCACTCACACTGCCTGGGTCCTGGCCACCAGTCCAGGGGGCTCTGCATTTTAATTTAATTTTAAATGAAGGGTTCTTAAACATTTTAAAGACCTTATTTACTTTACATACAACAATAGTTTAGTTCTATATTATAGACTTATAGAAAGAGACCTTCTAAAAACGTTAAAATGTATGACTGGCACGCGCAATCTTAAATCAGAGTGAATAAATGAAAACTCGGCACAGCACTCCTGAAAGGTTGCCCACCCCTGGTGTATAGAATGCTAGAGAAAAGGGATTAAGAAATATGTAGGAAAGGTAGAAATAAAATATCTGTCAACATAGTATGAGATTCTAGAGCTGAGCATAAAGAAGCAACAAATCAGTGGGTTGTAACTCCCGGGAGGGGAGAAGCTCATAAAAGGCAATCAAAGGGGCTGCAAGGCATTGACAATTTTATTACAATCTAAAGCAAAGAAAATCTCTTTCCTCTCCCCCACCTACCCTTACCCTTCAAGGTCAAGTATTCTCTGTCAACCTATCGAAACACAAACACAAATACATTATATAGTCTCAGCACTCTTAGCATTGATAGTTATTTTTAATCTTCTATAATAAATGTAAGGGGCTCACATTAATTTTTGATTTCGAATAAATGGATGCCAACCTGAAAAGGCTGAGAAATTCTGTACTAGATCTTACTTTCAGTGTCTCGGAGGTGGCTCATTCTAAGGCTTCTTGGCACAAAGCCTGTAGACTTCATTCAGTCCTTACCCAGGCAAAACTCGGATTAACATCAACAGGAACTTTGACTGAAAACGGGCTGCAGAATTTTGCTCTTTATTATTTGTCAGATTTCTCATGGCAACCTGAAACTTCCACTAACCTTTGTTTAATCCTTTTTGTTCTTGCAAACCCAAATGAAGTAAGAGAGTTTGTTAAATACTGCCCGCATATCTTGCATATTAATATGCATGTTTAAATGGCTTTTTTAAAACATCTGAATAGCATCTGGCACCAAATAATTTTTTCTGAGGATGGCTATGTGGCATTATCATCTGAATTACGCTCCTTAACCAGTTCAATTAGTGTAATTCAAACCTCATTTGGCAAGATGTTTCCTTAAATCTGGCTGGAAAAGGGCCGGGTACAGTACTAGTTACGCGTACACTTTATATTTTAGGAATTTTATAAATAAGTTATGTGCTCTTAAAAAGTAGTCTTGCTTCATATTTAAATCTGGCCTAAATTTTAACTTGCTGTAATTCCAGCTGCACACACAGAAGAAGCCTACACTGTTGGCAGAATGGTACAAATCAAATAGTATTGATGCCAATCCTCAGGACAGAATCTCTCACTTCTCAACAGACGTTTGCCTACCTCTGGCTGGCTGGACACAGGCATGGTGTGTTAATGGCAGTCAGGACTCCCAAATGGTCTCCTCTGCTTTTATTCCTCTTGCTTTCCCTATCTGCTTATCTATTTTCATGGTCATGTTTTTCCATTTATTTGTTTGCACAAGTAAAATTAAATGTCCCTGTTTTTTCCTCCTCTTTTATTTCCCCTGGTTGTTTTACATGGTGGCATCTGTATAACACTGTAATTTTAATTACATGTTTAGCATGCAAATTGATAAGATAAGCTTGGGCAAATGCAGGAAAAAGCCAAGACAAATTTATACAAAAGTCCCAGGGTGTCTGTTAAAAGTTCTACAGTTTACCTTGCTATTTGACAGCATAGAGCATCTCTTCCCCTCCTCAGTAATTATGAATATTCACATACACACCTAAAAGAAGAAAACAAATATAAATGTACGGCGACAATAGTATGGGTTGTTTAAATCAGTTAGTACCTATGACCATCTTAGAAACATATGGATTCAGATAAGAAGATATGTCATTCAAGATTAGGGAGAAAAGTTTTTTCTAGCAACACTTTAGAATCTGAATTAATTAAACAACCCAGGCATGCTTTAAAATCTAGAACTACTAGTAAACTGCATACACGGTACACTACTATGATATATGGTATAGTGTGTATATATATATTGCAGATAGTCTATTACTGCATAGCTCCATACGCATGGAAGGCTTTTCCAATGCCCAGGTGCATTTTAAGCACATTGATCTTTCTGCCATGTGTGGGTGCAATCTGCATCTGATATCAGAATAGGTAGCTTCACTGTTGCCCAGCAACCGCTTCTCAAATACAGTTGAGGGTGGAGCTCCAAGTTGTTTTCTTCCAGTTCTGCAGCCCAATGGGCTCTGACAAATCTAAAATACTCTCTCCACTGCATTTCCATTGATGGGGAAATATCTGGGCCCAATTCTTGGATCCAGATCAGCTGTGTTCAGTGCAGGGCCTGAAATGAGACAAAGGTGGCTATGTACCAACGTTATGCCCCTGATATTGGATTGCTCTAATTTACCAGTATGTTTACCAGTTAATAATGACCCCCAAAGGAATGCATATACTTGCTAGCCAGAGATTGCACGAGTACAGAATCACCCTACCCACAACTTCCTTCTCCCTGCGCCTGCCCCCACACTGTGTTACAAAAGGGATAGTGTGTAGCTGGCAGAAATCCTCTGGTGGCTAGTTAGCCATTTTAAAACTCATTTACACCACTCGAGAAGCACAAAAGGATCAGAATAGGGGCCAGGATCTGGTTTTCTGAAGCAATGTTGCTATTTTCCTAGCAGATCCGGTATCCATTCTCACTTTACTTTCAGATTGCTGGATAACTGTTTCTTTGTCTTCCCCTTTTATTTTAGCCTCATCTCTGGCTTTTCCCTGCATGTTCTTTCTGTAAGGGTTAGGCCAGAAGCCTCTGCACCAATATGGGTTTTAACTGACTATTATAGACATGCATTTCAGGAATGAGGCATATATATCCCTGCTCTCTTTTGGCTTGGTTGAAACTGACCTGAAATGGGTTCTTGGCTTTCCTGGCTCTGATGCCATCATATGACATTTCATTCTTCAAGTAGGCTCGAGTGCTCAAAATGCAGGGATAACTACAGAAATGAAGGCTTGGTCAGAGCTGATTTTAAAATTACAGCTTCTGTGAGACTCCCACGGGATGGAGTCCACTGGGTGAAAACAGATTTTCCACAAAAAGAGAGTGAGAAACAGCTTATTTTCTGGCAAGCATTAAAGCAGGGAGTGAGTGGAGTCAGGCCATGACATGTTGAATCAGGAGGATAATAGCTAGGCCTAATTCACTTTGTAAGCTGTGTAGCTTGGAGGCAGCAGAAGAGAGATTCTTTAAATGGCTGACCTAATCTCAGGATCAAATTCTCCATGGATAGTTAAGAGTGTACCCTTAATGCAGAACTGCATGGTGCGCATAGGTGCTGGAGCTAGGGGTGCTAGGGGTGCTGCCGTACCCCCTGGCTTTAAGTGGTTTCCATCATAACCTTTGGCACGCAGCTCGCCAGGGTAAGCACCCTGGCGGGCTGGGCCAGTTTGTTTACCTGCTGCGTCCGCAGGTTTGGCCAATCGCTGCTCCCACTGGCCGCAGTTCACGGGCCGCGGGCCAAAGGTTGCCGACCCCTGGTTTACAGTTTGGGTCAATGGCTCTCAGCATCCCGGGGGGAGGGATAGCTCAGTGGTTTGAGCATTGGCCTGCTAAACCCAGGGTTGTGAGTTCAATCCTTGAGAGGGGCCACTTAGGGATCTGGGGCAAAATTGGTCCTGCTAGTGAAGGCAGGGGGCTGGACTCGATGACCCTTCGGGGTCCCTTCCAGCTCTAGGAGATAGGTCTATCTCCATATATTATATTATCCCCACTATACAAATTGTTCCAGCACCCCTGATGGTATGCATGAAGTCTCCCAAGCTTTACATGTAGTCATTAAAAGCAGAGATTAGGCTGGCTCCATTGTCTAGAGCACTACTTTCCAAGCAAGCCCACAAATGTCTCAGAAACGATGTTTTCCAAGTGCTTGCTGTGAAAAATCTCACAGTGAAGCACAACTGTTCACCCAGTGAATTCCTTCCCTATCCCAGAAGGGGCTGTACTGCTTTATATCCACCTGCCTGCAATAAAGTAGCAGCATCATGCATGTTCCATCAGTTATTGCTTAATGTCAAACCCTTCATATATACTGCCCCAGAGATAACATTGGTCAGAAAGACTCCTATTGACTTCAGAGGACATAGGTTCAGACTTTGTGTTATCATCTCCCTGCCCCCGGCAGACAGAGGCGCTGGAACAATTTGTATAAGGGGGAGCTGAGAGCCATTGAATCAAACTGTGAACCCTGTGTATGATGGAAACCACTTCAAGCCAGGAGGTGCGGCAGCTCGCTAGTTCCAGCACCTATGCCGCCGAATGTTCCTTACTGCCTGCTCCATCATGGTAGAGAATTCCACCAGCCTCTCTGAATCATAGACCTGGAACTTGAATAGTTTGGGGCCATGGATTAGATGTTCCTAAAACAATTTATATTGCCTGGAATAATACAAAAAGAAATTTCATCCCACAAATGAATTCGGGGACAGTTTTGCTAGCTTTTCTTTCCAACCAATCTTGGACATGCATGAAGATACAGAGTGCTGTACATTTCCCTTTTCCTTCCTGATTCAAAGTTCTTTCGGTTTGCGTTTGCCGGTACTAGGCTACTTCAACTATCCCATGTTGGCACAGCAGAGAGTAATGGGCGTACCTCCATCTAGCAGAAACAGAAAGTTGCCTTATTGGATCAAGGATAATGGAGTGTTATGGTAGTAAACATCACTTGTATATTTGTACTTTATCTTACACTGAGGAAAAATCAACCCTTCCCAGCTTAATTGTTGCCCTTGTCTCCGATATGGCTCTTCCCCAAATTCTCTCTCTTAAGACAATGCAGATGCAATGTAATTAGGGATGCGCAATAACAAGCAACAAAAATATAAATATCACAAGAGATGTATGCTTCAACAGCGTACCATGAAGGTAAATGACATTTAAAAAGCTACAAAAGCAGCAAAGAATCCTGTGGCACCTTATAGACTAACAGACTTTTGCAGCATAACGTCTGTTAGTCTATAAGGTGCCACAGGATTCTTTGCTGCTTTTACAGATCCAGACTAACACGGCTACCCCTCTGATACTTAAAAAGCTACAGTATACTTTGCACTTTTAAACCACCTTCCCTCCTGTTATCTCAGATAATTTTCTAAACATTAATTAACTTAGACTCACAACACCCTGATGAGATAGGCAAGTATCTTAAGTGGTGATTGCAGATTAAGAAACTGAGGCAAGCAGAAGTCAAATGATTTTCTAAGGTTATCAAGGACATGTATGGCAGAATTTGGATATCATACCACATTGCTTCCTACATGTGCATTAGCCACAATATTATCTTTAAGAGAGAACAAGAAGCTATTCTTCCTCTAACGACCTAACTGTTGTGGAGCCTGATTTAAAGCCCATTGAAGTCAATGGAGGATCAGACGCTTAGTAAAGCTAGAAATTTAATGTAATAAAAATGTTTTGTATTGCTTTTTGTAGAAAAAGCATTGACAAATAGTTGTTTAACAGATACTCTGTTTTTCTCAGGCCTTTTCAAGCCTAAATTAATATTGAAAGCCACATAACCTCTGGATGAAACAATATTATGCAAATGTTAGATAAAAACTGGTACATTTATTTGTTTTAGATTTCACTAGATCATGTGCAACATTACAATGAAATAAAACAAAGACTCATTCAATACATTAAGAGTCTACCTCTAAATTCCATACTAAAAGTCCAAATTAGTCACTTCCACAGCAAATCTAGTAAGTGATGTTACATTTGTACCAGTATGACTGTGTCCCCTGGTTTACAAATTGTTCTCCCTTTTTAAAAGCTGTTAAGTATGCAGAAGTTGCCTGAGCTATATGGACTTCCTCATTAGGCTGATGAACTTCAAAGCATTTGGGGCACCTTCCAAGTTTGAAGAAAAGACACATCATGCATTTCAATTGACGCTGGGCATAAAAGGGACACATTCCGAACATAATGTTCCAAATACTTCACCTCATCTTGACTACAAGGACATCTAAATCCTCCTGTGGCAAGTCACTCTTTCTTTTTGCATTTGCTAAAGCTATAAACTTACTTTTTACTCTAGAAAAGGCCTCTTTTGTGCCAAATTTGACTTAAATATAATATATTTTATATAGGTTCTTATACTGCACTCATTGCTGTAGTACAGGGATTGGCAACCTTTGGCACGCGTCCCATCAGGGAAATCCACTGGCGGGCCAGGCCAGTTTGTTTACCTGCAGCGTCCGCAGGTTTGGCCAATCGCAGCTCCCACTGGCCGCGGTTCGNTGGGCCGGGCCAGTTTGTTTACCTGCAGCGTCCGCAGGTTTGGCCGATCGCACTCTCACTGGCCGCGGTTCGCCACTCCAAGCCAATGGGGCCTGTGGGAAGCGGTGCGGGCCAAGGGATGTGCTGGCCGCCACTTCCCGCAGCCCCCACTGGCCTGGAATGGCGAACTGCGGTCAGTGGGAGCTGCGATCCGCTGAACCCGCGGACGCTGCAGGTAAGCAAACTGTCCCGGCCCGCCAGTGGATTTCCCTGATGGGACGTGTGCCAAAGGTTGCCGATCCCTGCTGTAGTATCTGAGCATCCTCCAAAAGTGCATTGTAATAGGGTGGCTTGCCTCTTTAAGGGCCAGAGGTCTGGGCCCAGCCTACCCTAGTTACTAAGGTAACTCCTGAACAGGGACCTGAAGATTCCCTATAGAGAGTAGCAGGAAGTGGATGGAAGTGAGAAAGCCTGAGAGAGTTTCAGGAACAGCAGAGACAAAAAAAGAGCTGACTGCCAGAGACAGAAAGCCTAGCATTAGCCTATGAGGAAATAACCTAATGGCAGAGACACAGACCAGCAGGGTACCTGCCTAATGTTCTTTGCATTTTGGTTTGTTGTTTTTGGAAAATACAGTCCTGCTGGAGCAGCCTGTGAGACTGACCTGTACGGAGTTTAGTTGGGGAGCCCCAAAGAAGGGGGAGACTGATGGCAGGGGGCCTACAGAGCAACCTCGGGCCATGAAGGAGTGCTCTGGAGGAGACCATGCTTTGACATGCATTCACGTGACTAGCATCTGTTACCAGTTGTTTGTTCTCTCATCCTCTCCTCAGGGGGAGAGGTATGTACAGTAGAGTACCTCAATTTGCAGGGCTTTTTTATGCATGTATGTTAGAGAAGGTAGGCCAGAGAAATGTGCCTTGCACTTGGAGTGGAAGGTGAGGAGGTTTGTGATGGTCCTGGGTTCCTGGGGGCATTCATGCGACATCTCAGACTGGCCCCCGAGAAAGTTCTGTCTCCTGCACGGAAGTGGAGACTACAGAGGTTAACCTCTGATCTAACTCTGGCTATATCTGACTGTGCTCAGATACTTAATAATCTTCACTCAATCTCCAATTTTCTCTTCTCTAAGATCTTTCTCAGTAGTTTAGACATGTCAGCCACAGACCTTCCAAGCCACCCTCGATATATTTAAGCAAGTGATTGGATGGATGTCTGTTTTTATTATGCATGACCGCTAAAAGACATTTCTTAGGAAGCCTCTTATTTTCCATTTTAATAAGTCTCAGCCAGAAGACAGCTTCTCTTATTGATTTTAGTATTAAGAGAATATACTGCAGTTTCAGCTTGGAGGCTTGAGGCAGGGAAAGAGCCTGGCAAGCATTAGTATTCCTTGGACAAAGTTGTTCTGAATGGACTCTAAAGTACCGTTGCTGGCATGTCTCCAGATCTAAGCACTACAAAGGACCAACACTCATTTTTACTGCCGAACTCTTATGGCCAGCTTCTGTGGCCAGCTTCTACTGACTTCCTTGAGTGAAGCTCTGAAGGTTGGATTTGGCCCTTAGGTTTGAAATGTATGGATTCCTCCCACACCTTCGCGTCCCCATCACACAAGGGTCTGTACTTTTTTCTCTGCATTTCTAAATGATTTTTCAATGAAAGATTTTTATAAGTAACAGATAACTGGCCAAACTAGCCTGCTATGCACTGCAAGGGATGTAGCAGATGTGTTCTCCCTGGCAAGGAAGGAAGCTTGCTAACCAGGCCTGGAGTCTATGGGCTGAGCTGGAGTTATAGGGTGCCTAGGGTTTGAGATTCATTTTTCTGCCTCCATAAGTAGAAATGGCATATACCATAGAGACTGTGTTCCGTGGGGCTGGACATGCTTCCTGTTGGGCACATGCCAGTGAAACATGGTGCATGGACCCACACATTCATGGTTCCTCCCTCCTAACACTGTATTCCATGCTAGGAGAGTTCCTGGAACCTGTTTGTGTTATATATATATATCCTCTAGTTGGATTTATATTGGAAAGTAGAAGAGTATTTGTTTAAAGAGAAGAAAGATAAAAGATGGGGGGCATATTCGGAAGGGAATTCCAGGTATATAATATGCAAGGGGGGGGAACATGCCCCAGAGCTTTTATGAATCTAATAATTTGTTGTAATGCATTTTCCCTGGACTTTCTACCTGTAAGAGAGAAATTGCTTATTCCAAAGTCAACAGTGCAACATGGCATTTGCATTGCATTTCATTACATTGGGCTACATGCTAACATACAATGTGATGTAACTGGACAGAACTTAACCTCTGTGATAGGGAATCCTGGCTTTGAGTACTGAAAGGCTAACGTGAATTGATGTATGAAGGGCATTTTTCCCAGCAGGTGGAAGCAGGCTTCCTTTTTTTTTCCCCAAGTGGGGAGAAATAAGAATGTGTTTAATAAATATTCTTGACTGCTTACAATCCTGGCAGTGAAGAGCATAGGCCACTGTCCCTCAGGTACAATAATCTGCTTCCTGGGAACCCACAGATATATTAAAAACTGAGTATTTTTGCAACCAAATAATACAACATATTGCAGACAATATGCCATGTTGTGCGGTTAAATCACATTTTATGTGATGTGACGTGATTTTATACGGATCAATGGCATGTCAACATTGCATAATAATATGTAAGCAGTTTTACGAAGGGGAAAAATTGTGCTCCATTCCAGTTTTAGCTGTTTTAGTCATAGGAACGATGATGTATATAAACCATTGCAGGAGTGGTTGATCCAGATATGTTAAGGGCCGGGCAGAGAGGGGATGAGATGGAGAAAACATTTAGGGAAGCAAACCATAGCATAGAAGGAGGAATAGCTGGATGGCTTATTTCCTCTTACCTGTGCTTCTGGTCCAGTTATCTTACCTGTCTCTCCATGAGGTGAGCTGTCTACTCCTCCACATAGGCCCTACCAGTTAGAACATGATGTTTGATATCAATCTCTGTGTTATGGAATTGTAGTGTAGCAGCACTTAGCAGTCCCAGCCATGGACTAGGGCCCGCTTACGTCAGGTGCTGTACAAACACAGAACAAAAAGATGGTCCTCGCGCCAAAGAGCTGAAAACGAGGCCATGATTCTGGAAGCTGCTGTGGGCAGGACCAGAGCCTTAGAAATTAAGGCTGGAATTTGGAAAAGTAGCCAAGGGAGTTGGGCAAACCCTAAATATCAATGATTGGCATGGAAAAGACGAGTTGGTGCTGATATGAATGCCTCCAGACAGCATATATGATATCACTGTCAGGTTCTCTTTATTCTTTCTTAGAGGCTTAAATGTGCATATAAGTATTTGGCAGGCAATTGTGGATATGGACCAAATAGGAAGCAATATTTCAAATCAAGCTTTCTGGCATTCAGTGGAAAGAGTAAATGATTTCTGTAGCTGCATTTTGCCTGTTGTCTGCACACAAAAAAAGGCTGAGTTCCAACTTCCATTCTAGCCTCCCATTTCAGTTCCTCATAACTTCCTCAAGTCAAGCAAATTCCTTTTCAGCTCTCTAATTTAGCAGATAATGGCATAACAAGAGCCAATGGTTGGAAAAATTCAAATTGTGAGTAAGGCTCAAATGTTTAAAAGTGAGGGTAAGTGACCACTGGAATAATTGACCAGAGGAAAAGAGACATCACTCAAAATCTTTAAATCAAGATTGGCTGTCTTTCTAAAAGAGATGTTCCAGTTTAGCTATAAGTTATTGGGCATGATGCAGGAATTGCTGGGTAAAATTCTATTGCCTGTGTTATGTAGGTGACTAGAAGATCACAATTGTCCTTTTTGGTCTTAAAAGCTGGTGCTTCTATTACATTTCCCACCCTTAGTCTCAGCTGAGAGGTGTGTGTTTTGTTGTTGTTTTTCATTTAAATTGGGCAAAACTGCTTCAACAGTTCTTGCATGGTTTGCTAGGAAGAGTGCAATGATTTCTGGGATTTGTAGTTCCCGTGGGAGGCATAAGCCATGAAGGGTCCAATGAACTGCTTTGGCTGCCCCATATCTAAATATTGCGTTGGGTTAGCTAATTGTTGTTGGAAGCTCCTTCAGCCCCACTGCATTGAAACGAAGCCTAACCTGGTAACCCCAGGCCCCAAAGAGGCATAGTGATGGACACTCAATTCACACTTCAGTTAAGATCTTGGGAGGATTCAGCTGTCGAGTATTGTGCAGCTCCATGTCTGGGCATTTATGCACATAAGTGAAAAAATTTGCATATAACCATAAACTACAGCTTTTAAAACCTTGTGTGGCATCAGTGCTGGGGAAAGGGGTTGGTTTGACAGCCCTGGTAAGTGGCATCCCCTATTTAGTTATAGGGCAGCAATAGGACCAAGCTTCCCACTCACACTACACTGCCTCAACTGGAAGTAAGATCTTTGGCAGAGGAAATAAAAACTAAGTGAAAGTTGTACGACAGCATCTTCACTACTGATGTCTTCCTAGTTTAAGGTGTGAGGGAAATGAACTGAGAAGGGAGAGAGAGTCTATCATTGAAGTGTTCAGAATGATGCAGTTCATAGGCTTTGTGGATGTTACTCCCACATGCAACTTTGAAAAAATTACTCCCTCATCTCTGGCTGGCCTGATTCCCTTCTTGCTTACACTGGTGTAACTCAAGACTGTGTCTATGATTGCCAGTAGAATGATACTGGTGTAACGGAGTGAAGACGTGTTCATTTTGTTCAGCAGCTGGTCAGTAAACTAACCTGGCAGCTATTTGAATAGAATCTTTGAAATAGTTCAGACTATGATCTTTTTATTCCCTTATTTCTGGTAAGGGCTGATTTTAGTTCATGAATGCTGCAATCACAAATAGAAATGATACAGGCAAAGTCAATTGAGCAGCAATATTGTCATTTCATGGAAGAGTTTTCAGTATTAACAACAGAATGGAATTTATTACATTGCTTACCTTTGGAAACCATCCTTTCTGTTTTCCCTTCCTCCTGGGCAGCTACTTTATGACTCAATAGCCTGGAGTATAAAGATATGAAAAGGTAATCCTATAACAGTTGGGATTCAACTGCCCTATGGAGGGGGGAAAATCATTCAGCTCAGTGAGAAGCCCAAACACTATAATTAAGATAACACTTCGTTTGACAAGTGAATATGGGCTGGACCCACTGTCATTTTGGAGCTGCTATTTTTTTCTCCCATCATTCATTTTAAATCTCCTTTACAGCCAAATACCATTGCTCATTTACTCTGTGGTAGAACACCACTGATGCTAATCTATGAATCAAGCAAACAGGGAGGATATATTAGCAGCAGTGTAGCTGGTACCTTCTTTACTCCCAGGGGCTAACTACAAGTGGAAGTCTGATTATCAACTATGATCATGACGTTGACTCCACAGTGGAGACCATTTCATGTACTGTGTGCTGGGTAATACCATGAAAAGACTCCATGCCTGTAAAAATAAACCGGGCCTTATTAAGAGAACTATTTACAGAGATGCTGCAACTGCAGCTCATATTCTAGCCATATGTACACAAACTGACTTCCTGGTATCTCCTTCAAACTCTTTCCTCCTGCAACTTATGCTCCTCCCTCCCTGACTTCTCCTTCCTATCTGTAGTTGAGGGAGGAGGGTTCTTTTGAAAAGTAGCTCTTTGGGGTTTGTAATCAGGCAGATACTAAAGGTAAGGTGAAGTGTTTGGAATTATAAAGAGAGCTTTTCCTCCTGTGATCTGAACATTACAAACATAGTTTCTGTGGAACCGATCCTGTTTTGCTTTCTGTGCCCTGCTGGAGGGAGACTGACTGTTTAGTCAAACAAGACAGTATGAGATGGGCAGCAAAAACTGCTGAGGTTATCTCCCATTTTACATTGTAAACAATAGAGAGTTAATCCTTTTTTTACTCACATTCTTTTTTCAAAGTACCTCTTCAAGGTAAAGGCACAAGATTAGTCACCAGAAGGATTGAGACTAGATCCTCAAAGGTATTTAGGGGCCTGACTTCCATGCAGCCGGTTCCTGGCTTTGCCAGAGACTTGTTCTACGACCTTGGACAAGTCACTGAAGATCAAGTCCTGGTTCCATTGAAGCCAATGGAAAATTTCCTATTGACTTCAGTGGAATCAAGAGTCTATCTCAATATGCATCTGTTTTCCCATCTGTAAAATGCTCATAGCATACAACTAGCTGACAAGATTGTTGAGAAGCTTGATTCTGTAATGTTAGAAGACACCATCAATGTTGGAAGTGCAAATTATGTTGTTATGTTTGGACTTTGAGTAATGTGTTAGATACCGTGACCAAACCAGAAGAATTAGCCATAAGCTCTGGATTCTCCAAAGCATTTAGGCCTGATTCACAAAAGCCTAAGAACTCATTTCAACCGCAGGAGCGGGAGAGCTGGAGTTTACCTCCAAATGAAATGAAATCCAGACCGACTTTCACAGAATACTACCCACATCTAATGTAATGGGTATAGGTAATTCACTGACATATTACAGCTAGATTCTGAGCTTTGGGTTTACGCAGATATCCCACACCTGAAATAAAAAGGTAATAGAAATCAGTAAAACTTTATGCAACTGATCCAAAGCTCACTGAAGTTAATAGAAAGTCTCCCAATGACTCCACTAGGTATTGGATCAGGCCTCAAATTACCAAATATGACTGGCCAAGTACTATCTCAGCTACTTTCCTTACGTTATACCTCTTTCCCTTCCCTTTGTCTCTTTCTGTTTAGCAAAATCTATCACATCATGGGTGCTACTGAAAACAATTTAATAATAATATTTTCTATGTGATTATCTCTGCTAATTTGGACCTTACATTTTTTGTAGGCAAAACAAATTCTCAACCCTAATTGAACGCTAACACAGATCATGCAGTTTGGAATAATTTGCTAGAACATATTATTGTGAATTTGATATAAGAGCTGATTGATTTAACTATGGTATTGCATATGTTTTCTTTCAGGAAATACAAACTAAGATATCAATGCAAATTTCTTTCCTTTTTTTATAATGATTTCTGCCTGGGCTGAATGAGGGAGTTATGTGTGCATATATATCTTATAAATATCATATGCCTGACAGGATATCTGTTTGATTTAACGCTTGGCAGTCAGACAAATTAATATCAAAGGAGGGAATTAAGGGCGAAAACCACAGGAAAAAAATGATACAGATAAGAGTTCTGGAGGAAACCAGGGGAAAGCTGTTTATTAGGGAATATCCCCTATTTGGCTCCATCCAGGCTAGAATGGTTTATTCTTCCCAAGGCTAAGCATAGGATCAAAGGGAATTCTGAACCTACTGGACTCAGGAAGGAGGAGAGGGGAGTGGGTTATCAGCAGACGGAAGCTGACACACAAATTGACAGAGATAGGTTTAATGTCATAGGCCGTGCCTGCGTTGTAGTGTCCCCTGCTGGCTGAGCATGACACTGCAGATGCTCCTTGCCTTAGTTTCCCTTAGTTTTCTGTCTCTCCCAGAGATTTACATGACTAAGCCCCCTGGCTGGGCCAGTCCCAGGATTCAACTCCCCTTCCAGGTAAACATATTTCACACAAACAAAATTCTTCAGTCCCCCTCTGGGCTCAGTTCCCAGCCCCTGTGGGGTACGTTTAAGTTGCTCTGGGATAATCCTGGCTCCCAGGCTTTCCACAGGAACCCAACTGGCTCCATTTGGTTCCTCATTGACATTGTTTTCTCAGCCTTTTATGAGGCACGGATGTTTCAGGCTGTCACCTGACCCCAATTACTCCAGCCCCCTGAGTTACAGGTAGAGAGGTTAAGTTTTGATAAGCAAGTTTGTGTCAAGGCCGTTTATTGTGTTAATCCATTTTCCTGACTGCCTTGTACCTTTGAGGAATGAATAAATAATGCTTTGTGTCAAAGAGGCTGTTTCTGTGTCATTGCAGATAGATGCTGTCACAGGCTCTGGAAAGAAAAGTCTTAGAGATGCTCAAACTGAATTCAGCCTGTGTCCTTAGCATGGCCGGGAGATGGGGAGAGGTGGGGCGGTACAGCACAGAGCTCCAGCCTGGGAGTTGTTGGACTGTGTGTTTCCACCCAGAGTGAGGGTGCAGGAAGCCTGACCTGTCACCTAAGTGGTGCACCTGAGCAGGACTAAAAGCGGTGTAAGGCAGTGGTTCTCAAACTTGGACCGCCGCTTGTTCAGGGAAAGCCCCTGGTGGGTCGGGCCGGTTTATTTACCTGCTGCGTCCGCAGCTTCGGTTGATTGTGGCTCCCACTGGCCGCGGTTCGCCGCTCCAGGACAATGGGGGCAGCGGGAAGCGGCGGCCAGCAAATTCCTTGTCCCGCGCCGCTTCCCACAGCCCCCATTGGCCTGGAGTGGCGAACTGCGGCCAGTGGGAGCCGCGATCGGCCAGACCTGCGGACGCGGCAGGTAAACAAACTGGCCCGGCCCACCAGGGACTTTCCCTGAACAAGCGGCGGCCCAAGTTTGAGAACCACTGGTCTAAGGCACAGTTTGCCCAGTAGTTGGGACACTGCATTATATCTATAGTGACCTAATTTACTGTTTTCATCACTATGAATCATAGATAAGGAGCCCTTTAAAAAAACAAAAAGTCTACATTTTGTAAGCAACATAAAACTGTCTTCTACTTTCAATGTCATTAACTACTCCTTTTTCTTTTTTTAAAGGAAGCCTAGTGTGGGTGCAAAACACAGTTTCATGGAAAAAAACACTTTTCTTTTATTTAAACGGAAGAGTTCAAGGTGCCCAAAGGAAAATGTATCATTATGGTTACATGCTTTCCAGCTGAATGACTATCCATCCAAATTATGTGCCTCTAGAACGCATACTTTGAATTTTCTCTGTAATGATTGTGGAGACGTTATGAGTCATTACTTTGATATTAAGATTTGTTACAAATAAAAAGTTAAGGTAAAATGTTCTATTGTGTATATATGAATCATACTATTCTCACTAATGGGTACTGGGGAAGGATGGCTTAAAGGATGTGACTGTGGAGCAATATCTTTATGGAACAATACTTATATGCCAGTGCCCATTCATGGCATATATTTAGAAATTTAAAATTACTCAAAGACTAACCTGTTAAATCATTATTATTTCTTTATACAGGGTCACTGGATTGCAGGATTCATTTTACTGATGTAAAAGAAGCCAGGGACAAATATATTCTTGTGCAAAATGTATTTACAATCTTTTGGCAGGAATCACATATTGCCAATATATAACTTGGCGTGATTGCAATGGGTAAACATTGTGCAATGTTTCACACATTGCCCTCATGAATATTCATTTTATGACTTCTGCACTTGGTCTAGAATTGTTGATTCCCTCTCCTCCCGCCCACCACTTCTTTTGATATATTCCTAATAAAATATCCTCTTCATTGGCACTATTTGCCTGGGAGCTGTTAGAAAAAATATTGTGGATGGAAAAGCTTGTTGCCTCAGTGTCCCTTCAAATTTTCCTCTGTGGAATCCTGATTCCAAGTGTCATTTCCTTTCAGGCTAAACACTTCGAGCTGCGCGATCTAGTGAAACGAGTCCACAACCCGGCTTGGTGGTTCTGAGGCCACGGGCTCTCCCGTCTACGTAATTAAACCACTCTCAACGAGTGCCAGCAGCTATGTAAGCAGGAGAGTGTCTCTGGCTGAAATAGCGCTGTCCACACCGGCGCTGCTCTTGGTGTAACTTATGTCGCTCAGATGGGTGTTTTTTCACACCCCTCGCTGACATAAGTTATACCGACAAAAGCTAGTGTAGACATAGCCTGACTCTGTGTGTGTACGTCTGCTGTTCCTTAGAACATCTCCCAGCCTGAGGCGGGAGCCCTGCCACTCACCGGTAACAGCTCATTTTGGAGCCTGTTCTCCCCTCCACTGTGATCAGTGGACAGGAACGACAAGGAGTAAAATCAGGTAGAAGTGGCCTGACGAGTAAAGGGGGAAGAGACCAGCTCAGTGACGTGTCTGTTCCACTTCTCCCCGGCTCCGATTCAGCAAGCTATTTAATGTGCTTAACTTCAGTGGCTGAGATGCTTATACTCAAGTACTTGACTGACTCCCTGTGATCCCAAGGAAGTCCCTCCATGGCAGTCCCATGCAGCTGGGCTCTGCAATAGTTTGGTGGAAGTCAAGGGAGCATGACGAGACAGAACCTGGGAGTACATTGCCCTCCAAAGCTGAACAATATCTGCCAGGAAGGTAATGCTGTTTGCTGTCAAAGAAGGGTCTGAGAGCCGATGCTACCACAGCTCTGTATGAGAGAGGGAGCCTGAGCCCTGTGGAGGGGCCGTCACCCTATGCAGAGACACCAGGATTTCTGGGATTTCAGCTCCTTTCCTCCATGGATCCCCAGGTCTCCCAGTTTGGGGAAGACCAAAACCCATCCTTCCACGAGGAAATATTAGGCAGAAATTGCGCATAGTGAACCTCATGGAGTTTCCTTGAGTTTTCTTACCCTCCTTTGAGGATTTTAACACAGCCTGATAAAATATAGCTTTTCGTACGTATTGGCAAGGAGCAAATTGAAGCAGTGAATCTTCCTATCAAATGACGGAAATGTATAGTAACAATTTCTGTAACTCTCATGCGTGTCTTATGGGCTTCATTCTTCATGGCGCTAAGCGTACTTGTGAAGTGCTGCGGGATCCCTCAGCTTCCACTGACTTCAATGGGAGTTGAAAGCACTCTGCACTTCACAGTACTGCTCAGCACTTTCCAGGTTCGGGCCCCAAGCTTTTACTGAAGGGATTAACTGTAATTCAACAATAAGATGTTTTAATTAATGCTACATATTCTCTACTGTATATTAATTGCTTTCTAAAACATGTTTCCACAATGTTTTAGTGTTTTCTACAAAAGATGCTCTGTGAATGCTGCCAAAATCATCATAAAAACAATATTGAAGGCACACCTATGAGATAAAAATACCCGTTTTGTGTGCATCCAGTTTGATGTGCAAATAGTTGTTTGCCCGCACACACGGGGTAATTATGCATCTACTTACTAGATTTTATGTTCTGTTGGATGTTTGTTATGGTGCGTACAAATAGGTACATCCGTTAACTCTCTGCAGATACAAAACAAAGGGGCTTGGGAAGTTTGTCTCCAGGTACTTTCCACAAATTGTCCAAATTAGATAATTTGGTCATTTAAGCTTCTAATTTTAGAATCCCTACATTGGTTCCTGACTTTGGAGAACGTCTAAGGAGCATTAAACAGGGGAGCAATTCCAGTACAATCATACTGTACTTTCTTTTCACAAAAAAGGATGGTGGACCAGCATCTTCATACACAGCAAATGACTGCCTAACTATACAACAACCTTTTTCCACATCTCCCCAATGTCAGGGCCTGAAGCCATGTTTTCCTTAAAGACAAGAGCTTAACTTTTTTTTTTCATATCTCCTTGTCAGAGGTTTGACAGGTCTTTCCCCATTCTCATCTATTATCTATGTCATGTCACTTTTGATCAGTGGATGTGATTGAGAAGTCCTTTAGTGTGTTCGTTCTGCAAATCAAACCCCTCTGCTTTCCACATTCTTCACTACCGCTTCATTTGTGTCCCTGTTGATAGGACTGATGCTCTTACCATGTGCAAACAACATTTATAGTTGTATATAGTTCTTGATTGTTTTGTCTCTTTGGTGAATTTCCCAAACCCTCTTTCCTTTATATTGCTTGTTTTCTGAGCTGCCCTGTCTGTCTTGTTAAGACATCTTCCCACCTCTCTGCTGAGATTATTGGGGTTTGGATTTGATCGCTTCTGTTTCTGGCTGTCCTCTAAACTTTTGGAGCAAATTCCAATATGAGTTTTGCTCTCTCTGGATTAAACAATCTACTGATTATGATTGAATGACTTAATATACCATTTTATGCTGTCCTCCACTACTCCCAGAGCTCCTTTGATAGTATTTTCAGCTTGATATTTTTGATTTGTTGCTATTAAAAATGGATTATTGTTGTTACCTTGTATTTTACTAAGTAGAATTTAGTTCGCAGTCTACAGGTAATTTATGAAGTTCACCATCACTTTTAAGGATGACTCTTATATACTGTATCTAGCACTGTTTTTTTTTTATCTGCTTCACTTCCCATTCATATGTATGTGGTGAATTATTCTCTGTCCTTATTCACGTACAATTAAACAGCATTCATCCAATCACCAGGCTGGTGGTGTTGAACAAATCCAGAGAAATTCCCTCAAATTGATATTTTTAACTGATTAGACTGTTGATGTGATAGCCAGTCAGAAACTGCTTCCAGAGCATACAGCAGCTCCTGTCGCCTGTTGTTTGGTGAGCCTCACTCAGAGTAGGTTTCTTGCTGTCTTGGCCTGTGCTTGATCTGATTAAAAGGTTTACGTGTATCATGAAACAGGTGAATTGCTTTGGCACTACAGGGGCTTTTTGTTCTGTGTTTGTACAGCACCCAGCACAATGGAATCCTGGTCCATGATGAGAGCTCATCGGTGTTACTGTAATACAGATAATAGTAAGTTTAAGAAAGGCTTCTAAATGTGATTTTTTTGACAAAATCTTTGAATCCCAGCAATGGAGAGAATTCTCCTGAATTCTAATCTCCAGCTTCTTAATTTCCTCTTAAGATCAATGGAATAAACTAACAAAGCTGAGTGAATAAGCAGCACAATAGGAGATACAATTCACTGTTGACAAAAACAAGGTATTGCATATTGGAAGGAATTGTTTGAACCACTCATACATGTCACCGAGTTCTAAATTAACTCTAACAATGCAGGAAAGACCTAGGTGTCACTGAGGCCTAGGTAGTGGAAAGCAAAAAGAGACAAAAATGTTATGGTGCATAAGGAATGGGATAGAAAATAATAATGAAAATGTTATAATACTGTTATATAAATCAGTGGTTCACCCTTACCTGGAACACTGTGTTCAGCTCTGGTTACCCCATCTCAAAAAAGATATAGCAGAAGTAGTTTGGATACTATAGACAAAATATATTCTATTCTGAGAATATTCATTGCTCTGAGAGCTATGCATGTATACAGTCAATGTTTAGCACAGTTTTAATAAAGTTACTGTGAATAACTTCTATTTATTCCAATTTAATTTTTAGGCCAGATAATTAATTATCCATATTTCTGGATGTTTTGAGGAATATGACTTAAGGATGTATGATGCCAGATAGATAATATCAACTGCAAGTAGTGAGATATATTTGCTATTTTGTTTATGCTTATCCTGCCTTTGAGAGGGCTGGTCCATAGTACAGCGATGAGGGAAGCTAATGTCATGTTGACCAAATAGTGAGTAAGTCCAAGTTCATGTTAATAGATGACATGTTATAACAAGATACTGTGAGCCAGATGAGTTCAGCTGTGGAGATTAGGGCTGCCTGACATTTTTCTCTCAAAACTATTTTTGATGGAAAATTGGATTTTTGACAAAACAGAATTTGTCATTAAAAATATCTGCCTCCCGCAGAATTTTATTTTTTCAATGAAAGATTTTGGCCAAAGACGGAAAGAAAACGTTCAACTTTGAAACTTTTATCCGAAACTCAAACTTCCATGGAAAATTTCGATGAAAACTTTTTTTGTTGTTTGTTTTTGTTTATATCAAAAATGTCTGTGAAGGAAAAAAGCTCAAGTGGAGATGTTCCCACTGTAGTCCTTCAAGAATGAGTGTGGTTAAAAAATAAAACTTCTGACTGAGACCTCTTCAAAGTCCTCTGAGATTGCTCTTCATATTACACTAGCACTCAGATGTGGGTAGAGCTCTGGAAATGTATATGCAGGATAATTAATAATAATAATTGAACAAATATATTCTGTTTGCATAGCAGCTTGGTCAAGTAATCACATTTCACAGGAGAGAGGCCTTCCAATTTGAGTTGGCATACATATCGGTAGAGCCTATGATTTGGTGTTTGCCCTGAAAAGGGCCATTTCACTTGAGATCATCACTTGAGTTGCTTTTTGGGTGGGGAGGCCATTGATTGGTGGTCACCACATTGGTGGTATTGAACGTGCCAAAGTAGGAGGACTGTATGAAGGTTCCCATCTTCCTCCCCAACAAATATATTAACAAATAATAATTAAACAAAAATCATTCATGTCTATTGACACTAGGGTTGGCATTTTTTAAAGCTAAGAATCTTTATTCTAAGGCTTCATATCAAGGGAATTTTTACTTCCAAGTTATCTGAAACACAGAACAGTAACTTCTAATGAAATTGTTAGCTGAACCGTAGCTATAGCATAATAAGTAAGATGGTGTAATAATGCCTGTATCTGTTGTACATCCTCTTTGATTTATTTCACTTTTGATCTTTACCATCTGCTGGAGTGAAGCAGCATTATTCTCAGCCTCCTGCTGAGATATATTTAAATGAACCAATATACCAAAACAAAAAATACATTTGCAGCCTGCAGCCAGAAAATATATTCTTATATGATCATTATTTGTGTCCATGCAGAAAGGACACAGCCCTTGCTATCACCTATGCAGATACAAAAATTGAGTTTCACCCAGAGAGACCAGAACAAGACCACAGCTCCAAATAAAACAAAAAACTCTTATTTATAGATCAAAACTCTTACATCTGTACACTGTCTTTGTTTTGTAACTTTCCTAGTACTTCATTTAACAAAAACTCACGTGCTCCAAACATGAGTTCCAAGGTGGGGGAAATAATAATACCAGAGGCTTCTGGGATCAAATATAATATATGGAGATATACCTATCTCATAGAGCTGGAAGGGACCCTGAAGGGTCATCGAGTCCAGCCCCCTGCCTTCACTAGCAGGACCAATTTTTGCCCCAGATCCCTAAGTGGCCCCCTCAAGGATTGAACTCACAACCCTGGGTTTAGCAGGCCAATGCTCAAACCACTGAGCTATCCCTCCCCCCCTCAATTGTTATAGATCTAAATTAAAAGTGCTTGTTGATCCAGTGTGAGTCAGGGTTAGGGTGACCAGATGTCCCGATTTTATAGGGACAGTCCTGATTTTTGGGTCTTTTTCTTATATAGGCTCCTATCAAGCATTTATCTTAGAAAAAGAGAAGCACAAGTATTGGCAGGGGATAGCAAATTATCAGCAGGCCCATCTCTGTTCCAAACTGAAATAAAAAGGCAAAGAGGTTAAAATGAATGCTCTGGGCACTCTTTAGTTTCATGCTGGTGGGGTTTTCACAAAGTTTTTAACTCACAAAAAATGTTACTGAGTGACAGTCGTTAGCTACCCTCATTGGAGCCATTACTCAGAAAGAATATATGTTGTAATGTGATGGTGTGGATGGAGGAATGTTCAAAGTTCTGATACCACATGGGATTTCAGCACAACTTGTTATAATGTGTAAATGTCTTTCAAGGCCATATCTTCAAAATGGGGTTTTCTGTTTTTGTGAGTTAAATGTTTCCAGGCAACTTTATTGTGGGTAGAAAAGTGAGTACTTGGTCTTCTAACTATACACCGGTTCTAATGCCCTTGTTCGTGTTGAGCACCTTACTCCATACGTTTTCCCCATTTATTTAGTAGGAAAACTCATGGAGTAAGGTCCTGTGATGGTGGGCACAAATTTAGTAGTAAAGGAGCAATTACTTAGATTTTCAGTCACAGAAAATGAATTCCTACAGAAAGGAAGGTTAAGCGTTGGCCCGTCAGAAAGATATCTCTTAATGAGCAAAAACTCTGTTCCTCATACAGCCTATACTGATCTTTTTCTTATTATGCAGTGGTATAATAGCAATATTTAACCTCAAGGCTCTAGAATAGGTAGTCAGAGATCACATACAGAAACCTGCAAATACAAAGACATACGAAAAGTTAGTATTCAACTGACCCACTTTCTTCGCCCTCAGTGCTGATGGGGACCAGGGCCAGCAGAGAAGTGTTTAGAAGCTGGGCTCTTCCTGGTAGAAGCTCTGACTCATCTCCTGCAATGGAATGGTGGGTGTTGAGGGGGCACAGGAGTGTATCTCCATAAGGGTTTATCCTCAGAGATCTCCTCCATTCAATCCTCCTGCTCACAAGGGTTTTACCACAGAGAGGATGATCCGGCCCTCGATAAGGGGAGCATTGCTCAGGTTTCCTCCCACATTGCCCACTCCCACAGGAGGCAATAACTTGGCCTTGTGGCCCAGCATTCCTAAGGTTGGTTGATTTAACAGGATTCCATTAGTATCCGCCAACAGAGTAATTTGAGTCATTAGGGGATCAAAGCCTGTAGAATATTTTCATCATATCTTTTCCTTTTAGCTGTCTGAACATGGAACTCTACTTTATTTCCCATAAAGCAAGTTTTACTTGTCTTATCAGATTTCCCTTGTCTCCTTTTCAGTAGGTTCCTATTGAGGCCCCTGCTGAAAAATGCATTTCATTTAGATTTCTTTTTTTTTTAAAGCTAAAGAGTGAAGCCCCTTAATGTGGATTTATTTGCAGAGTTTATAGACTTACATCATTACCACTTACTTACATCACATAAATTATCCATTCCTGGTTTCATATATCAATACAGAAAGTCTTTTAAGGTGTTAATATTTTATATTCTGAAGAACTGTGCCTCATCAAACAGACAATGAGATAAGGAAACGAATTTGTGCTTTGGAGCTGTACACCGGAGATTAGCTGAAGCCCACCATTTGAAATGAGCTGCATACACTTATAATGTCTCGCTTATATTTGCTCTTACACATCATTAACAGACTGAGAATATCAGTTATGTAAGAATCTCCACATTTCTGCAACAGACCATAAGAGCTCAGCTGTTTTTGCACCATGCTACCCTTTTAGGAAAATAACAGTTGTAAAACTTGATTAGCCACTTTTCAGCCCAGATATGAGAGTTTTTATTTCCTTGTGACATTCTTTATCATGGAAGGCTATAAGATCATTTATGGGAAGCAAGGCTTCCAGTTAGGATATGAACATGCAAATAGAGTTCCTATCAATTTAAATAGGAGCAGTGAATTCATGAAATCCAGTCCCCAGGGATACTTAGAGCGGGTAGATGTGTGTGCAGTTTGTTTTAAAGCACTTTAGAGTGCTTATTAAAATTACAATAAAAGAGATAAACTGCTGATCTGTCTTGCAATGGGGGAGTGTGTTCTGATTTCTAGTAAGTCCAGCTGTGTGAGAGACTATTTAAAATGATAACTTAAATGTTTCCTTGTAAGGAGAGCGTGAATAAGGGTTAAGACAATGCTCCCATAGTACCTAGTTTCCTAACCTTTTTTCTCTTTTCCCTATTCAGGCACCATTCCTCAAATTCCAATAAATAGGTGCAGGTCCTCGGCTGATATGAATTGTTATCGCTCCATTGACTGCAGAGCTATGGTGATTTACAACAGGGGAGGCTCTATCCCATGGGACCAGACCTTTCATGTAGGGCCAGAATTTAATACCCGTCCTGCATTAGGCCAGATCTCAAACCCATTGAAATCAGTGGAAGAACTCTCATTGATTTCAATAGACTTTGGGTCAGGGCCACTGAGTAGCACTTAGTCCCACTGAAATCAGTGGAATTATTCGCAGAATAAGGAAATGGGCAATGTGAGTAGGTGTATTGGACTCTAATCCTTAGTTAGTGATGATGATAATGAAAATCATTAGTATTATGTGAGGGGCGTAAAATAATTCATTTAAAAAAAAAAACAATTGACCATCTGACTATTGAGGATCAAGTTATTACTCAATTTGAAAAAAGCCTGAGTCCTTCTTTGCTGAGTATATACCTGCTTCAAAAACAGATTAAATGGAGGCCGTGCACAGGATATTAACAGCACATTTATTTAGAAGTAACTACGTGGAAAAAAAAATCATATAGGAAGAATATTTGGTACAAAATGAAGCAATAATGTGTCCTTATGTCTACGCATAAATGAGGCTTTGTCTTAGTAAATTAGAGACCAGAAAGGAAAACTCTTCACAAGTACTTCCTAACCTGGAAGGGCTGCCCTCTCTAGTGGGAAAATGGCTATTCATTTTCCATAGTTGTTCATTTCTGAAGATTGTGGCAAATGTCAGGCACTCTTTTTGATGTGGTTCATTATGCATTTGTGATTAAACTGAATCATGAAGATCATGTCTACTGCAGTTTAGGGCCTTTACAAACCAAGGGTCTTGGCTGTGAAAAGCCGGTAAATGAATCCATGCATGGAGCTCAGAAACATTAGAATGAAAGCTAGGAATGCAGATATCAAGAATATAGGGTTTTTTTTCTTAGTTTTAAAAGCCAGATTCTGCCACCGTTCCTCGAGTTGAACTACATGCATAGACCCATTGTGAGAGAAGTCACATCAGAATGGTAGCATTTTACAGTGGTGGAAAGGACTATATAAAGCACAGGGCAGTGGAGAAGTAGAAGCAAGAGGAGAGGTTAGGTTTTAGGTGAGATTATGTATGATCTTGAAAACTAAGATAAGGAGTTTGAATTTCAGATGATAAAAATGAAGAGGATTCAAAGGAAGTGGGTGATGTGGTCAGAAGGAAGATACAGAAAAACAGGATTTGAATATCCTAGTGGGTAGACTGTCTTCTCTTCAAAGGCCTACAGCCCGTAGTTGCTTCTTATGTCTTTGCTGTCTCTTTCCATTTATCCTCTTGTCCTTTAGAGACATCCAAGCTGCAAAACTAAGCACATCCTTTACATTCTCCTGCCGTGCAGCCTGCTGCACTGGGGAAGGGGATAGTAGGGCATGCTTGTGGACAGCTGAAGAGGAGGGGATTTGCAATAATTGGTTTGGGGTGCAGGGAAAAGTGTCTGTGAGAGATGAAAATTAAAGGTATTTAGCAAGGAAGTAAAGAAGTCAGCATAGCTCTGAGAAGACTTTCTCCAAAAGTACGCAGCAATAAGGCCCTGATTCAGCAAAAATATCTTACCCCTCTGGGGGAAATTGCACAGCTTGGGTTGACCTGGCTGAAACCTGACACAGGGAGAGAGGTTACAATCACATTCAATCCAAGGGCGGACATGGAGCTGTGGCCAAGAGAGACAGACCCTGTAGCAAAGGCCTGAAGTACTTTCCGGGGTCTCCATGTGGAAGATAGGTGACACCTGGTAAACTAGGCATGTGTATAAACTATTGTTTTCTTATGATATGCTCTCTCTGTAATGGTTTTGTTCTGGTAACTGTCCTTTGCTGTATGAAGGTGGACTGGTCATTGGTTAGCCCTGTCATTGACCCTGAGAGTGCAGGAATGCAGGCGCTGAACTAAAATCAGACCTATGGAGATAATCACAGTGAATTGGAGGGCAGTCTGCGGCCTAAATCCCTAGTCTGGAGGATGAGGATTGCAACATCCGGCCCTGAGATAGATGACAGCTAGACGGCTGAGACCTAAGTGGGGTGCTCTCAAAGGGGTCAGAGGTGCAGTTATCTGAGGAACTTTGACTACCTGGATTATATTCTCACCAGATTTGGTGATTTCCCAATCACTGAAGACTTTAGAATTAGAGATGGAAAACAGCTGTTAGATCATCTAATGCATCCTTTTGCCAGTGCAGGTTTGTTCCCTAAACTACAGTGTATTTTCTAGCACTTCATCCTCTTGTGCAATGGATCATGACAGTGAAAGATGCCCTGATACTTACTAGTGCCTTATCTATTAGAGAATTACTGGGTTGAAATTACGCTTCAGTGATGGGGGATTGTACTATTAAACAGAGGCTTTGTATTATAATGAACATTAATTATTCATAGGGTTGTGTGAAATTTCATAGAATAAATCTCTGAAATCGTATCCCATAATGTAATTGAACAGTTTCAAATGCCTTCAATAGTTCTGTTTGAAAGAGCTCATTAATTCCTTATCTATAGAATAAGTGGCTTGTTCTAGGTTGTAAAAACAGAAGCTACCTGCAATGGAAAAGAGCAGTTTTGTCTCTTACCTTTGTTTCCAAACCATACAGTATACTCTCTCCAAATTCCCTGTGGTATTTAAAAGTGCACACGAAGGACAATATATTATAATCCTTAGAGGCCAGAGTTTCAGTAATGGCTGTGTGTGCATGCAAAAGGGTAAGTGCACACAGGTATATAATTAAGGATTGATTTTTTCCAAACCCCCACGTGGGCTGAGTCAGAATGAATGGATGACAGAGAAAATGTGTGTGTACTACTTTATCTGTGCCTATATTGCCCCTTTTGACTTGAGCTGTTAGCTGGCTGCTCCCTTAGAAGGAGAAATTGATGATGGAGTCAGGTATTTTTTTAATGCAGTTCTGTTTTTTTACGCAGAATGTACATACAGTCCTGTTTCCCTGAACGTAGCAGGAATCAAACAGCAGGGGACAGTTGCTCTCCATTCCAAGCCTCTTTCCAGACAGCACTTTACCCAAAAGCTCACTCATAGTTTTTCTGAGGGTCACACCACAACTGCTGTTCTTTCTGTGTCTTGGCATCTTTCCTGCCTTCTCTGTCTGGTTTGGTGATGTTTCAGCAGCTTCTGTCCCTCCCCCCCTCAAATTAATCCCTCAACCCAGCATTTTCATTCAGCCCAAGTCCGTCTGCTAGAGCTGGTTGGAAATTTTCCAATACAATTTTTTTATTGGAAAATGTTGATTTGTTGAAATTGAAACCATTTGTGGGAAAGGGTTGGTTTTGACGAATGTGTCTATTCAACAATTTTTTTGATATTTTGACATTTTCAAAATGAAAAGTTTTATTTTCAGATTGGAAATGACCTTTCGTTTCAAAATAGTAGTCCATGTGAAAAAGATTTAAAAAAATAAATGGTTGAAATCAAAATGATTCACTTCAAAATTATTGAAACAAAACATTTTGATCAACCTAATTTTTTATTTTTTTTTCACAAATTACTGGTTTGTGAAAATGTTTGAGATTTTGAATTTTCATCTTGATTTGGGATGGGTATTTATTTAGTTTGAAATCTCTGCTCTCTGCCCACATAGCTCAGATTACTGAATGGCCTTGCATGTAGCCTGCGGTTTGGTTGGAAGCTCCAATTATTTCAGCTCTCTCTAAACAATATGATATTTAATTGTTCGCTCATTTAGCCTGAATGGCAGGCCACCTGCTTCCAGGTTTCTCCCAGCCTGCCAGCATACATGTTTTAGACTCAGGAATTCAGTGCTAAGGACTTGCCCATGTATGAGTGCGCACACCAAACAGCTTGATTCCCAAAGCATGTGTATCAACAGTCTTAGGTGATTGGGTGAATGCAATGATATCCACCCTGGCTTCCCTATCAGATGACAAAACCCAGGTGATATGCCTCTTCTGAGGAGGCTGATTGATTAATGCTGCATTCTTATCAGTTCAAAAATGAATAGCTTGCTTTGTTAGAGCAGGGAAAGATCTGTATACACTCTGTGAATCAACCAACCATCTCATTTCCCTATTGAAGCCAACACAATAAATGTAAGCTGTATCCACCTACATGATCTGCTTTCTGCATGTTCTTCATGGATTTCTGTGTCTAAACAGAGGAATCGTTAGATCCACCTGGAAGCCTATCCCTAGAGGGAGAAGGAGGAAAGTCTCTTCCAAACCCAAATTGCTTATTAAGCCAATCAACCCTTCAAATGTCACCTTTGAACTTTGTCCTAAATGTCTCCATTTAGACTTGAGTACAGGTCTGTCGCATCTTACGCGCATTTAACATGCGCGATTTCGGCTTTGCGCGGTCGGCAAAAACACACACACACCAAAAAAAGAGAGAAAAAAAGCAATTTATGTACTGTGTCTGTAGTGCGGGCGATTCCGCCCGCCATTAAAGTCAATGGGATTTTGGCTGTACGCGGTTTTCGCTTTACACGCTGACCGCGGAACGTAACCCCCGCGTAAGATGCGAGAGACCTGTATACTTTATTTATTGCTTTCAACAGGTTGTGTATGCTATACTACAGAGAATGGTAGATGGCTTTTTAAAATATAGACTACATTAAGAAAAAGTTCTAATAGTTAAGTTACTTGGACAAAAGGCCTTGATTTTGTGCTGTATTTGATTCTTTTTCTGATTCTTTTAATCCACAATTACAAAAATAATTATTCCATAGGCCTTCAGAGATAAGTATATTTTAAGCTCAACAAGCTTACATGGATTTTTAGCTACAAACTCCCCCACTAAATATAAAGAGTACAAAATGGAAAACTATGGCAGCAAAAGCAAAACATGGTTTTATTGAAAGCCACTTATGACAGGATCCTAGTATATAAACTGCAGTTTTAACCAGCTTCCCCTGCCCACCCCAGATAGTGATAACCCACTGACGGATATCTAGGGATCCAGCAGAATTGGTGCTAGCTGTTATGGACATCATCTAATCAAAACAGACCTCAAACTAATAAATCCTATAGTTGCATTGGTGTCTTGTCTGAACAGACCCTTGCTGTGTACTGTGTGGGCGAATGCAGGACAAAAAATGATTGGTTGAGTAGCCAGTCAGAGATGTAAAGCATACAGAATAAAAAATCCTGTTCGTTTATAATTCAACTCCATGCTGTTTCTAACTGTTATAAGAAACTCCCAGTCCACCTGGTAGAAATTACTCTGCAGCAATATGGATTTGATTTTAAATGATTTCACTTTTACGGGTTTATCCAGCCTCTTTTATTGTTGAGTTCTTTACTGACTCAATTTGACTTTATCTATTTGAATTTTCTTTACTCCAGCTATCTTTTAAAGTAAATAGATTTTTTAAAACCCTAATCTATTAGCTTCCTTGTCTTGGGCCTTATTATAGATTTCAGTTTTGCCTTGTTTCCTTTATGTGACATTTTCCCTAAAACAAAGCCTACTTCATCATAATGCTAGGACTGGCTGCAGATCACATTGTTGTGCACAAATCGCAGACTATATTTAGAGATTGTTGCATCGTAACACAATATTAGGCCCCGTCCAGACTACCCGCCCGGATCGGCGGGTAGCCATCGAAGTATCGGGGATCGAATTATCGCGTCTTGTCTGGACGCGATAAATCGATCCCCGAACGCGCTACGTCGAACTCCGGTACTCCTGCAGGGCGAGCGGAGTTGCTGAGTCGACGTGGGAGCCGCGAACTTCGATCGCGAGGTAAGTCGCGTTAGTTCGAACTAAGGTACTTCGACTTCAGCTACGCTATTCGCGTAGCTGAAGTCGAAGTACCTTAGTTCGATCCCGCCCCTAGTGTGGACCAGCCCTTAGTTCCAACTGATGACTGAACAGTCGGAGGAGCCAAACGCAGGGAATTTCATTATGACCATTTTTACTGTTATGTTTAAATAACAATTTAGCTTGGTGCCTTCACTGAAAAGGTCTCAAACTGAAATGAACCGAAACTATATTAGCCTTTTGGAAATCTGGTAACTAAGTGAAAAAGTAAAGTCTTGTCTTTATTTCATTATAGCCGCTTCAAAGGAAAAAAATCTCCCTTAAATGGGTGCATTAGGGTTGCCACCTTTCTAGTGGCTAGTAACTGCACCCCTGAGACCCTGCTCCCTGCCCCACCTCTTCCCCACCCCAAGACCCCGCCTCTGCTCCACCTCTCCCCCCCCAAGGCCCCGCCCCTGACACTTGCTCCTCTCCCCCCTCACCCCTCTGTAGGATTGCCACATCTGAGGTACATCTGCCCACACATCCTAGGAGTAATAAGCACAATTTGCACACACACAGGGAGATTTTTATTTACAGACACACATTTGAACTTTTCTATTTACACACAAACACACGGAAGGTTTTCTTCATTAGCACACCCATTCAGGGGAGCTGTGGAAGGGAGCTCCCCTTTTACACATACAGCTGGGGTGAAAGGGAAGACTCCTCCCTACTTTTACATGGATGCCCAGACTGGGGGAGAGATGCCCCTTATTTTCACTAGTACCTAAGAGAGAAAAAGGTCCCACCCACTTGCACACACAGTGGGAGTGTGGAAGGAAGAGATACAGGTTTGCAGCACACTTGAGAGAGGAGAGGAGGGGAGCAAGCTCCCCACCATTTGTTGCACATCCACCCACTTCCCGTGCCCCGCCAAACTCCAGGCTGAGAAACTTTCCAAACTTTCCCCAGTTGGGTCAGGAATGGGCGGGCAGACCGGGCTGCGGGCTGTGATTGGCTGGGCTCTGTGCCTCTTCTCACCAGGCTGACAACCATTGGCTGTGTAAGCACCTCTCAGCAGGTTAAATTCAAATCAGCAGCAAGAGCTTTCCACAGATCAAAAAAACTGAACATCGGGGCTTCTCAAATGGCATCTGGACATACAAGCCGAAACCTGGACTGTCTGGTGAAAACTGGACGGGTGGCAACGCTAGTGTGCACGGGAGTCCAAGTTAATAGACACTGAGGCAACGGAAGAAAACAGAGGGTTACTCACCCATCGTACATCTTCTCTCAGCTACTCAGCACCTGCCAACTTTGGGTACGTCTGCACTTTGAGCTAGAGGTGTAATTCCAGCCTGAGGAGACATACCAGTGCTAGCTCCAACTGAGTTAGTCTGTTAAAAATAAAGGTGTATCTGCAACAGCATGAGAGGCAGGAGGGGATAGCCACCCTGAGTATGATTCTGTGTGAGATGCTATATGCATACTCGTACGGCTAGCCGCTCCTATTGCTTCTGCTGCTGCATCTACCCTCTCTTTTTAGCTCACTAGCTTGATCAGAGCTGGCGTGGGTATGCTTCCTCAAGCTGGAAATCATACCTCCCACTCTCAGTGTAGATACGCCTTTAGACTCCCTGACCTAGTGGTAGAGTGGGTGAAAGTGATTATAACCGAGAGTAAGGGGGTTCCACCCCTGTGTAAACTCATACATCCCCTGAGGGGGGTATGTGGAGGTGAGAGCAGGGAGCTAGAGGTTGTAGAGTGGCCAATGTAGGGCCGGGGAGTAGGCCAAGGTGCAGGGAGCAGGAGGGGCTGGAGGGGTTGCCTCCTGGTGGCTGGAGAGGCTGCCTCGGTACTCTGGATCAGGCCATGGTGCAGGCAGTGCAATCGGAGAGGCTAGAATGGGCCCAGAAGCAGGTGGGAACCCCTCCTTCCCAGCCTGGAGCTGGCTGCCACCTCCATCCACCCCTCAGCCAAGTCCCAGTACTTCCCCTCACTCCATCTCCTATACCTCCACCCTCCCTATTTTCACAGAGCTGCATGATCAAATGTAATCATGTGTTTAAGTTCCATTGACTTCAGTGGGACATAAGTATGTGCTTAAGTGCTAACCCAAATAACGATGTTTTCATGAATCAGGGCCTTAAACATGATTTCTTAGTGTTTTTCATATCTCGTTGGTATTTTCAGAAGCTGATTCCTGTATCAGAGTAGCAGCCGTGTTAGTCTGTATCCGCAAAAAGAATAGGAGTACTTGTGGTACCTCAGAGACTAACAAATTTATTGTAGCATAAGCTTTCGTGTATGTGACAGGAATATTCCCAATCCCTTATGAAACACGAGTCTGAAAGTTCTCCGGCAGCCATGGCAACGATTACAAGTGAGATTTTCAAAGGCACAAAGGGCAGATAGTCACTTAAGTCCCATTGAAAGCCAATGGAAATCGGGGGTGAAGTTTTCAAAAGCACGCCTTAGATGACATAGAAGCCTGATTCCCATTTTTAAAAGCATGTTAGGCACTTAGAAACCCATATCCCATTGACTTTCAAAGTGTCTTAAGTCACTTTTGAAAATAGGATTTAGGAATCTAAGTCAATTAAATGCTTTTGAATAGTTTAGCCAGAGTACTTAAATCCCATAGGCTCCTCTGAAAAATCTGATCCCATAAATACATAACAGATGCAGATATGTCTGTTGTAATACAAAATAGACAAGTAGACCATTTCCTGCCATAGCCATTGTGTCTTCAAAGCGATGGGACCGAAAACGGCAGACATTTTTTTATATTTCTGTAACTTTTACTAAAGCAAGTCATTTTTTGCAAAGAATGTTCTACATTTGAGAAATAAGCTTTACAAAATGCTGAAACAATTATGACACTCCAGTGAGAATATGAAGACATAGGCTGGCATCTGGTGACATAACGAATGCAATATGTTTTGACAGACCTCATAATTTGACAGTTAAAATAAACACACCAACTGTCAGACATAAATGGTATAGCTGATGAAAGGCAGACACAATAATTTTTTTACAGGGCTGTTGTGTAGAAAGAGCATGACTGTTAGTCTAGAACAAATACAGACTATTTGAATAAGAAACGATGGCATGCTGTCCCACTCCAGAGATGGCTGCATTTCATTGACTGAAGTAATTCATGTGTTGCCTCTCTCTATATATATGTGTGGAGAGAGAGGGAGAATACATGATAATTAATGTGTAGTACATGGTAGATAATGCATTCATGCTGTGCTATAAATGTACAATGGTTTTGGGATTCCTTCATTACTCACAACTGAACTGTGCAGGTCACTCCCAAAGAGTGCCACTTAAAACCATTATACCACATATTAGCAGCATCTATTCTATAGAAAAGCTGGTTTAGAAATAGTATTTTATAGGTTTGTGACGGGGCAGACAGACCCTGTGCTGGCAAGGCGCGGGGTAATGAAAGACGGTAGATGCGATTGGCCCCACCCTGCACACCTGGAGCAGATGTCGAGTATGAAGAATGGAGTTAAAAGGAGACCTAGCCCAGTTCAGGCTGACTAGGAAGGGAAGCATAGTTCTGCTTCTCCTGACATGAGAAAAGCCTGGTAGCAACCTAGAGACTGAAGTAGCTTGCTGGTTGGCTGGACCTCCTGAAAGAAGGGCCAGAAAGACCCTAGGAGGCCCACAAAGGGTATGTCTACACAGGGCCAGCTTTAAGCCGATTCACCCGATTCCCCGGAATCGGGCCCCGCACCGAAGAGGGCCCCGCGCCTAAGGGGGCCCTGCTCCAGGGGTCTTCGGCAGCATTTCAGCGGCGGGGGGTCCGCTCCGGGGGTGTTCGGCGGCGGGGGGTCTTTCAGTGCCACGGAAAACCCAGAGCGGACCCCCCCGCCGCCGAAGTGCTGCCGAAGCCCCGGACCGCCGCCGAGTATTCCAATCAGGCCCCGTGGGTCATAAAGCCGGCCCTGTGTCTACACAGTGATAGAAAACCCATGGCTGGCCTGGGTCAGCTGACTTATGCTCAGGCTTCGGGCTGAAAAATTGCTGTGTAGACGTTTGGGCTTGGGCTGGAGCCAGAGATTTGGGACCCTGTGAGAGGGGAGGGTTGTTTTGAGTTGTGCTTTTCCCCTAATTTTGGGGACTATAATGCCCCAAAAGATGTGGGACTGAATTGTGCCTTGGCCAGAGGGTTAGAGCACCATTGTATCAGATGGCATGAGAGACAGTGGTCAACCAGCAGAGACTCTGTGACCCAATGAGTCATGCACTGGTGAGCCATAAAGGGGAACTGCAGAGCAAAACCCAGTCACAATGTGCACATCTGATTTTCATAGCACGTTGAGTCCAGCTCTGCAGGCCTGAAGAGTCTGTGAGAAATTGAAAACAGAGATGGTTGAAATTTTTTGACAAATAATATATTTGCTGGAAAGTGCAGTTTCAAATTTGGATCAAATTCAGCAATTAGTTTCATCTGAAAAAAAATATATATATATACATATATTTAAGTTAAAACATTTTCTTTCAACAAGTCCCTGATTCAGAGCAGCAACTTGAATCTGGGTCTCTCACATTGCGGGTGAGCATACTGTGATGGGGCATACTCCCACACGCGGCCCTGAGATCGTTGAATTAGGCCAAGTGGGTCCAATCAGCCAATGAGGCTGTAAAGGGGGAAGACTTAAACTGGAGGAAACTAATTAGAAGAAGGTTCACTTGTGAGGGAACAGGCAGGGCTTCTACAAAGCCAAGAGGCTAGCAACAGTGGAATGCAGTAGAGAGGAAGCTTGCAGTTCTTCCCCTGAGGTAAGTGAGAAGAAGCCTGGTAGGAAGGAGTCCAGGGGTGAGAGCAGTAAGGTGGTGGAGATGCACATCTCTTCACCACAGAGCCCTGGACTGGAACCCAAAGTAAAGGGCGGGCCTGGGTTCCCCTACCAACCACTACAGAGTGGTACTGTTTGGGGGCATTGAGCAGGAAGATGGCCTGAGTTCCTGTTGCAGTGACAGGTTCAGGGCAGTGGCCATGAAGACTGCCTGATGCCACATGGACAGATGAGAGTTTGAAAGACTACCCCAGAAGGGGAACCCACTTAGTGGCCTGGTTGGAGGGCTGAGTCACAAAGATGCTACAGCAGCTCCTGGAGTGACAGAGGGGCTGCAGACAAAGAGGGCGACTGAGCACAACTGCAGGAAGGGATGTTGACCACACAGAGCTAATCCCCAGAATGGCCAGAAGGAGGCACCACCTGTGTTGAGTACCCTGACTACTGAGCTGTTCTGGGGTCAAGCTCCTTCTTCTCCCTTGCCCTCTAGAAAGCAACTTTGGGGAGAAACAGAGACCTTTCAACGTGGCATGGGAATTTTTTTCGAAATCTCAATTTTTTGTGGATGAGAGAGACTGTTTCCTACCCGGTTGTACGTATATGAGATTGGCAGCATAAATATAGCAAGATGAAATGGAAAAGGGTGGTGCTGAATACACAAAGAAGTGCAAGACTACCATCTTGTTCTCTCTTGTCTCCCTAAAGCAAAACAAGCATAGCCACTGTACTGTGTGTGGGGTTTTTTTTATAGCAATATCTATTTTAGGGTTTTATACTGCTGCCCATCACCATGGTATCTGAGTGCTTCCACATCTGAAATGATTCCCCAGATTTTATAATTCCTATTAAGTTTTCATCAGAATGCAGTAGGAAATTATTCTAAGAGCAACAGAAGGGGTAAAAAGTGGATTATTTTCCAATGAAAGTAGCACCTGCTGCTCATGGACTGTGTGCTTGGGGTCGAAGGAAAGCTATTATTTTACATTATATTACACATTACAGGGTAATGGTGTTTACCTGAAGGCTGGTTTGGCTGGGCACATAAGGTTAAGAGCTTTTGAAAAGGCAGCAGACAGACAGAGGGTGAAGGATGCTGGTCCCATTCACTATGAATGGGCTGGGAATGATTCCACACCAAGGGGAAGGCATTGCTGTATCAAAAATGTTGATTGTGATTGCTAGTGTATGCCATGAATGACTAAAAAGCTACTCAAAAAGTGGCTTTCTAGATGCATAAGAGCTTGTCCACAACAAACAGTTGCACTGGAGAGGGATAGCTCAGAGGTTTGAGCATTGGCCTGCTAAACCCAGGGTTGTGAGTTCAATCCTTGAGGGGGCCACTTAGGGATCTGGGGCAAAATTGGTCCTGCTAGTGAAGGCAGGGGGCTGGACTCGATGACCCTTCGGGGTCCCTTCCAGCTCTATGAGATAGGTATATCTCCATATGTTATTAATATTAAAGTATCAATTTGAACTCCTATAGTTAAAGCAGTGCAAACCCCAGTGTGGATACTCTTATTTGGCTNATTTTAAAGTGTCAATTTGAACTCCTATAGTTAAAGCAGTGCAAACCCCAGTGTGGATACTCTTATTTGGCTTAGTTGAATATGACTAGGAATAGGCTTGTTTTGGTTTATTTAAATCTATCTTATACTGTAATAAGAACACCCAAAGAGGCTTTGCATCATTCTAACTACATCTGGTTATACTGGTGCAACCTTCTGGTTGAAGAATTGAACGTTCATTCTCCGTGTGCTACCACTTCTTAAAATTCAAGGATTAAATTAAAAAAAAACGTTACTAGTGTGGTATATACACAAAACTCATCTGTAAAACTCCATGCATGTGTCGCATGGGTGTGTGCGCACACACCGAGCGGTTGTCAGTTTTTTGGACTGCACATTATGGGCCCAAGTCTGTCTCTCTCTCTCTCTTTTTTTTTTTTTTTTTTTTTTTTTTTTTTAAATGGGGGTGGGGTTATGCCATTGGGAGGATGTAGCCTAACATAAATTACACATGGTTGCTGAACCTTAGCTCATTTTGTCAGCTCTATGGATTAAAAGAAATGGAAAGATTAAACTTGATTCAGCATTTTGTTAGCTGCTCACAATTCCAATTTTTAGAAGGCTAATGTAATTGGTATTGAGATAGTCCATTCAGTTGTTTGAAGTGTCCATGAATAACTAGATTTCCCATGTATGTAAATAGTATTTAGTCTGGTTTTTTTTTTTTTTTAATCATCAACCCCAAAATAGCTGTAGCGTTCTAAGGAGTAAAGTGTGTTTTGAGACTACCAGTTTGTTTTCATTTGCATTTTACTTTCATTGTAACTTGGTAGCCAAAGTCCTTCTAGCTTGTGAAGTGAATGTGATGCTAGGATTATAATGGCAGTTTGCAATGTTTTTCAACACAGGTGAGACAGGAATTGAAGTACTAAACAATGGTCTGGAATCCGCTCATAGAGGGCAGGATGGACATTGAGAGTTGTTGCATAGCTGGGGCATAATCATCTGGTAGCCTGTCCAAGAGTCAGTAGAACAAATTGTATAGCCCTTGTATATACAAGGGTTCTGTGGTGGAGGTTCTGAGCCCCTGATGGTGGTGGGAAATACAGGTGCAAAAGACCTCTGAAAATCAGTCTTATGGCCAAAACCAGCAAGTTACTCACTGTGCTTGCCATTGAAATCAATAATTTGCAGACTCTCTCAGGAACATGAAGAAGGTGCTCAACATCTTGCAGATGAGGTCCTCAGCTGGTTCAAAGTTCCATAGCTTTATGGACTTCTACGGAGCTATGCTGATCTACCCCAGCTGACAATCTGGTCCATAATTTCTGTCCTATTCCTCTCCATTGTCCCTGCATTACCAGGCTCCAAGTCATGCTTTGGGATAGCCTGAGTTTGAAGGGAAATGTATAAAATCAAATGTGACATACCTATGGTGGAATGTAACATTTTTCCTTGGGAATATTGAGCAATTAATATGTATTTGCATGTCCAATGCCCAGCTTCTACTGAATTTGGAAAGATACTTTACTGCCTTGCTCAGAAAAAAAGATCAGAATATGTCAAACAATATAGTAAATGTGGCATGATGTAATTTCCTTTTATGCTGGTATCTCTTTGCTGTACTCTGTATACTCCATCTTAAGGTGATTGTTCCTAAAGGCTGTGTTATAATGCAGGAACAAATAAAGCTCAATGTCACTCTCACAAATTTAGATTTTGACCCAAAGGCTTGCCTGATTTTTCTGTGATCGGATGTAACTAGTCTGGAATTCATGTTGAAAGTTTCAGTGGACTTTCCTGTCTGCAGCTATATATCTTTGCCCAGTATCTGTGTGCTTATCTGTCAGTGTGTTATTTCATTGCATCTTTGTACATCAAAGAGCCAGCAGGAAGCTTAAATAATGATAGTCGGAACACGTTTATTTCAGGAGTAACTACACATAGTACAAATGTGTCATTTAAAAGGCTTTTCCTATTTCTTTTAAAGTACTGATGGAACCACCAAAAAAGGGAGATGGTGATTTTGTGCCCGCGTTCACTTGTGGGCACCATTTAACTATATATAATGTTGTAAAGCACTTTCCAGTCATTGAACTCACGTCACTTTACAAAGGTGGTTAAGTATTAGTTATCAGCAGGGGGAGACTGAGGTACAAGGAGTGACTTGCTTGAATTCACACAGTGAGTCAGTAGCAGAGATGAATCCAGGTTTCCTGACTCCTAGTCTGTTGCCTTAGAGGAATTCATTGATAACAATGCCGTAAAGGTTAAATTAGGCTCCTGGAAAGAGAGAGAGCTCCCTTTGGCTAGATCATTTTTCCTCCCCATTGCCAGATGTGACGGGTTGGATCACAGAAACCCCCTTGGGAGCTGCCAGACCGATGTGCAAAGGCTACCTCTGTTCCTGTTCTCCCTGCCAGCTCGGTGGCTCCAGCACCCTGTCTTGCTGAAGCCAGACACACCCGTCTGCTCCAGACACAGACCCAGGGTCTGAATCACCTGTCCCAAAGCTGCAGGTTTACCTGAAAACAGCTCACAGAAGTGTGCTTGCCCTTAGCACTCAGATGCCCAATTCCCAATGGGGTCTAAACCCAAATAAATCCGTTTTACCCTGTATAAAGCTTATACAGGGTAAACTCATAAATTGTTCGCCCTCTATAACACTGATAGAGAGATATGCACAGCTGTTTGCTCCCCCAGGTATTAATACATACTCTGAGTTAATTAATAAGTAGAAAGTGATTTTATTAAATACAGATAGTAGGATTTAAGTGATTCCAAGTAGTAACAGACAGAACAAAGTAAGTTACCCAGCAAAATAAAATAAAATACGCAAATCTATGTCTAATTGCACTAAATATAGATAAGATCCTCACCAGTTCCAAAATGTTCCCTTTTACAGGCTAATCTTCTTTTAGCCTGGGTCCAGCAATCACTCACACCCCCTGTAGTTACTTGTCTTTGTTTCAGTTTCCTTCAAGTATCCTGGGGGGGTGGAGAGGCTTCTTCTTTAGCCAGCTGAAGACAAAATGGAGGGGTCTCCCACGGGTTTAAATAGACTGTCTCTTGTGGGTGGGGACCCCCTCCTCACCCTCTGTAGAATCCAGTTACAAAATGGAGATTCGGAATCACATGGGCAGGTCACATGCCCATGCATGACTCAGTATTTGCAGGTAGCAGCCATTACCCACATGGTATCTTGCATGTCTCCAGGAAGACTTCTTATGTGGATTGGAGCATTCCAAGATGCATTGTTCCCCGATCGGGTACTTAACCTAGTGAATTCCTTCCTAAAGAGGCTGACCAAATGCCTCACAAACCTTACCTAGAGATCAAGCAAGTATACAATCCATATTCTTAACCTCAAGTACAAAATGATATATGTGTACAAAAGGGATGAATAGATATAGTAGACCATAACCTTTACAGAGATATGTACCTGGCACAGGCAGCACAAAACATATTCCAGTTATGTCATATTCCCACAAAGCCTTATGGAAGGTACCGTCACACCAGATTTATGGGATTGAATGCTGCTCATGTTCCCATGGCCTCTTTTCGAATCTGCATTCTCCTTGCTGAAAGTTATAGCTGGCAGGCTGCAGGCAGGGAACCGATGGCAGCACAGCTCCTGAGTGAGTTGTGGTGGCATTGAGGAACACTCAAGCCAAAGAATTTTCCTGTGGACCTGAGATCATCTATTCAGTTACATGGGACACCTCCTGTCCTGACCACACCATTGTTTGGATGTTTTAGGCAGTCAGGAGGGTTTAACTTATGGAGCTTCTCAAGAATTTTTCTCCTCCTCCAAGAGTTTCTGCAGAAGTAGTTGCTCGAAATCTGAGCCGTCCGTGCATTTAAATTGTGGTTATCAATGAATTCCTCCTTTCCTACCAGTATCTTGCTTTCCTCTTTCTTCTCTTAATGCCACCCCTCATTTACCCCAGCCTTGATTCCATAGCGTTCATTCACATAAAAGGAAAGGGACAACGTTGGGAAGAGGAGAGAGGCTACTTAACTCTGTCGCAGGTTTTTAAATCCATATCACGGACAGCCCTAAAATTCTTCCATGTTTCACTGCAGCAAACTGGCTCCTGCATACATATGGCATCCAATGGCAATGGCTATTTGTGCATGTCGTGAGCATAAGCTGCAGGTTGGAGAAGGACTTTACAGTCCTGAAACACCTTCTGGAGTATAGGGTTTGCATTTCTCATTTTCCCTGGGAATGGAGGGCACCCCTGAGCCAGTGAACACCATAACGTTGCCAGCATTTACTGCAAATGAGATCTGAGTGTGGGTACCTCATAATAACTCAGATTTCCTGTTTGTTCCTCTCTCAATTGTCAGACATGTCTACAATGCAAAGCCCAGGACCCCACAGGTGCAGAGGTCTGAGTCAAGCAGGGACCCCGGATTGAAGCCGAACTGCTTTGCAGTGTAGATGCAGCCACAGTGGACTCATGCCCTGGGAGTCTGCCAAAAGTATCCCTCAGTCCCACGGGCTGACTGTCTTTATCCTCTGGACAGTACAGTTTTCCCATGCTGCACCATGAACAAAAGGCAAGAGCGGCCACATTTTGGGAGAGAGCTAGGAAGTCTGGGATATGGGTGGTTGGCCTTGGGCCTGCATAATGCAGCATAGACACTGGAGCCCTAGGTCAGGACCCTGGGTCCAACAATTCCTAACCTGGGGTTACAAATGCGTGTAGACACTCAAGCCCTAGGTTAACAAATCTGGGGTCTGTTAACTCAGATTCTACCAACCCTGGGCTTACATTGCAGTGTAGACAAACCCAGTGAGGCTCACTGAAAGAACAAGTTCTGAATGCTAAAATGTAGAGGAGAGTTCAAGTTGCAACTTAGAAAATACTGCTGCCTGTTTGAAACTTTTCAATGTCATGGTCAAGAGTAGATTACATCCTTACAACAACCAAAAATGCTCCACGGAAACTATAGTCACTTCAGGTTTTTGCCTAGGAGTCTTAAGGGGATGGATCTGTAGAGATAATATACAGGACTGGGGAAGCAAGGAATGAAAATGCATTTGTTATAAAATTCATGGTTACCCTGTTTCTCTTTTGAGATAGAAAGAGACCCAATACCATCACACACACAGTATACTTGTACAATGTATTGCATACAAAAGATCCTGTGAATCATTAGCACATAAACTGAGGGTTATGCACTTCCTTCGATCATCATACAACTCCCATTGCAGGCATATTAGGGCACTTGTATTTCAATTTTTAGCATTATATGTCGGATACAGGGACACTGTGTCCATTTTGTTCATGCTCCATAAGGGAGGGGGGGGTGGAAACCAGGTTTCAGTGATTCACACTTAAGAAGTTTTGGGAATGTCTCAGATGTGCTGAAATATGGGAACATGAAATTGGCTTTTATTCACTGGATGGTGTAAACCTTTTGTTTAGGATCAGCCCAATTATTTAGCTTTGGGAAAGTTCTGACAGTAGGTTCCAAAAGGGCTAAACTGTCAGCAAAAAGCAAAATCTTCCTCATGTCTATCTTTGAATCTGCTGGCGTATAATTCTGAACATCTTAAAAAGCTCCTATTAATTTGCTACGGTATGTAGCACACAGAAGTACCCTTAGCCTGGCAATCTCTGATATGCAGAACTATCTAGCAATATTGGAAAAAGTCTGCTTGGTAAAAGGCATTAACAAAATAAATTGTAAAAGCTTGGCACACAAATGAATATGACTGCCAATGTCAAAACAAAAACTTTGCAAGTCAAACAATTTGTCCAGTGCTAAGCAGATACTATCACAGCAGATTGAATGAGCATTCATACAGGGACACCATCTGTTCAGAATGGCTTTTGAAGAATAACATATAAAAATGCACTGAGGATATAAAAGTGTAAGTATGCAGCATCAAAAGAAACAGTGCATATATGTATAGCTAACTATTATATAGCCAACAGGCCAGGCATTAAGCAGTGGGACTGAGGATGTCCGTGTAGAGAGGATAGAGCATGCACATGAGAATATACATGGAAAAATGAAATACGGTATTGAGGAAGAAAAAGGAAGACATTGAATGCATGCAGTGGTGTTGTAGCTATATCGGTCCCAGGATACTGGTGGGAGAGACAAGCTTTTGAGCTACACACGGCCACTTCACCGTGAATGGTCCCTTAGAAAACTTATGCTCAAGTATCTCTTTTATCTTGTATCAAGCTGTGACACTGAGTACCTTTCCCAGACCTGAAGAAGAGCTCTGCAGAGCTCGAAAGCTTGTCTCTCTCACCGACAGAAGTTGGTCCCATAAAAGATATTACCTCACACATCTTGTCTCTCTAGACATGGAATGGTCATTTGAGCACCTGTCTTCCTTTATGAAGGAGGGTGATAGGCAGAAAGATGGAAGAACACTCTCTTTTCCCTCTAAGGAGGCTTTACCATAGGTGGCCATTGGCAGAGAAAGGTGTAACCCACTGGTGAGTGGGTGGTATAGGACTCCTCCTGTACCCAATCCACAGAAGACGTGAGTTTGTTACAGTCCCAGCTAATAAGCCAAGGTTCTTCAGGTGGGAGCTGTGAGCTCATGCTTTTGACTCTGGAGGTCGCCAGTTCAATCCCTGCTGTTTCAGCCATCACATAAGTACGGGTTCATCCAGGATTGAATTGCTATGGGCCTCCAATACTTGATAAGAGATTCTTTTGATCAGAGGAAGTATGTAACCCACTGGTGTGCATGTTACAGGTCATCCTCTCTGCCTGATCAGAGGATTTCAGTCTCTTACACTTGGACACCCTTGGCTCATTAGCGCTGTTCGGTTCTGTATGGCAGTGGCTCTCAACCTTTCCAGCCTACTGTACCCCTTTCAGGAGTCTGATTTGTCTTGCGTACCCCCCCCCCCCCCCCCCCCCCAAGTTTCACCTCACTTAAAAACTACTTGCTTACAAAACCAGAGCTAAAATACAAAAGTTTCACAGCACACGAGTACTGAAAAATTGCCGACTTTCTCATTTTTACCATATAATCATACCATAAATCAATTGGAATATAAATATTGTACTTACATTTCAGTGTACAGTACACAGAGCAGTATCAACAAGTCAGTGTATGGAATTTTAATTTGCCCTGACTTTGCTAGTGCTTTTTATGTAGCCTATTGTAAAACTAGGCAAGTATCTAGATGAGTTGATGTACCCCCAATGACCTTTGTCTACCCCTGGTTGAGAGCCATTGCTCTATGGGTTCTTATACTGCACTCATCACTGTAACATCTGAGTTCCTCAAGCTATCGCAGTACATGATTTTAGCTCTGGAGCTCCCAGGTTCAATTTCTGATGTTGCCACAAATCTGGTGGCTGTCACAAAGGCACAGAACTTACCTGCTCATCAGATAGGGCTGGATTCTGACCTGATTTACATCAGAGTAATTCAGTTGACATCAGTGCAATTTACCCTTGATTTACCCCACAGTAAATAAGATAAGAATCAGGCCTATGTATTTTTAATAATTTCTTTCAGCTGATTTGTTCTCCCTGTGCCATGTATAATACAGGAACTGAATGTGTGATACATTTTGCTCACTGCAAAAATAAACAATCCAGGAGTTTCATGATTAATACAAAGAATTCAACAGCTTCCCTCCCCTTCTGCATGCCAAATTCGGTCTGTTTCTAACCTCTTGATGTCACTAACCTTGTTCTCTTCTTCAGTTCCAAAAATTAATATCTTAAAGTTTTGCCAGGAGCTTCAATTAAGGAATTGAAATTAACTTATCTTAATTGCAGTCTTTGAGAAATAAAACATTAAAAGTAACATAAAACAGCGCTTATATTTTATGTACATAGCTTATTACATTTTTATGTTCCTGTTGAATAGGGAAATGGACAGATTACAACTGGTACCACAAATTTTAATTATTTGTGGAAATACACTTTTTTCAAAGGAAGATTTTTTGGGGAAAATGCAGAAATACTCTTCTATTAGGATTTTGCCATATAGCAACTGGGGCAATAAGGTTGTACTGGTTTACATGAGAACAAAATTCTGTCCATAGGATGAAAACTACTGTTTTCATTATGCAGACTTGAAACACTGGGTAACTATAGAAACCACGGCACTATTCATCCCTGCTGATGCACTGAAGTCCGTATTGCACCTCTTTGTTAGTAAGGCCCAGTGCATTGCAGACACTAGAGTACACTAGGAATTAGTGTCACCCTGTGGTTACAGGTTCTTTAGCTTCCTATGGTATGAACCATGAATGACTATTGAAAACTTGGGCAATGGAGCTCCAGCATGCATGATAAGAAACTCTCCCAGCTTTGAGCCCCATGCTTGAAAATGTGGTGTTCTAAGAATAAGGCCTATCCACAATTGTCAACCAATTCTTCTATCTGTATTATACTTCTTAAATATGTATTGTTTTGAGACGCTTTCTGCTGAGCCACAGAGAAGTTTTGCTGTGTTCTAATCCTTGACCAGACCTCTCTTTTTCTCTTCTGAATGGCTATATTGTCTAGTCTCTGTCCTACAAGTCACCATGCTCAGTATTATGGAAAGGATACCTATTTTCCCAATGGTCTCAAAGCTTTCACTTTCTGACTCCAAATGAATGTACTGAAGTGCAGAGTCGTACCCACATGGAATACCGATATACTGGTTTACCAAGATACACTCTTGCAACAGAGGGCAGGGGGAAAGTACAAATATAACTGTTCTCCAAAGATTTAGGTAACAGCTGAAAAAAATTAATAGCTTTCTAAATGAGGTTTTTAAAAATCTAATTCTCATCAAGTCATACCTCCTTGAACTCCTTAGGCTGATGTGAGTTTGCTGTAATGTACCACATCTAATTATAGTGTCTCACTTAGAAAACAACATCTACCTTACATAGAACCATAAGTATATCGTAAATTCAGAGACCTCATCTTTTTATATGTCTATAAAGCACCAAGCATCCCCCAAATGTTACAAATAATAATAGTAGCTAACATTAATCAAAAGATTTAGCTTGGCAATAAAGGCAATGCCAAAATAATTCATGTTTGTTGCTGCATAATCCACTGCATCCATAATTGAAATGTATAGATTAGATACCACAGTCAGTTAGTTTTCCAAAACTAAATCCAATCTTGGAAACAGAATGCAGATGAATCATTCATTTAGTCCCACCTGAAATGTATAGCAGGCAAACAGACTGTGCATGTTAATGCCATTATCAGAGGTGATTCTTAAAGCTGCTTTCATGGCTTCACTCTGATATCGCCACTTGCTAACACAACCCTGAATGAGAATAGTCCGAATATTACAAGGGAACTGTAGGAGTAATTTATTATTGCAATACTATCGAAAAGCTTTGTACTAATTTTTCCTCTTGGTGGTGGATGTGGGGAGAAGCTTACTTCATGTGTTGTAGTCCCAAAGATTTCTTCTTGATGCCATGTGTTTTTTCTGGTTTCACTACTCCTCAGTTCACCTAACAGTGTCTTCATGCCATAGCATCGGTCTTACCTGATCCGTCTCTCCCTGACATTCATTGACACTCACCAAAATGGCCAGAAGAATTTCAGCAGAGTGACATGATGTGCCAATGCCTTAGAAGATAGGGAACATTCTGCTTCTGTAGTGCTCCCAATGGCCTTTGGTGCAAAGGATCATATGTCCTTTCTGCCTCTAGATGCTAAGCAAGTGGGCGGCCCTTCTTTTAGACTTTATAGAGTGAAAAGTTCAACATGGAATCATTAGCGAGCCCAGGCATCATAATAACACTTAGCTTAAAGAATGGCCATGGAGTAAGATTAATCTATCGTATACATATCCATGAACCTCCCTTTATACAGATGCTCAATTATTTTTCAGCTGATGTGCATGAGTTAAAGCACATAGGGCAATACAAATCCCAGGTTCTTGGATGTGTATTAAATCCTAAGGCACTGTAGAGGATAATGAGAGAATTGCAATTGATGATAGTTAATGAGACATGGTTTGATAGTTTTTAAAAATATTGTACTAGAATTCTGTAAAATCTCAGGCGTTTGGGGGGGATAAAATATGTGTTATTTATCACCGCTCACATGAAAGAGCTTGAGACCCCATTCATATTTTATAGAACATAGCTGAATCTTAATTAAAGTAAAATAAAAATGTTTTTATGAAGATCTAATTTCGGGTAATGCTTGTTCTCACTTTTCTGAGACTAATAGTGGAGTTGGTAACAGTGCTTTTGAACTTATCCATTTGAATATGTGCGTGCCGAAAGGCAGAATAGCAAGTTGAAAAAGTAATTACTCTTTCTTTCGCAATAAAAACAAGATAAATACTCTAGTAAAGTTTGCAGAACTCTGTATTCAGTTATTAAATTAACAATGCCCTCTGGGAGGATTTTAAAACGAGACTTTATGTTGCATGATAGCCCAAGGCCCATACACTAGTTACTGTTTTCATAACAGGTGATCACTTGTGTAAAACAAGGTACCCTGTATCTCAGCCAGAGAGCTCTGCACACATGCAGATTTACTCAAAGCTGCCTAATAGGAACTAGGCATCCAAATCCCTTCAAGCTACTGGGAATCCCATGTCCAAGCCTTAGGTGGCTTTGAAAATCTCAGCCCTACATTTTCATGATCAAACTTCTACTTAAAGGACAAGATTGTTTGTTGTGTTGTAGCCAGCACAGCTGAGGAGATGAGCAAACATGGCTTAATGCCCCTTTCTGTCTCCGGACCATCGGGACAGGCTGAGGATTTGGTTCCTCTGAGGCTGCTCTAAGTTGCACCTAACTGAAATGACCTCCCATGCTCATCTTTGCCATTCCACTCCTAGACAGCACTGTGGGGTGCGTGCCAAAGACCCATTACAATATGCCAGCTGGGGATTCCTCTTACAGTACACCCCATGCACTTAATCCTTGTGTCAAGTAAGCATGTGGTTCAAAATTAAGATAGGTCTCCTTAGACAAAATACTCAGACTTCAATTTTATCAACATAACAGGGGCCTTTTGCAGGAGTGGGCGGGGGAGGTTTAGTAGTCTGCGATGTGCAGGAGGTCAGACTAGATCATGACGATCCCTTTTGGTCTTAAAGCCTGTAGAGGGGTGGTCCCCCGCTCCTGCCCTGAAGGGCTTAAGACAGCCCTGGGACAGGGCTGTGGCAAGGGGAAAAGCTGCTAGGCTGATTGGGGAAGCAGCTGCAGCTGGGCCACGCCCCAATCAGGCCTCAGCTGGCCCTATATAAGAGGCTGGAAGCTAGGAGCTCAGAAGTCTGTCTCTGTCTGCAGAGAGAGAAGGTTCTGACTGCAGGGAGCTAAGGACAGGGTACCTGAGTGGAGCAGGGCTGGGGAAAGGCAGAGGAGCCGGGGAGCTCCAGCCTGGAAAGCCCCAGGCTGCGGCCTAGCAGAAGGCCAAGGGGTACTGGGGGTTGCAGAGGGCAGCCCAGGGGTAGGCCAAGGCAGCAGGTCCAAACCCAACTTGGCCGATGATGAGTGGCTGACACTGCAGTCTGCCCCAGGGCGTGGGGGCTAGTTGGTGAGTGGCAGTAGCCTACGACTGAGGCAAGGTGGGGATAGTGGGTGGAGGGTTCCCCTGGGAGGGGGAGACCCAGAGAAAGGGGCACTGGGGTCCTGGGAGGGACATGGGCCAGTGGCAAGCGGGATCACCAGCCTGCAGGGGGCGCTCCAGATGCTGGAAGAGCTAATTCCCTTGGACAACCAGCAGGAGGTGCCACAGGGGTGAGTCCGCTCCTCTACAAAGCCCATGAGGCTCTGAACAGCCCCTCACTGGGTTCAGTTGAAAAATGCAAGTGTTAACCCAAAGTAGTAGTTGTTGTTGTTGTTTAAGTATATTTCTCTTCAAATAAGTGGAATGAACTGTAATTAAAATTAAAGCCTTTGTTTTTACTCATACTCTGCAATTACTGTTTGAGAGAGAGGATATGGCTTTTGGGGACATTTTCTTGCATTTCAGTTTTTCTTGGTGCGGCTGTGAATCATTGAGCTCCTGGTTTAAAGACGTTTAGTTAGAATCTCCTTTTGGGTGTTTAAAGGGATATCTTCCTGCCAACCCCCCCTGCCACTTTACTTATGTATTTTGCTATTCCCAGGCAGGTCTTGGGTGGCTTTCTTGGAAATGTTAGAAATACATTAGGAGTGGTAGAGATGTCGGGGGCAAGGGTTGTCATTTACTTGCTGCATCTGCAGGGGACACTTTCCATTTCTGAGACTTGCTTTACCACACCGGCAGTAATTTAATTGGAGCCATGCTTGGCCTGTTGTTGTTCAATGCTTGCATAGTCAGGCAAGTCAGAAATGTTAGGGTGATGCTTTAGAGGCCTGTTTGGAGGAGTTATTATATCCGCATTTAGTTCCAATGCCAACACTAGCGGAGACTACTAGTGTGAATTATTCTTCATTACCAGTCTTTAGAGACCCTCTCTGTTAATAGCATCCCCCAGCTCCATGGAAATAATAACTCCCCTATGGTTAAGTAGTGCCTTTGAATCTCAAGGATCCCAGCATAGTTTGCAAACTGTGAACCACGTCCTGCTGTCCAAAAGTACCCTTGCAATAATCTGTATAACTACTATAGGCTCTCTGCCAATGTGTGAGGAGATCATATCCCAGACTGGTATGGATGCAAGTCTGGGCCAAGTTGTGTCTGGAGTTACACTTGTGCAACCCCACTGATATTAAACCAGGGCAGAATTTGACCAACATGTTTCAACAGTTGCCGCAGATAAAATTTTTAAACCATCATTGACATGAGTAAGTATTGTGTCAGTAACCAGTACGTAAGGGGAAATCCCATATTGTCTGAGTGTTAAAGATTTTGTCTGGGATTTTGAAAGGAGCCGAAGGGCATTAGGAGTTTAACTTTAATTCAATTACAATGGGATTTGGAGGCCTAAATCCCTTTAAATACTTGAAAATCCCAGTTTCAGCACCAAATCCAACTCCCATTAACATCAACAGGAAGGTTTCTACAGACTTCTCTGGAACTGGATCTACATCAGGCCAGGAAATATTTTTTGGTTCAGAGAAAACTGTCTATGAAAATGAGTTTTAATTTCTGTTGATTTTTTCCTTCCCATGTAGAAAACCTAAACTGACACATTCAGGGCAAAAACGGAATTTTTCCAGTTTTTGGACCTAAATATGAGTGTTGGTTGCTGGAAAAACATTGCTTTTGGGTTTTTCAGATTTCCAATGGAAAAACCAGGCAAATTTGTTTTGATGAAAAAGCCACCTCGCCCCCAAAGTTTTTTTTTTTTAATGAAAAATTTCAACCAGCTCTAGTTGGCCAAAGTCCTGATTCTCTCACTCCCAACTGCAGATAAGATTTCTGATCCTATAAAAAATAATACAAATTATTAAACAAAATATCCATCGGTTCTATTTTTTTCCACAGAGGTTTATACGAGCAGCATATGCTTATCTTGTTCAGAGCAGTAGCAGTTACCATTTTAGTCATGCTGTATGTGTTTCTCTTTCTTTTCCCATCTTTTTTGCATGACATGTGTAGAATTAAGTTCTATTACAAAATATCAACGCATGTGCCTTGAATTCAATTTCTCATCTCAGTATTCCTTTGTAAGGACACCCGAGACATTTGTTTTACCTATTTAATGTAGACACACTAAAAATACCCATATTTTCTTTATACAGTATCTAGTGAACACCGTATTTCTTCTGCATATAAAACTGAGCTACATGCTGACTCTGAAGACTTGAGACACTTTGTTTAAAGAAACAAGAGCCCTAGAATTCATCAGTGTTTCACTTTTATTAACACTTTGCTTTATTAAATCAACACCGGAACACCTGGTTTTTTTCTAACTATAGTCATAACAGATTTGTGTGTGTGTGTTTTTTTTTTTGTGTTTTTTTGTTTTTTGAGGGGGTGGATTCCAATTTAGTTGTGACAGTCTATAGACAAGTAAATGGTTCTGTTTTCCTATCTCTGCTCAGGCTAATGTACAATGCATGTTCTCAGTACTAAGGCATTCAATTTTAGCACTCTTAAGTTCGAAATAGATTTTTAGTATATGGCTTCAGGGTAAAGGAATGCTTGCCATGAACTAGTAACCCCCTGGAATATAATCATTATCAGTAAATCATTTTTTCTAAAGATACAATTATTACTGGTACATGAACCAGCAGACAGGTGTTGGGAGATACTCTTATGAAATGCTCTCCATGGAATTGTATTCCTAGAGTGAAAGCAAATTCGCCAAGGTCCAGAAATGCTTATAAAAATGTGATATCAAGTCCCCTTTTGAAGAAAAGAGAACAAAAACCACATCTAAGATTCATGAATGGTGCATTGATTGAGAGTCCCTGCATCTTTCTTTTCTTTTTCTTTTGTCGATTTTTTTTTTTTTTTTTTTTCCCCAAGGCATCTCAGTTCACTATATTATAAAATATATATGATTTCTGACTCTTTTAAAAAAAAAAATTGTTTTTGGCTTAGGTAAATGGAAATACAAAGCTGGATAGACAGTGGTTGGCAGCTGGAGCACACTTTCTGTCAGGAGCCTAGCTTCATGAATTCTCAACAGTCAGTAAGGTAATGAGTTGGTGCACTATTAGTATTCTCTGCTGGCTTGTAAATGATTCATATTGTGTGTATTTCCAAAAATTCTTCATGAATCATCAAGAAAAACACAGGCTAGTTGGTAAATAGAGAAACAATATAGTGTTATAAAACTGCATACCAAAGAAAAGAAACTGGGCATAAATCACTGAGAGTTTGAAGAATTGTATGTAGGTCTTTACTTCAATACGTGATTCTGTACTCTAATGCTATCAAAACTAGATATGTTTGAAGTGTTAGAGTACCATTAAAAGCAACTAAATATCAAAGCCCTAAAATTGACACCTCTCAAAATACATTCATGGGAAATTTTCTAATGAAGTGTTTTTGTAATGATTCACAAGGAAAACTGGACTGATAGCTATATTTTAATCATTTGTACTTATGGATACTGAATACGTCTAGCAAAGACCTTGCCTGGCATGAGTGTGTTTCTGCCAATTCTTCTTTGATATAAATTGCTGATTTGTTTAAGAGATATTATTACTAGCAAAATAAGTGAGGTGTCGTGTTGGAAGGTGTAAGTAAGAAGTACACAAACATGTAATGATAGATAAATTCCCCTCTTGCTGGGAAGACCCAGGAACAGTGTGACACAGGATGACATGACATAGAAACTGCAAAATGAGCAGGAAAAATGCAGAAGTTGGGTAACTTGTTCATATGTAATTTCAGGGTTCCACAAAAACATCAGTGGGTCATGTGACTGGAGAAAACGTGAGTAATGGAGAATATGAAAATGTATAGCTCTTGGCCAATTGGTTTATAAGATGTTTGGAAAATGGGAAGATGCCATCAGGAAAAACTCAGGCAGTGACTTTATCCAACACCCATTGAAATCAATGGAAACATTCTCATTGCAAGCAATGGGTGTTTGGATCTGGGCCTCATGACAGAATATGGAAGGAAGTCGACAACAAAACTTTGATGCCTATTTTCAGCTACTTAAAGAGCTTCCGGAAACTATCAGTGGATGGAGTCTGTAAAAGTGGCTTGTCTGTCAGTGAGAGCAGGATTTAGAAGTGAATTCTCTAATTTGGATCATTTATAGATAATCTGTTTCTGAATACATTTCTAATACATTAATCCATTGAGCATATCTTTGTCAGTTATAGAAACAACTTCCTCTAAGTGGAAAGAAAAGCAAGACCGAAAACAGGAAAAGGAAGTAAAAGAGGAATCAAAACGGATAATTCTGAATACAGCTGTGTGGGGAAAAATTCTCATTGCTGGTCAGATTTTCATTCTAAAAAGTTTTCAAAGCAACACTTTTGTTATTTGGTTTTGCCTGTGAATAGGTCATTTACATTGGCATAACAGAGCAATTTTACCTCCAAAGGAGGCGTTTTTACTGTGAAAATGTCAAATTTAAAATTGAGACGAATTCATGGAAATTGCCAATTGTCACACAAATCTAAACTTTGTGTCACAAATCTGTCCAGGCAGGGACTTGATTAGACTACAACTCATCTCTTGCCTGGAATGTAACGTCAAAAACTCGGAGAGTGAAGAGCTCTAAGTTTATTTAAAAAGATCTGAGTGAATTCTAATTTTCAAATAATATTGCCATCTTTTTCTGGAACTTCATCACACTTTGAAGCTACAATGAAAGGAATGCACACAAATATTAATGAATTTGGACTCAGGGAAATATGCAGGACCCAAATTGACGAAGATCTCTGAGTACAAAGAAAGCAATTAATGGTCCTGGGTGCCCTCTACCCTAGTGTCTTTTGCTAAAGAGGAAAATAAGTAAGGCAGTAGAATACAATTGCAATTACTACTTCATGACAAGCCTGCTTAGGAGACACATTTAATCAAGCACACGTTGAAGATTAATGTCAAGGTATGACACCAACGTGTGACACCAATTGAAATATCCAGAAATTGATGTCAGACTCAGAACAAAAGGATAATGCAGGAAAATAAGGAATTTGGTTGAGAAGGAAGAATACTAGCGAAGAATAAACCAGAGTTTATATAAACAAAGGGCTTGGATCTTTTAAATTCTGATAAATAAACTAGGATGGTATTTTGATCAGTCAGATGAATAATGATGCCTTTAAAATGAGAGGTATCACAAACATGTTTGTCGTGTCAAACATAACACTTATCGAGGAAAAATAAGATGGATATCTTAAAAATCAATAATAAGAAAAATAAGCAAGTCTTTTAATTGCAGTACTTTTACCAAACCCTTAGAATAAGAAAATAAATATAACTTGGGTAGATGAAGGCCAATGTAAACAATAAACATCCTTTAATTCATCGCTTCATGCCCAACCAATAGAGACTATTGTAAAGCAAAGTATCATGCAAGTATAAAAGTTCTCAATGCTGTTGTGCATGTGTGCTGACCATTTTCCTCTGCGATTCAGGGATCTCTAGTGTAAGGCAGAAGACATTTAACAGTAAATAGCAACACACAAGAGTTCATGAGAGAAAAGGAATAATATTGTCATTTCTTCTGGGTAATGTACAGGAGCAGCTTTAGGTATGCAGAATGTGTTTTCTCATTGGAATTTGGCCAGGACAACTACTCATTGGCCTTCCAGCGTAGAAAGAAGACTCTTGTTGAATTGAACATGTCGGGGGGGGGGGGGGAAACAATCTTTAAAAATTGCTTGCAAAGTAACACGAACAAGGCAGATGAAAATGGTTGCAAACTGGTTTGCTTCCACTAAGGGTATGTCTACACTTCCCGCCGGATCGGTGGGCAGCGATCGATCCAGCGGGGATTTATTATCGCGTCTAGTCTATGCGCGATAAATCAACCCCTGAGCGCTCTCCCGTCGACTCACCGCGGTAAGTCGATCTAAGCATGTCAACTTCAGCTACGTTATTCATGTAGCTGAAGTTGCGTAACTTAGATCGATTTCTTCCTCCCCCCCGCAGTGTAGACCAGGGCTAAGACACTAATCCCTCCAAAACCAAACATCGAAGGCTCGAACCTACTTTTGAATTCCCCACACTTTTAAAAATGGTTCTCCCTGCTCTGTCAATCAGAAGATACAGGAACACTGACAATATTTGCAGAAGCCCTGTGCAGCACATCTACCTGTTGCAGCAGCGACATGTTGCCAAAGCTACCAAGACACAATGAAAACAAAGTCTGCCTAATCCCCAGGCAGCTGTTTGCATTTGGGGAGGATAGAAAACTTGTAGAAATGTGTCACTCTAGTCAGTTCGTTTGGCAGAACAATGGCTGCCTTTTTATGTACACAAATGTATGAGAGGGCAGGAGAGCTCTGAGCCATCTCAAGGCCATAGCTTGTTCAATTAACATTCTCAAATATTTGAGATCTCCAGTATGTATTGTGATGTAGCCAGATCATGGCCTCTCCAGGTTCTGAACAAACTCACTGATCTAGGTAAATAATCTGGATTGGAAGAGTTAATTCCCCTAAAATTGGGGGTGAGGGAATAAAACTGACACAGTGGAAAATGTGCTGCTTCCCACTTCTAACCGGTGAATAACAGAAGAGCTATTGTCCATAACTAAATATCTCAGCTTGAATTATAAACCAGAGAGAACTATACTATGAGCTTGGAAGAAACTAAAATTGTCCTTATTGGGTTGAAGTCAGAGATTCACAGGGTCCCCAGGCATGTTAGCTTTGAAGTCTAGGATAAATTCTAAATTGGTTAATTTACATTCTGCCCTCTGTACCTCAACTGGATGCAACACTCTTTGTGCAGAGTTGCTACGAACTGTTGCGTGGCTATCACATTCCATCCTCAAGGCTATGTTTCTCTGGCGAGTAAGTGACAAATGCTGACCATGGAGAAGTGCCTGTGGCTCCCAGTGATTTCAATGGAAGCTGCAGGTGTGATCTGAAACCAAAATATGTCTCATAACTTGTTAAGCATTTTCAGATTGCCTCTAATCCCAAACACTATAAAAAAAAAAAGTTGGGTCCTTGGGTGTTCATCAAGATAGCTTTGTCACATTTATTTTTCCTCTCCTTTTAAAGTGTGCTTTTACTCTTTTTTTTAAATATAGAAACAACCCTACACAAAGAGCTGAAAGGCTAGATTTTTACTTTGGGAACAGCCCTGAGGAAGGGGTGGTGTGTAAGTAGCATTATCCCAAGAATCAGCGGGGTAGCCATGTTAGTCTGGATCTGTAAAAAGCAACAGAGAGTCCTGTGGCAACTTTAAGACTAACAGATGTATTGGAGCATAAGCTTTCGTGGGTGAATACCCACTTCGTCAGAGAAGCCCTGAAAGGTATTAGGACTTGGAGAAATGCATCTGAGGGTATGTCTACACTGCAATAGAAGACCTGCAGCTGACTCAGACCTGCGGGGCTATAAAATTACAGTGTAGATGTTTGGGCTCAGGCTGGAGCCCGGGCTCTGAGGCACTGCGACAGGTAGGATCTCACAGCCTGGGCTCCACTCCAAGCCCGATTGTCTATACTGTTGTTTTTAGCCCTGCAACCCAAGCCAGCTGACCCAGGCTCTGAGACTCACTGCCATGGTGATGTTTTTTTGTTTTTTTTTATCACGGTGTACTGTACACCTACCTTGAGATACCGTTCCTCCCCTGCTTTGTCCTGGCTTCACCGGGGCAAGGGGAAACAATTTGCTGGTGGTCTCTACCAATAGCAAATTACTACAACAACCTTTTTTCCCCAGGGCCAGGTCAGCTGTCCTGGCCAGCAAATAGTGGAGTAGAGAGGAGGCTCGCTCCATCCAGTCCCTGCCTCTTCTCACCCTCTGGAACAGAGGTAAGCAGGTGGTGCATGCATTACTCCAATATGCATTATTCGAAGGTCTGGATAGCCAGGCCAGGGTACGATAGGAGTTCTTACTCCCTTGCATAAGAATGTAGTCCAAGTCATGATCTATCCCCTATGTGGCATGAGATACTATCATGCTTATAGTCATATTACAACCCAAGATGATTTAATAACAAATTGCACAAGAACAATGTCGATGTGAATGTAAGAATTTTAAAGAGCTTCAATCCTTTTGCTTCTGCATTTCTCTGAAGCGCCAGCCTTCCAGGAAAATCTTCCTCATGGTGGTAGGTCTATTGGAGTGTGGACTGATCTTTCACTAGGAGTTAAAGAACTTCCACCATTTGATACATTGAAAGCTGAACTGCCCAAAGCACTAGGAAATAAGCCACTGGAAACAATCCTGCCTTGGCTGACTTCTTTAGATCTTCCCCACATCCAATATGACTGATTTCTGTTAAATGCTCAAGGTGAGGTAGGCACCTGGTACAGGGGACAGCACCTGCTGTGTCATCTGCCCCATAATTATTGAGCAGTCAAGTAGTTGAACACAACAAGCTGGGTCTAAGAAAAATATATCTTGTTGTGTACGAGCCAGACTTCTTCTAAATTTAATCCAGCATTGTAAATGTTCCTAATCTATCACAATTACAGAAACAGCAGGTCTGAATAATTTTGCATGGCTTCATCGTCTCCAGTACTCTTGCTCAAAAAGGCCCTGTCTACTATAGAGGACTTTGGAAGTCTCACCATCATGATGCCTCACTAACAGGCCTGTAACACACATCACAGGCACACACAAAAGTTCCCCTGACAACGCACGGTATTAAACACTGTATGGATTGGAGTTGCTTCCACCTAAGATAAGTACTTAGTTCTCCATGGTGCCAGCCACTGAACAGCAATTGCTGGCTTACTCCATGGCAAACAGACCCTGCTACTACTGTCCCACAATGCACCAGTCACTGCTTAGGTGGTCTTTCTGTACTCCACTGCCAGGGGTTCAATTAGCAGCACTCCAATATTCTAGCGGAGGCAGAGCTGTAGTGTCTTGTTTCTTGTTCTTATACTGGGGTGCGTCGTACACAAAGATGTTAGTTCAGAACCTATAAGGTAACCTGAGTAGAGCTGGGCAAATAACTGATGGAGGGGGTTGTTTTATTTTTGCTGGCGGATCCAAAAAATAGAGGGGAAATCGTTTCAGGTCAATCCAAAATTGCAACATTTTGGATTTTTGGTGATTTCAAAACAAGGGGAAAAAATTCAGACTAAATGTTTTGTTAGACATGAAATGTTTCGTTGAATTTCATTGTGTATTTGAATAAAAGCAAAGGACATTTGGAAACAAAGGGCTAGATTCACAAATCTGAGGGAGAGGAGGTGGTGCAACTCTCATACTCAATAACATGGTAGTTAAGGCACTCACCTCTGGGAGACCTAGGTTTAAACCCTTGGTCTGGAGCAGAGACTTCAATCAGGCTATGCCCTAACTACCTGGGTATTCTGGGGTGGAGCTTTCTCAATCTCTCCTGTTGAAGCTGTTCCACTTCCTATAAATATTTAAATCTCACTTTATTCTGGCCCAATGAAGGATGACTCTCTAGCCTGGGGGTTAGAGCCCTCATCTGGGAGGGAGACACCTGTATTCCAGTCCTTGCTGCAATGAATATTGTGGAACAACTTCAACAGGAGAGACTGAACGATAGCCACCAGGTTCTAGGGTGAGTAAGGCCCTCAGCTTGGGATGGGGGAGACCTGAGATGAAGTGTCTGCTGCAGAACAGGGATGTGGTTTCCCATGTGAGTTCCCTAATCACTGAGCTGTTGGGTATAAGACCACCACCTCCTCCTTCTCGCCGGTTTTGTGAATGGTGCTTAAGTCCCCCTGTGAAGCTAGCTTGAGAAACTGAAGTGGTTCGTTTCACCATTTCCCCTTTTTTTGCTTTTTTCTGAATGAAATAATTCACAGAAATTGACGTGTATTCACGAAAAGTTTTGTCTACCTGAATCTGCTTTTTTTTTTTTTTTGGGTGACAAGTTTTTCAGCCTAATTTTGCCCAGCTCTAATCCATTATTCTTTTAGTGTGTCTGTTTTTGCAAACATATGAGCATGTTAATGTAAAGCCTTCACTTAATTTGTTTTTACATATGTTTAGCATGTTACAATAGAGCAAATCAAATGTTCACTCTCTTTCAGGCACAATGGCGTAAACCAGTGGTTCTCAAACTTATTTCATCACATACCCCTTTCTTTGTGTCTGTAGTACTTTATGCACTTCGCCCTCTCCCCCCCCCCCCCAACAAGTACATATACAGATTAAAAAAATGAAACTCTCACAAAATATCAACAGTAAGGCAGTGACTCAAACAGAGCCAATGATCCATTGTAATAAGAGAAAAAGCACAACTGTGATTGTGGTTGATGCTGACAATGAAACGCACACCCTGCATTACAACAAATGGATAGACGCACAGATGGCAACAACTTTATATAATGTTATGCAGTCTTAACAGAAATCCATCAAAATGCACAGTGTCATCTGAGGACCTGAGATGTCTGGAGGAATCCGCTTTGCTGGTTATTCATTGTTGTGGGTAAAATGTGCACAGTGAGTTGTGTGGTTCTCCCCCCCCCCCCCCCCCAGCGTCTCATGCCCCCAGAGGGGGGCACCCCCCACTTTGAGAACCTCTGATATAAACAATACTGAGTCAAAAACTAACTGAACTGCCAGGTGTGTGTGTGTGTATACAAATACACTGTACTCTATTATTATTTTGGAACTAAGATTGTAATGAGTAAGAGCTAGTTACACACTTTCTCAAGTGTTTCTTTTCTAAGTAAACTCAGTAGCTCCTCTTATTCAGTCATTATTGGAGGTAGCATTAAGGTGATTTATTGATTAAATAGAAATGAGATTTGAACCAGAGAAATGTTCATGACCCAAAAGTAATTAAAAATGTTGCAGTTTTTATCGCTCTGGTACTTATGAGGAAAATGATCAGAGACAACTTCTAATTTCACCTTCATGGTGAAAATCAATTTTATCATAGGAAAACACAGCTGGTTTACTAAAATATTGTTCACCTAGTCAGAAAACCATGGACATAGGATATCTCCAATCCCTAGCTAGGGAAATCTATCAGCATGAAATTCATACCAATGAGACCTATAGACTGCTCTCATCATTACTGAAGGCATGATTTCCTCTTAGCATCTGTGAATTAACGAGGAAAATTTTAAAAACCCGTGTCAAACTTCGATTAGACCAGTCATTCTCAACCTTTTTACCATTGTGGGCCACATATGTAGCTCTCTGTGTTATGTGGACCTCATCCTTACAATATTATATACATATATATATACGCACACACACAAACACACAACCTGTATGGCACTGAGGATGTCACACGGGCCACAGCTGTGTCTTGATTGGGCTGCAAGTGTCCTGCGGGTTGAGAACCACCGGAGTAGACCATTGGTTTTGAAGGAGAAAGCAGCATTATCATTCACACAAATAATTTCATTTTGTCCTGTAATTTTCAAGGCTTTACATAGTGTTCATTTCAAAATACACGTTTCTCATCCTCCTTTTCACTGGAATGTGAGGTACTCATACTAGTCTTAGCATAAGGTTTTCTGCAGGCGGTTAGAACCTTTCTTTAAAGGTGACCAATACAAAAAGGAATTGTTTACGAAGTATATGTATGACTTTGTTTTAAAGTATTTGCAGCATGTTCTGTTATGCTCCAAATACTATAAAATAATATTGTGTGTGTTAGGAAGGGATAGTTTGGAAAAGGTGTGCTGACACCCTAGGGAGTATAACGTTAAGGTTGTGGTGTGTGGTAGACAGTAGTTATGATACTAGTAAGGTGTGTGCCTATGGGTGGAAGATCAGAGTATATACTCTTGGTTGGCTTAATTTTTCATGTCCTTGCTTTTTGTGGTTTTGTGTCAAATACAGTGTACCATGTAGCAACCTTAACCCCAACAAAGGGGTATGTATGTGAACGTGTTGTATAATTTAGCTAACAATTGGTCACCAAGTGCAGTACAACAAATATTAGGTATTCTTGAGCTTCTTGATCATCAAGTGTACGTAAGATATTTTCTCTAGATCTATGGGCCTCATTTTCTTTTCACGAACACTGTAGGAGTAACAGAACAGAAACCCAGAACAGAAACCCAGAATTACACTAAGTTTAAAATCTAGGGTGAGAGAAGAATCAATCCTATGTTAATTTGGAAAAAAAAAAACTCTTCACCTGTTGAAGCTTTCTGTTGACATAAGGAAAAGGAGCTATTTTTGTTTGTATCTGCCTTCCACTGGATTGAATATACATCCATTATGTGAGTAGTCTAGCAGAAGTTAGGTTTGGAATGGGTCATTCGGGCTAGAGGAAGCTTGGTGGAGCAGAGGTTCAGTGACCATTGTTAAATGGATTTGTGATGTATGATGGATTTTCCCATTTAACAGTGTCATATTCAAAGATTTATTGCCCCAAAGTAACTTTAGTCTACACTAATTTACCTGATCATCTGTATTCTGCCCGCATAAGGGAAAGCATCTTAGTACAATAGCTAATCATGAATTTGATCAATCATCATTTATAACTTTGAAGACGTTAGAATGACCGAATCAGTTTTCCATCTGTAAATCTGAGTCAGGTTCTCAGATGGTGTAAACAGTTGTTCCACTGACTTCACTTGAGTGACCCTGATTTCCACCATTTGAGGCTGTGACCTAATATTTATACTGTTGATGTTGTTTTCATTATAATTGAGTTTTTTTTCTTCATTTGATGTGCTGGGAGTCCTCTAACTCTGTATGATTTATGTTAAGTGAACGACTAGTTGGTACATGGATGGCTTAAGTAGTTTCCTTAACTTTTGTAAGAGACCTGAGCAGAGAAATGTAGTATGTGCACAGCATATGGGCCAGACCACCACTGTGCCAAACTTACGCTCAACATTGTTGAGGAGACCAAGGGCTAGAGGTGGCTTTAGGCTACTGTAGGCTTTGTCTACAGAAGCTTCCCGCTGCCAATGGCTATTCAGGTGGTGAGCTTGGACTACTGCCTGCAATGAGAAACCATGATCTTCTTCCCGTAACTTTGTCTTCCTTTTCTTCTTCATCTACATGTTGCATCTCGTCATAACCCCCTTTGTAGTTTTAGGTCTAGCTTAGCCTTATTTTACATAACCGGTAACGCAAGGAAACTACAGGCCTACATCCTGTCAGATATTGGCTTAAGCAAGTTAGTATAAGTGAAGCATAGACCTATGACCTTTAGCATAGATAAAGTGGCCCAATGGTCACCCTAGATTTTGGGGAACTTGAAATAGCTTGCTTAAGAGAAAAGTTGGTATAAAATGAAACTAGGCAACTTCAGGAATACTGAACTAATAACAAGCTTGGATATTTTAAGATAGGATTGTTGGCAGATGTCAAATCACAAATTTGCTTTAGCAATATGGTAATAAATCAATAGGGATTAATATGATCGTCTCTCAGGGAAAGACATCCCAATATTATGAAGGTGAGGATGCTGGATATGAACAGAGGAGGCTGAGTGTTTGTATAAATATTTATGGTGGATCCCAGTCACTATATAAGCAAGACCCACATGAAGAAAGGAGCTTCTCCTCCACCCGTCAATATTGTAGTGCTATAATCTATCATCTAGTTTCAAGCACTGGGGATCTAGCCCAATGGACCCATTCGGCATGTCAGAAACAAAGACATTTCCCCAAAGGGTTCTTCCTGGAGTTTGTGTTTTCACCATTTTCCTGGACCCCCCTCTTGGGTTATTTCCCATTGTGCCCAAGAAATGATAATTCCTAGCAAACAGTAGGGCTATATCTACTTGTGTATTCTCTAAGACAGATATTAATCACTAGAGCTGGTTGGAAAACTGAATTGTCATCCATTGTGAAATTCTGATATTTCAACACTTGTTTTAATTCCAAAAGGGGCTAAAAAGGCAAAATATCAAATTTTCGAGGAATGAAAAATTCCAAAACAATTAGATTTGGAATGTCAAAAGGATATGTCAATTTTCAGTTGAAACATTTCTATTTTGAAGTATAGATTCAAAATGTTTTGTTTAGAATTTTATCATAACAATTGGAAAATATCCTCAAAATTGCCATTTTTCTTGTGGGGAGGGGGGAAGTCAATTTTGACAAACCCTGATGTTTTATCGGGAGAAAAAATCACTTAAAGTTTTGATCAGCTCTATTAGTCACCGTGGTACATGCTGCTTGGAAAATTTAGAGAAAATCAATGTGGTGTCATGCATGTGGATCTTACTCCTCCTGTAGTGCAAATCTATCAGCTATGTAATGAGCACACACAACTTATCCTGCTGGGCTCTGCTGATAACTCTTGTAATTGACTTGCTTGATTATGTTTGGCAACTCATCATTTGCTGTTAGCTGGCATATCAAAAGTTAGCGTTCCTGTGATTTCACACCATTAAACTCTCATGATGTGACCTAATTAGAGTTACCTGAATACTGCCCTCACTTGCAGTTCTGATAAGGTGACTGTCAGATAAAATAAGTGAATGGGTGCAATTAAAAAGAAAAAAGATGAGGGGGAACTTAATATCCTCAAGAAGCAAGATACTACTTTGCTTCTATTGATGTTCATAATGAGTGAGGGCATAAATGAGGTTATGAGGACATTAGAGCAGATACTTGAAATTTACAAGTAAGTTATAGCCTAACTGAATGGTGCTTTTTAGTTTTAATTGCAGTGTTTATCTGCCTGGATTAGTTCCCCAATCACATCCAGTATATTTAATTTATTGGCCTTTTTATAGCGCTTATCACCACAGTACACATACAGGGCCTGACCCTCAGCTGGAATAAAATCAGTGACGTCAGTAGAGCTACAGCAGCTGACATTTGGACTATAGAGTCTGCTCCTGTGAGGTGATGAAAGTTTCATGTACCATGGGCTGGGTATGAAAGGACTTCATGTTTGTAAAACTAAACGTGTTCTTAATTAAGAGAACTATTTACAGAGGTGCTGCAACTTCAGCTAGTATTCCAGCCATGTGTATACAGACTAAGTTCCTGGTGCCTCCTCCAAACTTGTCCTTGTTGCAACCTGTGCTGTTGCTCTCAATGTATGGAAAACCTGTTAAAGTCAACTGAAGTTGTGTATATGATGGGCTTCTGGCAACAAATGCATAACCTGCCCAAAAAAAGGTGTGGAGGGATAATTTAAACAGGTGTAGTACATTTAAATTAGTACAAAAGAGGATGGAAATAACCAGCTAAACAAAGTTGTTAGCATATATTTGACTTTTTTCCCCTCTAAACAGCTTTGCCTCATGTATTTCATTGTATAATTCTGTCTAAGGCACTTCAGTATACATTATCTTTCCATCTGCATTGTTGGCAACAACATAGAGTAGCAATTATGGGAAGTTGGGAAACAGAAATGTAATAAAAAGGAGTGTGCAAAGATCTTACAATGAATCTTTGATGTCATAACTTTATATCTAGAATTTGAACAATTATGTGAAATACTTAACATTTTAAAAAGTGGATGGAGTCAGGATTTTACTCTGGAATATTTTTTTCTTTTATGCATCTAGATAAACTGTTCGATAGTCATTTGAAATCAAACACCCACAATGTAAATACACAAATGGAACAGGTGACATTACTCGTGTGTTAGGTACTGAAAAAATTTAGTCAGACAGTAAACTTTTCAAGGTAGGGATTATCTAAACAGACAGGTGATGTGATTTACTCAAGGTGACTGACTCAGGATTAGAACCCCAGTCTCCGGATTTATAGTTGTGTGCTAGTCACAAGATATCACTGTCTCCCTTGTCCATGTCTGTTGGACAAACAGTCATTCCCCAAACATTTGTGTGAGCAAAATACCATTATCATGAATGTTTGTGAACAATGACTATAAAGGAGCACTCAGACTAGGGGCAGTTGAAAAAATCAGCCATTTAGAATTTGAATGACTGTTCAAAAAACAGTATTTTTGCTGGTTCTGGCCATCCCTGTTTAATATTTGTACACTATGCAAGACAGCTTACAAAGAGAGAAAAGGAATACACAGGGTTGTCTTCTCTACTGCCTTGCACCTTCTGGAGTCATTTATACCAATGCAAAATGACTGTAAAATACTACCAGCTCTGAGTTTTTTTGCACCTATTTGCATGGATGCCAGGTAGTGGACAATCAGTCTCCACGCTGAGGACCTTTGGTGCTTGGGAGGTCTCCTCTCGACCCATTCAGTAGGAATGAGGATAACTTCTGCAATGAATTATGTTAGATATGTGATAGGACACAGGGAGAGATGGAATCTGGAATTGTATAAGGGAGCTCATTTTTGAAGATGCACAAGATGTGAGTTGCTTGCTCTTTTATGTTTTGACAATGTATTATATATTCAGTGTTGTTGAGTCCCTATTAGCACAAGGAGAAATGAACTTGTACAGCAGGATTTGTCCCAGCCAACTGTTAATTCCTGCATCAGCCAGAGTTCGAAGCTGGAAATACAGCCACGGACCCTAATGTTGAGATCACGTCTATCTGGCCTTTTGACTCTCCATGCTGTTGGTTTACATCCCATGCTCAGGAGAATCAGGTGCCTGCTGCCATTTCAGTTTCAGATCACTCACCAGAACTTCTTCTAATCACTAGCTGTAAATGTAATTAATGGATTACTATGAGCCAGACCCTTAGGAAACTGTTCTCCTTGCCATCGCAGTGACTGCAAGGCCTTTTGCCTGCCTTGGGGCACAATGTCAGTTTCTTCCTTGCCATGTGTGTGGGGCTCCCTGCCTTGTTGTACTTCATATCATCAGCATCAAAGGTTCTTTGTTTGTTTTTTGGTGTGTGTGTTCAGAATCCAACAACATTGACTGGTTAGACTGAGGCATTGGGAGTCAAGAAACATGGATTCTAATCCTGAATTTGCAATTTAATTGGCTGTTTTGCCATTTTTGAAGTCACTTAATATCTCTGGCTGCTGCGGAAATACCAGAAATGGTTGCTGTATGGGGCGAGCGCAGCAAGAAGAGTAGCGTTTTGTGAGGGACTCATTTCCTGGGATCTTAACCTAAATTAAATGCCAGGGTTACAAAAAAAAAAATGCTCCTAGAAATAAAGGTTCCTGCCTGAAAACTGCACCATATGGCTGTATCCAGTTGCACGATATCAGTAATAGCACATTTTAAAGAAGTTTTTGGTCAGAGAGACCATACCTCATGCATCTTTGGGATGCTAAGGCTTAAAGTGGGTTGTCTTAATAACATGTGGCCAGTAGCGGCGCCAGCTCTGCCGGCGCCCTAGGCGGCGGAAGGTCCCGCCCCCGAAATCCCGCCCCCAACAGCGGCGGCGNTTGCTAAGGCTTAAAGTGGGTTTTCTTAATAACATGTGGCGTAAGAGCTTATTTTGTCATAATGCTCTAAAGTTTTGGAAAATCATCTTTGTGATGGTACTACCATATGCATATGCACTGCATATGTTCGGAAATGAGTTGCCATCTGGAAAGAAGGTCTTTATCACATGCAAATAGACTGTAGCACAGTCAGAGCACTTTTGACAAGACATTCAAATGAGCAAGATCTATAAACACAAGCTTAATTACTGCCAAAGCTTACCTTGGATGAAGAGAGATCTGTTTGGTCTCCCTCTGTGTATCCAGTGCACCTTTCTATACTTCCCTAATAGCCATCATCTTTACAGATTGAAAATGTGGCTTTAAATATGTTAACGACATGATTGATTTTTTTTTATGTAGTGTCAGATTCTGCCATCTTTGCTCATATTGAGTGGCACCTGACTCCATGGAAAACCCCATTGATTTCAACTTGACTATTGGCAATATATGGTTATACTCCTTATGAGTAAGTGTGGCACAATCTTATCCTAAATTAGAGCTGGTTGAAAAAATTTTGACCGAACGATTTTCCGTCGGCAAATGTAATTTCATTGAAATCTAAACATTTTATAGAAATATGTAGGTCTCAATGAACTCTTCAGCAAAATAAAGTCAATGATTCATTTAGACTGTTTATTTCCAAAATGTTGAAACTTTTATTTTGACTTTAATATTACATTATATTTACACATTAAATATATTGTTCTGACATTATCAAAACAGAACTTTTTACCTTATCACAGCAAAATATTTTGACATTATCAACATGGAACAATTTGATATTGAAATGAAACATTTTGAGTTCCAAATCTTTTTTTTTTTTTGAGTTTTCATTCCATGGAAAATTTGGAAATTTTGTTTTTTATTCCAAATTGGAATGAAAACAAATTTTGAAATGTCAGAATTCCTGTGGAACAGAAATTCCATTTTTTCCACCCACCTCAACCCTAAATCCTCATGCGGAATTTAGATCCTTTGGTTTCAGTATAAGGATCAAATGAAGGTAATGCGCACACTGCTATATGATTAAAAAAATCTCGTGTTACCCTGTTTATCATCCTCTTAACTACACTGTTCTCGGCTCCTTTCATATCCTTCACTTTCCTTTTCCTGGATCTCCTAATTAGAGAATCTATTTTTGTTCTTCTTTTCAAATAGCTTCTGCTGGTGACCTTTGACCTTCCCGGACAGACAACAGCATGTCTACAATACTTGATGTGGCTTCAGCCGTTCAATCTCTGGCTGCATGAGAGAACTCTTTTCTTGCAGACTGTAGCAGTATATTCCTTGCTGTTTCTTTTATTTAAAGGTACAGGTGCAGTTCAGTCAGGCTGTGCACTGTTAATGAACTATCATCTTTCATCTAAAATGAATGCACTCCTGAGGGGTCAAGAATACACACAACCAGTTTCTGCCCTCAGTTACGTCCTTTAAATTAATGGGATGGGTGCGTACAACTGAGGGCAAACTACAATGCCTTAGGATTCTTTGGGATGAAAGGCGCTCTGTATATTTTATTGTCACAGGGTCTGCACAGGTTCCCTCCCTCTCATCCCTGTGCTCTGTGCTTAGGCTGGTCAAAGAAAAGGGTCCCAACACCTCTTTCAGGTGTTTCACCCGTGTCTCTTTATTTACAGTGCTTAGTGCAATCCCAATTCGCCCAACACCGATCCCCACGCTGACCCTTCCCTGGGTCTTCTCGCTCTTGAGGCTTCCTGCAGCTGGTAGAGACAGAGCTGCAGTCCCCCTGTCTTCTCCCCCTGGCTAGCCTAGCCTGTCTAAGCCTTTCCCTGGGCTTATATCTCCTCCCAGTCACCAGCCCAGCTGGTTCCACTTGACTCAGCTGATTCCCCTGAGCCTGCCCTTGTTAGGGCCTGCAGCTGAGCTCCTTGCTGAGTGTCTGGGCTCCCGCACCCAGCTGCTTTACCGGGAAGCAGAGGGGGTGCCACCCCTTTGGCAGGGCATCCAAGGGGTTTATACCTCTGCCCTGCCACAATTATCCTGTCTGTCAGTAAGTGCCATCTAAGGGACCATGAGTGACTTGTGACTCCAAAACCAAAGACAGAAAATCAAACAATTTAGTACATAAATCTTTGGTTTGGAGGTTTTCAGTTTTGTTTATGAAAACATGAACTTTTGAAGAAAGATTAAAAGGAAAAATATTTTATTTTTTAATTGCTCTTTTCACAGGAACAAGAAATATTTCCCCCCTCCAGCTCTAATTAGAACCTTTATTGCGTTCTTCTGGTCCTTATAAGAACAGATGGACGGATTATCCACTTTCGCAGGGAGAGGCTAAGGAAATCTCTAAGATTCCTCCATATAGTTCTGTCAACTGGGCAGGGTTTTCTGCCTCCCTTGCAAAAACCCTGGGGCTTGAGGATGAATCTTGCAGGTATCTGCAGCAGGGCATCATTGTGATAATTCTCAGGGTGCCTGGGATTCTGAGTCACCTTCTCTCCTCCCTACCCCCAGCCTTAAGATAGAGGGAGAATTGCTTGTGCTTAACAGCTCCCTGACACCTCCAGCCTCTAACCACCCAAACAGTCTCCTCTGGGCCTGCAGGTTAACAATTGGAGCAGTCCCCAAGCTCCTTTGAAGCATTCCCCCTATAGTGGTCAGCCCCTTATCCAGAGAACACTCACAGAAATGTCAGGTCTGCTGTCCCCAAAGGGACAGGGCACACATCAGCTTGAATGATTCAGCTCCTTGTACAATACCATAGCACTGAGTTACATTTATAGTGAAACAATCATAAGTTTATTATCAAATATTAAGATTTAAGAGACAGCAAGTAAGGATACTGGAAGCAGAAGGGTTGGCTTAACAGTGAAATCCTTGCTGATCTTAAACGCAAAAAAGAAGCTTACAAGAAGTGGAAGATTGGACAAATGACCAGGGAGGAGGATAAAAATATTGCTCAGGCATGCAGGAGTGAAATCAGGAAACCCAAATCACACTTGAAGTTGCAGCTAGCANTGCTTTCTTTGCCTCTGTCTTCACGAACAAGGTCAGCTCCCAGACTGCTGCACTGGGCACACAGCATAGGGAGGAGGTGACCAGCCCTCTGTGGAGAAAAGTGGTTCGGGACTATTTAGAAAAACTGGACGAGCACAAATCCATGGGGCCGCATGCGCTGCATCCAAGGGTGCTAAAGGAGTTGGCAGATGTGATTGCAGAGCCATTGGCCATTAATTATCTTTGAAAACTCATGGTGATCAGGGAAGGTCCCGGATGACTGGAAAAAGGCAAATGTAGTGCCCAACTTTAAAAAAGGGAAGAACGAGGATCTGGGGAACTACAGGCCAGTCAGCCTCACCTCAGTCCCTGGAAAAATCATGGAGCAGGTCCCCAAGGAATCAATTCTGAAGCACTTAGAGGAGAGGAACGTGATCAGAAACAGTCTGCGTGGATTCACCAAGGGCAAGTCATGCCTGACTAACCTAATTGCCTTCTGTGAGGAGATAACTGGGTCTGTGGATGAGGGGAAAGCAGTGGATGTGTTATTCCTTGACTTTAGCAAAGCTTTTGATATGGTCTCCCACAGTATTCTTGCCGGCAAGTTAAAGAAGTATGGGCTGGATGAATGGACTATAAGAGGGATAGAAATCTGTCTAGATCGTCGGGCTCAACGGGTAGTGATCAATGGCTCCATGTCTAGTTGGCAGCCGGTTTCAAGCGGAGTGCCCCAAGGGTCGGTGCTGGGGCTGGTTTTGTTCAATATCTTCATTAATGATCTGGAGGATGGTGTGGACTGCACTCTCAGCAAGTTTGCAGATGACACTAAACTGGGAAGAGTGGTAGATACGCTGGAGGGTAGGGATAGGATACAGAGGGACCTAGACAAATTAGAGGATTGGGCCAAAAGAAACCTGATGAGGTTCAACAAGGACAAGTGCAGAGTCCTGCACTTAGGACGGAAGAATCCCATGCACTGTTACAGACTAGGGACCGAGTGGCTAGGCAGCAGTTCTGCAGAAAAGGACCTAGGGGTTACGGTGGACGAGAAGCTGGATATGAGTCAACAGTGTGCCCTTGTTGCCAAGAAGGCTAACGGCATTTTGGGCTGTATAAGTAGGGGCATTGCCAGCAGATCGAGGGACGTGATCGTTCCCCTCTATTCGACATTGGTGAGGCCTCACCTGGAGTACTGTGTCCAGTTTTGGGCCCCACACTACAAGAAGGATGTGGAAAAATTGGAAAGAGTCCAGCGGAGGGCAACAAAAATGATTAGGGGGCTGGAACACATGACTTATGAGGAGAGGCTGAGGGAACTGGGATTGTTTAGTCTGCAGAAGAGAAGAATGAGGGGGGATTTGATAGCTGCTTTCAACTACCTGAAAGGGGGTTCCAAAGAGGATGGATCTAGACTGTTCTCAGTGGTACCAGATGACAGAACAAGGACTAATGGTCTCAAGTTGCAGTGGGGGAGGTTTAGGTTGGATATTAGGAAAAAACTTTTTCACTAGGAGGGTGGTGAAGCACTGGAATGGGTTACCTAGGGAGGTGGTGGAATCTCCTTCCTTAGAGGTTTTTCAGGTCAGGCTTGACAAAGCCCTGTCTGGGATGATTTAGTTGGGGATTGGTCCTGCTTTGAGCAGGGGGTTGGACTAGATGACCTCCTCAGGTCCCTTCCAACCCTGATATTCTATGATTCTATATATAAAACAAAATCATAACACAATTCCTAGAGGCTGAACTTAACTTTAACAGGCTAACCATCTGTCTAAAGAAGCTTCTGATGCCAAATGTCCTTTGCAGCACTTCCAACCAAGGCTGATGGGAGCCCGTTTTAATGAATGTAAATGCACTGTCCATGTACGTCCTCGGTGCAGGATAAAAGGGCGTCTGCTTGCCTTCTATTTGTACTCCCAAAGTTCATTGTGTCTGTACAGGGCCAGGCTAACCCCATGGGTTGTTTTTTTTCCCCCTTTCCTGTTTGACTCCATATGTAAATAGGGCTTCCATTGTGTTGAATCACAATGTTTAATCTACAGGCCGGACAGAGATACAGGTGAATCAACATCCTTTGTCGGACCCAAAACCTGTTGGGAGCTCTGCCTCGGACACAGACTTTAAAACATATTTTCAATACATATACACAACTCCTTAAATATCATTCGTACATACATCTCACCATGATTGAGGATCAGTGTGACGTAAGCTTTTATTGGAGACCTCACATCATAGGTGCCAACTTCTCCTGGCGCCGGTGGGTGCTCTCACCCCCTGGCCCTGCCCCAACTCCACCCCGCTCTGCTCCTCCCACCCAGGCCCTGTCCCCATTCAACCACTTCCCCAAAGTTCCCGCCCCAACTCCGCCACCTCCCTGCGCCTATTGGATTCCTTCCCCAAATCTCCGCCCCCGACTCTTCCCTGGCTCCTCCCCTGAGCACGCCACGTTCCCGCTCCTCCCCCCTCCCTCCCACAGCTCGTTATGCCACGAAACAGCTGTTTCATGGTGGCAAGCACTGGGAGGAGAAGCGGGGACGGCGTGCTCACGGGAGGTGGTGGAGGCGGAGGTGAGCTGGGGTGGGAGGGGCAGGGAGCTTGGCTGCCGGTGGGTGCTGAACACCCGCCAATTTTTCCCCATGGGACCCATGGAGTCGGCACCTATGTCTCATAATTTATGGATAAATACCAGGAAAGTGGTTATGCTATGTGTAGTGAGTTTGTCAGGCCTGTTAGGAGTGGTGTGTTAGAACTGTGAACCCTGTTCCAGCTGGCACCATTGGGCCTCACAGTAGCCATCGGAGGCACTGGCCCTTGTCTCTGGCATCACAGTTCCAGTGGAACTGCCTCTGGTGGCTGTCCTTGCTGGGATCCCCTTAAATTGACATCTGCTTAATAAAACACAGCCCGGTGTCCAGAGAAGGATGTATGCTTCCCTCTGGCACTACCCAACAGGCTGCCTGTCTCATGAAGCCTGGACCCCTGCTGCTCTAGTGTCCTACTGGGATCTGAGCAGGACAAGGGGATGCCACAGGGACAGCTTGCTCCCCAATTCCATGCAGGGGTGAGGTATTTCATGCAGTTGTTGTGGGATACTATTCTCACTCAAGTGAGAAGGCCAGATCCTCCGCTTTTGTAACAGCTCTGTTGCTTTCAGAGCTGATTTACACCACAGAGAATGTGCCCCAGCACCCACTTGGTTTGCTGCTGCCTAGTCTCAGTGATCCATACAAAAGTATTGCCTCCTTGGCGCCGTTCTTAGTTCTCTTGGCAAATGTAACCTCTGTCTAGTCCCACTTTTCAGAATATCCCATTTGCCACCTACTCCTGATTGTCCTTTAAACCCACTTGCTCAAAGACATTTCAGTTTCGTCTGCTGAGCCATGCACTATGGTGAAAGGTACATTAAAAGTATGGTCAGAAAAGAAAAGCTTTGTATTCCAAAGAAAGAGGCATTTGAAATAATCCTGCTTCTTAGCAGTGTGAGGCCCAGCAATCCTATTGTCAGAAAGCAAGATGATCAACTGATTGCCTTATGTCCTATGGCTTCTCCACTGTTACAGACCATGTTGATTTTGTCACTCAAAACAAAGACTGAATCAAACCTATACAGTAATCCCACCTGAATGTACGCACTGGAGGGAAAGTTTATCTTGCTTTCACATTCAGAAAGAGTATTATTAATCCCCTGCCATCCTTGTAGTAACTTCTGCACAATTGCTTCCCCTGGCTTTCTCTCTTCCACCCTGCATAGACCGCATAGGTTTCTTTCCCTGCCCACACTATGGTAATCTGTAAAGCCTGGAGATGAAATCTGGGAAGAAAATACACGTAGCAAATGTGCCAGCTATTCTAGAAATTAACAGTCCTTCACTGCAAAGATTATGGGGCACTTATTTTTGAAAAGAAGACAGAACGCAATAACTCATATCTTAATAAAAAACAAACTGTACACAAACCTCTGTACTACAGCTGTAAGCATTAGGTGGCACATTTAGAAGGGAGTGGTGTCTCATGTTTAGAACCAAGAACTGGGAAAACCTTCTGTCTTCCTTTCCTGGCTTTGCTAATGATTGTGATGCATGCAGCACTGCACAAGTCACACAGGCCCAGATTTTCAAAGGTGCCTAATTCCCATTGATTTCAGTGGAGTTAGGCAACCTTAGAGGATCTGGGCCTTAACCTCGCTGACTTGGTTTAGACAGCTCTGATATGGGTATAATATCTGCTTCACAATGGGGTGGTGGGGTTAATTAATGTTTGCAGAGCAATGTGGGGGCAAACCCTCTGGGGCAGAAGACTTCCCTGGCAGTGGGACAGTGAGGGTATATTGTACAATGGCTGGAAACATTTGAAGGGGAGTTTATGGGCTACTCCAGTCAATAGGGTCCACTGACTGCAGGGAGGATTCTTTGCTCAGTGTGTCTACCCAGGGTCCAGTCGAGTTGTCTTGATTGGGCCTTGTCATAAGGAGGTGGCATTTGAAATCCTTATGGGAAAGGAGAGTTTTATCAGAACCACTATTCTTCATTCAATGCTCATGAAACACTCCTGCTATTGGTAATGGAAAATTGTAGACAGATACACCGAAGAATATACCCTTAAGCTACTAATTAACCATTTGATCTAGAAACAAAATCTAACCGACTTTCTACAACAGAGCTTCCAGTTGGACCGAAAAATATAGTGGAAATCAAACTGATGACCAAGCAGAGTGAGCTTTTATGGGAAAAAGATTAAGAAGAATGAAATGAATGAATGAATCTGAAGAAAAATGCTTTAGATAATTTAGGACTGATCCAAATCTCATTAAAGTTGATGAGTTTTTCCATTGACTTCAGGAGGATCTGATTTTCTTCTTTGACAGAGTTACTGGCCTAGTGGATGGGGGGTAGCTGTTGACTTGTATATCTGGATTTTAGCAAGGCTTTGACAGTCCCCTATGACGTTCTCGTAAACTAGGGAAATGTGGTATAGATGAAATTACTATAAGGTGGGTGCACGACTGATTGAAAACAATATTTAAGGAGTAGCTGTCAATGGTTCATTGTCAAACTGGGCGGGTGCATCTAGTGAGGTCCTGCAAGGGTCTCTCCTGGGTGCAATACTGGTCAATGATGTCATTACTGACTTGGCTAATAGGATGGAGAGAGAGCTTATGAAATGTGTGGACATCAAGCTGGGAGGACTTGCTAGCACTTTGGAGAACAGGACTAGAACTCAAAAGACCGAGAGAATTGGTCTGAAATGAATCTCATTTTATTAAATAAAGACAAGTGCAAAGTACTACACTTAGGAAGGAAAAATCAAATACACAAATACAAAATGAGGAATAATGGGCTAGGTAATGGTACTGCAGAAAAGGATCTGGGGGTTATAATGGATCACCAATTGAACATGAGCTGTTGTGAAAAAGATTATAGTAAATCTGAGGGGTACTAACAGGAGTGTTATACATAAAATATGGGGGAAGTAATCAATGTTCCCTCTAATTTTTTTCATCCATGTGCAGAATGGATGTACACCATCAGTAGAAACAAAAAAACTAGATTTTTTTTTTTTTTTTTTTTTTTTTTTTAAAGTTACCATACGGATAATTACTCCAGCCAGGACAGGTTAGGCATTTTAGAACTCACTACTGAAAGAATTAAATTTAAGCGTAAGAGAAATAAAAACTGTGAAATGCATAGTCCAGTCAAAAAACTAAAATAACCCACTTTGAAAGAAGTATCACGAAGTAACAACAATAATACAAGTATGTGTTGTGGGGTGAGTGAGACAGAGACTCGTGTGTGTGTGTGTGTCAGAGAGAGAGACGTGTTGCCCTTTTAAGTAGATGAGCACTCACCACCTCTGAAGCCTGCTTGTTCAGACACAGCAGCAGTCACCAGCAAGTTCCCTCCATCCCACTCCTGAGCCCTGTCATGTCCCCTCCCCCCAGCTTTGCTTAATCTGTAGCAAAGGAATTTAAGTTAAAAATTAGAAAAACTTGCTAACTTTACGGACATTTAAGTATTGGACTAGGTTACCAATGAAAGTTGTGGAATCCCCATCACTGGACGTTTTAAGAACAGGTCAGACAAGCACTTGTCAGGGATGGTCTAACTATCTTGGTCTTGCCACAGCACAGGGGGATGGAGTAGATGACCTCTCAAGGTCTCTTCCAACCCTACATTTCTGTGATTTAGATCTGGCCCCTAGTGCAGCTTTTCGAAGGATTCAAGATACACAGAGATAACAATATAGGTTAAAATTCATACAGCAAAAGTATCATTCATGTCTAAACTGAAACCGCGACGTAGACAACATTGTCTATCATTACAGCAAGATTGTGTTTATTGGACTGTAAGCCCCTTGAGACAAGGAGAATGTCTTTACTTGTATGCTGTGCAGAGCCAAGTACGCTATCAAGACTTAACAAATAAATAATCACTATACATTAAATTAGATGTACTCAGACTTTACATCTGACTGGTAATGCATTTGCATTGCATGATGGGATGCTGTCCAAAGAACCAAAAGGCCACAAGAATAAATATCATGAGATTTGAAAATATATATGTAATTTATCAGGCATGTTGTATATTATATTTCTTACTTAGATTTCCAGGTGTTCATGTGAGATTGGAAGGAACTTTGACTGTTTTTTTTTTTCCAAACGAGAAGATGAGAATATGGTATATTTTAGCTAGGTATGAATGAAGAGATGGAAATTATTATAGCAGCTCATGATATCAGCAATAAATGCAGATGATAGTAAAGAATTCTTTAAAAAAAAACCCATTTCAAGCATTTGAAATCCCCTGAGTGTCCTTAGCACAAGACTGTAGCAGATATTTTTGAGCTCATTGTAACAGATTGCCTCTGTTACTAGCAGACTACTACATTTATTACCCGGCTTTGAAATTGAATTGCAGCATAACAATTCAAGCAGTACTGGAAAACACTTGGCAAATCACAGTTTGTACATGATGGTATTCTGGATGAGTTAACTGAAAATGGTCTACAATACATTTGGACCAATTTCAAGGTTGCATCAGTTCTAACACAACACATCAAGCCAACTTCATGAATGAACTCAAGGGTTAGCTCAAATGTACCTGGGAGGGGGGAGAAATCTACTAATCCAGCACTAGGAGATAAGAGAGTGCATCTGTAGAACTACTAGAGTATTGCAGAACTGCTTCAGGATGATCTGGTGCGATCCAGGAGTTCCAAGAGTGAAGGGCAAACAGGCTCCAACTTTTTCAGAAAAAAATTAGTAATGTTTTTGTCTATGCAACAATAAATCATCTTAGAATATGTTGTTTAAAGTCAGACACATTTTTATTAGGCTGGGATTAAGGTCTAGGCTTGAAAAGCGTATTTGGCACCTTTTAGCCTTAGGACTAAGCTTATTAGCCAAGGTAAAAAAAGATTTGTGCTTTCACAGCCCCAAGCCATGCCCCTGGACATTTAAATTAATACAACAAAGACAGTTGTGCTCTGTTTACTGTGTGCTGTATTTTATTGTAACCTATTGTCAACTTTTGTATATCAAATTTAGTAACTTACTACATCTCCCTTGCTTTTTGCTGTACCTTCTTTTCCTTCCTGCCTTCATTCCACTTTTTCATCCCCCTTTCCTATTTTAGTAGGTTAGAAGCCCCAGATGAAACCAGAGTCCCCATTCTTCTAGGCTTTGCGTAAATACATAGCAAAATTCGACCTATGCCTGTAAGGAGTTAATATAGAAACAAGACAGACAGAAGGTAGGAGTATTGTCATTCCCCTTTGACAGATGTTGGGCCAGCTCTGCTGCTGGTATAAATCAGTATAGCTCCTTTGAGGTAGGATTTGGAACAACACCTGCCTTCACTTCTTGTCTTCTCTTCCCTCTTTTTCTTCTTTCACACTGCATATCACCTTTTCTTGTATTAAGGACTCTCCCTATTCCATATTTCTTCTGTCTTGCTTGACTTTTCCCCCTGCAATCTCTTTCGGTGCTTCTTTTACTCCTTTACATAACGATAACTCTATGAGAGACCACATGGAGACTGTTGGGTCCCAAATAACTCTGTTTACTCAACATATTCAAATATGTCAGGCCTAGCTACATGCATAGTGCTAACATGGCTGGATTCTGGTGGCTTCTAAAAAAATAGAACACAGTGGGCACCCTTACAGGCTCACAAACTATTTAAAAGGATACTACTCTATTCCTACACACTATGGTATCACACTTCTATTTTCTGACTTATGCTATCTGTCCCTTCTCAGTCACCCAAGATTTGGAAACTTTACCAGGCATCTTCTAGCCAGAGGACAAATTTTGCATGGAGAAGAACAGAGGGCATGTGGAAAGGCTTATATTGAGAGCAAGATTTGGCCCATTGCATCTAATCGAATTTTATAATTACACTAACAAAAGGGGGTTGGTCATCTCTTCTCAGCAAGGACTAAGTAGCACTTTTATGAAGTCATNTATGGTATCACACTTCTCTTTTCTGACTTATGCTATCTGTCCCTTCTCAGTCACCCAAGATTTGGAAACTTTACCAGGCATCTTCTAGCCAGAGGACAAATTTTGCATGGAGAAGAACAGAGGGCATGTGGAAAGGCTTATATTGAGAGCAAGATTTGGCCCATTGCATCTAATCGAATTTTATAATTACACTAACAAAAGGGGGTTGGTCATCTCTTCTCAGCAAGGACTAAGTAGCACTTTTATGAAGTCATTGAGGCTAGATGTATTGAGACAGGGTGTAAATACATATATCCCTGACAATAGACATTTCTGATTGACGGTGCTCAAAAAGCTGTCTACACCTGTACTGAATACGCAGCCCCTGAAGAAACAATCTTATATATCATATAAAGCTTGCAGCTGATACCAAGCTGGGAGGGGTAGCAAGTGCTTTGGAGGATAGGATGAAAATTTAAAATGATCTGGACAAACTGGAGAAATGGTCTGAGGTAAATAGGATGAAATTCAATGAGGACAAATGCAACATCCTTCACTTAGGAAGGAACAATCAGTTGCACACATACAAAACTGGAAATGACTACCTAGGAAGGAGTACTGCAGAAAGAGATCTGGGGGTCATAGTGGATCACAATCTAAATATGAGTCAACACCAGTGTTTCTCAAACTGGGGTCGCCGCTTGTGTAGGGAAAGCCCCTGGCAGGCCGGGCCGGTTTGTTTACCTGCCCCGTCCGCAGGTCCGGCTGATCGCGGCTCTCACTGGCCGTGGTTCGCTGCTCCAGGCCAATGGGAGCTGCTGGAAGCGGCGGCCAGTACGTCCCTCAGCCTGCGATCTTCCAGCAGCTCCCATTGGCCCGGAGCAGTGAACCGCGGCCAGTGGGAGCTGCGATCGGCCGGACCTGCGGACAGGGCAGGTAAACAAACCGGCCTGGCCCGCCAGGGGCTTTCCCTACACAAGCGGCGACCCCAGTTTGAGAAACACTGGTCAACACTATTGCAAAAAAAAGCAGAGTCTGGGAAGTATTAGGAGTGTTATATGCAAGACACGAGGAATAATTCTTCTGCTCTACTCCACGCTAATTAGGCCTCAACTGGAGTATTGTGTCCAGTTCTGGGCACCACATTTCAGGAAAGATGTGGAGAAATTGGAGAAAGGCCAGAGAAGAGCAACAAAAATGAGGCAAGATTTAAAAAAATTGGGTTTGTTTAGTCTGGAGAAGAGAAGACTGAGAGGGGACATAACAGTTTTCAAGTGCATAAAATGTTATCACAAGGAGAAGGAGGGGAAATTATTATTGTTAACCTTGGAGGATAGAACATGAAGCAATGGGCTTAAATTGCAACAAGGGTGGTTTAGATTGGACTTTAGGAAAAACTTCCTAACTGTCAGGGTGGTTAAGCACTGGAATAAATTGCCCCTGGCGGTTGGGGAATCTCCATTATTGGAGATTTTTAAGAGCAGGTTAGACAAACACCTGTCAGGGATAGTCTAGATAATACTTAGTCCTGCCACAAATGCAGGGGACTGGACTAGATGACCTCTCGAGGTCCCTTCCAGCCCTACAATTCTATGATCATCAAGGGTAATGGTAAGGAGAAGGGACAATACAAAGAGCAAGGAACAGATGTTTGATAAATAAGCCATATGGATTTAAGGACAGTTAATTCTGACAGATGGAGAGGAGGCACTTTCATCTCTCCAGTGCATTGAGGCAATCTACCCCGACTTCTACGATTGTTAAGCCTTACATTATCTACACATTTCAACAGTTTAATTATAATCCAGTAGTACCGGACTTCAGTTAACATGAAGTGGTTGCATGTTTTTTGTCTTATGTAATTAGATAAAGGCAGATGTAACAGTATGAACTAAAATCCTGCAACCTTGTGCTAGTTCAGATGTAACTTTTTATGGTTACTGGGGTGTAGCTCACGTCCTCCTGAGATTGGTCATGGGAATACAGAACAGACCCAAACAAGCTTTGATCAAAGTAGTATCTCAAACTTTTCTCATTGCCTATAATCTTGAAAATCATAATATTAGATAAATGAAATCTGTATTTTGGAGACCTTTCAGCAGTTTAGTATAGTGCCCCTGTTGAATTATGAGGCTATATCTGTTTCTGCTCCTTGGCAGCCCACCTGGTGAAGTGCTGTCTGCTGATTTCAGTGGGACTATTCACATGGTTAAAGTTTGGCATGCACTCAGGAACCTTGCTTAATTGAAGCCTCATTTGTGACTGTGATATGGAAATCTAATTCTGCAAGGCTGCATCAGATTAAGAGCTGGTAATTGGTATAACACAACCTACTTATTGGGAGCATGTGGATTGACCCTAGCTACCAAAGCCATCGCTAACCCTTCCCAACAAGGAGAGGATGTAAATACATATTTAAAAGTACATCTTGCTCTATTAGCAACTACCATAAGTAATATGAGCAGTGTCCTTTTTCGACATGCCTATGGGCATGAAGTTTGTCTTCAATGAGTAAAGCATACCTGTTAAAGTACTTTGAACAGCAAAGATCATCAATGTACAGTATTGCAGTATTTAGCAAAGGTGCACAATAGTAAAGAGTTTGCTTATTATTAGAGCTGGTCAGAAATGTTTCTAATTTGTCAAAACTGAAAGATTTAGCAGAGATGTTTGATTATTTTTTTACCACGTTGCAGCGGAACCCAGGCAAAGTTTCCACCTTGCCTGGTTTCCTGACAGCTTGTCTGCCTCAATCCTTGGCAGGGGCATCTTTACCCAGGGTCTGTAGGTGCAATTGCAGCCATAGAAATCAGGCTAAATTAACCAATGTGCACTTGCACACGTCCCCCATGTTAGGTTAGGGCCGGCTACCCTCTCTGTCATGATATAAAGAATTTCAAAATGTTCATTCTGTGACGGAATGCTGAGAACCAGCAGCGTCACTGCAAATCCAGTTAGTTCCCCCTGGAGAGGGCATGACTGAAAGAAGGAGGGTTAATTACTAGATCAGCCTGGGTTGGGGAGATCAAAGGAGCTAATTAGCCTGTTGACTGCAAGAGTAGCAAAGGAGTACATAAAGGAAATGCGGGGGTAAGGGGAACAGAGAGACCAGCAGGACCAGGGTAAAGGGAGATCTCTGCAATGAGAATCTCTTCCCTCTCTTATGACGGTATTGACACTGTAAATAGAATTGCTGCACAGGACTGGAAGAGGGTGGTCGTTAATAAAACACAAAGTACACAGTGGTCATTACAAACCAGAGGTGTCAGAGCCATATAGAAGAGAAGACAGGAACTGCCTGCCTGCCCCGTATTCCAAATTGGAATGAAATAAAATTTTGAAATATCTAAATCCTCCATGAGACAGAATTGCCTTTCTCCCCACAGCTCCACTTATAATTCAAGTAATCATGATGATTACAAGTGCTGTGTGAGTCCCTTAGCATGCAAACTTCAAGATCTTATAAAGTTTATAGATGAGTTTTATTGCCCACTGTCATTAAGCATGCTTCTTGCATCGTTAAATGTTACATGAGATGGGAAGAAATTTTCATTGCTCTTTCACAGACGTAACTGTTAGGGAAAACTGATCTCTTGGTATCCATATGTTCAACCATACATCTCATTCTGTCCCTGGGAATATAATGTGGGAATGGAAAGCTAGACCGAGAGAAGAAATTAACTTAACTTCTACAATTATTTGAATAGTCAGAAGAGACGCTTACAAGGTTATGTCATAGTTATTTAGCCACAGGATAAAATACAGATTTGTAATAATTTTAATAGCTTCTGTACTACTGTAGTCCAAATTCCAGCTCAGTTTTTTCTATTCATTTCCAAAAAGTTCAAGGGAAGTCAGTAGCGTTCGGCATGTGTAACTGAGAAGTGAATTTAGCTCTGAATTTCTCTTTCCTGTTTGGGACTTAACCACATACCAAGTATCAGGTAATATGTCAAGTACTTATGTTGGAGTTCAAGTAGAGGAGAAAAGAAAGAGACTGCACTTCCATACCTGTTTGCATTTGCAGTATCTGGATCCCTAACCTTATTGCTCCTCTGAACAAACAACGGGTTCTTTTTGGCATGTGCATATATACAGGTCTTACTCCTTTGAATAACAATGATTTACCATGCAGTGAGTTGTCAAGCATTCCCTGCTGTCAGTAGATATTCCTCCATGCTGAGATCTAGTTTATTTATAGTTGCACCCATGATACTTTTAATTTTGAAGGGACAAGTTGAATAGATTCCTTTCAGCCAGGCGTAATATTTATTTTCATGACATCTGGGGCTGTGTATAGGGATCTGTGGTTTGGAAAACCAAGCATGCTTTTATTTGCTTATGAACCTAATTTCATTAGGGATGTGACAAATCCCTTAATTTTGTAATCTTCAGATGCTGAATGCTACCTGTTTGTTTATCCATAACCCAACAGGAGGAAAAAAATAATCAGTGGCATCATGACCTCATGCTAATTACCAATAATTCTTGCTAATATGATACCTCAGGCTAAGTGTAGCTACTTCCATCAATATATAAGAAAGGCTCAAGCAATGGAAGGAACTCAACTGACCCCCGAGGACCTCTTATATCTTTCATGTATCGGAAGCAACTACTCTGACTCTCTGAACAAATTCTGATGAATTGAGCAAGCCAACCATGGGGCAGGAGACTCTTAAAGATTCTCCATCAAAAACAGAGACATCTGGAGTATTTCAAACTGGTTGGGATAGGAGTTTTAAACCAACGTTTCTTGCCAAAAGCATCACTTTAGGCTGCCTTTAGGAACACTCACCCACCTCATTATTTATTGTACACGTGGCCTGATTGTCAGAGGTGCTGAGTGCCTATGGCTCCTTTTCAAGTCAATGCCAGCCATTAGTGCTTCGCACTCCGAACATCAGGCCAAGCAGATGGGATGTGTGTTATGATGGCGATGGGGTATGTGTGGTATATAGACAGTTTCCATAATGTTAACTTTCTATTTTAATGAGATTTTTAATATGCCACTTAAATATTTCCTGTTTGGGAGGAGTTCAATATTTGATGAACCCAGATACTTAAATCTTGAATGAATTCCCGTGCCAATAGACTGAGGATTTATCACATCCCTAAGGCTGCTCGTAAAAACAATTCCTGGTAAATGACTGGAATGTCTGTGTGTCATTTTTAATTTGAGCGGTCAGTACTATTGCTTTGTAATAGTGGCTTCAGGGGGAGTTGAGGAACCCAGTTGTTCACAGAGGAAGTTTAACAGCCCCATAACCTAGCTAGATTGAGCCAAGATTTTCAAATGTGACCAGTCATTTTGGGACCCTCTGTTTTTCAGCGCCCAACTTGGCACATCTTAAAGGGGCCTTAATTTGAGAAAGCACTGGGCACCCACACTCTGAAAAGCAGGCCGTTAAGGATGTCTCAGATAAGCACGCACAAAGAGAGACCACTAAATCATTAGTCCCACTTGACTCTCTTTGCCTTGATCTTTTGATCTGTGACCAGACCCACAAGTGCAAGGAAATCTTGGCAGGAATGCATGGAGCTCTGTTTGCTTTCTGAAAACCAGAATACCTTTAGAAAACCTCCACTGGGCCACACAAATGCCATCATCTGTCTGATACATGCTGGGCACTCAGGAGGGTAACAAAATCTGTAAAATGGGTTTGTTTCCCTTTCCACAGCCCTAAGCAGTAAACTGGAGAAAAATGTTTGACACTATTTGTGGGGTTTTTTTTAAAAGCCCTTCAAATTTTTAAAAGCTATGACTTTCCTTAATGAGAGAGACGCTGTCATCCTGTTTAATATCCAGATGTAACTAAAATAAATGACTTCTTTTGTCTTAGTCCAAGGCACAAGACAGTCAGAAAAAAAGGAGTTTTTGAGTGTTATGAATAATTATTATTTGGGTCTGGTTGTGCCCATGATGTGCTAGGTTCCGTACAAACATAAAAAGTGATACTGTCTTGCCCTGAAGAACTTGCAATCCTTGATGATTATGCATGTCTGTTAGTACACTATTTTTGATAATATTGAATTTTATTATCACATATAGGCTATCCCTAATTCCCCACATCCTTGCCATTGTTAATTGACTGATGTCTTTTAGGCATCATGGCCTCTGGAAGGATTTAACTGCGGCAAGGGAAGTGCCTTTGTAGATCAGCTCAAGGAGGGAGTTGTTTGGAAGCAGTGTGGAGACAGCCATTGGAAAAAACGGACAAATGGGGTGTGTTGGTGGAAGGGATATTGGGACTAATGGCAGAATGGAGAAGATGGAGAGTCATGCAAACAGAGGGAAAATAAGTAGGGAGAAAGAGTGGGTAGTACCTTCAAAGTGAATTTTAGTGTGATATTCCCCAGGATGCAAGCTGGACGTTTGAACCCCCGGGTCCCCTTAACTCTCCAGCCCAGGGTACCTTTTACACTGCTTTGCTGGTGAACAACAAACCCCTCCGGGCTCTGCTCACACACAGCCACTACAGTCACGCCCAGCTAAATACATGGATGCTCTCCCAGCCACTCATGAACTACATACATGTCAATGCCTGAAAATTTCTGAGCCTCAGCCTTGCCCCCCTCCCCCCTCTGAAATGCGTCTTGTGTGTTCAGTAGCCTGCTGGACCATACAAGCTCATAACTAGTTAATCATTCCATCAAAGGGCAATGATTGTATACACGAACCCTCTAAGTAGAGATTTCCCAAACACTTCAATCAAACATGCTGGTTTAGATAAAACAATGAAACAAATTTATTAACTAGAGAAAAATAGATTGTAAGTGATTATAAGTAGTAAGGCATAGAGGTCAGAATTGGTCAGACATAAAAAGATAAAATCACAATCTAATTCCTAAACTTAGCTAAGCTAAATAAGATTGGAAAGCAAGAAGGTGTGTCTCACGCAAAAACCTTCAGCTGTTTGTGTTAACTGGAGAGCCTTCCAGTTAGGATCACTCCCCTGCCCCGCCCTGCCCCAGTTCAATGATGGTTCTTAGTCTTCAAACAATGTTGCTGAGTAGAGATGGGGAGGGAGAGGTAATTTGTGAGTCGTGTGCTCTCCACTCTTAGGGCTAGTCTACACTGGCAATGGTAAATATGGCCTGTGTAGTCGCAGCAGAGCTCTCCCAGGGCTCTAAAACACCACCTCCACGAGGGGCATAGCGCCCAGCGCTGGTGCACTGTCTACACTGGTGCTTTATAGCACTGAAACTAGCTGCACTCAGGGGGGTTCACACCCCTGAGCGAGAAAGTTGCAGCACTGTAAAGTGCCAGTGTAGACAAGCCATTATACCCCAACCCCTTGTGTTGGAAAAATCCTGGCTGGGTGATAGGTATTTGTGCTGGTGTAATTACCTCAGTGAGCCTAAGTCTGACCCTTAAGGTTCAATGAAAAGGAGGCTGGAAAACTTCCTGGTACACTAAAAGCTACTCTTGCCTTGCCAGGAATAGTCGTTTTTTGACAATGCTTCCAACATAAAAGACGAACTATAGGGAAGAATGGCTCTTTGAGATTTAAATGAACTTCTGTGGGAGAGGACCGGGTTTAATTGTGACTTTCTCATGTGTGTTCAGGTTTGTTCAACCATATTTAAAGGATGTTAATTGGTTGCATAAGTTTTGGAAGTAAGTCAGAAGCTGCATATCTTTTCCATGCTGTTTGTAACGTAGCAATGCCACTAATGTATGTATTAAATTCAGCTTTTGGTTGGACTAGTTCCAAGAGTATTCAGAAGAACAATTAAAGGAAGGACTTGTATGAATAAATTAGATCACTGTTAATGTTTCTATTATTACTTCCTGAAAGGTTTGCAATTACTTCATCTCCTTCTTTTAAGACACCTCTGTAAAGGTCATGACAACGTTGTCTTGGGCAGGAATTTCATCTTAATGACAAATAATTCTTTGCCTGGAGAAAAAGGGAATTAATGATTCAATTAGAGGTGAACAAATGGTAACAGGAAAGAAAAAAGATCAGAACCTGTTGAAACTGGTTCCTTCTCATTACCTGGACAGAACCTCAGTGCTTGCATCATCGTGTTTAATGCTAAATTGTGTATTTGTTTGTATAGCCCTTTAATAAAGTATTGATGAATTAGGGCTATGCATGGGAATTCCCACCTATTGTGTAATTGCGTGTGCATGCACTCCACACAGATTTTCTCCTCGGGGGACGAAAGCTATGAAGAACGCAGGATCTAGCCTTGATTTAGCCATGTAATGTTGCATTCTCTGTCACCTGTTCGTTTTTTATCCTCCCTGTGCAAGCTTCTCAAGTACTCTCTCTTGCATACATTTCAATCCTCCAGTACCATTCCGTGGTCCTACAGATTCTTGCCCGTTTCTCGGTGACTTACACCATCTCGCCATATGACAGAAGATCTCCACCATTGTCCTTCCACAGCAAGCAGTCCTGGGGCCTGAAATGCAAGAGCTGGCAATGCGATTTGAACTGCTACCAGCACAGTAACACACAGAACTGTGCTGACCCTTATTAGTGTCCCGGGAAAGGTAAAGACTTTTAAAGTGTGATATCATTTAGTTTGATATATGAAAATCACTTTTGATAATATGTGTATTGATTACCTCTCATTTGCCTGCCAATGAGACTGACACTGCAATTGTCAAGGTATATTTACTATTTACAATATAGGTCTTTTTCATACTTTTTTTTTCCTTTTTGAAAGGGAAGGTGGCCTGATAATATGGAAAGGGTACATTACTGTCCCCTCTGTACAACAACACATAATAGAAATGGAAATCACCCACACCCAAAGCAATTAACTCTCCAATCATAGTACCAACATCCAAATTTTGCTCTCATACCATTCATATTTAAACAAGCAGGAGTTTTGTGTGCCTATCCAAGAACATAATTCGGCCTTTGAATCGTCAGGATAATCTTGGCTAACTGATGGAGCTGGGGTATGGAACATCTTTACAGGTTCAGTGAAGATATTTGTTGAAACTGGGATTTTCATAATAGCCTAAAGGAGAGGTGCCGAAATCCCAATGTAAACACAATGGGATGTGGACCTCTGACTCCTTTAGACTTCTTTGAAAACCTCAGACTTAGTTTTAAAAGTGTAGATTGTTGTTTTGTTTGGTTATTAGCATTTTGAGTAAACTAAGGCCTAGATCCTCCAATAAGCTCCCAAGTTAGCAGCTCCCAGTGTGCAGGTCATTCGAACACTGGTGCTTAAATATATAACCCTGCCCTTTCCACCAGCATCTCCACCCGGATGGCGAATACCAAGCAGAAACATTTTCTTTACGTTTGAATGTTTCTAACTGTTAAACTGTTTTATATTAGTGTGAGGTTACTGCATGACATAAGACTTTAAAAATATCTTTCCCGTAAACAAAGTTCTTATCGCTCTTAAATTTTCCAGAATTGATATTTTATTGAGTGTCACATAACCATAGAATGGAAGAATTCTATCCTACAGTGGTACTAAAATATTTAATGTTACCAAGATATAGATTGTTTTCCAGTCATGAATGCCTCTGAAATATTATATACTAAAGGTGTCATTTGTGCCGAAAGATAATTCTGACACTAGAATTTGTTAATTATATTCCTCCAGCTAGGCACGAGCTTAAAATGGTGAGAGATTCAGAAATTATTTTGAATCTGTTCAGCAGTGTTTGCACAAAACAACTTGTTTTATTTTACCATAGCTAAGGCTTAGATTTTGTCACGGATATTTTTAGTAAAAGTCACGGACAGGTCACGGGGAAAAAAATAAAAATTCACGGAAGCCCTGACTTGTCCGCGATTTTTACTAAAAATATCCTTGACAAAATGGGAATCTGGGGGTCCCAACACCACCTGAAGCAGGACAGCTGTGCAGGGGATCGGAGCTGCCGGCAGCAGCTGGGAGCTGCGGGGTACCCCTGCCACCTGCAGCTCCAGGGGCCCGCAGCAGCTGGGAGCTCAGGGGTTCCCCCACAGCCGTGGCGCCTGGGAGCTGTGGGGTGCCCCCCGCTGCCTGTGGGGGCTGGGAGCTGCGCGGTACCCCTGCCGCCGGGAGCTGCGGGGGTTCCCCCACCATGGCCGGGAGCTGGCCAGCGCAGGCTGAAGTCACGGAGGTCGCTGGAAGTCACGGATTCAGTGACTACCGCGATCTCCGTGACTAAATCGTAGCCTTAACCATAACTGATGAAGAACACGAGCTGCTTACCAAATAACTTGCAGGCATGCAGGACAAATTGCACCTTCCTTGCAGATCTTTGAAATATCCCTGTTCAACCTTATGTTGAAACATAAAGATGACAGATGGAATTTTTTAAATAAAAACATACCATGACTTCTTTAGCTTTCAGAGACAAACATGTTTTCTCCTGAGCTCCTATCTTGAAATACATGGGACACAGCCCTGTATGGTAGGTACTGAAGCAGTCAGTTGAAACGGTGAAGAGGTCCCCATGATATCAGACTCACTGACAAAATGTTACTCGGCTGTATCCTCTGCTGGTACAACTTGACAGATCTCAGTTTACTCCAGCTGATGATCTGGCCCACTGACTGAAAACATGTGCACAAAATCCAGTTTCATCTGATAGCCACATGCCAGTATATTACTTATTTAATGTGAAATTATGTAGCCCTATACCTGCAGCTGTACCACCATATGTCTTGATATCCTTAGGTCTCCTAGACCAAGCAAGGTTTAGGGCAGCTTGGGAGGACCTTCGAGGACCTACAGTAAATAATGGTGATCCAGAAGGTACCTCAGCAGCTTGCCATCTTTTGGTAAGGCCATCTTTGTGTTAAAACAAAAAAACAAAGTACATCTTGACCAGATGTGGCAACTACAGATTTCATGGGTTTTTTTTGACAGGAGATGGGGTATTAATCAAGGCATTCTGATCAAGTTTCAGCTGCCAAAATCCCCCCTGAAGTTTCAGTTAGTTGCGTAGTGTTGCTGTAAGCTTGTAAAAGTGACCTACAAGGACTGGATACACAACTACTTTATTTCTTCAGGATAAATTTCAGGTTATATTAGATGACAAAAGGTCAGTGCCTTCTCAGCCTTGGGCTGCGCTAGGTGCTGGAGAGGCCCTTGGTGTACCTTAGACAGTCCCAGGGGCTTGTCGAACTTCAAGCAACCTCTCTGAGCTGCCCAGGAGGGAACATATGGAATTTCCAGAGCAGTGTGTTTGTAACGCCAACAAACCCCAGTCACTGATGGCTGGGATCATACCTGGGACCTCCAGAGTTTAATGCATGAGCCTCTACTGCCTGAGCTAAAAGTCACATGTCTGTTAGGCAAGGCTGCGGCAGGCTTATCAATCTGTAGCTACTAGTTGGTTTAGCTGCCACTAGAGCGGGACAGAGTGCTACACCGAGCTGGCATGGGTTACATGTGCTGCCTCCTTGCCCTGCCATACCTTTAATGTCCCCATCATGCTTCCTGCATCAGGGCTCGCGAGGGAGGGATCTTGAAAGGAAGGCTTTCAGCTATCTGCCACACTCCTCCACCAGGGAAACACAGCCAGATATGGCATGTTTATGTGGATTTCCATCACCCCCAGCCCTTTTATGCAGCTTAGAGGTGACAGAGCAGGGGTGAGGATTGCACCCTAAACCTCTTATGATCCCTGTGCCTGGGGGGATGAATTTAATCTTTTTCTGATTATGCTGAATCAAGAGATTTATTTTATATACGGGCAGTCCTCCACTTTACAACGTTCGAGTTACGACGAACGGCACTTACGACACTTCTACATTGACACCCTGATTCGCCTTATGACTATAGATTTCGAGTTTACGACGCTCGGTCCCGCAATGGAGTAGATTGCGGTTCCAAGTTCCGACTTACGACGCAATTGCAAGGAACCAATTGTGTCGTAAGTCTGAGGACTGCCTGTACTGTACAGCATCTTTCATCCAATTATTTCGACGTGCATCCCCAATATTAATGAATGTTGCTGTGCCAAACTTCTGTGAGGTCAGTATATTTTCTCTGTTCTTGAGTCCCATGCCCATGCGGCTTCACTCTGAAGTCCAGAGTGGACTGACTGAGATAAATCCAGATTCAGCAGAGGAAAGGAACGTGCACTGGTCAGCATTCCTCCTAATCTATCACATTCTGTTCAGGGTCTGATCAGGCAGACTCCCAGGGCTGTGTTCTGCACCATTTACTCACATGAGTAATTGACTTAAATGGAGGGCTACTTGTGTGAACAAGTGATACCCAGAAGGAGTAAGGGCTGCAGCATTGGATTCCATCAGCTATCTTCCTTTATAGGGATGTGCCTATCATCATTTCTTTTCTTTCTTCCCCTTTCTCGCCTGTCTCCATCTGCTGACAGAAGGATTTTTAGCCTCTGTCTTGGCTCCACAAGGACTCAGAGAAAACAAATTAACAGGTAAGAAATTACCATTGATTTAACATTGTGTTTGCTGGCTGCTTGGCATTTTGAGGAAGCGCACATGACATTATTTGGAGTTAATCAATTAGTAACAAGATCTTCATACTCTGGTTACAGCTGGGATATAAGACAATTTATTGAGAAAAAGGAGGATGGCTATAGATGGCTGTCGTAAGATTTCCTGCACTGTTCTGGGCCACCACTGCTTGTGCCTTTGGAATTCATTTCATTGGAGTGTAATGAAGGTGATATTGACTATGCTCAATAAATCTTACTGCATGAAAGTGATCAACTGACCTGCCGAAAAATAAATCAGGAGAACTTTGGAAAATATTTGAGTTTTCTTTTCTCTCTTGCTATTATTCTAAATTACAGCCCGAGCCTCAATTACAGTAAACCATGCTACTATTCAGACATTGAAAAGCAAACCTTGGGACACCTATTGTGCCAGGCTCAGGAAAGCTGTTATTGAAGGAGAACAAAGTACTTACTGCTTGACTTCCCATTGCCTTGCACCTTCTTGAGTCATTTACACACATACGCAGAGAGTATAAANGAAGTCTTTTAGTTCAGTGGTTCTCAAAGCCGGTCCGCCGCTTGTTCAGGGAAAGTCTCTGGCGGGCCGGGCCGGTTTGTTTACCTGCCACGTCCGCAGGTTCAGCCGATCGCGGCTCCCACTGGCCGCAGTTCGCTGCTCCAGGCCAATGGGGGCTGCGGGAAGGGCGGCCAGCACATCCCTCGGCCCGTGCTGCTTCCCGCAGCCCCCATTGGCCTGGAGTGGCGAACCGCGGCCAGTGGGAGCCGCGATCGGCCGTACCTGCGGACGCGGCAGGTACACAAACCAGCCCGGCCTGACGGGCTTTGCCTGAACAAGCGGAGGATCGGCTTTGAGAACCACTGTTTTAGTTCACTAAAAGGGATGGTTATTGGTGTCCCAAGGGTACAAACAGATACCCACAGAACAAATAGGGAATATATATAAATGAGACTCATCCAGGTTTCATTTGGGCCTGCTCCTAGTTACCCTTTTCTGTCAGGGTCACAGAAAAAGTCCAGCTACAGCAGTCACACCTAAGCTCTGCATAGCTCTGGTCTGCTCTCCCTTTAAAAACCCCGTTAGTGTTGTAGTTTTTTTAATCAGCTGACATGAAGTCAGCCAATCATAAGACAGCAAAAGCTATTTCAAGGGTAGCCTCATTTGGCCTTACTTCTCTCTTTTCTTACTGATTTCTGAGGTCCAAGCAATCCAGGGAAGGGATCTGTGGCTGCCTCTCTTTGAGTCTTCCTCAGCAGGTATGTAACAGCACAGATAGAATAAAGAGCTAATTCATAATCAATGTAAAAAATACTCACTCTAGGTGAACAATCCCTATTCCTATCAGTGGGTATTGTGTGCAATGGCACTATACAAATCTAAGATAAAAACCTGTGTTGTAAAGAGTTTCTTGATTGCACTAAAGGCCTGCTCTGTTCCTGTCCCACTGAAGCCAGTGGCAAACTATCCATTCCAAAGGAAGCAGAATCAGCCTCCAGAGGTAAATCAAATATCCTAAATTCACAAAACTAGGCTTTTAATTTAGAAGTAATTGGATCCCTATTATACTCCATGTTGCATAACATTTTATCACCAAGAATGTGTAGATTGAGGTTTAATTAGTAGAAGTAACAGATACTTAAACTGATCAATCACAGATTTGTAATCCAGTTTATTATAATTGTGCATCATGATGCACAATTAACTTATTAAACCCATTGTGAGGAGATAATTAACTCTTTACTCCCCAGCAATAGGCAAAAGATAAAATTGTGATGGAGAGGTGTCTGGCATACATCTATAAAGCCACTAAACATGTGCTACTGTTCTGGAGAAGACATTGGAAGCATTCATTTTACAGTAGAGAACCCTACATTTCTCTAGATAAGCTGCATTTAGATTGACTCAATATTTGCTTTCAGCTGCCACAACTAGACCTCTTTTTTCATTTAATTGGGGCTCCTCTGAGACGTGCTGGGTCTATATCTTGAACTATTGCAGCTCAACCCCAGCGAGTTCTGGTGGTGTTCCAGCGCTGAATGTACTCTATGAATTTAAGCTGGTTTTCTGTCATTTTGTCCTGCTTCCTTGCATAGCTCTTGTGCCCTTACAAAATGTAAACATTTCAAGCGATTGCATAGCAGCCGCCTTAATGTTTTCCAAGCCATTTATGTTTTACTGTTGAGGAGACAGTTTGGTATATGGTCTATTAAATACAAGAAAGCTGTGTAACTTTATGGAGATTTATTAGTAGGTTAAAATATGTCTGAGACGTGCCCAACTTTAATTAGATAGAGGTGCTGTGGAGGTATTTGCTGCTTTAACATGAGCTGCAAACAAACCAGGAGGTTGTTGCTTCTAATTAGCAGAGACTGTTTCTCAGTCTACCCATTTGTAACTCATGGGAAACTTTGACTTCTCAATGGCTTGTATTTTGAAGAGGTTTCTCTTTTTAAGGGGAGATTCCTTAGTTTCCTGTGCAGTTAAGTAATAGATACAAGTGACTCCTTTACTCCCTTAAGTGGTGGGCTATTGCTGGTCACAATGGTGTGCAAGGGGGGAAGAGAAGCAGCTCTCCTCCCCCCCACCCCCAGGCTGCTCTCCCTCCCCACATAGGAAGGGAGGTGGGATGGATAGAGTTGCCTATTTTATTGTGAGTCTCTCGCAATATTTGGCTTTTTCTCTTAAAGCTTCAGCTCCTGGAATCATGTGATTACATGAGAGTCTCAGCTTTCATTTATTTAAAAACGTGAGGTTCTGGTGCTCATGGCTGCAGAGAGAGGTTTGAGACAATGTATCCTAAAGACTCAAAGAACAGAAGGCAAATAAAAAGAATCCCAAACTTTTACATTCTAAAAATCTCATGATCTGTGTGGGGGGGAGATGGGGACTGACTAACATTCCCAAGCTTTGAAAAGTGGTGAGAGAGTTCAGGTTTAGGCCCATAGTGGTGGTGGAGGGTAGAGGAAGCACTTATACCGCTGGGGTCTTGTAGCACCTTGAAGGTTGGTGTCCCTTCCCAGCACGGATTTACTAGCAGAATTACTCCACTGCTGTTGTTCAGGGTGTGACTGCAGCTCGAGCAGATTTTATTCTAGTTTTATTCTAGCTAGCTCAGGTGCCAAAGCAGTGAAGCTGCAGCAGCCTGCCCTTCAGGGCCGGCGAGCTCTGTGACTAATTACCCAGGGTTCTGGGGTGAGCTTGTACAGTCCATGCTGAAGCACGCGCTGCCACGGATTCCCTGCTCCGAGACCTGAGCCAATCAAATTAAAGCTAGCTGTAGTAGTGATTGAAGTCTAGACATACCCACAGCTTCCTTGAACATGAGGAAATACTGGAGTTCTAATCCAGTATAAAGCACACTGCAAATTTTCCTATACTACTCTGCCTTCTGAGCAGAATGCTTCTATGATATGGATAAAGCACCAGTAGGGCCTAATCTGACTTCAGACTGTGACATGATGATTGAAATCTGTTTTGGGAGGTGAAAAGCATGTCTGCTAACCCAGTGTATGATTTACCTAAGTTAGTTTCTTTCACAGGTTGCAGAATAACCCTTTATATGCAAAAGAGAGCTGGCCCTGAGTTATGCTGCCTGAAGATTTCAAATAATTCTAGAAGTGAGAAAATAAAATAGTGACATCTTGGCCATAAAACTGCTTTGAGCAATTGACCTAAACTAAGAATTGTACTTAGTCCTATTGCTGTACTGTCTCTATTTTAGCAGCTAGATGAATGTTGTGGGGAATGGTTGCCGCTGTGGCAATTTGGATTGCGCTCAATAAACTGATTACTGTATCCTGATGCTCTTTTTCTCAGTACATTGGCAGACTTAAGGGTCTGGAATCTTCAAGCTACAGGCTCATCAAGTTCATTACTAGGAAGCAGGGATATCTGAAGATCCCAATCTACTCGGAATAGGTGAAAAATAGTCTGATGTTGGCTACGGGTCTGGGAAAGAGAGAGGAAGAACAGAAGCTGATAGAAAAAAAATGGGGGGAAAAGAGAGTATAAGTGGGGACACAAGATACAAAGTTGGATGACGGAAGTGTAGGGGGAGAAATAGGCAGATGGAGAATAGGACGAGAAAGATGTAAGAAGGAATGAAATACAAAAAGTAGAGAGAATGGGCATTGCATGTGACCTGACATTCACCTACCACTGAAGCATCTGGTACTGGCCTTTTTATGGAAAGAGGAATCAGGACTAGTTTGGGTCATGGTCTGCTCAGATATGGGAATTCCTGTGTAACTAGCATCTCAGAAACAATCTGCAAACTTCAAGGATGCAGCTCATGAGGCTAGGCATAGAAATCAGGAGAAAAAAGACTAGGAGGTAGCTATCCAGAAGAAAGATGCAAATAGATAACTGAAGGGAGAATGAGAAATACAAAGGGGTGTGGCAACCCAAGACACGACCGTCAGAAAAAGAATAAAATAGAAAGTCACGCTAGTAGAAGGTTGCGGGCGCGCAGTGACCACTGCTGTTGTGCTGACCAATATTGTCTAATCGCTGTCTCTCAGTCTGTATCCTTCTGTTGTCTCTTCTCTAGTACTTGAATTGTGAGTCTTTGGTGCAGGGATTTTGTTCTGTTTGTACAGTGCCTAGCACAGAGAGGTCCTGGTTCATGCCTAGGGCTCAGAGGAGCTACAGTAACACAAATAATAACTTTATAAAGAGGGAAAAAATCCAGGAAGCAGAGCATTTAAGTTAGTACCAAAACTAGATAAGAGAATAAAAAAAAAAACCAGACATTGGTCTAGACCATGAAGGAGTTAGGTAAGTGGAGATAAGTGAGAGGAATAGGAATATAAAGTGGATTAACTGCTTCCTTGGCAAAATGCATAGGAGGATGTCGTAAGTTTGTCGAAAATAATACTTTGGTTTCATGGCAATTTTAGGAGACAGTAGGCCTTAGATGTCGGTGGGCATATAACACTTTGCCTAGCTTACGCTGTTGAGCTAGCACATTATTGACAGATTCTCTGCGATGCAACATCTTAGCCTTTAGTCTTACTGGGATGTCCTAGTCAAGGGTAGCTTTGACCATCTAATTCAGTGGAACTCAACCCACCTTAGCTTTAATAGCTTTATACTGCTCCAGGTTGCTAGTAAAAGGGTTTAAGTTGTGTGAGTGTTTTTATTCTAAGAAGGAGGATATTTTTCCCCTCTCATGCATTCCGTGACCAAGCATTGCTCCAGCTGTTAAAGATCATGTACCATTGCACACTCACTGCTCTAACTATTTTAAGTTGCTTTTCCCAGGGTGTAACCACGCCACTCAAATCCATAAAGCTCCGTTCTAAAATATTTTGTATTAATAACTATGATTTACAGCATACGCTGTAAAACTAACCTGACCTGACAGCTGTCCCATTTTGGTGGTGACGATTTTAGGTCACAGCTATGCCAAGTTTAACCGATGTCACACAGAAATCCATTAACTTTAATGAAGGCAACTCATATGCAGCATCCCTCAGTGACATTCCAATGAGGATGAATAAAAATATCTTCAAATCCCCTGTGCAAGTTTGATTTTTAGTGCATATAGTTACCTGAAAGAATCCTGCCTGGAAAACCAGTTTGTATACTTGGTAATGGGCCTGAATGACCTTGTAATTGCTGGCCATTAGCTCTGCTATCAGCTTAGTCTGAAATGCCCCAATAGATGTCACACTTAATTTGCTGCTGGTACTTTTGATATTGGCGAATGCAGTTGTGTAACTGTTTCCCATTAGCACTGATATTAGTGCAGTCTGCATTTCCCCTGTAGAATGCCACATATCATCAGTTACTACCATCTTTAAGGCTCCCAGACAGTGCCCTTTGATTGTACAAAATGAGCATCTTGCAACTCAAGTTCTGGTCAGTTGCCTATTATTGCGTTTGTTAGCTCATTTGTATGTGCCCGTGATCTCTTGCAATGGGACTGGGTAGATCAAGCAGAGGGTCCTTTCCTGGAGTTAAAAGCTGGCTGAGTAAGGCAGTACACTCGAAAGGAACAGAGATCAGTATGGGTCTGCAAACCAAACTAAAAACATCCCTATGCTGTATTGTTTAAAAATGTCCACTTTGATTATAGCATCTGCCATAATGAACTCTGCTTATGTTGTTCTGCTTTCCCGCAGTTAGGCGGAAATCTGTAATATATGTGGTGTTTGCTAACTTCTTATTGCAATGTACGTTGTCAGAAGGGAGGGACCAGAATGTGTACACCAAAACATGTACACCCTCTTGTGGCATCCATGAAGTTCAGATTCAGTTTGGATTCTGACTTACATGGCTCAAGTCTCTGTATTTTGCAGAAGAATTACAAACTGTAAGACAGTCACTAATGTTGTTATTGCAGGTGTCACCAGGTGATGCTGTTACACATAATCTTCCAGATTGCACGTGAACAATTTTTTTCCTCTTGAAAAGACATGCTGTGCTCAGTTTTGGATTATGCATTGTTGGGTATAGTAGCCGTTTAGGCAGAGAGGGAGCGATTCAAGTAGCAGGAGAGTTTGCTTTCTGTCTTGGGAGCTGATTTCTTGAAGCATAGTTGCTTTGTGGGAGCCAGGCCCTGGAGTTGGGCTGAGATTCCTGGAGAATTGTTCGCCTGCATGCTGTTGGACCATCTCATTTCAGGACTGGTGCATGTGTAAATAAACCAAGTTGCACATAGACTATTTCCAGACTTGGCATCACAGATTTCTCCTCCACTAGCAAGCCAAACTGCCAGTGATGTCTGCTAATGTTTTGCAGAGGGACGTCACCGGTGTCAGGACAGAGCATAGGTGCTGGAAGTAAGAGCATCAATATTTTAGATATTAATTGGAAATACATTATTTGTATTTAAATAATTCATATCAGGAAAGTCATGCAGATACTGAGAGATGGGACACAGACTAATAACAAATTAAGTATGTAAAGTACCTCGTAAGTATCTAGTCCATATTTCTGCTGATGTAGAAGTGTTCCTGCACTTATATACAATATTCCAAATGGCTTCTGCCCTCCCTGGGTTGAAACCTTTGCTGCCATCAGTGAGGTCAGGCAAGAGTTGAAGAGGGATTTCATTGTGGATAAAGCAGGGTCCAAATTTCGAGTGATCCCCTGGTATATGATGTTGGTGAGTATTATAGTGCAGGCCGTCTCAGAGAGTCTCCTTGTGTGGTGCTGTGGGTGAGCCCTGACTTAATTTCCCTTCAGTCAGGGTGTAGACACGTTCAAGCAGGTCTTCCGGTATCTCAAAGTGCATCCTCTGGAGGGTCTCATTTATTAACAGTAAAGGCCAACACAAAACATAAGAAAATTCGTTATCTCTGTGTCTTAGCTGAGAAACAGTGTCAGTCTCAGTTTATTCATCTGGCCTGAGTCTACTGTTTGCCTCTGCCCAGGCCTTTTATCAGCAGGTTCCCTTGACTCAGGTCCCTCTCCTGGAATCCAGTCTCTTGCCTCTACCTGGGAAGAATCTGTCTCTGGAGCCAGGGATCCTTGGAGACTTGCCAACTACAGTTCTTCTTGCAGATGTCCCAGAGTTCCTGACAGATTCCTTCACTGGGACCAACCCTTCCGGTTAGCCTGTCAACTGTAGCGCTCCCCGTTGAGAGATCCTCTCACTAGCATGCTTTTTAGGCTCCTTCCCCCAGTGAGCTCTCCTGATCAGTTCCGCTGGGAACTCCCTGTCCTAGGAACATATCTTCTCTCTATACGCATCTTTTTCACTGAGAGTGACTAGCCTAATTAGCCTCAGGTAAGTTTTTATTAGGTCTCGATTCTCATTTATGAATTGACCTTTAAGTAGCCACCTGAAGTAGTCAGTTACCCCCAGGTGCGTCTTCAGAAGGAAGTTTCAGGCCGATTGGGCCCTGTTTTCCCCTAAAGGGCCACTTGCCCCATGACTGAGGTTTGGAGTCCCTCTGCTTGTGGAATAATCAAACAGTTGTGCTCAAAGGCTGCCCTCCAGCTCTATGTAATGTTTGACAAGTTTGCCCAGATCCCTACTGTGATGGGTTCGGTCACAGAGACCCCCTTGGGACTGTCACCTGACGTGCTGAGACTACCTCTGAGCCCATTTTCTTTGCCAGCTTGGGACTTCCAGAACCCTGTCTTGTTGAGCCAGACATGCAAGCCTGCTGCAACACAGACCCAGGGTTGAACCACGCACCCCAAAGCTTCAGACTTAACTGAAAACAGCTCAGCAAGTGCTCCTGTCTTCAGCACTGAGACACCCAGCTCCCAATGGGATCGAACCCCCAAATAAATCCATTTTACTCTGTATAAAGCTTATACAGGGTAAACTCATAAATTGTCTGCCCTCTATAACACTGATAGAGAGATATGCACATCTGTTTGCTCCCCCAGGTATTAATCACTTACTCTGGGTTAATTAATAAACAAAAGTGATTTTATTAAGTATAAAAAGTAGGATTTAAGTGGTTTTAAGTAATAACAGACAGACCAAAGTAATTAACCAAGCAAAATAAAACAAAACATGCACGTCTAAGCCTAATACATTAAGAAACTGAATACAGATAAATCTCACGCTTAGAGATGTTCCAATAAGCTTCTTTCACAGACTAGACTCCTTCCTAGTCTGGGCCCAATCCTTTCCTCGGTACAATCCTTGTTAGTTCCAGCTCAGGTGGTAACTCGGGGATTTCTCATGATTGGCAGCCGCCTTTGTTCTGTTCCACCCCGTTTTATATCTTTGGCACAAGGTGGGAATCCTTTGTCTCTCCCTGGGTTCCCACCTTTCCTCCTAAATGGAAAAGCACCAGGTTAAAGATAGATTCCAGTTCAGGTGACATGACCACATGTCACTGTAAGACCTCCTTCTTCATTACCTAGTAGGTGGAAGACACATACATAGGAAGGCTTGCAGGTAAACAAACCCATTCACAGTTCATTGATTCTGAAGCACCCTTAATGGCTTCCACTTAACATGTTTACATCAGTGATACAAGTTTATATCTTATTCTCCTAACTCCAGACATGGAAATAATACATGCAAACAAGTAGGATGAACACACTCAGTAGATCATAAGCTTTGTAATGATACCTTACAAGAGACCTTTTGCATGAAGCATATTCCAGTTACATTATATTCACACTCATTAGCATATTTCCATAAAACATATGGGGTGCAACGTCACACCTAGCTATCATGTTAAAGTGGTAGGCATGGTGGAATTTCATGGGCTTCATTCTCTAGTCTGCTCAGGCAGCAAAAAGTCAGCATAGGAGAATTTATCTTGTGTAATGGGATTCCCTGGCCTGGGTGATGTATAGTGAGTGGTCTAAGTTGAAGACAATGTGATCATGACTGCCTCTAGTAGCCGGTCCTGGTAACCAGACTGCCTTCTACTATCAACCAGCTAAAGGAGCGATCATTTAGCTTAAATGATGGAGGTTGAGTTCTGGGTACTGAAGATCCTGCAGTGTCTATGTATGCACACACTGTTTGTTACAAAGCTTGTGAATTAACTCACTGTGCTGAAGCATTAATATTTCATATTTTAAAAGCATTTTTAGTATTTTGTGTACCCATTACAGGGCTGATGTGCGACAAATCTGATTCAGCAAGAGCTGTTATGTTCTGCATTTTCAATAATGTGCACACTGCAGGCCCATTGAAATAAATGAGTTTGTCTATTCATTTCAGTGGCAGGACACTCTCCGAATATAACATGGCACATAACCAAGATTCTAAATAAGCCATTGTGTTCAAGAAAGTAAAAGTTCTTCCTAAACCAGGTCAAAGTATATTATGCATTGTAGCATCAGCTGCTTTGAAGGGTGAATCCTGGTCCCACTGAAGTTGATGGGAGTTTTACTATAGAGCCAGGATTTTATCTTGAGTGTCTTTCATGTAACTGATGTGCTGTTTTGTGGGTAGGCTCCCCGCATGATTTTCAGTCATGGCTCTCCTATTTATTTATGGTAAATAGCAAAACAAATAACTCAAATCTGTAGCTAAAATTGTGCCTTATTTAAATATTTTTTGACACAAACCAACAAAGGGCAAGGAAATACATGGGAAGGATCAACTCATGATACTCTGCTTTTCTGAAAAAGGGCATCAGTCTTAATTTCCTGCTTTTTGTTGAGCTTCATCTCAAACAACAATATTTAAAGATAAGGTTTATATATTGGAATCTTCCAGCGTAATTCAAAGACGACGAAGGATTTGGACACCTAGGGACCTGATTCTCTGCTGTTGTTTTGCCATTGAAGTCAATGGAGTTAATTCAGCAGGGAATTTGGCTCTTGGTTTTTGTTTGGGCACATTGCGTTAAAGAGAGAATTTTCGTATTTGGACCTTCCACTCCCCTAAGATTAGGGTGACCAGAATCGGTACACTTATTTTTCCGGGGGAGGGTGGGTATAGTTGCATATATAAGACAAAGCCCCTAATATCAGGATGACCCCGATACTATCGGGACGTCTGGTCACCCTACTTAAGCTTTGTATTCCTGCCCCTCCACCATTTAAAAAAGAAAAGTTCAGCAGTGTTCAGATTCTGGGTTTTGGTTCATGTCTGTGACATTCATGCATTACAAGACCTGCTAGCTTCAATAGGGCTTCATGCAGGTGCAGCATTTTCTTCACAATGAAGGATTAGGACCTTAGTCTTTATTTCTCACACCAACTTCCTTTAGGAAAAAATATAATTTGCCTTAACAGACCTTTTGAATTGAGATAAACAAATACATCTGATGTTAGCAAGCAAATATAATTCTGATTCAAATCTTCCATTTCCGTTTAAAGGTATTTTGTTTCAGTCTCTTATTGCAATACGTTTCTAATTCACATTTTGAAACCTTACAAATTAATGCTTTGGGTTCATAGCCTCTTTGTCTGCAAGCCTCATTATTTGCAATTGTTTTGTGGCAATTTCTACTTGGAATTCAAATGAGATTTACTGTATATAAAAAGTCCAATCGCACTTATTGTTTGTGATTTTTGTTTGTGTGAAATGAATTCCATATTTTAAACTATCAGATATTTTGGTTGCTTTCCACTCTTTAACATGCTGGGACGTTACCTCTCTGAGCCCTAAAAGCAAAGTGAGTTTGACGGAGATACAAAGATGTTACAATCTTTGTCCCTTGTAGCTCTTTCTAAGGTAGCAAAGCAAATACTTCCTAAATGCTATGAGCAATCTGAAAAGATGGTCAAAAGGGAAAATATCAGTTCAAGAAACTGAAATTTCAGAAAATTATTTTAATTCATTTTTTTGGGTCCAAATGCATCAAGTGACATCAATGGAGTTTTTTTTTTTAAGTTAAATATCCCTATCTTTTAGCAAGAAAATGCCAAAAAGTTTCCTTTAAATGAAATGCTTTATATAAGGAACCTGAATGAAGCTTCCCAAATATGTTACCCTCTGAAATAGACCGTTATGGCTCTGATTCAGCAAAGCACAAATGTATGTGCTTGTTTAGCATGTGCTTAAGTGCTTTGCTAAATTGGTCTGGTGTCTGCTCTATGGTTCTGGTGAGCAGAAAGCATGTTGTAAAATGTCGAAGCTGAAATGGGCCTGAATGAAAACCCTGGATCTAAACACTTCCAGATCTCTGAGGGTTTAGGAATCCATTCTTTCTGAATTCTACATCTGATTTTTTTGTCTTAAAATGGACAAAACCAAAATCCTGAATCCAAACACTTTAACTTTGGGATGTTTGAAATCTGGATCCTGTTTTTAATATTAATGCAAATAAGGTGAGCATCCCATTTTAATGTCATGTTGATAAGTGTCTCAGGAGTATGAGTAAATACATAGACTATCATGGGGTATTTGCCCTAGATTTACCCTTCAAGGAGTAGTTTAGATTCTCAGAAGACTTCCTCTCTCAAATTCTATGTTTGCAGTGTTGTGGTAATGTTGGTCCCTGGATATTAGAGAGACCAGGTGAGTGAAATAAGATCTTTTTTTATTGGTCCAACTTCTGTTCATGAAAGAAACAAACTTTCAAGCTACACAGAGCTCTTCTTCAGATGTCAAATTCTAAGGCCTTAAAATAGTTCGAAAATATTTTGGAGGCTGATTGTCCCAAAAATCCTAATATCCATCATAAAATAACTTGATATATTGTGGCCACCCTGCTCTACCTGGTGGGTTCAGTACTGCCTACCCTTCTAACAAATCCCATATTAAAAAAAAAGAGGAGGAATTCTTAGTGCAAATAGTCGGTTCCATTCTATAACTTCACACAACAGCGTACTATTTTGCTGTGTTCTTTAGTTACTTGAATGGCTCACAGGCCAACAAAATTGATGCACACAGGACATACTTGATCTTTGTCAAAACTTTTTGTCTATTACAGAAACCCTTCAACGATTTAGGATGAGCGATTACTCTACGATTGCTGTCCCTTTATGGGTCATTCGGTAGAATAATTTCTACGGCGTACATACAAAATATATGAAATACAAAATCGTGATGGATTTAGCCTTGTAATTGAACCCTGTGGTCAGCATTTAGAGTTAGATTTTGTGTGTTAGCAGGAATATTTCATCAAGTTGCGATGTAAGGTGGAAAAGTTCAAAACAATTGAAAGTCATCTCCTTCATGAAAGGCAACATTAATTTACTTGTAGTTTTCTCACCCATTGGGTTAGCTAGGGAAAGATCTGAAACAATTACAACTGGTTGTCTCTTGAAATGATAGTCTAGGTCCTCTGCTGATTTGATTTGAATTGAGCTACAGCAATTTACAGCAGCTAAGGGTCTGGCCAGAGTATCTACACTTTTTCCTGCAGAAAATTGAAGGATGAAAGGAGGTTTCTCCTCAAATCAGGGTGCAACGGTCTCTGGTTTTCAAAGGGATTGTAGCGGGGTGGGACACCCGCTCCTGCCCTGAAGGGCTTGAAATCAGCCCTGAAAGAGGGCTGCAGGGGTAAAAGCAGCCCTGTAGAGGGCTGCAGCTCTAAAAGCTGGGCTGATTGGGGAAGCGGCTGCAGCTGGGCCACACCCCAGTCAGGCCACAGCTGGCCTGTATAAAAAGGCTGGGAGCCAGGAGCTCAACAGTCTCTCTCTGCATTCAGAGAGAGAAGGGCCTGGCTGCAGGGAGCTAGAGACAGGGTACCTGAGTGGAGCAGGGCTGGGAACAGACTGAGGAGCTCCAGCCTGGAAAGCCCCAGGCTGTGGCCTAGCAGAAGGCCAAGGGGTACTGGGGGTTGCAGAGGGCAGCCCAGGGGTAGGCCAAGGCAGCAGGTCCAAACCAAACCTGGCCAGTGATGAGTAGGCTGATACTGCAGTCTGCCCCAGGGCGTGGGGCTAGACGATGACTGGCAGTAACCTTATACTGAGGCGAGGTGGGAATAGTGGGTGGGGGTTCCCCAGGGAAGGGAGACCCTAAGACTGAAGGGTTACTGCTAGGGGGCAGCACCCCAGGTAAAAGGGCACCGGGGTCCAGGGAGGGACACGGGGGCCAGAGGACAGGCGGATCACCGGCCTGCAGAGGGCGCTCCGGAGCTGGAACGAGCTAATTCCCAGAAGTCACCAGCAGGAGGTGCTGCAGGGGTGAGTCCTTGCACCTCTACAGGGATAAACTGAGGTTGAAATTGTAGATTCTCCCACTCCTTTGCTCTTTCGGCCAGCAGAGTGCTCAGTTGGTGGCACAGGGTAGACAAAGTGGTTTTCTTGCTCGAATGACTTTTCCAGCTGACAAGCTTTTGAAGGTATTCAGCTGGAAAGTTGAAGGGGAGCAGAAGGCAATTAGAGCAGAGACATAGGGATGTTATGTGGAGCTTTGTAGATGAGAACAAGATGCTTGAAAGTGGTGCAAAAATATGAGGAAGGCATTGGAGGGACTTGAAGGGATCGTTTAGGTTCATGGTGGAAAGAAAGAAAGAAGGTTTTAGCAGCAACAGTTGGAATAACCCGGGAGGAAGAGAAAGTCTAATGAGACCGTGAGTGCCGTGACCGAGTTCTGTACCTGTATCTATGTAAATATTAGAGCTGGTAAAATATTTTTGATGAAACTTTTTTCTGTTTCTTCAAGACTGAAATGCTTCACAGAAACATCTCCTTTTTTAAATGACAGTTTTATTAGGTAGGTTTCTCATGTCCAGGATGGACTCTGGTCACAATAAGAGAGACTGTCTATAGCCCAGTGACACTAAGCTGGTATCCAGGTTCAAGTTGTTTTTCTGTCTTGGAGCAGAAGAAGAGGAGGCTGTGTAGATTGAGGTTTTTACAAGAATTGAATATAAAGAGAGTCTCATGTGTATATATAAAGCGGGTATATAAAGACCTAGTGACATAAGAATAGCATTTGTTGTATTAAGTTTGTAGGTTCAGTAAAGTTATGTACTGCAAATGGTTTCGTGTGTGCAGCTCTTGACAGGTGAAAGGTGGCCAAGTCGTAGGGCAGTGTTTCCCAAACTTGGGACGCCACTTGTGTAGGGGAAGTCCCTGGCAGGCCAGGCCTGTTTCTTTACCTGCCGCATCCGCAGGTCCGGCCAATCGTGGCTCCCACTGGCCGTGGTTCGCTGCTCCAGGCCAATTTCATTTTCAAGATGTAGGGAAAGGTGCAATTTAACAGGTGCCTATATATTGTGGGGACTGTAAGGAGAGAATATTAATTAAACATGCAGGCTGGCCACACTTGTGAAGGAAAGGGGAGGGGAATGGATTAAGAGGAAATGTTGAGTTGATACTGGATTTGAAGAGGCTGTGTGCTACCACAGGAGATCCTAAATACTGCACAGATAATATAGAAACTATAACATCATTTAAATGTAGCCAGAACGTATTTTGTTTTTATTTGTTCCTGAGGTCATTTAAAAAGTATATGGTAGAAATGTTTGATTAGAAAAGACTGAGGTGCAGAAATCCCTTAATTACAAGGATTCAAAGAGTAATGCTGCTATATTTTACTTTATATTTATACTTTACTTTACACATTAGAATTTAAAATGATGCCCTTTCCACCTGACATTTGTCAGTAAAATTGTTTTAAACAGCTATTAAAACTTTGACTTGTTAGATAAATAAAACCATGTACAAAAAGGAGTAAAATATATTTAGAATGGTTGATGACAATTCAATTTATACTCTGATTTTAATAAACATAATTCTTAAGCTTATAAGTATTGATATTCTTTTTTTCAATTTTAAATCTGCTTTAAAAAACATCTGTGTAATTCATCACTTCTGAAATTGAGGCAATCCTGCTTTACTGGATTACACACAGCTGAATACTTAAGCAGCAAATCCCAAGAAATCAGTCATTATCACCAGTTAAATGTGCCCTAGTTAAAAATTTGATGGGCTTCAATAAACAACTCAAACTGTGGTAAGAGATGAATGTTTAGGAAAGGGATATTAAATTTGTTATAGCAAATATGGTTTTACTAATGAGTCCAAACTTTTTGCAACTTCATCAAATAAGGATAAATCAACAGGCTGAAAAAATGTTAAAACAGCTGAAAAATATCACTGCAATACGAGCTATAACAATAGTAAAAAATGAACCAACTTTACCATAACAGAGTGGCAAAAATAGATGTTCAAGAATATCACTTAGGTTTTTTTGTCTGTCTTCCATAGTCATAAACAGCTAGCTTCCATCTATGTGCCTCTTTGTGCTATCCTTGCCCAACCCTTTGGTTATCATTGTGCTGGTGATGACAACTAATCCTCCCACCACAAAAAAGTTTATACATCTCAGAGCTGATCTCGAAGTAAATGAGATCAGTTAACTTCTGCTTTTTGAGTATATTGCACTGATTCACAAAATTGAATTTCCCCACTAACGATGACTTTAAAAAAGCTACGTAATGTGTTTGTGCTACCTCCTATGCAATAGAGGAGGCCCTAGCATCTCCCAGGTGCTAGTGGACTTTCATACTGGGCATGACCAGTATTGCTCGTAATGTGAGGGGCGTTCAGCATACAGTTCCAAAGTCAGATAAATGTTCTTAATTGCTTGAAGATCCCCTTTAGTTGTGTCACTCCTTAGTGGAGTCTGACTCAACCACATAGTTTAGATTAGCTTCTGGAGTTGTCCCAGGTTCTCACTCAGGATTCTGCTTATAGGGAGACCCAAATACCTGTTTCCCAAAGTTAGATGGGTCTTGTATCTAAGCTTCTAAGTCAGGCCCATTTCTAGTTAATATTCCCATTAAACAAAAACTCTGATGCAGCCTTAGGTAGAGTTTCACCACTGCTCCACCATATGAATTGTATGTTCCTTTAGTGCAAATGACTAGCCCCTGAATAAATTAAGGCATCATCTTTGCATCCCGGCCATGCAAGGAAGAAATGAAACAATTTAGTACTCTGTAAAGTACACTTCTCTCCTCCTCCTGTTAAGCACAAAACCTCTTTCCAAAAACCAACCAATTGAATTTTGGATGGGGAAGAGAATGTTTTACTACAGAGGTAGGAATCCACCCCAGAGGCAGCAATCAAAGAGCAGCATGAACTTGATCAGAAATAAAGAAAAAGGGACTATGAGGCAGCTTCTTTCTTAAATTTTCGTTTTTTAGTAGGAAGAGTTAAGGAACTATTCATACTGCTAACATCAAAAGCAATAGTGCCCTTCCTGAACCAAGGGTCTTCAATAAAAAAGTGAAGTTGTGTCTTCAGTACTTAAAGGTATTACCAACAAAGAATGGAGGTGAGTAGGAAGGGGAACTGAGCACACTTTCCTACTGTACCTTGCTTTTAATAATGCTGCCAGATTCTTCCCACAAAGTTCAGCACTTCTAGTTGTGGTGACCCCATGGAACTAGGAAGTGGGTGTTTCATCTCCAGCCTCTGCCCTGTGTGGCTTTTAGATGAGTCGTCCAGTTTCTGTACTTCAGCACCTGTGAGTTAGAGATGAAACATTGCTTACCTAATCCGTTGAGTTTCGTAAAGCACTTTTTAGAGGTAAAGTGCTATACAAGGGCCTAGTATTTTTTATCATTAGAGATGGGGGGCAAATGCAGAGTCTTAACCAGAATCCCTTTGAAAATTGGATAATGTATGAATCCTTGGAACAAAACCTGCCCTTACAGTGGCAACCAAAATCACATGAGATTTGTTCACTAAATGCATACTGTTTGGGGGGTGAAATCTTAAGCGGCTTGGTGGCAATGGCACACTTGAAACCAAACCCTACTGTGGCTCTGATTTGGCTGGCTACTGGATCCAAACCTCAGCTCCTTCCCCCCATGTAATTATTGTCACCAGACATATTTGCCCTTGTTAAATACCAAAAAATAGGAGTTAAAATCACCTGTAATTGCTGATATAGCTGTTTAAATGGAACAAAGTGAGTACATACATAACAGAATTACATTTTTTTCCATTGGTGAAATAAGACCATGATCCTGCAAATGTCTCTTCTGGGATGGATCTCTGTGCCTGTACAAAGTCTCTTGCAGAATGAGGGGCCTTAGTGCTGAAGTCAACGTTGTGTCCTATTTCATGGGTTGAACATTTTATACTATACCTGGAAATGGCAATAAACTCCACCTCCACCAATGGCGTTGTTTCCATAATTACTATTGTATGTGCCAGGGGAAAGTAAAAGGGAATTTGTAGGGGTGGGGGGGGGTGTATTGTGATGGGCTGTCCACCCCACACAGGACTGGATGGGGTTAAGGTGGCCACGTAGGCCTATTAACTCTGGAGGAAGAGCCAGAGAGCAGTGATTGATTGCAAGCAGGCTCAGCTGGGAAGGAAGAGGCAGGGCCTATAAAGCCAGGAAGCTGGCAACAGACAAGGGCAGCAGTCCCTCCCTGGGAAGAGGGAGTAGGATTTGGAGTTGGTACTCTGTACCTATTGGGTAACCAGGAAGTGGGCGGGCGGAGCCCGCCCACTGCTAAAGGATGCCCCCCCAGCCTAAGGGGAGGACCCACAGGACCGGGAACCCAAATAAGTCCGGGGGACAACTAATAAAAAAAACAGGAACAGGAGTGAAGTCAAAGGGTCAAAAGTAGGGAACCTGACGGGGACACCGAGCAGAGAGTTGGTACTCTGTAGCCGGGTGGTTACCCCGCTCCTGCCCTGAAGGGCTTAAAACAGCCCTGGGAAAAGCTGGGCTGATTGGAAAGCAGCCACAGCTGTGGCTGGCTTAATGAGGGCCCAGGTGGCCCTTATAAGAAGGCTGTGAGCCAGAGGCCCAAGTGGAGTCTCTCTCCAGGCTGGGAGAGAGAAGGGCCTGACTGTCTGCAGAAAGGGTACTGGGAGTGGAGCAGGGCTGGGGGAAGGCCAAGGGAGCTGGGGAGCTCCGACCTGGAAACTGCCCAGGCTGCAGGGCCTGGTCCAAGGCCCATAGAAGTACTGGGAAGCAGAGGAAGGCAGCAAAACTCCCATTGTCTTCAAAGAGGTCAGGATTTCACCCATTAACTTGAATAAATTTATGCCAGGTATGTTTTAGTTTATTTGAAATCAATGCCAGTAAATGCATTGATAGATACTATGAAAGTTTTAATAACACTTCTTTGGGAGGATCTGAGTAACTCCTAAATAACTTATTAAAGTCATGGTGATAAACTTCAATAAATCAACACTATCGAATATTCCATCTCAACCCAATTCTAGCTCTTCTATTTGACAATCCTCAGGGGACGGGGGAAGTAACTTTTTACAAAGAACAAAAAAAGTTTTGATTGACCTCAATATCCTTTTACATTTTTGAATCTTTGTCTTGATCACAATTCTCTCTATCTCCAGTTGATGTTCTATTGAAGTGAAGGAAATGGGATGATAAAACAAAACAACCCCCACCACCCCCATAAAAATCTCAGCCTTTGCTTTGTGCTGGCTGTACTGTGGGCTATAGCAGATGGCACCCTTGGAGTCTAGATGTATTTCTCAAATTCCTTAAGGAAAGTTACAGGGAACCTTCCTTTGACAAAAACATAATTAGACCTGGTTAATCGTTGCTTGGTTTTTCTATTTGTCTGGGTACACAACAGTGGCAATTATTCCTGCATATACACACTATCGATTTGTCTCTCTGAATGTTCTTTGAATCTAAATAAAAAGCTTCCCATTAACTTAACTGGGTCTGGTGATATCTGTGGAAACAAACATTTCAGAAAGTAAAGATCTTTTATTATAAACACTCCAGTAATATACATATACATGAGATTTTATGTGACAAATGGCATAGTCAGAGCTCTCTCTCGGTATTCTGAGAGGCACCCGGAATATGCTTATTTTACATGCACAAAAATATGGGAAGAAAATTGCCTCTTATTTCTTGCCAGGGGCAAAGCAATAGCAACAGCAAACTACTTACTGGATGAAAGAAAAAAACACCATGCTTATTGCTGAGCGTTATTCATGTTTATGCCTCATGTTGTGAAAAAAGGCTCTTCTCCACAATCTATAACTACATTTTAAACAAGTTAAAAAGCACAAAAAGATGTCTCAATATGTCAGATAAAGGCAGAAAAATGAGCTAACAATTCACGGGGGTAGAACATCATGTAATTAAAATAAATTTAATTTGACTCTTCAAGCAGTTGGTTTTGCTGAACAGTGAAATTAATGTACAGTAGCATAATAGTATGATATCTCAACCCTGCTCGCGGCTGCAATGTTTTGGGTAGTCAGGTTTATACATCTCAGTTGTGTCTCGGTGGCTTCTCATTATGAAGTAATATAGGTGATGTGGCATCTGCTTTGGCTTTCAGAAAGGGTTTAAAAACAGAGTACGCTTAAGGGCAGGAATTGGTGGTTTGAATGTCACCTAACTGGAGCTATCCATTTGGAACCCTTTGAGCGTGGTATAGAACTGCAGAAATGATGCTATAGTTTACCTCATGAACCTCTAGTATAGTCAATTTTCTGGTTTGTGGGGGGAAAACTCCTTTGGACTGAAATTTCTCATTCTTGTTCAAAGTCCAAAAGTTTGTTCATGGAACCTCTTGTACAATATTTACTCAGCCATTCTGTATTTAGGAATGTGTGTGTATGTGTGTGTGAGAGAGAGATACTATATCCATTTCCCCTTCCCCATCTCATGTGTTTTTAAAAATAACTTCTTTAAAATAACGTTTATATTTAGAATTCAAATTTTAGCTACTTCTCAAAGCAGAAAAGCAACTTTGTTTGGGGAAAACTAATTTTATAAGCAGAGCAATAACTTAATTGCACGAGAAGAACATGTAATTTTCCTTAACAACTAAAATGTGTATCTAATTAGATTAATGCATAGCTTGACTTTGCCCCCAGCCAGCCCTCCCTAATCATGTAATGCCATCCATCTACCTTGAAAATGGCATTTGAAAGTGGTTACCTTTCTGCTGAGTCCCCAGTCCCTTGCTATACAATTTTGCACACGCTGATGCATGCAGCTCTGCAACATGGGTAAGTTCACTTTAGAGTCTCCTAAATAATCCCCCATCCCTTGTGACAAGCACTGTGAGCAGTTAAGTGCTCCTTAACCATTCCCTATCACTAAGCTCCCACGGCCAAACCAACCACCTGTTCCCAAATGAGCAATACTCTTCCAGTTCCTCCAATGGTGGCAAGCTGATACAAACCAGTGGGTAACCAGTGTGGAGTCTCGTTTTGAGGGGCCACCATGGTCCCACATGTGTTTCCCACTTTTGACAGAAAACCAAATCCAATTAGTGTTGGTGAAAATTGCCTTTTATTTCTGGAAAAACAGCAAGCGACTTTACACAAAGGCAAACTATCTTTAAGAGCATTCTCACCATCAAACTGGTGGCTTTGCACCTACTACTCATTAGCCGTGTAATCGTTTTTTATCTCCTTCCTCCCTTGCTTGCTCATCCCATAAGCCTTGTGTGTATATTGCTTTGAGGTCTCTGAGAAACCTCATTAGCAGCTATGGGTGTGTCTGGGAAAACTTCATTTCTGTAGAGAGGCTATATTGTGGCACTAGAATATTGCCATGACTTTCTCTGAAAAGGGTCCCTTTTACAATTTGCCAAAGTGGTCTTGTTTAATAGAAAAAATGATTTCAGGCAAATTTCTTATTTCCAGATAAAGGGTTGAAGTTTTTGCAGGTACTGTATAGGTCTCTCGAATTGTTTCCTGAGTGCACATGTGTTAACTGTCCTTAGCTTTAATGGTGTTTACATTTACATGACAACTAAGGCCTAGTTTATATTAGAAAAGGTTTGCTGTTATGTCTATACAGACAAAGTAATAGCAGCATCATAGTGTAGATGCTCATACTAGTTCAGCAAGCGAAATAAGATATACTGGCAAAAGCACTGTTATGCCAATATAACTGAATCTACACTAGGGTTTTAGATGGTATAGAAATGTCACAAGAATCATGCCCCTAACCCACATTACTATGCCAACAAAAGTTTCTAGTATGGAGATGTACTTAGTTCAAAGCGGTAGGATCTAAAGGCTGGACTAAACTAACAGTTTAAATGTAGTATAAATTTCCACACCATTCTACCTAATGAGCTACAGCAACCCCTAACCATTTTAAACTTGCCTTTTATGTTTAATTGCAATTTCAAACCTTAGTTCATCTTCATCAAAGGATTTGAAACTTCCATGAGAATCATGGTCTTGCTTTTATTTATTAACTTCATCAGCCTCGCTGGTATCAGCTGAGTTTCATCTGGAGAGTTTGGTTTCAAATTCACTTAAAACTCAAAGTGAAACTTGAGGGTCTCAACCCCACTCTTCAAAACTGAAGGCCACTTTCACATGACCTGCAAAGCAAGACAGCTGAGTTTCACACTGCTCTCAAGTTGGGTGCCTTTCTGAGGCACAGACGACATTAAATCCTGGCTTTCATCTTCTGCCTTTTTGCTTAACTGTTGTGAGAAATGTATCAAGCCATTCAGAAAGAGAAATGTCAGTTTTTCTTCTATGCTCACAGCAGCTTTTCCAGCTAGTGGGAAGAAGACAGAGACACTGAATGAAGCACTAAGTCCCAAAGGCTAACATGCATTGCCGGTCAAAAAGCCACTAAGTCACAGCTAATTTAGTAAATCCCAAAGTTTAATTTAGATAGATATGCTAAATCCAAACTAATGTAAAGAATATTAAATTAATTTTTGTCTCTTTGTGAACCAGTAAATCACTACACCTTTGCACTACTGTACAGCAGACATTTACAATGGTTGAGTAATTAAATACAAATATCTCCAACCATTGCAGTTTAATTTTACGGCAAAACACTTTTGGAGGTATCAAAAATATAATCCCAGAAAGAGGCCTCCAATAGTGACGAGGAAGGATGATTTTTTGGTGAAGGTGCTGGATTGGGATGTAAGAGGTCTGGGTTCATTACCTGTCTCTGCTACATATTTTCTCTCTGACCTTGGGACACTCTCTTGATCTCTGAACATAAGAACGGCCATACTGGGTCAAGCCAATGGTCCATCTAGCCCAGTATCCTGTCTTCTGACAGTGGGCAGTGCCAGGTACTTTGGAGGGAATTAACAGAACAGGCCATGGTCCACTCCCAGCTTCTGGTAATCTGCCAGTGTTCCCCACTGAAGGCTGTGTGAAATATTCCCTAAATCAGTGGTTCTCAAACTGGGGTCGCCACTTGTGTAGGGAAAGCCCCTGGCGGGCCGGGCCGGTTTGTTTACCTGCCCCGTCCGCAGGTCCGGCTGTCGCGGCTCCCACTGGCCGCGGTTCACTGCTCCGGGTCAATGGGAGCTGCTGGAAGCGGTGCAGGCCAAGGGACGTACTGGCTGCCACTTCCAGCAGCTCCCATTGGCCTGCAGCAGCGAACCGCGGCCAGTGAGAGCCGCGATCGGCCGGACCTGCGGATGGGCAGGTAAACAAACCGGCCCGGCCCGCCAGGGGCTTTCCCTACACAAGCGGCGACCCCAGTTTGAGAAACACTGCTCTAAATCCTAGAAATGCTATCAAATGTTCTAGGGTTTACCCCTGAACTAGGGCAGGATCTCGAACCCAGGTATCCCTCCTCCTATGTGAATGTCCCAACCACTAGGCTAAAGAGTGTGCTGGAGTGGGTCTCCCTGTCTGTCTGAAGCTGTTCCACTCTGTATAAAGAATTAAATATTAAATGGAGTAGGGGCTGAAACCCAGCTGTCCCCCTCCTATGTGAGTGCCCCAACCCCAAGTCATTCTCACTCCCTGGCCCAATAAATATTCCAGCGTTGTATATAAAGTGAAATGGCTTCATCAGGAGAGACTGAGTTACTAACCCCAGAATAGACGAGTGGTTAGGGCACGAACCCAGGTCTCCCTCATCCCAGGTGCAAGTTCCTGCTCCAGAGCATGGATTTGCACCTGCATTTTCCATATCCCAGGTGAGTGCCCAGCCACTGGGGTATTGTATTTTCTTTTCTCAAATCTCAAACTTTCACAATATGGATTTTTTGTTTTCTGGCCAGTCCTACTGCACCAGCATCAGAGTTAAAAAAAAAATAGCCTAGAGTTGGCCATTACACTTACCTGATGCATCTTTAGAGTACTGTTAGGCATCAAAACAGACAGATTACCATGCCATGGTACTGCCTCAATATTTCCGTTTGCCAGTATACCTACATGGGTATGTCTACACTGCATCTAGGGTCCATGAGTCTAGGGTGCATGAGTCTCCAGCCCAAGCCCTTATGCTCCAATTAGCTGGACTGATGCTAGCAGGCTAAAAACAGCTGTATAGAGATTGTGGCTAAGGCTGGTGCTCTGGCTCTCAATCCTGGGGGACAGGGCTTGTGAGTCCCAGCAGCAGCCTGAGCTCCAACATCTACACAGATATGTTAGCATGTGAGCCCCTCTAGCACAAGACTGTGGACCTGGGCTGGAAGGGTCACTCCCAGTTGCAGTGTAGATGTATCCTTAGATGATACCTCAAAGGGGGAGGAGAAGCAAGAGACTTAAAAATAAAGATTTGTCATACTATATTAGTTAGATACTGCAAGCTTGTATATACTAAGCCACATGAACTTCCAAGAAAGCATTTATGTGCTTATGGCTAAGGGTATGTCTACACTACCCGCCGAATCAGCGGGTAGTGATCGATCTATCGGGGATCGATTTAGCGTGTCTACTGTAGACACGCTAAATCGATCCCCGATCGCTCTGCCATCGACTCCTGTACTCCACCACGGAAGCGGAGTCGATGGGGGAGCGGCGGCAGTCGACCCCGCGCCGTGAGGATGCAAGGTAAGTCGACCTAAGATACGCAACTTCAGCTATCTTCCCCCTCCCAGTGTAGAACAGGCCTAACAGTTGAGATCAAAGGAGCATCATAAAACAAACAAACATGGTGGTTCTATTTAAAAGAATGAGCTGTAAACATAGAAAAATCTACATAATTTTTTTATGGAATTTTTCTTTAGAATCTTAACAGAATTCAGATATTCTAAATGTCTGCCATTACTAAAGTCATTAAGTGGCCTACAGTATTTCAATGGTTGTGACTTCTTTGTCTCTTGGCCAGTGGCCAAGCAAATTAGCCATCTTCCCACTTTACAGCCATTACAATCATTTTTTCATTTGATTTTTTTTTCTTTCCACAAATCAGGCAGCTTAACTTGCAGTGCATCCCAAGTTCCAACTTTTTCAGGGAATAGAGGTTAAATCATTGGTTTTGCTCCTACTACCTTAATGGGGGTTTGATGAGACTTGGGGTTTGAGCCTTTGGTTTTTTCACATCCCGTGATGCACTCTTTTTTTAAAGATCCCATTGAAATGAAGCATATGTCTACAGTGTAATAAAATGTTTGTGGCTGGTCCATGTCAGCTGACCCCGGCTTGGGCTGTGGGGCTATAAATTTGCAAGCAGGGAGGGTCCCAGGGCCCAATCCCAAACCTCTACGCTACAGCCTGAGCCCAAATCAGCCGTAGGTGTGTTATTGCAGTATGGACATACCTACATGGTGTATTTAACAGAACTGGGAAACAGGAGTTCACACTGCGCCTATACACAGCTCCACTCATCCAGAAGGCCCAGCCCATGTCTGATGTGGGCACTGGGAGGATCTGCATGAGCAGGAGAGAGGAATCCTCCCCTTGTTGCCCAAGCTATAAAGCTCCTTGAGTGACAGGAGTAGCATCCATAGCTGTAGGTCACTGTTTCTGTGGGGATATACGAGTCAGAGGGATCTATGAAGTAGCTCAGCATTGATCCATATGGAAGGAACCCCTTGCAGAGCTGGGCTTTGCATTCAGGAGTGTACTTTCCCTGTATCTTTATCTCTCATGCACTCCTCGTCTTGCCCAGCACAGTAACTCATACTGCATTATTTCCCAGCTATCATGTGATCCATCTACTTTACTGTCTTACTGCTTCACCCTGGAGAAAGAATGAGATAAATGTTCTACTTGCCTAAAAAAAAGTTACTGGAAAAAGTCACACCCTTGCATTTCATCATTAGCCTTTATAATGTGCCACCAGCTTCTGAAATAAGAGCTACACAGTAGCTCTTAGTTTTCCCACTAGTCTAATGAAAAAAGACGTGCAGAATTCACTTGACTAATTATTTTTAGCCAGCAGCAAATGCAGTGGCCTTGCTAGGTAAGGCTGAAAGAGACTGAAATAAATGTTATGTATATGGACGGCCTATATCAGCTTCAAAAAGCCCTTTGTTTTCTAGGAGCCTGAATCCCTAGGGCATTTAAAAAAACACAACCCTTTAGAGACATTCTATTAACTACCCCGCCAACACAGCACATTAAATATCTGCACTGCCTAAATGAGAATTAAAAATGAATTGACCTTGGCATTACCCATAATTGTAAGACGGTACCAATTAGGAGATCCTGCCCCGCCTTTTGGAAATGCTCATTCATCATAAGGGCCATACACTCTTTCTATTCCAAAGGCTTTCTCCTTTTTAAAGAGAATTCCCAAGGCAAGAATATTTTTTTGGCTTTTGCCAAATCTCTTGCTTTGCTCTTATTCTGAGGTTTGCTGCATCTGTTTTAGGCAAAATTGTATGTGTCTGTCCATCTGTGCATCAGCATCCTCCCTCACACTCTTAAAGCTAGAACTATATTAGTTAAACAGTCTTTTCAAAAACATTCAATGTCCACATTCAATATTTTTTTCTTGTGTGATATGAAAGAGTACCCCACTAACTTGAAATAATAGAGCTGGTTGGAACATATTTGACTTGATGTATTTTCATCAAACTGTGCTCTTTTGTCTAAACCAAAATGTTTCAAGGAGATGTATCTGTTTCAGCAAGGTTTTCTATGGGAAGGTTTCTAAAGTTTCTCTGGTTGCTTCTGACGTAGGGTGACCAGATGTCCCGATTTTATAGGGACAGTCCCGATTTTTGGGTCTTTTTCTTATATAGGCTCCTATTACCCCCCACCCCCTGTCCCGATTTTTCACACTTGCTGTCTGGTCACCCTATTCTGACGAGAGAGAGAGAGCGGGGTGGGGGGTGGTAGTGAGGGAATCGAAAACCCTGACCGTTTTGATAAAAAAAAGGACACTTCAACACAATTCTGTTTTTGCAAAAACATCGTTTTATTTTAATCTATTCAATGTGGAACAAAAACAAACTTTGAAACCCTTTCTTTTCCCCCTTCAAAAGTTTGTCATGAAACAGAATTGTCTTATCTAATAAGGCAGAGATGAAGGAGTTTGACAATTGTAGGGTTTGTAACTAATGCCATATCAAGGGGATAGCTAACAGAAAGACCACCTGTCTTGCATTAGAAATGTTGGGAACTTGAATATTGTATCAGACTGGTAGTTGGTCTAGTTTAGTAGCCTGTTACAAACAGTGGCTGGTAGTGGATGATTCAGAGGAGATGCAAGAAACCCTGTTGGGGGATAAGCAAACCCCATATAAAGTTCCCTCTTAGCCCCCAGTAGTTAGAGGTTGGCATGTGCTCTGAAACATGGCTTGGAGCAGGAGAGTCCCACTGTTTTGCCAACTAGGGTGGAAATTTGTTTTGGTATTTTTGTCCCCCGCTCCTTAAGCAGCTGAGCAAGAGGAGAGGAAGAACAACCCATAGCCAGACAATTTGGGGAGATCGGCTCAGCTCCAAAAAAATTAAATAAAATAAAACAGCCAGCCAATCAGAGTGGCACAGTGGGCTGGAGCTCCCTGGAAGAGGGCACCCTCAGGGCGACCACCCTGTCTGCTCCTAGAACTTGCCCTGGCTTGGATGCATGGGCTAGAATTTTAACATTAGGCACCTAGGGAAGTCAACAGAGGTAGGGCCCCTAACTTCCTTATTGACATTTTCAAAACCAGAAATGGGCTATTGCTTTAATTAAAAAAAAGCAGTGAAAAGAAACGCCTATAGATATGTTTCTATCATATAGATCTATACTCAGGGACTTGCAGAGAAATGCCAGCAACAGAAAGGACAGACCTGAAAGGCCAAGTGTTGTAACTCATTTTATATGAAGTCGCACAATGCAGTTGGTGTCCAGATCTGCTCCCCTCTCTGGGCATGAAATGCCCTTTATGCAGTGGAATCATTATAGCATAGAGCAGGACTTGGAATCCCCCCACTTGTCAGCAACGCTCTCTGGGGGATCAAGTGTGGAGAGGGTGAGCCAGTAGGTCTCAGATTGTGTGGATCCTCAGGCCAAATCCTCTCATGAAGGAGATGCACAGGACAGACCTTCTACAAAGGGCTCAGCTGCCAAAGAGCTCAGTCTGACTTGTGTGGGAGGCCAGGGGGGTCCTGTTCTCCTTCACTGCACTGGCCTGAGGGGGGGAGTCTGTTCTCCCATCACCCAAGAAAATTCCCCGTGCAAGCCTGTTGATGTAGGAGACCAGGATCTGGTCGTTGGGCTTTGCTCGGCTTCACTGCATATTTCTGAGAAAGAAAGTAAGTCTTATGGTGACATCATTGTCTTTGTAGAAATGTACAGGTGGCCTCCGTTCTGAAGACTTCCCTGTGATGAGGAAATTGGATTACGTGGTGGTAGTTTTTAGCCTGGAGATGTTTTTTTTAAGAAACAAGAGTTTGCTGCTGTATTTAGACAATCTCTGCTCACCAGATTCTCGGTACAGTATATCGTGGTAGCCTTTCTCTTTGGTTTAAATCCAATGAAAAGGGTTTTTATGGCAATGAATTCCAGTGGGTATAGAACAACTATGCTGTTTGGCAAAAGATGTGCTGTTTATTGAAAATAAATCCCAGCGCTAAAATAACAGGGATGCTGTAGATTAAAACTGAACTGCCTCAGGAGACTTGTAGAGAAGGGATCCGGGAAAAGACTGACAGCTTTTTGACAGGTATAGTTAAGTGTGTCAATGTTGGTACTGGATTTTCATACTAATTTTCTTAGTGGGTGCATAATGTACTTGAAATATAGAGGAATAAATGGAGGTGGGGGAAGACCTCTTTTCTACACATGTGGACCAGAGGGGAAAACAAACATGCTGGCTTATGTAAACAGAAGATCAATATTGCTTGTGTCTAGATTATGTACAGAAACTATCTATTCCCAGCACTTGCAGATATATTATGCACGTTTAGCTCAAATATTTGCATCCCACCCAGTATTATGTTAATTTCATAAGTAGTAGTGTGTAGTGTTACAGGCATTTACCCATGCTTCATTTATTTCATTTGGATACAGGCCCTGGATGTGAATTGTGAGCAACAGGATGAATTTGAAATGAAGCACTGGTGCATTACACCAGCTGAACACACTTCTACTCAAACACGCAAAACTGTTAACATCACTGTGAGCTATAAATGAGAGACATTCTTTCCCTTTATCAATGTGCCTGATTGTGCAGATTAACAAAGCGATTGGCTCCTTCTCCCATTCCCCTGCAGCACCTCCCAATTATAAACACACTCATAAAAATGATCCGGCATGGATAATTCCATAAACAAAATTAGAATGGTCTATTATAAAAGCATGGTTCAGTGAAATTCCATGAAGTACATTTTTAGTGCTGCCTTCGAAGCACTGTGTCGTTTGGTAACTATTGTTTGCTCTGGTTTGGTTATCTCATAGCCTCAGAACACTTATAGTGTTTGAGTGCTTTGAGATCTACTGATGGAAAGCACCGTATAAGAGCTAGGTTTTATTAAAACTAGGAATGTGATATAACCAAAAGCTTGTGGAATTTTTGGTTCCGGATCTGACCATTGTGGCTTGAAACCAAATGAGTTAAAATAATTCCTCAGACAGGTGAATAAATTGGATATATGTAAATTAATATATATTAATTATATAAATTGAAACGAATAGATTATGTATAAATTAAAATAAGTCATATAGTTAGGTGTATTTTTGAAAGTACTTATGGGCATCTAAAAACGCATCCAGATAAATATGTATTTGCAACATGACAATTTGTCAGCCAAAGCACAGATTGATACTTTAGCCAAGTATTAGATCAAGTAAGTATTTCCAAACAATAATTCCTTGAGGCAGAGAGTTCTGCAGATAAAAATGCATTGTGTAAAATTTATATTACAGATAAAATTGAAAGCCAATTAAAATTAATTGCATTTTCTTGTAGTAGGATGTCAAAGCCCCTCATTTAAAATCCTCTTGTTGTTTTATTTGGTGAAAGGGTAAATAGGAGCATATAATGTTCTTTTCCTTCCCATTCCATATAACTATCATTTCCTCTCTAAAGTAAGCACTCCTACCCTCTTCAATCTGTCCTCAAACGGAGGTCTCTTGATGCCACTACATGTTTTCATCGCCACTCTGGACCCTTCTGTTTCTGCTATCTCCCAGGTGAGTGGCTGCCATTGGCTTGTATATAATAGCTTTGTAATATCTTCAGTATTTTCTATCCTTTTTCTTTTCTACGTTCTAACACTTGCTTTCCTATTTGACTGACACTGTGCATTGAGCTGTCCGCAGTGACACATAGGTCTATTTACTGTGTCCTGGATTCGACATGAACTTCAAATCAATGTCTGTAGTTCATATTATTCCTACAGTGTAGGAATGCAAGAAGAGACCTTGCATTTGTCAATGCTGAATTTCATCGACCCTCATGCCGCCCCTTCACCCAGCTCTGTTTTATAGTTTGAGCATTCCAATGGTTTAGAAAGGCACAATTTTTCGTTACACAGGCTATGCTGAATTATCCCTCTTTATCACCTAAGTGTCTTATTGTTCTGTTTTAAATGTTCATTTCAACCCTTGCCTATTCATAATTCCCAGCATCAAACCTCATGCCTTCTTTATCTAAAGATAGGTACAACATTTGTACCCAGTGTAGTTATAATAGGTAACTTCAAAGAGAGATTGCACATTTTGCTTTGTTACTGGCTCAGCCACTTCCTTGTTCACGTGAAGGGGTTGTCTGAGATAGCAGGGGATCAAACCTGACAGCTGAGGAGATCCCTTCTAGTCTTATGTGCTATGTTTTATGTTATTTCAGAAGTCTAGTGGATCCTATCCCAGTCATACTTCACTTTGTTCCCAGACAACTTCTTGACACCTCGAGGCATTTTTGAAGATTATTTTTATAATCTGAAAAGACAGAATCTGGGATAGTCCCCTCAAGTCTCCTTGCATCCTTCATGGTGAAAACTGATGCATAGGAATCATTTAGCTGCTCTGCAATGAGCTTTTATTCCTTAATTGCTACCTTAATTCCCTGGTAGTCTAGCAGATCCTCCAACACTCTCTGCTATATTAGTAAAATAGGTTGTCACCTAAGCCAGCAAAATCTTCAGTAATGACTTGGCTGTGGGAGAAATTCTTTCTTTGCCATCCAGGGTAAGGCTCTGATGGATCTGAGCAACAAAACAAACAAACAAACAAAAATACCAACAAAAACCCAAACAAACAAAAAAACACCACAAAACTAACTCTGCTATGAGTCCAGAGGCCCAATTCCTCTGTTGCACTTCCCTCATATGATGCTCACCCCCCTTAACATCTCACATACTTTCTGTTGATTTGTAATTAACTAGTGCACATAAAAGGTAGCTAAAGTAAGAGGTCAATCCCTGTTTGGTTTTTAACTGACTAGGGCCTTGATCCCACAATGGATTCAGTGTGGGCAGAGGGCACTGAAACCTTGGGACCGAGGTTTGTCTCCTATTTTAGGCCCAAATTTCCAGTGCACCTTTAGGAATTCACTTCAAAGGTTTTGGGTCCTATCAGAATGTTTCATTTGATGCAACTGAAATATTTTGTTCAGATTTCAACCTTTTTTAACATTTTAAAAATGATTTTAATAAAGAAAAGAATTCTACCTTGAAAAGTCACTTCAAAATGACAATCAAAATGTTCCATTCTGAAAATGCTGTTTCATTTTTTAAACAAAACTTAATTGAATTCAACACAGTTTTTCTAAAGGATCAGTGTAAATGAAAACAGCCTTTTTTATTAAAAAAAAAAAAAGTTTCAACAAAAAATTTCTGACCAGCTCTACTCTGTACAGGTGACCTTTGTTGACTCCAATGAGGCTTTGCACAGATGCAGCCCTCACTAGAGTTGTATTCAAGTCAATGAAGATCTGCCTGTTAGAGTTACTAGCAGCATCAGGGCCTAAGACTAATAAGCCTGTGAGGATATTGAGGTTTTGTGATCAGTTAGTTCTCATGCTGCCTGGACAGCACAGAGGCCAGCTAATGCATTATGTGCCTCCATGATATCCTGTCCTGAACCAAATCTGGTGCGTTAGGCGTTGGAATGCCTGGAAGGGACAGGTGTATGATGCCATCTATCCATCATGTTTTAGGTCTTCTGGGGTCTTTTCCATTTTGCTTTCATTGGGTCAAAGTCAAAGATGATTCTCGCAGGGAAGTTGGTAGACATTAGTAGCAAATGACCATACCACCTTAGAGAGCGTTGGAAGATTGTTTGAGAAAGTGAGACCTGTTTACTTAGAGAATGGATCTCTTCATTTGACTTAAATTCAAACCATTTGATGGCTTTGATCGCTTGGAGAAGTTTCATCTGAATGCTGTCCAATTTCTTTTCAATCTGGATAGTGAAGGGCCAAGTTTCAGTCCCATAAATCAGCATACTGACCACCAAAGCTTGGCATATCCTCAGTTTAATCTCTCTACTTATCAAGGTGTTTGATTTGTGAAAGATGTTCTGTATGAAATGCATTACAAATGATGCTTTTTGCAGTGTAGGCCTCAAGTTCTCTCTCGATGTTGTGGATAACATGGGCGACAGAGTCGAATTAGGTGGAATCATTGACGAGTGCTACTGGATGCTTGTCAGCTAAGATGCTAGAGCCTGCAGCATATTGGAAGTCACTGACTGGAAGAATTATTGTTTTGGCCCAATTAACTTTCAGGATGTCTTCTGCTGCTGAACTTCCCAGGGCTTTATGTGCCACAAACAGCTTGTCCATTCAGTATTGCACTGGCTGTCTCAATCATACTGACACGTCTCACCTGTAGTCAGCCTAACCACCTGTGCCAAATGCCCCATACAAGATAGCTCAAACCTTCTCAGAATGGGTAGAGCTCACCTAGGGTTCGCATGTTTTCCTGTGACATCCACACCTAGGGTTGGATGGGCTAGCAACCCTCCATGCAAAACAAAGTGTTATGAAAACCATAAATGTGTTTTCCTCAGCTCAACCTGATTCATTACCTATTAAATGAATCTTCATAAATAGGAGTTTTTATGTATCGGAACATACTAACTTTGAATACGGAAGGCTTATCAGAGAAATGTCCAGGTTAAAGATCTCAATTGTTGTCCTCACAGAAACCCACCTTAAAGATGGCAATGAGGAAAGAATAGGTGATTAACATCTTATGCGATCGGGTGCTTGGGATATGAGAAAGGCAAGAGTGTGACTTCTCCTCAGGTGTCATCTCTGCAAATTTATCTGATCATTTCACCAAATTTCCAGTCTCCTACTTAAGGCCCAGCTCCAGCACAAGCATGGGAGATGAACAATTATTCATTGCTATGGAACAACCAGCGAAGCTTCTGATGAAACCATGACAGACTCGTACAATTAACTCAGCCCTCTTCTTTCAACTATCTCAAATTATGATAGGATCACTCTCTTTGGTGACTTTAATGCTACTGTTGATAATGTGCATGGAGGATGGAAAAAGTTTGAACCTGTTACACCGAATAGCTTAAAGGACAATGGCAAACACCTTTTGCAGTTGTGTGTTTTTCTCATGGACTTGTCATTATGAACACCTGGTTTCATAGGATGCAAATTATCCAGTTTACTTGAAAGAATGACTGGCCATATAAAGAAGATGATTAAGTTGTAATCTCTCATTGCTGGAAATTGTCCATCAGCAACTTCAGAATTTATCAATCTGCCAAGCTTGGTAATACCAACCACAAAATAATCTCTGAAAAATAATGTCTTGGACTAAAAAGCAGAGGCAAAGCAATGATTGGAGTGTTCAAGTGAACCAGGAAAAAAAACAAATAAGTCTGGGATGTTAAACAACTGCATTCCCATCTTCATCTTCAGCCTTGTCCACGCCTCTCATTGCACAGAAAGATGTCTTATTCGAGATTGAAAGCTTCTTAACTTTAGTTAGTTTAGCTTATACATTTAATGATCTTCAAGTCTAGACAGCTGCTGTGTTTGGGCAGGGGGAATTCCTTTTAGATGGTTCTTTTGCATTGGGGAGGACAGAGGAATAGAGGGTTTTCATGTGGTGATTTTTTTTTTTTAAACATAAAAACAGTTTTAATTACATAGCCTCTATTTGCTCAGGATATGTTGCTAAAATGAGGGCATTATGGGACAGCTGTTTAGTGTATTTTGCCTTTGAGGCTCTGTAATTACAGAATGTTAACGGGTTCTTTTACATTTTAAAAAGTGTTACCTTTCTGATATGACTCTCTTCTCACTGCGTCAGGTTAAACCTGTCTGTCACACTGCAGATTGCCTTGCATCAATCTATCTTTCCCACCTTACTAGTATTTCTCCTTTCATTATCTCTTGTCTTTTAAACATCTCTGGCTAGATTACTGTCTTTTGCTTCCCTCTGATAACATCTAATGATGACTTCAGGGGAGAAAAATAACTATCTTGGATATATCTTAATCCTCAACTTTATCACCTTTGGTTTTTTAAAATTTGCCAGACTAGCCTTAAAAGTTTCTGTTATCACATTGTGCTATATTTATCAGTAATGACTTGATTGGGAACAATTTTGCTCTCAGGAAAGTTATTGTGCAACTGATGTTAACAGCACACACACACACACACACACACAAAAGGCAAACTGCATGTAATAAATCCTTTCTCTTCACCACTTCTCATAGCCATAGGTCTACAGGATATTTATGGACCTCTGCTGGAAAGTGTGCTCTTGGGAGAAAAAAAGATAGTGCCTTATATTTGTTTTTTTTTATTTATAGCGGAGATTTTGGAGACTTGCTTGGGGTTCGTTCTGAAAATACCAGCAATGTGCTGCAGCGAGAGTCAGACTCCTAGCCATGGAGGCCATTTTGGAAAAGAAACATTTTTTTTCATTCATAAAGGCTACTGCACTAATGCCCCATTGTGGGCCAGATCGTGCCACCCTGGCTCACATTGGGTAGTTCCTTCCTTATACCCATTGATATCAATGGGATTACTTATTAAGTAAGGTACTACCCAAATAGAATAAGTAGTAGAGTCTGGCTCCAAGCCTCATATGTCCAGATTGCACCACACTTATTCTTTCTTTAAATAGGGGCTTACTGCCTGAGTAGTCCCGTTGGTTTAGATGGGGCTGCTAATGGAGGTAAGTGTACCACTCAGCATAAGTAAGGGTGCAAAAATTAGACCCTTAATTTGTTCACCAGCTGATGAGGAGTAGCAAATTTAAAATATCCAATGATCTCTAGAAAGTGCCCACCCAGGGCCGGCGCTCCCATTAGGCGACCTAGGCGGTCGCCTAGGGCGCTGCTATTTTTGGGGCGCCTGCGCCCCCGCCGCCCGTAGAAATTTGGGGGCGGGACCTTCCGCCGCCTAGGGCGCCGGCAAAGCTGGCGCCGCTACTGTGCCCACCCCTCTTCCTAGAACTCTGAATGAATATGGAGTTCCTTTAATCTCATTGTGTAGTTGAGCTGGTGGAAGACTCTTCCAGGCCCACTGTGTTCCTCCTTAAGGCTTTTTTCTTACGTGCTTTTAAGAGCCAGATTGCACCTCAGTGTGAGTAAGAGATTCAATTACTCGCAAAATGGTCCCATTGAAGACACAATTCCTTAACTGAAGGTTGTTTTTTGAGTCTTCTGATGGAAGATGATGCACCTCTTTTTAAAATTGGGTAAACTAGATTTCATATCACTTTGTTATTGTTATGCAAAATGAAGAGAAGCATGGCATAAAAGGAGACTATCTGTTGTTTTTAGTCATATATTCTGCTCCTTCTCCTCCAACAATCAAGATAAGGAAAGGCAGAACCATCAAATGTATCTTAAATTTTTCTCCTGGTTTTTGCATCTTTGTTAAAAAGCTGGGAGTCTAGTAGCTATGTAACATGGAAAAATAGTTTCAAATACTAATAAATTCTAACTTTAAACTAAATTTCACATGTATACCCAGAGGACTCCCCTTGATGTAAATTTCCACTGGCCACTGATGACTTTAAATGCTTTCTTGGAATTATGGTACAAGTGGCAATTTCACAACCTTTTCTTTTCCTGAAGTATTCAGACAGATTACATTTCTCTTAAGCGTATTTGAAATTTGCTGAAAAACTTTTATCAATATTTCTTCTGCTTAGTTAAAAGTTGTTAAACAGGCCTATCTTGAAAAAAGGAATGCCTGTTACCTCAGTTTACATATAAATAGTAAACAGGGTCCACAAGACAGGAAGGGGACGAGATGGCCAGAAACAGAGCTATTTGCATTTAAGCAAATGGGGGAGGGGGAGAGGAAAGAGCATGGAGACTCCATGTTGCCTTCCTTATCCTTCAAAATAAAGTTTATTCAAGTAGTAACCCTCAGAAGAATCCATTTCAAAGATTCACTGAACTATAAAAGAAAGGGGCAGAGACTCCAAGTTCTGTTGCACCTAAGCAGACAAAGGCACAAGCACCTTTGGGCCCATAGGAAAGACCCTGACAGAGGAAAGGGTCAGTCATCATCTTTCTGGAAGTGTGGGTGAGAGAGGCCATCTTAAACAAAAGCCTTAAATCAAAACTTGCTAGATTGTGTTAGTCTTTTAGATGCACTTTTATTTGCTTGTAACCATTTTTAACTTTCTTGTATACTTGAATTCACTTAAACGTCTATCTTCGGTTAATAAACTTGTTTAATTTTTAATCTAAACCAATTCAATGCTGTGTTTAAACAGAGCGGTTTGGTAACTCCAGTTAAAGTAACAAACTGTTGCATATTAATTCCTTACAGAGGCAACCAATCTTAATATCTGAATGTCCAGTCCTGGACATTGCAGAGCACATATTTTGGGGAAAATCCAGGATTAGGAATGTGTTGGGGTCACCCTGCAAGTAGTATTCAGGGCTGGTGGAAGCCAGAGTATGGTGTGGAGCTGTAGACAGTCAGCTGAGGTCAGAGTTGTTGAACTAGGACTGTCTAACACGGAGATATTCAGGGTGTGACCTGCATGCTGGTGGGCTGGTTGTGAGCAGCCCAGGTTGTGAGCTACAACAGCAAAGCATTGTGAAGCACTTAAGGTTATGGGGCAGGCAATGGCACAACCCCTCACTGGTCTGGATTGCACCCCAGAAGGCAATGTTTGTTTTTCTCAAGTTTCTCAAACTTGACTGCAAATATATAGTAACTGCCAATCCATATGTTCCTTGCTTAGGGTAAGAACCACTACCTGATTATGCCTATGGATGTCATGATGAACCAGAACTTGTTTATCTTCTTGTTGTCTGTTATACTAGGTACTGTACAGATAGAGTTCCAGTCCCGGAGAGCACACAATCTAGAATTTAGACAACAGGCATCAAGTGAATAAACTGAAATGGTAGAAGGAGGTGAAAAGACAAGGTAGCAATAGAGAGGTATGTTTGTGTAGGTTATTAGTCATAGTTGATTCAAGAGTCACAGGTGGTCTCCAAGGAGGTGGTGGTGATGCGTAGGTATCAGGGCAAAAGTAGCTCTTAAGGATGGATTTAAGTGGTGACTGAGCACACATTTGTTCCAGTAGTTGTTCCATTAAAGTCTTTGGGGTACTGTAGTGAGTAAGAAAAACAGGAATTGACTCATAATTAGTATTGATTCACAAAGCAGCCAGGCTGCCTTTTTATCACACAGTCCTTAGAGCGGAAAGTCCCATTTGTTTCAATAGGAGTTTCATGACAAGTCAACACAAAGGTTATTTTTCCTTTATTTTCTATACCTCTATAACGTGAAAAACAAATGCCTCTGAAGCACAATGTGGGATTGTAAAGTGAGAATGTAGGTTTGGGGCCTTAGATGGCAGGGAAGAAACTGCTCCCCTTCCACCTCTGCAGATTGGCCAAGTGCATTTGAGTATTGCTGGGTGGGACAGTAAAAGTAATCTGGCATAAATAAGTATTTTGGACCTCAAAGCCATACCTACCGCCTTCCCCATTGTCACACCCAGAACACATCCACAGCTGCCTCTGCTGACCGCATCAGTGCTAGTCAATCAAATAAGTCATTCTATTCAATCAGTAAATCTTGTGCCTTGCTTTGCAAATGCACACTTCATCTTGATCCTGCCTAATTTTTCATCCCGAGAATTCATCTCAGTCCACTAAACATTTTCTTTGCAATGAAAAGCACAATCTATGGTACTCTGTCCTTCCTTGCTGGGGCCAGAATAGAGGGTTGATTCCCCCACCCCTTTACTACAGAGGCCAGGTGATGAGCTTGAGGACAGAGTTCTCTCCTTTTCTTCTGGGGTCGGAGGAGATAGACTGCTGATGGGTCAGGAGTGTTCTCAGCCTCCCCACTCAAACCTGGATAGCAGAGACCCCCAAGCCACGGGTGGCCAACCTGAGCCTGAGAAGGAGCCAGAATTTACCAATGTACATTGCCCAAAAGCCACAGTAATACATCAACAGCTCCCCCCCGCCCCCAGTGCCTCCCACCCACCGGCAGCTCCGCCGATCAGTGCCTCCCCCTCCCTCTGTCCCCGCACCTCCCAATCAGCTGTTTTGTGGCATGCAGGAGGCTCTGGGGGGAGGGGAGGAGTGAGGGTGTGGCAGGCTCAGGGGAGGGTGCGGGAAGGGGTGGAGTGGGGGCAGGGCCTGTGACAGAGCCAGGGGTTGAGCAGTGAGCACCCCCGGCACATTGGAAAGTTGGCGCCTGTAGCTCCAGCCCTGAAGTCAGTGCCTATACAAGGAGCCGCATATTAACTTCTGAAGAGCGCGGAGCCACAGGTTGGCCACCCCTGCCCCAAGCATATTCTCCTCTCTTCCAATTCCTGTGACCTAGGGAAGCAGGATGAAGTATGCTCAGGTTCGAAGATAGTATTACAAAAGTGTTTGTGCACTTCTAGCTGCAATCAGTTTTTGTACAAGGATTTTGTACGAGGGTAGAGCTGGGAGATTGTTTTAATAAACTTTCCATGAATATCTATTCTAACTTCTAAAAAACTCTCTGATTCTGCTGTAATCAAGTCTCCTTTGTGTCGCATTCTGTAAAAATTCGATTGCATTCGTTTATGGCAGTAATGATCACGGTAACAGTGGAAAACTAAGCAGGTATCAACTTATTTTGGGGAAGTGACTTGTGAGCTCATAAATGTAGGTGTTCACATCAGAAATCAGATTCTGAAGAATTGTGGCCATCCAAACCGGGAACAGAACCAAATTGTGTGTGTCCAGTCACAACCAACCTATGCTGTTCACACACTAAATATTCAAGGAATTGCTCACAAACCAATCTACAGGCCAGGAATTATTTTCAGAGAGTGTGGTGAATAATTAATGAGAACTGTTCAATTAATGAGTGACCTGTTCAAAGGTATTTTGCTAAGAGAGATGATGTTCATGGAATTAAATTATTTTTTATGAATGATTTGCCTAGTTAGATAATTGGATCTCAAAACTGACCCAATAAACTTACCTTAAAAATATGAAGAATCTAGCATCTGGAAGCTTTTTGCATTTTGTGAGGGAGTAAGGAAAAGATAGTGATGAGGTTGTTGGAATATATGTGCCCTTTCTTTAAGGTTTCTTTGCCTAAGACTCAATAGGCTGCTTTTGGATATTTGGAGCTTTTAAGTTTCTTTTCATCTGGCAACCCTGCTGATAAGAGCTGCAGAAGGAACATTTGTTACTCAGTAGTTTTATGAACATGTGAAGAGCTTTCAGACACTTTCCATTTTATCTTTAATTTGCTGCCTTTTGATAATACATATTAACGTTATATTTTGTAGAAGTATTTCCAACTGTTTAATGTTACCTTTTTTAATAANGAAAGATAGTGATGAGGTTGCTGGAATACATGTGCCCTTTCTTTAAGGTTTCTTTGCCTAAGACTCAATAGGCTGCTTTTGGATATTTGGAGCTTTTAAGTTTCTTTTCATCTGGCAACCCTGCTGATAAGAGCTGCAGAAGGAACATTTGTTACTCAGTAGTTTTATGAACATGTGAAGAGCTTTCAGACACTTTCCATTTTATCTTTAATTTGCTGCCTTTTGATAATACATATTAACGTTATATTTTGTAGAAGTATTTCCAACTGTTTAATGTTACCTTTTTTAATAAAATGGGTTAAGACAGACATGGGAGAATGTGAGAAGAGACAAATACACAGGTGACCAATTAAGATATCTTTGGACAAAAAGATAAAACATTAACTCTTCTAATGCCATGTCTACATTTGATTGGACCTGTAAGAGTAGCTATGCTGGAGATGTGGAAAATGATGCTTGGTTTGTGAAAGGGCCTTTTGTAATCTTGACCCATGGCAGAAGATAAAGACCTGTCTCTTAGCAATAGGCACCAGTTTGGTGTATTTGTGCTGGGGACAGCATTTGAGCAAAGGAAAAGGCCCTTATTTAATACAGTGACTCTCTTCATCGAGAACAAACTCTGAGGAAGCAATAATCTCTTACGAAATTCACAACAGCTACCTAGATAAGTCAGCCTTCTGGAAAAAAACCATTTGCCCATGAAAGTCACCCTCTGGAGAGCTTATGAGGCCCAGTTATGGTGATTAGAGAACTCTGTTTACCAAGGCAGATGAGTCGTCAGATCCAGTCCGAGAAAAGACGACTAGTTATTGTAAGTGAACAGAAGCAAGTTCAGAAGTGGGCACCTTGTTTATGAAGCTCCTTGAAGGGTTGAGATCTGAACAAAACTGTCTCCTTACTGAGTCCTAGATAGTTGGACAATCAGGGTTGTTAGTATGTGGAGTAACCTCTCAGGAACTGGGCTGATGATTTTTCATGCATTAATAATTTCCCTTAAATTTTAGATAGTTACTGTGTATAAAAGATTCTCATTCATTATGTTTTCAGTGTTTGTCTCCTCATTTTTTATTATCACAATGCATCAATAGTATATATATGGTAAGATCTAATTTTAAAATAGCAGAGATCTTTCATTTCTATATCATACATGAAAGATTATCATAATGAGGAGGAAATATGGCTTCCTTCTAGAGAAACTTTCTGCTGGCAGGAAGCAAGAAATGAAATCCTTGCCAGAGACCCGTTATGGTTTATTATGGCATTGGCTAACTGCAATCGATGATGCAATTATATTTCAATTGGTTTGGAAAGTGAATCTTTTCCATTGACATATGCCAGTTAGTTTTACCTATTGTTAATGAGTTGCAACTCACAACTTCATTTCTTGTCAAAAACTGCTATTTATTTATTTTATTTTGGCAATACTGAATGGAACAAGTTGTAAATAAACGGGTGATTTCTGTCCATTTGTGATCTGAAAAAAACTGCAGATTCAATTATTTCATACAAAACTTTTTGAAGAGCTCTAGTCTCTTAACCCCACTGCAATTATGAGTCAATTCCCTGTGCAGATCAGTTGGGCTTCTTTTTAACTAGGCTGAAAAAGCATTTCAGGAATCATTTAAATGAAGTACTGTACATAAAAGCATATCTCTTTCCAAAGCAAATAGCTGAAAAAGAGGAACGCAGCTGAAACAAGCCTTGTATATATTTCTTAATAATCTCCTCATTGCGATGAAAAGGAATTTTGTATAGTGCCCACCTAAGGAACCAGATTTAAACAAATGTATCTGATCCCTAACCAAACCCTTCTGGACCGAACTCTGCCTCCAGTGGTAATGTATTGTAATTGTGTCTTTGAAGCATGACTCCTTAATTGCTCTTGTCTTGGCGGACATCAGGCCATACCAAAAGCAGATTACTAACTACCCCGTTCCAGTTCATCTGTACTGTTTGGCACATTGGGGGTTGTCAGTTCTACCCACTCCATGCCTCTTTGCCAATTTACTCAAGAACGTATTGGCATAGGAACAAATGGATATAAACTGGCCATGAACAAATTCAGCTGGAAATTAGAAGAGTGGAGTGAAATTCTGTAACAGGCTCCCAATAGGAGTTGTGGGGGCAACAACTTAACTTTTTTCAGCTCTCTTAAAACTAAGTACAATTGTATGGCAGGATTGCTTGTGATGGGAAGGGCAGGGCTCAACAGCCCTGGGGATCACTTCCATTTTATTATCTGCTTAAAGCTCATGCTTCAGAGTTTCAGCCAGCCTCCAGCAGAGGGTCAGGAAGGGAGCTTCCCCCCAGTGTATTCTGGGAAAGTTTTGATCTCTTTCCTCTGAAGCATCAGGGATGGTCATGACTGGAGATGGGACGTTGGGCGGGGTGGGTCAGGGTTCTGAGGTGGCACTGAGCATTCTCTCTCTGAGATGCTTGGCTGTCTGGTTCTTGCTCAGGGTGTAACTGATCACCGTATGTGGGGTCGGGAAGGAATTTTCCCCCAGGTCAGATTGGCAGTGACCTTGGGAGTTTTTCACCTTCATGTGCCACATGTAGGTTGCAGGTTCACTCTGCAGGATTATCTGGGCATATCCCATTTAATCTTTTCCCTGCCACTGCAGAGGGATTCAAACACTGATACACCTCGGACCCACCTCTTCTTTGCTGTGGCACATAATAGTCTAGTCTCCTGTGGGTTGTAATACTTTGATCTTGTTTCCATTGCTGGGTTTAGTGTGCAGGTGGTGTTTGGCAGCCTGTGATATACATGAGGTCAGACTAGATCTAGTTGCTCCTTTTGGCCTTAAATTCCGACTCAGGATGGGTATCGTTTTATGGGAATATGGGGGCTCTCAGGTATGCTAGGCTACAGTCTTCAATTGGCAATAACTTCACTAGGTGTGGCAGTGTGTAGTGGACTCATTTCTGCCTCCAGAATGCTGCAGCTCTTTCTGTGCCTCAGAAAGATGTTCTGCTTCGTTACTAAGCAAGCCCATCAGCTTGAGCACACTACCCATGCTGCCGAGACTGACGCCTGCGATAGTTGTGCATGAGAGCTACACACAATATTGGAAAGGAGCAAAAGCTTCGCAAACCTTGCCTAAAAATAGGATTAGAAATGTGAATAGCCGTCTCGGGAGCCTTGGATTTTATCAGGAGTATCTCTCAAAAGCATAAGAATATATGTTGTTTGTGTTCTAGAAAAAGTTCCTTTGACCTACATAATATTAACATTACAGCTGCGTGGCTATTTAGGACATTCCAGTAGTATTTGCATTAGGGACAGTACTCTGTAGGAACTCTGTCAATGGTCACTCTATAGGGAAAGCTATTTCTCTCAGCTAGTTAGGTTTCTGACACCCTTTTGAATAGTTACTGGCAGGAAAGAGTTTAGCTGTCATAGCTTCGCTGCAGGGATTCAGTCAGCATAAGGATAGCAGAGAGAACCAAGTGCATTAAAATAAATGAAAAGCAACATAGACTAACTTGCCATGCACTTCTTGTCCAATTAGTCCGCATTTTGGTACACTTTTCTGTGCTGTTGCCTTCAGTTTTTTGGTTGCTACTGATGTAACTCCCTGATCTTAATTGTCTTAGTAATGCAAGCTTTGTGTGCCTGATGTTTGGAATCCCTTGGGCAGGACAGATATTTATTACTTCCAAACCATTGAAGGGCAGTTTAGTGATGACTACTGGAAAGTTTCCTATTTGTCTGCCTTTCTGCAAAACTTTTTTTCTTATTTAAATTTATTTTAAATTATTGTAGCCAACAATGAACCCACAACTTGTCTGTGGCATTTGGTGAATTGAAAATACTGAAAAATAACAAATCTACTTAATAAAATTTAAAGCAGTTGGGTTAATCTTAGGTGAAGCTTTATGGGGTTTGTGTAAGTAAATGGTCCCTTTCTCTACTACTTCAAAAAGCAACACAGAGTCCTGTGGCACCTTTAAGACTAACAGATGTATTGGAGCTTATGCTCCAATACATCTGTTAGTCTTAAAGGTGCCACAGGACTCTCTGTTCCTTTTTACAGATCCAGACTAACACGGCTACCCCGCTGATACTCTATTACTTCAGTTATTCACAGCTGGGTTTGAAGGAGCAACCCCTTGGGTGAATTTCTAGCCCTTCTGAAATCAATAGAAGTTCTGCCACTGTCTTTGGTGGGACCAGGATTGCACCACTTGTATATTCATTCCTAGATACAAACGGATGGGCAAAAAGGCAGAAGCCCATCTGCTTAGCAACACAGGTCTCAATGAGTACGTTACATCAGTGTTCCCATCTCTGCATTGGCTTCTTACTGAGTATATAATACAGTTCAAGATCTCTGACCAGATATTGAAGCCGTCTGTGGCATTAGGATACTGAGAAATTGCTTCTTCCTCTTCACTTGTTAAGTCCCATGGCAGCTACTTTTCACTGGAATTGGGAAACTGTGGAGTGATGGAGAGGCCTCTAAGTATGTGAGGAAAAATGTCTACTAGAGTTGGGTCTAGGTTATGGAACTACTGAAATTGATAAATGACCACAGGACTCACTGCATCCAAAGCTAGAGCTGGAAGAAAAAAAGATGTTATGCTGCTTGAAACAAAAATTGATTTGTTTTTTTTCATTTTGAAATAGACTTTTCAATGGGGAAAAACTTCAAAGTGAATCTTTGTTTTTAAAAATCACTTTGCTGAAGGGGAACTACTCATATTTTTACTTTATTTTCCTCTGGGGAGGGAAAAAGGGGGGCAGTTTTAAAAATAAAACCAAAAATAGAATTTCACTCAGTCTTGGAGGGGGGGGGGGGGGAAATCAAAATTTTAGGAAATGTTGTCAAAATGAAAAACTTGATGAAAATGAAACTTTTTTTCCCCCTGAAAAGTTTTGCTGTCATTGAAAAACCCAGTTTTTACTTTGAAAAAATGTGAGCCAGCTCTCTTCAGAACTAAATGTTATCTTTCACTTGGCTTTTCTTCAATAAGGTCTTTCTCACTTATATAGATGTATATGTATGCATACGCTCACCACCCCATCTCACCATGCTTTTACCTGCAAGCAGGGGAAGAAGATAATGGTGTTTCTATTTTTAAATATTTGGGAGATGCTTGGAAATAAAAGAAAATGGCAATTTTTTGTCATGCAAATCAGCAGTTTGAGCTTTGCATACACACCAAGAGAAGATCTGATGACTAAGAAGGAGCTATTTTTATGCAGTCACTTTTTAAAGTGGAACCGATCTTTAATGCACTAGTTAGTCTGGAAGCAAAGTTCCGTTTGAAAAATGGCATTGGCATTCATTGTGCTCAGCCAGTGGGAAATACCTCCCTTTTAAATCTGGAAAATTAAAATAAAGTCACTTTGTAAAAGGACTCCCCTAAACAGTGTGGCTGATGTGAAGGGAAAGCAGGCAGGACTGAATGCTGTCCAGTGATAAGCACCCAGGGAGTTAGAATGTGCTTAACTCTAGTCGATCTGTTGGATCTTGTACTTAACTGTGATGCTTGAAGTAAGTGCCTTTCCCAGGCCTGAGGAGGAGCTCTGTATATCTCGAAAGCTTGTCTCTTGCACCAACAGAAGTTGGTCCAGTAAAAGATATTACCTCACCCACCGTCTTTCTCTAATATCCTGGGACTGACACCGCTACAACAACACTGCATATAACTCTAATACAGACAGACAGAGAACAAGGGAGAGTAAGGATTCCTACCCAGCTGCATTAGGGCTTTCTGGATCATTATACTTGGTGCTTGGAGGAGTCTAGGGGCTTGTTCTTCCCTTGAATAAATGAAAGGAAACTAGGGGTCCTGATTTTATAGGGACAGTCTCGATATTTGGAGCTTTTTTTTGTATGGGCTCCTATTACCCCCCCTTCCCCTGTCCCGATTTTTCACACTTGCTATCTGGTCACCCTATAGGAAACAGGCAGACCTATGACTCCACACACCTCATGCAAAAGCCAGAGTGTCACATCTGGGGCTTGCATGGTCAGGCCTGCTGGTCGTGGCTGCTGCCAGCCTCCGGGGTGTGGGTCAGAACCAGGGTCAGAGTCTGAGTGGTAGCCTGAGGTCAGGGTCCTAGTATCAATGTGAGTGGACACAGACTCTTCCTGGGTTTAAATAGGGCATCTGGAGCCATTGGGGTTATAAGGGAAACAGTTCATCCTTCCAAGGTGGTACATCCAGTGTGTTGATCTTCACAGAGTCTATGTGGTAATGCACGCAGCCCTACCATGGCTACGGGCTAGTGACGTAGAGGCGTTCAGCCATCCCACAGATGCAGGTTGTAGTTTCATCCCCTCAGAACCTCAAACAGAGGTGCAGAATATGCTGTTGCCAAAATAAATAATAGGCTCCGCCTTCCCCCTCCCACCCAACCGACAGCAGAGCAGGGCAACCCTGGAAGCAATTGCAGTTCTGAGGGGTGTCTGAGACATAAAGCCTTCTAGTGAGCCCGCGGGATAGGTTGTGCTTACATGCTGCTCTTTGCTCAGGGCCGCCCAGAGCTCAATCTAGTCTTAAATAAAGAGTATAAATACTATTTTAGAGATGGCAAAACAAGAAGCACGGCCCATCTTGTGTGTTTGTTTTTTTCCTCTTGAGTCCCCTAAAAAGTCTTCAGTGCTCCGAGAGCAGACAGGAGAGTCCCAAACAGCATTTCTTTTCTGAACATTCTTTGAACAGTGGAGGGGGAAGGTGAGAAAAGGCCTGTAACAGAGATTTAAGTGGTTGGGATTTGTTGTAAAACATCCAAGAGGCAAAGAAGGGAAGAGGTTGGGAAACCTCAAAAGGGAACTTCTAAGAACTGCTGATCTTTCTTACCCCCACTCCCATCTTCAAAAAAACACATAAGATGCAGAGTTATGTTCCCAATGTGATGTTGTTGAGAGCAGGCAGGTATGGTGAGACTCTTGAGAGTGAAAATAAAAAGAGCATGTAGAGCCTCTTTTCCCCTTTGGCAGTTTATTTTGGTTTATTGTATTCCTGTGACTGGAAGGAAAATGGGGGGGAAATGTAATCGGAAAGGAAAACAACACAACAGAGGCTTGTCCAGAGCCACTTTGTAAGCTACCTGGAAAGTTTGATTGACGGGCCCTCAGTTGTGCTATTTCTGTTACGTCTACACTATAATGACACTTCAGAACTGCCAGCAACTGAAAATAACCTAAAATAGCAGAATAATAATAGAACTAAGTGCCAAACTCTGACAGAATTTCACACTGACACCGAGAGCTCAAAAATCAATAAAATTGATCAAAGTGATTTGCTCCCTTTGTAATACAGGAGTGAGCTGTAGCAAACCTGAAACCCTTTTATTGTCCTAATGACATTAAAGCATCCTCTATAAGCAACGATTGCAGTGAGTTTGCCACTGAAACCTGAACACCAATCAACACTCCCAGTGCCAGAGAAACTGTCCCGTTTCTCCCATGTAGAAGCAAGTCTTTTAAGAATAAAATCTCAAAATAGATTGACAAGTAATTTGAACTGAAATTCTCAATTCTGAATTCAAGATAGTAAAGCAATACCTGAAAAACTGGAAAAGAGATTTCAAGGGTGGCAGTCTAAAAGGCCAGAAATATCCACACAGGAGTTCAAAGAAAGGGGCCTACCTGTAAAGGGGCGGGTCCGGGGCTCAACCCTCTGAGGGGAGGAGGGGAGCCACACCGGCCCGCTGGTCTCACGGGGACTCCGCCCTGTCGCTTTAAGACTAGCTCCCGGAGTCAGAGTCTATTAGAGCTCAGGCCTCTTGGGGCAAGCTGAACAATAAACCGGACAGGAGCTCAGGCCTCTGGAGCAGGGCTGAGCAGTAAACAGTACAGAGGCTCAGGCCTTTGGATCACGGCTGAGCAGTAAACAGTACAGGGGCTCAGGCCTTTGGATCAGGGCTGAGCAGTAAACAGTACAGGGGCTCAGGCCTTTGGATCAGGGCTGAGCAGTAAACAGTACGGGGGCTCAGGCCTTTGGATCAGGGCTGAGCAGTAACCTGAGGGGGGATAACTGCCACCCGCGCATGGGGTGGCAGGGGGGACACAGGCCCACCCACTCCACTGTGTCCCGGCCCGGGGCCCTAGGCAGCGGTCTTTACCGCTGACGGTCAGCGGGGATCCTGACCGCAACACACTGACATAGGTATTGTCTGGTCAGCAGCCTGACTGAGGTCGGCTGCCCCCGGGCCACTTCCAATATCCCCCTCTGGGCCTACCTGGTCCACGGCGTCCGGTCCCGGGAAGTCCCACTGCATGGGCTCCTCCCAACCCGGGCTGGGGGGTAGGTCGGGTAGGTTCTCGGGGAAGTCCGGCCAACTCTGCTCCGGGGGTTCCTCGGGGTTGTAGCAGGGTATCGGGGAACTTCCTGGTGGCTCCTCCTCATAGGTGGCGCGGGGAAGCTCCGGTGGGTCCTCCCAGTAGCGGGCGAGGGGACTCTCGGGCCAATCCGGGGAGCTGCCCTGGGCTTCAGCGAGCTCCTCCTCAGGAGCTCCCTCCGGCAGGTCTGCTCCCTGCGGTGGCTGGCCTCTGACTGAGCTAGGCTGGCCGGCTTTTATCCTTCCGGGTCGCCGCCTGACCCTCTGAGGGGCGGGCTTACAACTCTGTAGCCCCGCCCCTTCCTGTGTCCGGGGCTCAACCCTCTGAGGGGAGATGGGGAGCCACACCGGCCCGCTACACTACCCTACAATTGTTCTTAACTTGCATGTTTTTCCCACTGATGATCCTTGAGAACTCGTGTAAAGGGTTGTAGAATTGCTGTTATTCTGGTGTTACTGGGGAACTGACCGGCAAAGGGAAGTCTCGCCGACTAGTAATGAGTGCTGAAATAAAGCATTGTCAGTACTCATTACAAGTCGGCGAGACTTCAAGATCACAGTGTGACCGTTTTATACTGTGTTCTCATTGTTTTAATGAGGTAGGAGGACGTAGAGGTCATTATGACAAATAAGTAATATGCACTACTGGAGATGATAAAACGCTCATATTGCAGATGGGATGAGATGGTAGCACAAGCACCTGATGTCCAAAAAATGTCTTCTTTTTAATAAACATAAAGGGTGAAGTATTTGCCCTATTAAAGACAATGGCAGTAAAACTCCCATTGACTTCTATGGGGCCAGGATTTCACCAGATGGGATAGAAAACAACAAAAGGACACAATTCTCTCACATACATAATGCACCAAGTCCCAGCTGTAACAATCTCAGTTTGACATGCACAAAACCCCTTTGCCCTGCAAGTTGGAAAAGTCCTTCCCTTTCTCTAACACCTCAGTGCCCTGTGACAGCTGGGTCACCACTCAACCTGCCAGCTGGGTTCACATTTTCAGAAGAGTCTGTCCCAGTATGTTTTTCTGGTAGCCGGCCCTTTACAGCTTCAAGAGACAGATTGCAGCCCTAACATAGCCATTTTACATCCGACTGCTTCAGACTGCGCCTCCATCCCTGTCAGCTATAAAGTGTCAGTTCCAGTTTTGTTCTCTCCTGGGTTTCCTTTGAAGTCATATTGCAGGTCCTGGATATTGCACACCCTGCCTCTCAAACCAGGGTTGTTCTGGGAAAGCAGCTCTACATTTTGGCTGGAAGAAAGTGGTATATTTATAGCAATGTTAGGTTGTTTGTTTGTTTGTTTGACAGCTATTTGAAAGCTGTTCAAAAGGTTTGTGTGCATTATGTCACTGGCACATCTTGTGCTCCACTACGGTGTCTTAGCTGCTTCCTGGTAAAGGTGCCTGCTTTCACCTGTTGCTTCCATGGGGCAGAGCCAGTGATCCAGGCTTCCCCTTAGACCCAAACAAGATTGGGTTCCTTGGGCTCCCAGACACTTTTTATGGCAGGTCCCTATGGATGAGGCTACCTTTGTCTTTATCTCTTCTGGATAACCTGGGTTAATTTTTTTAAACCAGACAGTGGATTTCTTAGTAAACCAAACTTTTATTTAAAGGTTAAAAGCATGGAGAAAAAATGGTTACGCTATATTAAATGTACTTTAAGATGACATTTTCCAAGTGTTACCTAGGCAGGTTCTTGGTTTCAGTTGCAGGAAGAGAAGCACACACTTGCTTTTCTGTAGTAACAAAGCCCCCTCTGTGACCCTCCTGGACCTAATTAGCAGTTTCAGATGCTGTTCTCCTTGCCTCCTGCTTTTGGTTCCCCCCCAACCCCCCTCCCGCTTCCAGAGAGTTGGAGATTAGTAGTAATTAACATGCCCACAGTGACCTTTGCATGTTGAAGTGGTATTTCCTGAAGAAAGATTCTAGCTTCTACCCCCAGCCTTCCTGAGATATAATCTCTGGAGGCATATTCTGTTTTTACACCTATCTCCAGTGAGTCAAGCAGCACCCTCCTGTCTCAAGTCAGTCCTTCTATCTCTTCTGAACTCTCATCAGACGGAGTATTGGTATCATTTTATGATGACTCTTATTCAGAGTCCTGATTGTTCCATTTCTGGAAATTGTCCACACACAGGCAGCTCATTTCTCCTCAGTAGGGGTTGGTTGTCAGCAATAGACTCGCGGCCTGGTTTTGCAAAGGACGCTTGAGACATAAAGCTTATTAAAACTATGTATTTGTTACACGTCCAAGCAATAATTAATAAAGGAGTCTCCCCTGTTTGTCATGAGGTTGGGATTTTTTGATTTAACGCTGGTGGAGGTGGATTACTGGACAAAGTGCAAGCGGGACAATCAAACTGCACTTAGGATGCACACATGGCCCTGTAATTTGCCATGTTGGAGTCTCATGATAAATGCGTTTGCACTGTAACTTTTTATACCTATTGTAGATGACAATACTAGGATATAATCCTGAAAAGTAGTTAGAGGATCCTTAATACAGATTGCAAGGGTTACACAATAAAACAAGTGTCAGAGTAGCAGCCGTGTTAGTCTGTATCCACAAAAAGAACAGGAGTACTTGTGGCACCTTAGAGCAGTGTTTGTCAAACTGGGGCTGCTGCTTGTGTAGGGAAAGACCCTGGCGGGCCGGGCCGGTTTGTTTACCTGCCCCGTCCACAGGTCCGGCCGATCGTGGCTCCCACTGGCCGCGGTTCGCTGCTCCAGGCCAATGGAGGTGCTTGGGGTGGCAAAAACCCTGTAGCTGGCCCTGGTGGCAGAGCAAGGAAGTGAATCCTGGATGCACTCTCATCACTGAACCATCCTTCTTCTCTAATACAGGAATACGGTTCTTGTAATGTCTCCTACCCACTCTTCATTGCTGCCTTTAGCACCAGCGTTTGAGCTGGTGCTGAGACCTTCTCCATGATGTGCAAACCAAATGAATTCTTTGCTTCAGTCTTCACGGCTGAGGATGTTAGGGAGATTCCCAAACCTGAGCCATCCTTTGTAGGTGACAAATCTGAGGAATTGTCACAGATTGAAGTGTCGTTAGGGGAGGTTTTGAAATTAATTGATAAACTTAACAGTAACAAGTCACTGGGACCAGATGGCATTCACCCAAGAGTTCGGAAAGAACTCAAATGTGAAATTGCAGAACTATTAACTATGGTTTGTAACCTGTCCTTTAAATCAGCTTCTGTACCCAATGACTGGAAGATAGCTAATGTAATGCCAATATTTAAAAAGGGCTTTAGAGGTGATCCCGGCAATTACAGACCGGTAAGTCTAATGTCAGTACTGGGCACATTAGTTGAAACAATAGTAAAGAATAAAATTGTCAGACACATAGAAGAACATAAATTGTTGGGCAAAAGTCAGCATGGTTTCTGTAAAGGGAAATCATGTTTTATTAATCTATTAGAGTTCTTTGAAGGGGTCAACAAACATATGGACAAGGGGGATCCAGTGGAGATAGTGTACTTAGATTTCCAGAAAGCTTTTGACAAGGTCCCTCACCAAAGGCTCTTATGTAAATTAAGTTGTCATGGGATAAGAGGGAAGATCCTTTCATGGGTTGAGAACTGGTTAAAAGACAGGGAACAAAGGGTAGGAATAAATGGTCAGTTTTCAGAATGGAGAGGGGTAACTAGTGGTGTTCCCCAAGGGTCAGTCTTCAGGTGGCTTCTCATGGCAAGGCAAACTTCATCCTATCTGTTTACATTCACACACCTATTGCTATTACACAAGCACAGAGCTCAACACCCATTGAGTTCACTTGTAGTTTAGTGTGTGCAAATAATTCGGGATCAGTCCCACAATACTGAGGATAGGAATCTACATATAATAATGAAATTACAGTCACAGCTTCATGGAACATAGTCCATCTTTAAACACCTTTTGCTTATACCTCCCCTCCCTCTGATGGAAGAGATGTTCTTCATGTGGCTTTGGGGGTTTCATTATTTTTAAATGTTTCTGTGACCGGATCCCCAGGATGCAACCTGGGATTATGGGATCACTGTGCCCCCTTAACTCATTAATCTGGGTTGTCTTGTACAATGCCTTACTGGTGACAAACAACAAACCCCTCCATGAGCTGTTACCGCATGTGGAGCCCCACACCCAGCTATACTGCATGAATGCTCCCAGAGCCACTCATGAATTACACAGAGAAAGGCATCAGCCAGATCCCCCGCAGCTCCCAGCCTTTGTACCTCAGGAATATACCATCTTGTACTGCTCACGACCCTATCCTGAGCAATGCACGTTTATTAATTGGTTCACCACTTGGTCAATGGAAAGTGGACATACACCAGCCTTTATAACCTGAGCAGATTTACCAAGCACTTCAATCAAACTCACTGGTAAGGATAAACATTAAAGTATGTTTATTGATTACAAAAGATTGATCTTAAGTGATTATAAGCTATAGGCAATAAGGCAGAGTAGTTACCAAAAGAAAAGATAAGCACACAGTCTAATTTCTCAACCTTATTAGACTAGGCAATATTTGGACTAAGTAGTTTTTCTCACCCTCCTAGATACTGCAGGTTGGGTACAGTCTTTCTTATGCAGGCTCTCCCTGTTAGCTTGGGGACCAGTCTCCTCAGCTCCAGTGTTCTTGTTGCCTTCAGCATAGATGGGGGAGGAGAAAGGACAAACCATACTGTATCTGTCCCCTATTTTATATCCTAAATCCAGGTGGTTGGAGAACACAAGTCCAGGCATATCTGGTGGGCATTGCTGAGTCACCAGGCAAGGTTGAGCAATTCCCTTGGTGTGACCTTGTGCAGATGAGTCATTGAATTGTAACTCCCTTGCTGGACAATGTCTGTTGATGGTTGTTCGACACCCACCTGGATGTTGGTTACCGCCTTTGTTGTTGTCTCTAGGGAGCTAATATCTGGGTGATTCTCAAACTCACAGCATATTTTAGTGACAACCATACAACACAATCTCATAACTTCATATGCACTAATGATATGCATATTTAGATAGAACAATGGGTTTTAGCAGATCATAACCCTTCCCATGATACCTACATGGCATGCATTATATGAAATATAACAATTATATTCAAATTATGAATATGGGGGAACAGGACACTCCCCCGAGGTATAGAGTGTCACAGTTTCTGTTTGTTATAAAAAAAAACCTCAATTTTTTCACAGTTTCCTGACTGAAGCTGGGTTTAAGAGTTAACAGAAGTCTCTGCAAACATTTCAGAATACATTTAACATTTCACATGCTGAAGCTTTCACTCAAAACCATTGTTATTCAATTGGTCTGGATTCAAATCAATTATTATTGACTTCTTGCCATCAAAACAATGATCTGACAGGTTTTGAGTGACAGTTTACCAATAGAATAAACCTAGCATTTGTTTCCTCCACTACTACATATAGTGCAGTGGTTCTCAAACTGAGGCCGCCGCTTGTGTAGGGAAAGCCCCCGGCGGGCCGGGCCGGTTTGTTTACCTGCCGGGTCCGCAGGTTCGGCTGATCGCGACTCTCATTGGCCGCGGTTCGCCGCTCCAGGCTAATGGGGGCTGCAGGAAGCGGCGGCCAGCAAATCCCTTGTCCCGCGCCGCTTCAAGCAGCCCCCATTGGCCTGGACCGGCGAACCGCGGCCAGTGGGAACTGCGATCGGCCGAACCTGCGGACCCAGCAGGTAAACAAACCGGCCCGGCCCGCCGGGGGCTTTCCCTACACAAGTGGCGGCCCCAGTTTGAGAACCACTGATATAGTGTATATCCTCTACATCCAATCGCAATTGGGTATCCTATACGTTCCATCACAATGCATCTTTTATTCATCTTAAATTAGAGCAAAAACTTGGTGATGGTTTTCTTGATGGCAAAGATCTGCAGGTGATGGTCAAAACATGGGTTTTTGGTTGAGTAAATCAGAAGATTAATGGTCTTAAGAACAAAAGAACTCCAGTAGTTTAACAATATAATTAAAGCACCTAACCATGCAATATCAAATTTCTCCAGAGTTCCAGCTCTATTAGCCCTTCCAATGCTTTGCCATCTTAATTAACACATTATGCATATTATGTGATTACTAAACATGTTTTGTAATGCACCTGTAAATATGACACTTTAATTTCCTGGAAGGTGGGCTGCTGCTGCTGTCCGTAATAGGAACAGGGTGTTTGTCAATGTATAAATGCATTCTTATCTACGGATAGCAGGGTTACAAAGCAAGTCAACACTTCAATTCATTGTGCTTTATAACTTAGTTTAATGGTAATGCACTGGTGAATTTTACAGTTACTATGGAACATAGTGTGTCAGGATTAACTGATCACAAATAAATAACTAGACATTGATCTTTTCAACCATATGGCTGACAGAATTGATTGAAGCTTTGTGTGGAGACCTAAATATCGCCTCTTACTATGTATGCTTGCGTTAATTCACTGATCATAATATGACTTTGCATGGGACTATAGCAGAAGTTTTTAAAATTAAAGCTGTGGGAGTTTACAGAACATGACTGAATAATCAAACTCATTTTAGAACGAACTTTTCTGATCTCCTGAACCTAACTAGCCTCTAATAAATATCTGATTAGGGTAGTGGTAGAAAATGTTGTGATGTTTGGATCTGGTCTTACGTGTCTCTCATCAATGTTGTAGATACATTAAGCAAACTATTTATCCCTCTCTCTGGTAGACTACCGTAGATTATGTGTAATCTGTACTGTATATCTGACTGTAACAGGCTATCAGAAATGTTTATTTTCCAGTAGTTGCTGATATTGATGATACTGGTAAAGGAATATAGGTAAACCATCAGTTGGAAAAGCGGTTATAGATTCCTCCATTATTTCCTTTGGGGCTTGTTTAACAGAATGATACCTAATTTGCACATGGAAATTGGATAAACGCATGTGGCAATAGACAGTTGTGTAACTGGTGGCTTGCATTTGCATTTATCTCATTTGTGTATGCACTTGTAGTAATTACATGTGCAAATTAGTCTTTCAGTTACACAAATGAAGTGCAACAGCACATGATAGATTCTCTAAAGCAGATGCTTAGAGGAGTACCAAAATGTAAATATATGGTATTTGTGCCAGGATAACACAGCAGTGAGACATCGTTCGGGAGTGATACTGGGGAAGGAGGGGCAATTCTAATTTAATTGCAGGATTCATAATGGGAAAAAGCATCTTAATGTTGATTGGTTTTGACCTCCCATGTAAATTTGCTGTTTTATAAAAAAGATACATGAATGTGGGGATGTAACCAAGTGTTCTGTTATGTCTTTTGTTTTTCCCAATAGTGGTATTCATTTTAACCTTGAGCTCAATATTTAACACTTCTATGTCCTAATAACATCAAGCAAATGTCTTACATTTATTTAATCTCTCAGGTCTTAAAGGCTCCCAAAGTGCTTCAGGAGCTTAAATATATGAACATATTTCTATCTACTTCATTTTACCCCTTTCAAATCCATACATCTCTTAGCAGATGTTTACTAGTGCGAAGTAACAAGTTGAAGGCTGAGTTTGAAGAATAATACCATATCCATCTAAAACTGCAGGGGGAATTTTGGTAGAAATGAATTAATAACTTGTAAAGGAATTTGGCTAGGACATGGAGGTCAACATCTGCTTAGTTATGAAAAGTGACATGGGATGTTTAATGAACACAAGTAGTGATGCAAAAGAAGAGACTGTTGCTGGTCACTCGAAACCTGCCAGCCCCCCATGCATAGGAACCCTTCCTCCCTGCTCTCCTCCCGCCCAGGCATCTCTACTTGCCCCCCCCACAGGTTCCTCTGCACTGCACCCCACTTTTTTGACAAAAGTTGGCATTTGTCTCATTTGCTCTTGCCAACTTGATCAGTTGGCAAGAGCAAACGGGACAATTGCTCACTTTTGCCAAAAAAGTCAAGATGGCTGGGACAGGGCTTAAAAAAGGGACTGTCCCGGCCAAAATGGGAGATATGGTCACCCTAGGCTTGGTTCATCTTGTTAGGTAACAGTCTTTTGAGCATAGTTCGGAATCTATGCAAATTCATGACTAGGCTATGAAATAGTCTGACAAATTAGTTTTTTTTAAATGATAAAAATAGATTAAATGTTTAAAGCAGAAATATTTCCACTGAAAAAAAGAGATGAAGGCCAGACTCTGCCTTATTTGTCTGTTGAAGTGCACGAGAGGGAGGATGACGAGGTGATGTTAGTCCTGCCAGCAGCACCAGGCATTCCAAAGGGATAGTGGCTAAGTAGGACTGGGGAGGAGCCCTGGCTCAACAGTCCCTCTGCACTAGCTGGTGGTCCAAGGATGGCAGTGGTGCTAGTAGGGCTGGCCAAAACACAAGAATGTTGTTTGTGTGCCTTCAAAAAACCGGGGGGGGGGGGAAGGTTGACGTTTGGTTCTGTTGTGATGTGGAACAAAACTAAGACTTTTGGGGGGAAATTATGAGAGAGGAAGTGAGAGGGGAAAACACCCCTCTCAGAATAGTCAATAGTCCCATGGTTAGTGCCTGAATGGAGACGTTGGTTCAAATCCCTGCCCTGGCAATTCTGGAGTTGGGGCTCTTTCTCCTTTTGACCAGAATTTTTTCCTGGACCTGAGAAACATCCCCGACGAAAGTTTTGTCAAAACCATTAAAAATTTCAGTTTCAGCCAATGAACATTTTGGAAAAAAAAGTTGAAACATTCCCAACCAGCCCCGCTGTAACGTGCAGCAATTGCTTTGTGTCCCCTTAGCTCAAGCCCTCCTGTGGCCCTCACTTTCTGTTTCAGAAGCTGCCAGAAGCCTGCCAGAGTGTGTATATGTAGCTAGGCCTTGTATATATTTAGTAAACATGGTTATTTGCACCAACTGTGGCCACATGGCTCCTTCATGTTACATATGTTATATAGAGTGCGAAACATGCAACAACTTCCAAAGAGGGGCGTGGAGGAGCTGCTCCTTAGTACACTCCCCCAACATCCCTGGAGACATTATATTCACCTCACCATTATACAGGCAGAATTTCTGGGAGAAATAGGTTACCCTTCCACACCTCCTTCACAGCTGTGGCGCCAGCCCTGCCTCATTGCTGGATTCTTAATTCTTTCAGTGTTCACTGCAGATGCAAAGCCATCTAAAGACGGAGAGCCACCATGGGAAGCAGGGGATGCCAAAGCAAACTTTTTTACTGTAAGCATTTTCCAAAATAGAAAACAGATGATAAATGCAAATATATGTAAGGCAGTGTTATTTTTAACCACCAGTGCCCATTACTGTGCTATGCATATAGACAGGAAATATACTTCATTCCCAAACATATAGCCAAAAGCATGTATGTCGCCTTGCTTCATTAGAGCTGGGTGAAATGGCTGGGCTTTATTTCATGAACATTTCTAAGCCAAGACTCTTTGTGAAAGAGGAATCTTTGCTAACAAATACACCTACCATTAGCTCGCATATTATTATTTATAATAACCAACAATACTTAACCAATACTTATAACAACATTTATAATAACCAGCACTAAGTGCTTTACCAAGATTGTTTCCCTTTGTTTTGTAAAATGTTATCAGCAATGCACAGGGGGCCAGGGAATGTGAAGGAGAAAACAAACTCTTTTTCTTTTCGATACAATAGGAAGAGTACTGGTAGTTGGCTCTGAGGTATCAATCTCAGTTGATTCATGTTCTAAAATAACTGAAGAGTGAAGCGATAAGCAGGAATAGACTCCTGAGCAAAGACAACTTGTGAGATAATCACCCAATTCTTACACTTGTTGCAGAGACGCCAATAATGGATGGAATGGGATAAAGCTGGTTATTCCCTACAGGGATGAAGAATGTGTATGGAATTTGTTTGTCAGTATCCCCACCACTCACTGCCTCACATTATGAGAATGGGTCTCAAAACATTTTGAAACTGAAATGAAGAGGAAAAATAGAAACATTGAGTGAACCCCTCTGATGGAAAAAATGGACCTTTTTACAGACGTTGGCATGACTGACACCTGTGAAATACTAGGTGCAATTAAAACTTGAATCATTTAGATGACATCCTCACTTTAAAAATCAAGTCATTCTGATTGCTGTCTTGCTTTTTCTCCATACTTCAATTCCTGCATTATTTTACCAGCCAGCATTTTTTTTACACAATCTTAGAATTAGAGATGGGGGAAAGATATTGGTCTAATATGTAAGTAGATTGATCTGTTCCTGCCAAAGAATGGCCACTTGACAGGTGGCCACTTGACAGGTGCCCATTAACTTTGATGACACCTGGCTAGATGTGACATCTTGTCCTTTGTCTTAAAAAGGCCACATCTACACTACCCGCTGGATCAGCGGGTAGTAATAGATCTATCAGGGATCGATTTATCGCGTCTCGTCTAGACACGATAAATCGATCCCCGAATCGACGCCTGTACTCCACCTCGGCAGGAGGAGTAAGCGGAGTCGACGGGGGAGCCGCGGCGCTCGACTTGCCGCCATGAGGACGGCCAGGTAAGTCGAACTAAGATACTTCGACTTCAGCTATGCGAATAGCATAGCTGAAGTTGCGTATCTTAGATTGATTCCCTCCCCCGCCCCCCCAGTGTAGACCAGCCCTGAGAAACAGGTTTATCCACTCCCCAGGGTTGTCTGGTAACCATATTACAGTCATGATTTTAGATTATGTGAATACCTTTACATATAATGTTGCTGCACACATTTCACCATATTATTGACCAGTGCATTAGTTTTCAAATGATATCTCACAAGGCATATTTTGTCCAAAGATGATTACACTAGTGTATATGGTGTGAATAGAGGGGTGCATTCGCTCACAGGATCATACAAGGTGACACAGGTGCCCATGATGCTGGTTCAGACATGAATACTGAGGGTCACTTTCTCATTAGAAAATCATCTTTAGTATGAGGCAAATAAACTTGCATAATAAAATTGAACCCCAAAATTGTGACTTTTAGAAGGAAAAGACATTTTACTCTGACCAAGTTGAAGACTAACCTTTCTCCTAGATCCTGTGTCCACCCCCTCCCCCCCGCAAAAAAATACTGTTGACAGTTGAGTACCAAAATTTCAAGTTGTATGCATCTGTCTGTAAAACTGGAGTACATCAATCATATATTCACTCAGCCATGCCCAGGGATAGTTTCTATTATTTCTGTTCCAACTTTCAGCTAGCTTTACAATTTTGAAGTTAGTTTTGAGTCAGGACTTTTTAGAATGATTAAGATAATGTCTGAAACTGACCCTTGACCTCAAATGTCTCAAAATATCTACAGACCTGCTGACCGAGAGAATATATTTTTGAATCTTTCTGAGCCTGGAGTGACTGGAATGGGGAGACTCTTTGTTTGAATAAAGGTGACCTAATTGGACCCTATTTGGGGATGACAATGACTTTAGAAGATGAATACCCCAGTCTGGTTTGCTTACAAGCTCCTAAAAAGGACTCCAAGGGGGAGGAAGCAGCTAGGTCACCATCTTCAACAAATGAAGACAAGGAAGACAAGCCTGAGCAAATAAGAATAAGTAAATAAGAAGCAACTCTGTGAGCTAAACTGTGGTGATCTATAGAACAGTCCATTTAGCTTTCCCATAGCTGGTGCCTCAATTGGAACACTGTTGGTTTTTTACTTAAGTATTGATCATTTCTTCTAATAAGCAATGCGGATTCCAGAACCCTGGTGTGAGCTGGTCTACTTACAGGCTGGCCAATTCTGCATAATAAGTCTAAACTCCCTCACATTACTCTCAATGTCATTAGTGTCACTACCATTGCTTTCTGCTCCCGTGCCAGTAGTACCGGCCATGCTGTTACTGTGCTGGTTGCTGCCAAAGGTTCCGTGCCAGTGTGTTTGAAAATTAGACAACTGAGTATTTTGTTACTGGAAATGATTTAATCCAGGGAAGGGGTGTTAATACATGAGCTCAGTGGTTAGACCAAGCAGGCCAAAGTAACCACCAGTGCCTGCATCCTAGGCATAAATAGAGAACATGTTGCTGCTTTTGTAAATTTTTTTTGGTGATGGTACATATTTTGCCTCTTATTCCTGTATTCTAATGTGAGAGGTAGCTATGTTTTGGCCTGGAACCAGTCCAACCTCTGGCTACCCTAATTCGCTGTGTATCTGTGGATGCTGCTGCTACAAGCATTTTTGTGACGTTATAGGCGATCTGAAGCTTGAAGGGGTGATAGTGCACTTTCTTGTTGTTTGAATATGTGGTGCTACTACTGGTACGTTCAGAGTCCTTAGGCTTTGCCCCAGTGCCTGAGTTGTCTCTTGCAATTCTTTGCTTAAGGGAGAACAGAATGCAGCCTATGCAACATGCTGGAAGCTCAGCTGGTACCAGATATAATTTGGCTTTTTCCCCCCTTCTGCTCTTGTTCTTGCTGAAGTTGATGGCAAAACAAAATTCCTGTTAACTTTACTGGTCCCAGGATTTGGCCCATTCTCTCATGTCCTTCGGTAAACAGAGGCAGCAGTCTTGACTCCTGTGATGAAGCACTTGGTATTCCTGTGTAACCCTCTCTATCTCTAGCCAGCACATACATCATGTTAATGACCTCTTATCCAGACAGGTTGACCTTGGGCTTTTCATTAAGTGGAGATCCTTGTGGGTGGGTCTAGGGCAGTGGTTCTCAAACTGGGGACGCCGCTTGTGTAGGGAAAGCCCCTGGTGGGCTGGGCAGGTTTGTTTACCGGCTGCGTCCGCAGGTTCGGCCGATCGCAGCTCCCACTGGCCGCGGTTCGCTGCTCCAGGCCAATGGGAGCTACTGGAAACGGTGGCCAGTACGTCCCTCAGCCCGCACCGCTTCCAGCAGCTTCCATTGGCCTGGAGCAGTGAACCGCGGCCAGTGGGAGCCGTGATCGGCCGAACCTGCAGATGGGGCAGGTAAACAAACCTGCCCGGCCCGCCAGGGGCTTTCCCTGCACAAGCGGCGGAACAAGTTTGGGAACCACTGGTCTAGGGAGTCATAATTGCTCCCCTTTGCCTCGCTATCAGTCCTCCCACCTGCACCATATTTTTAAAAATCTCAAAGGGCTCCTAAATGTACTGTAACTCCTCGCTTAATGTTGCAGTTATGTTCCTGAAAAATACTACTTTAAGGGAAACGATGTTAAGCGAATCCAATTTCCCCATGAGAATTAATGTAAATGGGGGGGTTAGGTTCCAAGGAAATGTTTTTCACCAGACAAAAGACATTATATACATATACAGTATAAGTTTTAAATAATTTTAAATAAACTATTTAATACTGTACTTACCAATGATGATTGTGAAGCTTGGTTGAGGCGGGGCGTAGTGGGGTCAGGGTGCGTGGGCTTGCCTGCTCCCCGGTTGGAATGCCGGGCCGGTGGAGTGGGATAAGCCCCCACGCCCCTGACCCTGCTCCCCAGCTGGAATGCCAGGTGGGCGGAATGGGGCAAGCCCCACACCCCGACCCCGCTCCCCGGCAGGAGCTCTGGGCGGACGGGTGAAGCGGGGCGAGCCAAACAACCTTATAACAGAATGTTGTGGTGACTTTAAACGAGTATGTTCTCTAATAGATCAGCAACTTAATAACGAAACAATGTTAACCGGGACGACTTTAAGTGAGGAGTTACTGTATTACAAACTATTCCCATGGATCATGTCAGCTAGCACTGAAATGCAGCTACTTCTGGTGTGGCATACAATGACGTAGAGCAACTCTGCCCAATGGGTCAGGAAAGGAAGTGTAGTCTGGCAAGGCATAAAGATGGAAAGGCCAGTTTCAGCTGTAAACTGCTGTTCCATGTGCCCAATCCATAGAGGATGTGGGTCTGTTGCAGCTAGGGTTGCCAAATGTCTAATCATACAAACCCAAACACCCTTGCCCCGCCCACTTCCCTGTCCCTTCCCTGAGGCCCCACCCCTTCTCTGAGGCCCCGCACCACTCACTCCATCCTCCTCTCTCTGTTGCTCGCTCTCCCCCACGTCACTCACTTTCACCGGGCTGAGGCTGAGGCAGGGGGTTGGAGTGCGGGAGGGGGGGTGGGCTCTGGGCTGGGGCCGAGGGGTTTGGAGTGTGGGAGGGGGCTCCAGGCTGAGCCTGGGACAGGGGGTTGGAGGAGGTGCTGGGTGCAAGCTCTGGGAGGGTGTTTGGGTGACAGAGGGGGCTCAGGGCTGGGGCCCGGGGTTGGGTACAAGCTCTGGAAGGGAGTTTGGGTGCTGGAGGGGGTTCAGGGCTGAGGCAGGGGGTTGGGGTGCAGGAGGAGGTTCAGGGCTGGGGCAGGGGGTTGGGGTGCAGGAGGGGGTGCAGGGTGCAGGCTCCAGGAGGGAGGCTCAGGGCTGGGGCAGGAGTTATGGGAGGGGGTGTGAGGTGCTGGCTCCCAATGGGAGCTGCGGAGTTGGCGCTTGGGGAAGGGGCAGTGCACAGAGACCCATGCGCCACCCTCCAGGGGCTGTGCCAGCTCCTTCCGGGAGCGGTGCAGGGCCAGGGCAGGCAGGGAGCCTGCCTTAGCCCAACTGCGCCACCAGACTTTTAGCGGCTTAAATCTCCCAGTTTGGCTTCAGTAGCCTCTGGGAGATAGAGCCTGATTCCAGAAGACTCCTGGCAAAACTGGGAGGGTTGGCGACCCTACTTACAGCTCTGTGCTAGAGAGCCTCTCTATTTAGCTGAAGCTGTAGGGATTCCTGTCTTCAGCTCAGAAGCCATCATGCAAGTAGGACTTCTGGAGCTATAGAAGGGTGAATGTAACAAGCATTAACTGGTGGTTACACAAAGTTTGAGCAGCCCTGTCTCCCACAAAGTACCCATTGTACTTTTATCTTTTTAAATTTTAAAATAGACACTGCCCGTTTACTCAACTGAGACACTTCAGATTTTAGCCATAACGAGGTAAAGATCTCAGCCTCTCCCTTCAATGTTTCATTGTCTCATGCTTCATCTTTGCCTCTGAGTACAACAGGAAAGAATGTGCTCCCCCCCCCCCCACACACACACACTAGATAAAAAGAAATACTAAAGCTCTCATGGCGTTGATGGAGATTCTTGTTATAACTGCTCCTTTCTCAAATCCCATACTGGGTGCTCTAATGTATTCCCTTTTAGGGCACCAGAATCCCTAATGCCAGTGTTGGAAAACCATGTTCAGAAAAGGTTTCAGAGGGGTAGCCGTGTTAGTCTGTATCAGCAAAAACAATGAGGAGTCCTTGTGGCACCTTATAGACTAACAAATTTATTTGGGCATAAGCTTCCAGAGGCTGAAACCCACTTCATCAGATGCATGGAGTGGAAAATATAGTAGGAAAATGTATATAGCAGCACATGAAAAGATGGGAGTTGCCTTACCCAGTGGGGGGTCGAGACAATTCAATTAAAGTGGGCTATTATCAACAGGATGAAAAATCACTTTTGTAGTGGTAATCAGGGTGGCTCATTTCAAACAGTTGACAAGAACATGTGAGTAACAGTAGGGGCAAATTAGCATGAGGAAATTAGGTTTTTTTTAGTTCTTGTAGTGACCCATCCACTCCCAGTCTTTATTCAGGCCTAATTTGATGGTGTCCAGTTTGCAAATTAATTCCAGTTCTGCAGTTTCTCGTTGGAGTCTGTTTTTGAAGTTTTGTTGTTGAAGAATTGACACTTTTAAGTCTGTTATTGAGTGTCCAGGGAGGTTGAAGTGTTCTCCGACTGGTTTTTGAATGTTATAATTCTAGATGTCTGATTTGTGTCCATTTATTCTTTTGCGTAGAGACTGTCCGGTTTGGCCAATGTACATGGCAGAGGGGCATTGCTGGCACATGATGGCATATATCACATTGGTAGATGTGCAGGTGAACAAGCCCCTGATGGTGTGGCTGATGTAGTTAGGTCCTATGATGGTGTCCCTTGAATAGATATGTGGACAGAGTTGACAACGGGGTTTGTTGCAGGGATAGTTTCCTGGGTTAGTGTTTTTGTTGTATGGTGTGTAGTTGCTGGTGAGTATTTGCTTCAGGTTGGGGGGCTGTCTGTAAGCGACGACAGGTCTGTCTCCCAAGGTCTGTGAGAGTAAGGGATCATCCTTCAGGATAGGTTGTAGATCCTTGATGATGCGCTGGAGAGGTTTTAGTTGGGGGCTGAAGGTGACGGCTAGTGGCGTTCTGTTACTTTCTTTGTTGGGCCTGTCCTGTAGTAGGTGACTTCTGGGTACCCTTCTAGCTCTGTCAATCAGTTTCTTCACTTCAGCAGGTGGGTATTGTAGTTTTAAGAACGCTTGATAGAGATCCTGTAGGTGTTTGTCTCTGTCTGAGGAATTGGAGCAAATGCGGTTGTATCTTAGAGCTTGGCTGTAGACAATGGATCGTGTGATGTGATCTGGATGAAAGCTGGAGGCATGTAGGTAAGTATAGCGGTCAGCAGGTTTCCGGTATAGGGTGGTGTTTATGCGACCATCGCTTATTTGCACTGTAGTGTCCAGGAAGTGGACTTCAGAAAAGTGAAGCAGCACAAGCACGTTAAGCAGGTTCCCGAGCATTGCAATAGCAGCGGAAGTAGTGCAGAGGGAGCTCCTGCCCCACATGTCATGACTGGAGAGAAATTGCAGCTATCCAGGCAACCACATAGTTCACAGTAGTTGGCTCAGCCACCCAGCATGATGCTCACAGAGAAGTGTAGTGGCTTATACATCACAGCCAGAGGGGGTGTGCCCATTAAACGTCAGGCTGCTAGTATTTCATACAGTTTGGCCTATACCTGCTGAATACATGAATACTTTGCACAGCAAGCACGTAATGGATTCATTGCACATACATACATATGTATATGTACGGGCCAAATTCCATGGTGATGTAACTGATAGTGTAAGATACACTTTGGGTATAAGTGGGGCAGTAAAACAGGTACCAAGGGGCAAAATACATAGCATAGAAGGCCCCAGTCTGACATTCAGTGGGCATGTGATGGTTGTGATTTACTGGAGTGGGGTGGGGAGGCCAAAGGCGTTGTTTAATGGGGGAAAAGCATCTTACAATAAAGGAGTGTAAAAGGTAGAAGTGAAGGGAGCTGCTATAGTTTCACTGGCATTGCTGTTAGTCATTGTCTAAACCCACAGATTGTAAACTAAAATCCACTTTTAAATTGATTAAGTTCGCCTGGTGCAAACCCTCATGTAGACACCAGTGGATCACTTTGCCATCTGTTTCACCAAATTCTGAAGGAAGATAAATGGATATTGGCTAGCTGTAAAGAGACGATGTAATGGTGTCCGCACTGCGGTTCTCACTGGTTTCACTCGATTGTTTTAAAAACCGAGTTTAGATAAACCAATGTAACTTCAGTGCATAGACAAGGATTTCAACTCTGAGGGGGTTGTAAATTACACTTTTCTTAATATGGTACCCACGTGGGAGGCTACCATTAAGTGCCTAGATGTATAAGATGACAGTGATTTGATTGTTTGGGAGGATGCAATTGTTAGAGCATGAATCATATCCATGATTTAGGAGAGTGCATGAAACTGTGTTTTCTGACGCACAGTAATGTTACTCCATGTTCACTTTTGTTGATTAGGATATCCTATAAACTTTCAATGATAGCTTTCTCAGGAAAGAAAGTCTATGTGCCTGCCCTTTGCTGCTGCTTGGGACAAACAGGACGTGAGGCCCAGTTTTTTCTCAGTGAAAGCAGCACAGGCTGAATCCTGCTCTCAGATGTATGTGCGTCACTTCCACTGAAGTGAATGGGAATTGCATGTGAGCATATTCAGAAGCAAAACCTGGCCCAGGGTTTTTGCTCCTCAGTAACTTTTTTGTTTTTGGATTTTGTCAATGGAGTGTTCCCATCCCTGTACTTTTTAAATCTCCTGATCAGATGATTATCTGTTAGGGTTGATCATATTATTCTGACAAGCATCTGTAATTAAATTGCTCCCCTTTGGGCTGGTCCACACTAGGGGCGGGATCGAACTAAGGTACTTCGACTTCAGCTACGCGAATAGCGTAGCTGAAGTCGAAGTACCGTAGTTCGAACTAACGCGACTTACCTCGCGTCCGCGCGGCGCCGCGATCGAAGTTCGCGGCTCCTACTTCGAACTCCGGTACTCCGCTCGCCCTGCAGGAGTACCGGAGTTCGAAGTAGCGCGTTCGGGGATCGATCTATCGCGTCCAGACGAGACGCGATAGATCGATCCCCGATACTTCGATGGCTACCCGCCGATCCGGGCGGGTAGTCTGGACGGGGCCTTTGTTACAGACCTAGGCAATGATCTACATGCCATCCCTGCAAGTTTTAAAACAAAATCTCTGTTTAAGCTGGTTAAGTTCTTCTTCACCTAGAATAAAAGAGTTAAATTTCTGTGGGCAAATAATGTGGCTAAATCCTTTGTCCGCATTCTGAATCCCAGCTCTTTTACATGCTCGTATGTAAAGGTATAATGTTAACGTCAGTAAAATATTGCATCCAGAAGCAAATGTGCTCATTGTAGTGTTAGTGGATCATTTTGTCAAAACTTTTTGTTATCTAAATAACAGCTAAGAAACACACAGTTCTTCAAATAATGTATTCAAAGTGGGGGCTAACTGGATGGCTGTCCTCTAACTAGATAAAAACAGTATCCCTCCAACCCACTTGTCTACTTCTACACAGTCTATATTGCCATGGACGAGATATAGAAGTCGCATTCTGTGTCTGTTTAGCATTATTGACCATTTCAGATTTGGTGGACTGTATCTCCATGCTATGAATCATGATGCTGTTTTTTCAGTCTCTCCCGCCCTTCCCGACGGTTTTATTTGCTTGCTTTTTTGAATGGATTTTTTTTTCTAGCTACTCATAATTTGAAGTGGTATCTTTCTCATACTTCTTGATATTTTGGACATTGAAGAAGAAAATGCCTTTGCCAATCTATTCCTCTATCATGCTGGTTACAGAATTGTCCCTATTTCACTTTTTATTCGGCTTTGTGTATACTGATTTCTAGTATTAATTTGTGATAACTGATTCTATAGTTGGCAAGGCTCTGTCTGGGTGGTGAGCATTGTGCTGTAATAAGGTAAAGATTTGACAAAGATAACTGTAGTTTCCAGCTCTTTACAGTTTTTAGGATAATGCCCCCCCCTTTTCCCCCGGGAGTAGAATATTGCCTTTTTAAGGTTTGAATTGTTTGTGTGGTACCCTTTCTTGGATGGAATTGTTTGAAGGATGGCTCTGAAGAATATTATCATGTAGGTTAAGATCACGGTTAGGATTTCACCCAATAAAATAAATTTTTAACTGGTGAGAGGGGGCCAGGTGCTGTTTGCATCTAGTCATTTAACAAGGTAAATAAAAGTGTGTGTATGTTTTTATATATAAATAAAATATATACACAAATAGCCACAGTCTGTCATACATATGGTAGAGATATTTAGAAATGTAAAAGTTAACTTAATTTTGTAGCTAAGTCCCTCTTACCAGCATAGTTTGAACCCTGATATATTTATTAAATGTTATATATGATTCCAAGATGACGCTTCCCCCATTTGATTTGTACAGTATCTGCCTAAAATAGAAATGAGTGGGTTGGCATTTCTTGCAGAATGTAATTATATTTTTTTCCTCCAGCCAACATTCAGATTTTTCTCCCTTTTATTTTATTGTAGAAAAAACTGAAGCTGATCAAATACCTGTGGGAATACCTAACAACCATGCTATGACATTAGTCTATGAGAAGACCTGTCAAACATGCAACCTAGATATATGCTGTCATAACTCCAGCTAAGCACGCCTGTTCTTTTGTTGTCTCCAGTGGGTGAAAATTCCTTCGTCCTGGCTGTGGAGTATTACAAAACTCTACTCAGTGAATCACACTTAAATCTCTATAGAGGACTGACTCTTTTGGGTGGGTCTTTCATCTTCTGTCAGGTTGACTCTGCTTATTTGATACAGGCATGTGCTAGTGGTCTGAACACAAGAATGGGAGCCAGAAATTCCCGTGACTTTGGCACTTCCTCCCCTCTGTGGCCCTGAGTAAGTCACTTAGATCAAAATATTCATTTCCAGACCCTCAATTTTTTCAGGGGATTCAACTTTTGACAGCTAGGGCCTGATTTTTTCCGGGATGCTCAGCACCTGTAGTCCCAATTAATTTCAACTGACTTCTGAAAATCAGGTCTTTAAATTGGACACTCCAAGTCAGTGGACACTCTGAAAATGTTTTGTCTGAACTTCAGTCTCTGTCTATAGAATAGAAAAAATAGGGAGGGATAATTAGTTAATGCTGGTCAATCTCTTGGAACGCAAAAAGCACTGACCATGATCAATCTTTCTGTTGTAAAGGGCCATGCTAGAAGGGAATGGTGTTCCGTAAATGAATTATCATCATCCTCACAAATCCACCAAGTAAATAGTCCCCATGGAGAACACGTTGTCTCCTTTCAGTCTATGACTGGCCACAGAGCAGGGTTCAAGTTGTCTTTTTGGGGCTCTGATCATTGTCTTTAGTATTTGTCTCTACTGAGTGGAGACGCTTTGGACCATTTCCCTAAAGAGTGGAAGATGAGTAAAAAAAGTGGGAATACTAGCAGATGTATCCTCAAATCTTGTGATATAGAAAAGGAGTGTGTGTGTGGGGGGGGGTGGGGGACTTCTCTACCTTTCTAATAGGATCTGCATGTGCTCTTTGTTTGCTGTTGCTTTACACACACTACTTGCCTGGGGGGTCTGGCTACATGGCAGAGCGTCACTCATTGGCTCAGGCTGACAAATGGAGCCAGAAGTTGCTTTTAGAGCTCCATTGATTGCTAGAGAGGAAGCCATCCCTGCTGCTTAAATGTGGAGGAAGAAGTTCTCTATTCTGTGCCCTTCCAAAGTAGAGCTGTATAGCAGAAGCCAGGATCCAGCCCATAAATACAGAGGTTTATCTATTACTGAACTAAAGCAGAGTATCTTCCACCTGTAACAGTAGGAATGGCATCTGGCCTTTAACCTGACTGTGGAGCAAAGCCATTTCTGTGCAATCTTATATAACACACAAATGTCCCATTCACAGCATGTTTTGTGCATTAACCCAATTTGTGCGTGATTATTTTTGTGCTACCATTGCATGCGTGCTACTCACCAATGGAAAGCTTGCATTCTTGCTGCTAGGTGCCCTGAGGCCCAAGAAAAGTCACAAATGAGCTGACTATTGTGCCCTCTTGATTTGTTTCTGGTAAAATTAACAACCCCCTTTTTAATACTGGCCTCAAAAATATCATAAAAGCAAATGTTACAAATTAATTTGGGGGCATGTTTCATATCTGACAGTAGAGTGAGAATTAATTGAGAGTAATTACTTCAAGATCTTAACTGGACAGTATGAGTTCACTAGAAATCCCTCTTCAGCACTACTGTGTGTTATGGTTCGGTAATGCTACAGCAGTCTCGTGGCTGTTTGGGCAGCACTTTAGAGTAGGAGAGGCTAGGAAAAGTCTGCTAAATATATTCATGGCACTAGAAGTCCCAAGACTACTTTTGTAGCACTTTCAAAGTGCCTTTGAATCCCTGATTGTTGCAAAGGATTATGCTTTTTTTTTTTTCTCCGTAGTCCCTTTATAGCACAAAACTGATAGAGGCAACAGCAACTGGGTAATGACTCCTTGGCTTATTCTCCTCACTGCAGCTTCAGAAGCTAATTGTTCTCTCTCTCATTGGTACACTGGTCTTCCACACTGAGTCTAAACACTAATTTAGCTTTCAAGGCCCCTTGGAGCTGTGGTATCTCCTAGGATCACCTAGCCTGATGGGTTTTCTTATAACAGCAGCAGCAAGATTATGGTGATGATCAATGTTACATTTAATGGTCAGCTCATTAAAGTGCTAAAAAGGTGACAATAGGTACTAAAAATGTTACAAGAAATCCTATTAAATATCAAGCTGTTAGAAAGCTGCCTTATAAATTTAATGATGCAGCATTGTTTTTCTGTCTCACTCAGTGCAGTCTATGAAAGCTCTTATGGGCCTCTGCTACTGTTTCAAGCTGTTGATTTCATTCCATCAAAACTTCTCTTATCAACTGAGTCTTTTTAAGGCTGGAATCCTGCAGCTTAGCAAGCAACCCTAGTGACCTGGCTCTGTGTTGCATGAGGATTAAGGAGCTGGATAGCTAAATTCTATCACCTGGTCTTGCAATTGATTTGGCCTGCCAAACTGTGAATGCAGAAGTAGGGGCTAAACTGAAGCCCTTTTGAAAAGTTCACCCTAGAAGCAGTTCTCTCTTCAGTGTAAATTTTGATTACAGATATAGAATTGTTTCTAGGATGGAATAAATCTATACTCTTAATGGGGGAGCCTCTACTTAACATTATTTAGCACTTTAGTTAACTACTTTCTGGCATGAAATCATTTCTTCCTCATTGATGCATGGAGGAGAAGGTCTGTGACCCGAATAAAGAGGATGATGACTAGATCTGGTCAAAAATTTTCTGTTGAAACATTTTTTTTGAGAGAGAGGCTTTTTGACAAAATGCATCTTTAGGTGAAAACACTTCAATTTTTGTTAAACGTTTTGGAGGTTTTGTTAAAAAAACAAACCGTCTAAAATTTTTTATTTTTCACCAAGTCAAAACTGTTTGAAACCATATATATTCCATTTATGTTTGCCCAAAAACCTGTCTGGGGAATTTTGATGAACATGCTCCCTGGGATAAATGAAACAAGAATGTGCTGCCACATGAAATGTGTTATGATGCTCGTTGTTTTGAAAAGAGCTGCTCAGAGTATTGAACAGAGAAATGTGACGTGTGTGGGGTTGGGGTGGGAAGTAATCAAAAGTTATTTCTCCCCCATAACTGTTTTATAGCTATCCTGGAGAATCTCATATTCTTAGGGCCACTTCACTATTTAAAAATATGCACCTCATTTCCATTTTGAATTTATCAAGCTTAAGTTTCCAGCCCTTGCATCTTGTTACGACTTTCTCTGCTAAATCAAAGAGCCTTTTGCTATCAGGAACTTCCTTGTTGTAGTTGTACTTATAGATTGTGATCAATTCACCCATTAACCTTCTCTTTGATAAGGTCAATAGCTTAACCTCCTTCCTATAAAATTATTCATATTCTAGGCCAGCCTTTCCGAAAACATTTCTCTTGATTGGTAGCCTTAACATTTTTTTCAGGGGTGGGGTTGTTGTCATATACAAGGCTGTGCTAGAACTTGAGAGAAGGCTAGCTCAAATGTTGATGCAGCAAGGACACCTCTTAGGGAAGCAACATCTGATGAGTATAACATGGACCTGGGAGCCAGTAACTCTTGAGCTGTAGTGCCAGTTCTAAAGACTTGCTTGCTGCGTGGCCTTAATCAATTCTAAGCGTCTCTGTGTTCTTTCTTTCCTGCCTACCTCATTGGATTGTTACATGGATTAAGCTGTTAAAGTCTGTACGGTGCTTTGAAGGTGTTAAGTGGGCACTATGGAACTTCAGAGTTTTATTATTATTATTATCGTCATCATGGTTTTCCAAGTTTCAATTAGGGGACTTGGAACACGAGTACATAATTCTGGCAGGTGCAGCAGGCTCCATGGCAGAGACGGATAGTCACTTTTCGTTTCGTGCAGAAGCAACACGTGAAAGATCTCAAAAGAATGTTTTCAACCGTGACGTTTGAGTTAACTCAATTACGGTTACTGCTGCATAATGCAGAGAGGAGACTAATGTAGAAACCGAGCCCCTGCCATGCTAGGTGAGAAGGAGCATAATGGACCAATTATCAAATAAAGATGATGATCCCACTGGGGTGAGGGATTTAGCTAGTATGTGTAACTGAACATTTGTAATTGTTTATGCGGAGATTGGAATTTGGCTGTATTTTAAGTTTTGTTTCTATATTTAGATGGTTTGTTCAGCATTTGGGACATCAGTTCAGCATCTGTCGTGCTCTGCAATGCACAGCAGAAGCAAAACAAATGAACAGTCTTGTAATTCACTGCCAGCATGCTCTGAAGGCAGGATGCGGGAAGAGATGCCTATGTAATACTATTGGTAATTTTATTTCATAGCAGATTCAGTTGATAAGTGAGGCTTTTAGTTTGTATTTATTTGGGGTTTTTTTATTTCAACCTACATACAGGTAAATAAGAGTGTCCATCCATGGCTTTAGGGACCCTTTCTGGTATTTGAATATAAAATTATAAATTACACCTTCAATCACATCCTTGAATGTTCAATGGCCAGGCAAGGCAACAAGAAATAAGCATCAACCTTTCTCCCACTCATCAACTTCATCATAAGACTCCTCTGTCCCTAAAACACTGGAGGACTTTTGCAGGATTGGCAAACGGAGGCTATCACAGATGAAGGGGAATCAGCGTCTTTCGAAGGTGAAGGGTCCTCCTAGAGAATGTGTTGTCAGCAGCTCCCAGTTTTTTATACAAAAAGGCTTCAGCTTGAACATCTCTGCTGAACACATTTCCACCTGTATCTCAGGTAGGTATGTCTCCGGCCATTTAGGATATTACAGGTCAAAACCACACTTCTTTCAGAAACAAAGACCCTACCTCTATAGATTATAGCGCATGCTTGTGATGAGATGCCCCACATGGCCATTCTTATATTCTTAATGGAGCCATCTGTAATAAGGGTTTGACACACAAAAGTGCCAGTCAGAGAGCCATCTTTTATTCCTTGTCCTCGGTCATGTGATGTGCATCAGGGTTACAAAAGTTTGACCTCTGTCATTTGAAGGGATTATTACTATCCACAGATTCTAATGCTGGTCTATCTACTCCCAATGCCATCCTCAGACAACTCGTCAACATGATCCAGACAGCTGATTGATTAAGCACAGAAGAGTTGATTACTAGATCTCTCTCTCTTTTTTTTAAGTACGCAGGCATGATCCATTATAGAAGCAGCAATGGCCTTTGAGCAATGGATTAATGTGTCTTTCTCTCACTTCAAAAACGGATTTTGCGCTATTATTTCTTCATACCAAGATTATACCCTTTTAACTACAGGCGGGCGATGCTATGGTACAGCATCTCTTTCATCATCAACTTGGAATGAAAAAAGCCATGCTAAAGAAAGCTTCAAGGACACCACAAAAAGAACAGACAATTCCATTTTAAAATTGCAGTGGGGAAAAAAAGTGTGGGTTGGTTTTTTTTGTTTTCCTCCCTTAAACACACAGCAATTAGGACAGGAGAATGACTAGCCCAGCTGTCATGGGAGCCTCATGTACAAGTACAGTTTTGAAAACGAATATATTAGGCTTTTTATAGCTAATGTCACCAACTATCAGGACAGAGCAACAGCTAGCACAGCTGGCAGGGGAGCCCAATGTCAAAGCACAAGTTGAGGAAACATAAGAACATAAGAATGGCCATACTGGGTCAGACCAAAGGTCCATCTAGCCCAGTATCCTGTCTGCTGACAGTGGCCAATGCCAGGTGTCCCAGAGGGAGTGAACCTAACAGGTAATGATCAAGTGATCTCTCTCCTGCCATCCATCTCCACCCTCTGACAAACAGAGGCTAGGGACACCATTCCTTACTCGTCCTGGCTAACATTCTGCTGTCTCAGGCAACTGTCAGAGGTAACAACCAGAAGTGGACCTTGGTTGAAATCTTACCTCTCCAAGTGCAGGGAATAGCAACCATCTGCTTGGAACCCAGGAGGACAAAATGCACAGCTGGAGCACAAATGAATGGGGGAGAAGTATTCTGGGATGTGTTAAAATGGATCATGTTGATGCAACTGTGAACGAGGACGGGCAGCATGGTTTGGTGCCATGGTCCTCAGCTGATGGGCTGTGACCCCCTCCCCCCCCCAAGGAGGGTCATTTAAGGCAATCAGGGAATGAGGGGGCTCACAAGGTGTTGAAAAGACTATTACATTCCAAAGCAAAGAAAATCTCTGTCCCATACCCGGCACCTTTGTACCCTTCACAGTCAAGTATTCTCTCTATTGACTTCTTGAAAGGTGAAAATTACATAGGGTGATGGTTATCATTGACCCTTTTACTATAAAAAGAGTGAAAAAAGGGTTATGAAATGTTTTGACTTTGAATAAGGGGTCACCAATGGAAAAGGTGGAGAAACACTGGTCTAGTGGATAGGACACTCGAGTGAGTCAGGGAGACCTGATTTTGCCACTGACCTATGTGTGACTTGGGTTATTCACTTCACTTCTCTGAGCATTTTTTTTTTCACTTCCTACCCTTTGCCTTGTCTACTTAGATTGTCAGCTCTTCATGGCAGGGACCGTCTGATACTATGTACAGCATCGAGCACAGTGAGGCCCTGATTTTTGCTGGAGAAAAAAAAAGCAATAGCGGGCAAGACAGGGGATTGAATGGCACAGACTATTAGTTTATTAAAATATAGCTTTAAAAAAAATCCTTTTGATCAGCTAGCAGGACAAGTACATGACGGGCACAGATGGTCGTTAACAATGCACAGCTTTGGGTCGGGGGGAAAAACAGTACAAAATTACCAAAGCTGAACAAACCCAATTCTCTAGTCATGCCATGAATTCCTCTTACGCACAGATCTTCAAAAAGCAAAGCATTACTTTTATCATGGGTTTTTCTGACCTACAATTCACACTAGAAAGACACCTCATTAAACTGTTCACCCTACCTGTACAGAGACTGGGAATATGATCAAAAGCTTCCAGATCTGATTCTACCTCCCCCGCCCTTTAAGGAGAATAGTAACTTAAATTAACTTCCATTCTAAAAGTAGATTCTCCTGACTGTTGTTTTTTTAGCATCTCTAAATAACACAGTGTCAGGAAAAGACTCCTCCATTCATTTTCCTTAGATATTGGTCATCTTTGCTTAATTTTTTTTTGTTTGAGGAGATTTAGGATACCGGTGCAGAATACTTGGGGTAGCTACTAAAGCTGTGAAAAATGCTTATCACTTTGCTTTGCAAGGCTTTGCGTGAATATTTACTTTGATTTCAATCCCTATACCTCAATACCCAACCCAGACTTGCACTTTGAGTTTTAGGTTTAAACAAACAAAGGCCCCAATCTGCAATCTGATACATATAAATGGACTTTGCCACCACCCGTATGCAGGACCAGGCTCTAAATCTGTGACTCACAATGAAAACACTATATCTGGCTGAAAAATGGAATTTCTGTCCTGCAGGAAATTGACACTTCAAAATTTTCTTTCCACATCTGAATGAAAAGTTGAAATTTTCTGCAAGATGGAAATTATGAAAAACTTCAGTTTGGAAATGTTGAATCCATTTAATAAATGCTGAAATTTTAGAATATAATACACAATATTAAACAGAACACATACGGTTAATACATTATTATAATATCAAATTCTAAATCAGAAGATAAATTTGAAATGAAATATTTTTACCTTTTCAAAATAAAATAAGAAAATCAGTCGAATTCATTTCCACTCTTTGCCAGTGCAATTTGGTTGAAATGGACACATTCTCACAAAACACTTCCATTTTGATGAAACTGCATTTTCCAATGAAAAAACTGTTCCACCAAAAATGTTTGATTAGCTCTAGAAACCACTACATTACACTTGGTTTTATATTAGAAACTAGAAAATCTAGTTGTTTTTGCATGATTTCCTAGAAAAACAGACCACGTTTGTCAAAATAATTTCAGGGTCATTTGAATAAACGCTCACCTTATTAGACTTTATTGGAAGCTGAGTCTGCGATTTTGGTGCTTACATTTTTATTGCTCTAATTCTCAACAGGTTTTGGTTTTAACTACCAACATCTCTGAAGTTACCGTAGCCTTTCATTCAAGCTATTTTCCCCTTCATTTTAATCACTGCTGCTTCTCTTGCTGTAGCTGTACTGTCAGCACAATATCACTGCATCTGCTAAATGGTGTCCCTTATGCAGAGCTAGTTAGCTTTCTCTCTTGGAGATAGTCTTACCTCTCAAAAATGTTCTAGTTCAATGAATAAGAGTCCCAAGATTGCTCTCAAACCAGAGCCTTATATGTGTTAAGCCAGTGGTTCTCAAACTGGGGCCGCCGCTTGTGTAGGGAAAGCCCCTGGCGGGCCGGGCCGGTTTGTTTACCAGCCGCATCCACAGGTTCGGCTGATCGTGGCTCCCACTGGCCACGGTTCGCTGCTCCAGGCCAATGGGGGCTGCAGGAAGCGGCAGCCAGCAAATCCCTTGTCCCGCGCCACTTCCCGCAGCCCCCATTGGCCTAGAGCGGCGAACTGCGGCCAGTGGGAGCCGCAATCGGCCGAACCTGTGGACCCGGCAGGTAAACAAACTGGCCCGGCCCACCAGGGGCTTTCCCTACACAAGTGGCGGCCCCAGTTTGAGAACCACTGTGCTAAGCCATTTAACCAACATTCATCAAGTTAACTTATCTTTTTCATAATTCTTGGTGTTCAAATGACTTTTTGCCCTCTAGTTGTCTCCCACTAAATTGACAATGATCCATCTGTAAAAATAGGTATGTAGCAGTAATAACACATCAAAGTACATTTTTAATTGCATGTGTGTACTCTAGCACAATGGGATCCTGATTATGGATGCTACTGCCATGTAAATAATAAGTGACAAGTAGCAATTGACGCATCGCTATCAAATGTTGTGGCAAAGAAAGACAAAACAAAAGATCACTTGCAGCCATCAGCTTTATGTTCCTGTTAAAGCTACACACCGACTCAGATTTTCATTGTTTGGCATGGGCAAAAGTGTTTGTGCATGAATGCCTTGCTTGTGTAATTACTGCAGATGTGTGCTTTCATGGGAACTGCAAGTGATATCATTGAAAAGAGAATTGGGACCAAAACTTCTAGGTAAAGCCTGGTAAAGCTTTACATGGGGGGAAAAGTTCTGTCTGCCTGTATGTTGCTATGCTTAGCTAATTTATATGAGCACTCTGTAGTTTTGCTCTTCCAGATTTGTTTCCTGAACTTTCACTTCCCAGTACTAGTAAATCTTTTAAACAGGAATAAATTGTCTTGATTGGTTTTCCTTTCTCTGTATCCTACTGCTGGTTTTAAAAAAGTGTACTGTATTTTAGGGAGAAGGAGATAGAAGTTCTTGAGCTTCTCTTCACCCTTCTGCTCCCTGTCCTATCTCCCCCATTTAAAAAACAAGGATGGATAATTGCAGTTGTAAGTATATCGCCTTGGCTTCCTACATTTAATCACAAAACACTGAATTTTTCTGGGCTGTTTCAATCCCATGGATCAAGCCCTGTTGACCAGTCACAGCCAACATTCAGCTGTATATCTACAGATTTTAGCCTGAAGAGCTCCTCTGTATCATTAATCTTGAGCCTTCATGGCAGTAGATACTTCTAGATCATAGAATCAGAGAAGATTAGGGTTGGAAGAGACCTCAGGAGGTCATCTAGTCCAATCCCCTGCTCAAAGCAGGATCAGTTCTCTTCTGATTCATACAACTTTATCTTGAAATAGAAAAGGCTCTTTGGATCAGCTTGCCCTGATTATATTTGTCTTTTTATATAATATTTATTCTGTGGTCACACCTAGAATCTTCCACGTTATGCTAGGTGCTGTGCAGATATATTCACAATGCTAGTCCCTGCCAGGAACAGCTTAGAGTCTAAAAAACAAGCTGCAATAGGTGGACGAGATGAGCAAGAGGGTCAGGGTGAAGATTAGGGAGGTGGAGTAGCAGTGAACTGTCCAGGGGCATAATAGGGTGGCCAGAATTAGAACCAAAGGAATGGCTCCAGTGGGTGTTTCAGCTTGCATAGGTTACAGCAGCCTCGAGGTTACCTCATAGCATATTCTTCCAAGATGAAGGGAGTGCAAAGGTGGTGTAATGCCATGTTTGCTCTTCTTTCTCCTCAGGGGCCTGCACTGATCACAGATCTCCCATACCCCAGGCCCTGGCCTATTGTTTCCCTTTCCCCCCCCCTCCTCCCCCTCCCCCCCGCCTCCACTCAGTGTCCTCGGGACTATTTGCTGAAAGTGGTTTTGCACTGAAATTATGTAATTATCTGATTTATTGGAGTTATAAATCAACCGTATTCATTAATTCTACAGCAAACAGAAGGCTTGCATCACGGGAACTGTGGCAGCCTGCTAATTTTGAAATTATTGGAATTGATTTTTGTATTTTGCCATTTATTTTGGTCTCTCCTCAGTGCCCTTGATTTCAGTATAGTAATGTAACGTGATATTTTTTAGAGCGTATCTGCATTTTGTGAGGAGCACTGTTAACAGCTGAAGTGTGTGTGTGTACGGGGGAGGGGAGAGAGAGAGGCAAAATCGGGAATGCTTTACATATAACATGTAGCTAAAGGCTGAGTGTCAGCTGTGCAGAGGAGCAAAAGGTGCTGAGTTCCCTAAGCATCCCTCTGCGCTACCAAAATCTCCAAAAGGGGTCTCTGCTGTGCACCACATACTAGATACGAGTTATGGATAGACCAGTGGGGTCAACAAGAATTGAACTATTGGGTTAAATTCTGGAGTAGGGGGAGCAGCAGGCTGCCTCTGTCCTTCCTCCCCAGCAATGATCCAATTGCAGGGACACCCTGAGGGATTAACCCTCAGTCCCACAAAGATTTTGCCTTTGTAGCCCTGGCTTTGGTCAGCTTTCCTGTGTCCCGTGCTATGAGAATTCATATGCAGCACATCCGGTCACTTGGTTATCTCTGCTTAGTTTTCAAGTCATCCACTCTTGCCCATCATTATGTATTGATCATATAAAGAGCATCCCATCTTAATGCACGATAAGTGGAATTATCGCAAAGGGCAGTAATAATACATTCAGTTGTTCTTCCAGCTTCTTCTTGACTGTCCTCTGGATGTCCTTCCACTTGCATTTATTATCTCTCATGCACTATTCCAATACACTAAACTCTTGAGAACCAAGGGCCAAATCTTACCAAATCAGCTGGTGTGAACCAGCAGAGCTCCATCAATCCCCAGTTCTAAATCACTTTTTTTTGGCTCCATTCCCTTCCTAGAGCTCCAGCGCCAGTCGTGAATTGGCATTTTGTGGATGCTTTCACCAGCACTTTATGTTCTTGAAGTTTACATTGGGATTTTTGCTAAGCAAAATCCTTGGTTGTATGAGCCACTAATGCCTAATCCAGATGGCAAATGAAGTTGAGGGGAATGGAGCCCTTTGAGCAGTATAACGTGGTCTGAAAGTATGCTATCATGATTTAAAGACTTCAATTTACAGAAAATCCACATTTACACTAGTTTAAACCTGCAAGTGACCCATGCCACATGCTGAAGAGGAAGGCAAAAAACCCCAGGTCTCTACCAATCTGAATTTGGGGGGGGGGGGGAAATACCTTCCTGACCCCTAATATGGTGATCAGTTGAACCCTGAGCACCTGAGCAAGGCACACCAGCCAGACACCTGGGAAATAATTCTCTGTAGTAACTCAAAGTGCTCCCCATCTAGTGTCCCATCACCAGCCATTGGAGATATTTGCTGCTAGCAGTCGCAGATCGGCTACATGTCATTGTAGGCAGTCTCATCATACCATCCTCTCCATAAACTTATCAAGCTCAGTCTTGAAGCCAGTTAGGTTTTTTTGCTCCCACTGATCCCCTTGGAAGATTGTTCTAGAAATTCATTCCGCATTTAATTTCAAGCCTAAATTTGTTGCTGGCCAGTTTATATCCATTTTCTCTTGTGTCCAAATTGGTGCTTAACTTAAATAACTCCTCTCTCTCCCTGGTATTTATCCCTCTGATGTATTTATAGAGAGCAGTCATATCTCCCCGCAACCTTCTTTTAGTTAAGCTAAACAAGCCAAGCTCTTTGAGTCTCATCTCATAAGGTAGGTTTTCCATTTCTCTGATCATCCTAGCAGTCCTCCTCTGCACCTGTTCCATGAATAATTCATGTGGGTATCACATGGGCTCATCCATAAAAGAACTGGCACATTTCCACAGGATTCCCATATCATTTCTGCAGGTGGAAAATGCTGAGTGGTGTTTTTAACTAACACTTACTAGTGATTCAGTGTGTCCTTTTATCTCCATATACGTGCAGTTTCCTCACTATGTCTCAGAAGGGTGATGTATTAGCTTACAAAAGGGATATTCCTAAAATTTGCTTAACATGCAAAGCAGGTTTAATGGCGGGACAAGCAATCGGAACCTAACTGACATCAAAGGGTTGAACATACCAAATGGAAACGATAGCATTTTTGTAGCTGTTCACCGTAGTCCTCAGTGCAATTGTGGTTCCTAATGAATAGATGTAACGATGCGTGCTCTTGGGTGGGACACAACTGAGAGTATCAATTCAGGACAAATTGCTTAGAGCTTGGCAGTCACAGCCCAAAGCTGGGTGTCCTTTATTACTAAGGCTCAACAAACTAGCCAAACAGAGAGGACTTTGGTTTTACCCGACTGGCTAACCAGAAGTCATACAAGCAATTCCCTCAGCTACTCCAGTTCCCTTGTATTACCACCAGCACCGCTCCTTATGGGGATGAATGGTTATGAAAACCGATACCCCAGTAAAAGAAAAAAAGTTATCCCACTCCCAAAGGACCAAGCGCCAGGCCCAGGCCAATATACCAGTTAGATCTTACCCACAAATCACGCTGTTGCCAATCTTTTAGAATCTAAAATCTAAAGGTATATTCATAAAAAGAAAGAAGTATAGATGAGAGCTAAAATTGGTTAAATGGAATCAATTACATACAGTAATGGCAAAGTTCTTGGTTCAGGCTTGTAGCAGTGAATAAACTGCAGGCTTAAATCAGGTCTCTGGAGTACATCCACAGCTTGGATGGGTCATTCAGTCCTTTGTTCAGAGCTTCAGTTTGTAGCAAAGTTCCTCCAGAGGTAAGAAACAGGATTGAAGACAAGATGGAGGAGATGCAGCTGCCTTTTATAGTCTCTTGCCATGCGGCCTGTGCTTCCTTTGTTCCAAAAACAAGCTACCCAGCACATGGCATGGAAAAACCTTAGAGTTCTGTCCATAGGCATGTCCCTGCATGCCTTGCTGAGTTACAAGGTGTATCTGCCTTCTCTCAAGGGGTCAATTGTATAGCTGATGGTCCTTAATGGGCCATCAAGCAGGCTAGGCAGTGCTGATGCCAAATTGTCTGGGATGTCACCCAGAAGCATAGCACAAGTTTGAAATACAGATAATATAGAGCCAATACTTATAACTTTAAATACAAAAATGATACATGCATATAGATAGCATAATCATAACCAGCAAATCATAATCTTTTCATTGACACCTTACGTGACCTCCTTTGTACAAGATTTGGTGCCACTGTAGGACCTTGGTTGCAACAGTGGTCTATACAGTCACAGTTGATGTCAATAACGTCACAACAGGTATACACACTACCAAGTAACCACCACAGTCGGCACTAGCCAGCATCCTCTTGGTATAGAGGAGCCAAAGTGTTGGCTCGGCCTACAGATTGAACTTCCCAAGGTGGGACTGAGTCACACCGACCGTGATCAATTAGACTTTTAGACAATTAGACTATAGGCAGCAGGTTTAAAACAAATACAAGGAAGTTCTTCTTCACGCAGCGCACAGTCAACTTGTGGAACTCCTTACCTGAGGAGGTTGTGAAAGCTAGGACTATAACAATGTTTAAAAGGGGACTGGATAAATTCATGGTGGCTAAGTCCATAAATGGCTATTAGCCAGGATGGGTAAGAATGGTGTCCCTAGCCTCTGTTCGTCAGAGGATGGAGATGGATGGCAGGAGAGAGATCACTTGATCATTGCCTGTTAGGTTCACTCCCTCTGGGGCACCTGGCATTGGCCACTGTCGGTAGACAGATACTGGGCTAGATGGACCTTTGGTCTGACCCGGTATGGCCTTTCTTATGTTCTTATGACTTCCACCTCCAGGGTTTTTCACTCAGACACTTGTCACAAGTCCTTAAAATTCCCAGACTGAAATCTAGGGAAAGTAAGTTTATTGTTCTCTACTATCTTTTAAAGTTTAAAATAAGATCTGGGTGAAATAAACATAAGGTACATAACTTTGCGTTACTGAGTATGTGATGTGGTCAGTGTAAGAAAATGCACCAAGAAATACTAAGTAATTGTGTTCGGAAACCTTTGCAAAGCCCATGACGATGTCTACAGCAGCGCAACTGCAGCAGCGCATCAGTGGATCCACTCTCTAGAGCGAAGGGACAGGTTCTCCTCTCACTGTAGTAGGGGGAGGGATAGCTCAGTGGTTTGAGCATTGGCCTGCCAAACCCAGGTTGTGAGTTCATCCTTAAGGGGGCCATTTAGGGATCTGGGGCAAAAATCTGTCTGGGGATTGGTCCTGCTTTGAGCAGGGGGTTGGACTAGATGACCTCCTGAGGTCCCTTCTAACCCTGATATTCTATAAAAAAAATCCACCTCCCTGAGATGTGGTAGCTAGGTCGACAGAAGAATCACATAGTGCTATCTCCAGCACAGTTTAGGGCAGCTTAACTATGTTGCTTAGGGGTGAAGATTTTTCACACTCCTGAGCAATGTAGCTGGGTTGACCTACCTTTTTAGTGTAGATCTGGAGAGTGTGTGTTACGTGCTATGCTTGTGTGTCCCTGAAAACGTGAACTGTAAACCTCAGAGCACCCAAAAGGCTGGAGCTCTGGGAAAGGGTATCCTTAAGCCACTGGTGAGTCAGGGGGTCAGCACTTAGTCTTAGGTGCTAGACTAGTGGTCCCCAAATTTTTTACCTCGAGCCCCCTGTAACCTCTGTCTGCACCACCACCCTGCACCCCCGGAGCTGGGGCTTGGAGCATGGCTGTGACTCCGGAAGAGGAGGGACACGGCTGGGGCTGGCAGCCGGGGCCCCGGGCGTGGGGCTGGCAGCTGGGGCCAGGACCAGGAGCGGAGCTGGGTGGCATTCCCTCCTCGCCCCCATGGGGGCTGGCCCAGGTCTCAGCTGCGCCCCCCCTGAACATTCCTCTGACCCCGCCCCAGGGGGACATGCCTCACAGTTTGGGGATCTCTTTGCTAGACCATGGGATCTCAGCTCTCAGAAGGAGATGCTAGACAGAGGAGTGTGTGTCTAAAAGTGGTGCCTGCACTCTGCTCAGACTCAGGAAGCTTAAAGCACACATGGCCCAGTGGGTGGGACTCAAACACGACCTGCGGTGGGAGCACTACTAGGGCTGTGTAACACCCGCTCTGAAAACAGAGGCAGAGAGAGCAAACCATGCTCAGGGACAGAACGGAACACAGCCATTACCATAATTTACAGAGGGATGAAAGGTTTCCCATTAAAAATGCATAGAAGAAAGGAAGGTGGTTAATCATGAAATGTGCCAAACTTGCTGTTTTCAGATTTATAGTTGCAAGCGAAAACATCCCTCTCCTTTTATCATTTGAGAAAGAGGCTTTGCTGTCAAATACCAGCAATCAAGCTCATGGCATGAACCAGTTTAACAATCTGCCTCATGTCAATTTCTTCCAGCACGTTAAGGATGTTGAACCGTTGCCCTTCCATCGTGGCTGGAGTATTTTAACTTGAGATCAAACTAATTTGTACACGTCCTGTTTCCGATGCAGACTTTAAACTTCACCATACTGTGAATAATCTCGGGTTACAAAATTGACCATTATGCTGCCCGTTAATCCTACTCAAGATGGACATGCATTTGTTTTTGCCTTGTATTTTCTCTCCTAGTGAAAAGGGGCCTGATCTTTCAGTGACCACACCCAAATTATTGCCTAATTACATAAAAAAGAGACCCTACCCCATGTTGCAAAATATCTAGGTACTATGTTGAGATAGTTGGTTATGTTAGAGATATGATGTGAACAGAAAGTTTTCAATTTTACAGTATACAACTGCAGAAAAAACAGACATAAACAAAAGGGAAAATGTTGCAGCATGTTTAAGCGACGCGTTACAGCAAACTTCCACAATCCTTGCAAAAAGGATGTTGGTAGACACCAGAATTGTCCTTCAATGGTGAAATTCATTCAGGTGCAGAAGGTGCACAGAGGTTTAGGGGTGGTGAAGAGCAGGAGAGATGATTAAATAGCCATTAAAGAGCCTCTTCCATAGAATTAAAACGCAGTGTAACATACATGGATTGAACAGATGTTTTCACACTCTGAATGCGGCTATATCAGCACTACAAGCTAGGGGAGCAATTAGACATACTTGTGCTAGCTTTCATCTGAATTAGCATGCTAAAAAACAGTAATGTAACCCCAGTACAACAGGCTGTGGCAGTGGCAGTACTGGGATAGCAGCCATGAGTTCGTACCCAAGGAGTTCAGGTGTGTTTCCACTCGGGGTGACCAGGACGGCACTGCCACTGCCCAAGCTAATGTGGCTACACCATTGTTTTTAGCATGCTAGCTCCAGTATGTTTATGCAAGCTGTGAATCACACCTTTAGCTTGTAGTGTAGACGTAGCTTATATGAATATGCAAAAATGAGCAACATTTATATATGTTGTTTTATAATAGATTCCTTTGAGCAACAAACACCCAGCATTGTGATACCACCCACAAAATGGCAATGGGTAATACCCTAAATAAACATGCTGAATAATAATTAAATAATAAACAGATCATGTAGGGTCTATGTCATGGCAGGATCTTCAGGGGGAGATTGGGAGGGAGTGATATGATATGGACTTATTATTATCCAAGTGATTTTACAAAGGCATTTAATAAATGAGTGGTAGTTCATTCTATTTAACCATTTCTCAAATAATTGTGTATGCTAATAGCACAGCATTTTCTATTCTAAATTGCTCACTGCTATCCATAACATTTGGCACTGGATCTAACACACAACAATGCACTAGGAAACATAATGGAAACATTTTGTTGGGTTCCAATTATGATGTGAACATTTCCTCTAATTTATTTCAGTCTTGAAAGTTAATATATGTATGCTGAAGTTTGGCCAGCTCATTGTGAAACTGGAGTTGTAACTGAAAGGACCTAGCCTGACCATTCATTTTCCACCGCTATTAAAGATGTCATTCAAATAAATGACATTCCTCTTTTCACAGGGAAGGAAATAATGTTGCAGAGAAGTGGTAGTGGAACAGTATCAGTGGCTACCTATTAATTTACTTGTTTAAAGTTAATGACCACCCTGCACTATACACAATAGAATTAATGTCAGATTTATCTTTTAATTCTATGTTTGTGAAGAATCTAAACTAAAGCTACTTAGTCATTTCCATTAACATTAAGGTTTTCTAATACAGACAGGAACACTAGTGGGCAGGTCCTGAAGTCAGTGGGAGCTTTGCATACATAAACTGAACAGAATCACATCCTAGGGCCCAATCCTGACCCCACAGAAAAATAATAGTACTTTTGTTATTACCAGTAAGAGGAACAGGCTCAGCACCATCATATGAATAAAAAAATAAACCACAGATCTATTGTCCAGAACTCAAACTGAATCCAAGCTTTTCACTGGGGTTCCACAAACAATAATCATCTTTCAAAAGGAAGGTTCCTATACCTGTACATTTCCTGGTTCTTGCTCTGACTGGAAGCACATGTTCTGAATTACCTCCAGCCAAGCAGTGTATTTTACAGTCTAGTCAAAGTGAGGTACTGGAAATTACATTAAAAAAATGTCAATCTGGGGGCCCCTCCATTGCATGAATCCATATGAAAAATAAATCTTTTACATATCCTGTGGCTCATCAAGATGCAAGCAGGAAAGTGATGTTGGAAATTGAATATGCACATTTTCATCCTATGTGGTAGAGCAGGTATATATTTCCCAGAATTGAGTTTCTGTGCACTAATATACTAATTAAATCTTAGGCTCAGATTTTGTGTTCAATAATATGTGCCTACTATATAAGGAATTCATGCAGCATGCTATGGGTATGAATGAAGAGGAAGTAAATGACTAACTTGTGCACACTGCATTCTCATAATAGATAGCTTCTCTGTGGCCTGCGATGTTCAGGTGGTCAGACTAGATGATCAGGGTGGTCCTTTCTGACCTTAAGTCTATGACAAAATACATAGCATTTGGTTTCATTTTAACTGTATATTTTACAGTGAAATACACATTTGAACAGGAACAACAGAAAGGGCTTCTAATGACACAAAAGTAATATTCTCTAAGAATACGTGCATTGGTATGTGGAACAAAATAGCCTTACTGAAAACCATGTAACATCTCTGTTAGATTTAGAAATTAGAGTTTGTTGACCCACAGCCAATGTAGAATTGCCCCTTTCAAGTATTGCCTAGTGCAGTTTTAAATGTCTCGTGTAATCAGATTCCTGACACTTTCTTTGGCAAGACTCTTTCAGAGTTTAATGTATTGCACCATTAAGGGAAATTTCTTGATATTCAGCCTTCATTTTCTTTTGCTTCATTGCATGCTGCAGTTAGACCTCTTGGGACAACAATAGGGGGGGAGGGATAGCTCAGTGGTTTGAGCATTGGCCTGCTAAACCCAGGGTTGTGAGTTCAATCCTTGAGGGGGCCACTTAGGGATCTGGGGCAAAATTGGTCCTGCTAGTGAAGGCAGGGGGCTGGACTCGATGACCTTTCAGGGTCCCTTCCAGCTCTATGAGATAGGTATATCTCCATATTAAAAAAAAAAAAAAAGACAACGCTGAATAGCTCCTCCCTCTCCTGGGTGCTTGCATCCTTTTGATACTTGTGGGCAGTAATTATATTTCCCTTTTATTTATTCTTCAACAAAGATACACACTGGGCTGCATTTTCAGCAGCTGTCGCTCCCATTGAAGCCAGCTGGAGTTGGGGAAGCTCAGCAACTTTGGAAAACAGGTCTTAAAGTCGATATTTCAAATATGTGCCAGAAGTTACTTATCAAAATCCATCGTTAGACACCTTAAAAGGACAGAGAAGCAATAATATGAGCATTTTTAATAGACCCCATATGTGCACAATTTTTAAGTGCTTTCAGGTAGGAGGCCAGACCTTTGTTCTGTTTTTGTACAGCACCTAGCACTGTGGGAGTCCTGTTCCAAGACTGCGTCTCCTCGGCACTACTGCCGTATAAATAATAATGCCACAGATACGGAATATTTTTTGTTAATAGACACGGAAGTAGTAACGGTAGTCTCTACTCACGCCCTGCCGACCCATTCTCAGCTATAGGTAATGTTCTATAGGCACCACAAGTCTTTGAGGAAGTGACTTTGTAAGGAAGGATTTGATAAAGGGTATTGGAATGGCTGTATGGATTTTTTGGTGAGGCTATTCCATTCATCATAGAACAAAGCAAGAACATGCTTGGGGGAGAAACCAGCAAGTGGAAGACAAAGCTGGTATTGTTGCAGTGGGAGCAGTTGATGACTCGATAAATCAGTGGACCAGATGGGTAGCATGGAGCTAAACTGTAAAGGGCCTTGCAGGTTAGGACAAGGTGTTTGCATACGAGGCAAGATAGAAGCAAAATCCAGCAGGCGGGACTTGTAGAAGGAGTTGACATGATTTTGGAAACAGAGAGGAAGGACAGTCTAGTGGTTAGGGTGCTAACTGGGGACTCCAAAATCCCTACTCTGCCACTGATTGCCCGTGTGAGCTTGGGCAAATCACTTAGTTTCTCTGTGCCTCAGTTATCTATCTGTAAAATGGGGATAATAACACTCCACACCTCCCAGGGATAGTGTGAAGATGAAAACCATGAGATACTCAGATACTATGGTAATGGAGGCCATAGAAGTACCTTAGATGTTCAGGAAGGTGATCTTAGCAACAGATCTCCACCCCACCACCACCCCCGCCCCCCCATAGCAGTTTGAATTTTCCTAGGTGAATCTAATTTTATTTGTTGTCCATATTTCTAACCTGACCAGGTCCTTTTGCACCCTCTCTCTCTCTCCTCAATGGAGTTCATAGAAAATGCCAATTTAATTAAATTCACAGGGAATATTAATGTGCTATTTGCCCTTCCTGTCAGACCAATAATAAAAATGTTAAATGACCAAAACGTATTCCGGGGGCATCCCTCTCGATACTGCTGCTTCCTCATTCTTCACCAGCTTGATACATGCTTTTCATTGCCCTCTTTCTGCATCTCTTCAGCTTGTTGACTGTCCATGTGCAGCATTCACAGTCTGAATTAATTTTTTCAAGTAAGAGCTTGTGAAATGCTGCATCAAACGCTTTCTAAAAGTCCAGACACAAAACTGCATCCACGGCCTACCCTCCCTCCGCCAGCTTTTCTAATGCAGTTAAAATAAAAAATCCTATTTGCCTGGTCTGATTTGATCTTCATCAGTTAAAGCTGCAGATTTGCCTCATATGGTTTCACTTTCCTTCCCATTGCTGTTTTCTTTTCCCTTTCGCAAAGGGAAACCTACTTCAAGTGATGGCGTAGAGAGAAGAGAGCAGGGATGCTGCCACCTCCTATGATCATTTCTATAAGTGTCATTCATGACTGTGTTGCAGTTGCCTGGCATGTACATCTGCCCATTGTTAGTAGAACACAATATGGTGCCTGAAAAGGTCAGTGGAGGCAGATGCTCTGAGGAGAGAACATAGCATGCTAACTAGGGTGACCATATTTCCCAAAGGGAAAACGGGACAGAGGGTGGGGCTAACCCGAGGCCCCCTCCACTGCACAGGGCTGGCCCGAGCCGCTTGCCTGAACCCCACCTCCACTGTCCCGGCTGAAACGGGACGTATGGTCACCCTAACCCTTACAGAAACTTTCAAGAAAATTTACAATCAAAACCTTCATAATCAGATATGGTTTTAAGACACCAAATGGAGTCTTTTGATAGGGTTTCCAGCTTTCTAATGGCTGGTAACTGCTCCCCCCCGAGGCGCTGCCCCCTTCTCAGCCTCTTTCTCAGCCCAGCCCCCTTCTCCGCCTCTACCCTCCGATTAAAAAATACTGACATCTGAGCTTGTCCAATGGCAGCCAGAGACACAAGCCAAAACCCAGACTATCCAGGTGGCAGCCCTAGGCTTTGATTCATCAAGGAGAAGCAGGCAAGTGGAAGACAATGCGGGTGTATAATTCTAAGCACTTGAATAGTCCCACGGACTGAGATTCTGTGTTGTACCTCTAAGACCCTGGAGGCCTGTCTAAGCGACAGCAGCCTCACTGGATAGTCCTAGAGGCCACAGCACTGTCCAGAATCTCCATGGGGTTGCGTGCTGTGTCTCTGACTCTATACACCCTACCCTATAGCCCTGTGTCACTGACCCCATACACTCTGGCTTTTGCCGGGTCTTTGGGAGGCAGCCTTATGGCTGTCTTCCATAGTGCCTGCTCTGGGAAATTCTCCCACGGTTGATTCATGGGCCTTTAAGGCCTCTTTACACTGCTCCAAACCTTTTATGTGGCATAAAGGAGCCAGAGCATGGGTGAAGACCTCCCCCATTGACTAAAATGGGACTACTCACACAGAAGCATAGAATTCAATCCCCAGGGGACCATCAAACCATCTAGTCTGACCACCTAATCACAGGCTACCAGCCCCAGCCATCCACGGAACCCAACAACCAAGGTTAGACCAGGGTATTATAACTCTCAGACCACTAAGCTGTTGTGTGCCAAAGGCAGAAAATAAGGACCAAGGCACACCCATGCCCGAGGCCCTGCAATGGCAGGGAATTGATTACGTGAGATAGATGCTTAACGTTCTGCAGCTGCTTGTGTACCTTGCTAAATCAGGGGGAGGTCCGTTACTTTGTGCATATCTTGCCCCTTGTATTGTCATTTATGCTAGTGCAGATTGCAATGGTAAATCAGAATGGTAACATTTCACTCACTTGAGACCAAGCAAATGATGAGACAAGGTGCCAGGCATCCTGTGGCTTTTGGCACTTCCTCCGGATGAAACAAGCGCTGTGAAATTATTTTTGGTCCAGATCTTGACATTGTTGCTTAGGAACATTTTTTGAAGTACATGTCAAAATACAATACCTTTGTGCAGAGAGAGAATTCATCTACCGAGAACTATGTGTACAAGCTTTTTTCCCCCAAATAAAGAGACATTTTGAATGTAATCAGAGATTACAGGATGTTTCCTAATTTTTGAATAGATGAACATTTTAAAAATGCAAAAAGCAAAAGCATAGAGATACTGATGGCTGCATAACTAGAGGAAGAAAGTTTATTTTTAGAAGGGAAGAGGGAAATAGCACACAGAGGACTCTAAAGATGTCCACGCAGTGTGCAGAGGCGGTCAAAAAAGCAAACAAGATGTTAGGAATCATTAAAAAGGGGATAGAGAATAAGACTGAGAATATATTATTGCCCTTATATAAATCCATGGTACGCCCACATCTCGAATACTGTGTACAGATGTGGTCTCCTCACCTCAAAAAAGATATTCTAGCACTAGAAAAGGTTCAGAAAAGGGCAACTAAAATGATTAGGGGTTTAGAGAGGGTCCCATACGAGGAAAGATTAAAGAGGCTAGGACTCTTCAGCTTGGAAAAGAGAAGACTAAGGGGGGACATGATAGAGGTATATAAAATCATGAGTGATGTTGAGAAAGTGGATAAGGAAAAGTTATTTACTTATTCCCATAATACAAGAACTAGGGGTCACCAAATGAAATTAATAGGCAGCAGGTTTAAAACAAATAAAAGGAAGTTCTTCTTCACGCAGCGCACAGTCAACTTGTGGAACTCCTTACCTGAGGAGGTTGTGAAGGCTAGGACTATAACAATGTTTAAAAGGGGACTGGATAAATTCATGGTGGCTAAGTCCATAAATGGCTATTAGCCAGGATGGGTAAGAATGGTGTCCCTAGCCTCTGTTCGTCAGAGGATGGAGATGGATGGCAGGAGAGAGATCACTTGATCATTGCCTGTTAGGTTCACTCGCTCTGGGGCACCTGGTATTGGCCACTGTCGGTAGACAGATACTGGGCTAGATGGACCTTTGGTCTGACCCGGTACGGCTTTTCTTATGTTCTTATGATTAGATCTGTATCTCTCTGATGCACAAATGTTGACATATTCAATCATTTGAGGCTGATGTTCCCCTTAGAGTGGGGCCCTCCCTGCCACTTACGCAGTTGTTTGGGGGCAGCATATGTTGGTACAGGTGACCCTTCGTTCCACTGGCTGGCACAGAGGGTGACAGTGGAGTGGATTGAATGTGCATTTACGGCCAGGCCCAAGCAGCCTCTGCAAATGGCATGGAGCATCTGCAGCCACTGTTCCAGCTCAAAGGCTTGAAGAAGCAGCTGCTGGGGGTCGTGCTCATGGCTTTGCAAACACTTGGGCCGTGAAGGTGTTAAGTATTTTAAATAAATCTTTCAAGGGACAGCAGTTGAGGTTGACACCAAAAAAGTCAAGCAATGTGCCTGAGGCAATACTGGAGGTCAACATCGGCAGCATGAAATATGGCTGCTGCTACATTTACTTATGGACTCAGACTTTAAGCTCAGCCTGGACCATGGTGGAGATGCAATTGTCTGAATTTTTGTTTTGTTTTGATGAGATTTACTGATTCATCTATAGTAAGTGCTGCATACTGTGGATATATTGGCAACCAAAGAATCATTTCTACCTTAAATGAAACAAGAAAAAGATACATTTTATGCTGTGCTCTTAGTGTGCATTTGTGTTCTCCCACATGCAATGAGAGCTAATCTGATTTTCCCTTTAATCAAATATAGCACAGTTTAAAAAAGTTTAATTTTCTCAACAAGTCAGTGGAATTGGATTTTATAGCGAATATTTAAAAAACAAATCCCTAAATGATTAGGAATTACACTGATTGTCCACGGTGCTCTACTTAACTTTCATTCGGTGTGCCTTGAAACTCAATCAGAACAGTCATAACTGCCTTGCCAAAGCACTATTTTTTGCCGGCAAAAAATGGAATTGACAAGAGTCTTGCAGGCAGGCTGCTAGAGGCTGAGTGCATAGGTCCCACCCCATTGCCCAGGCCAGGTTGTGGCTCATACCAGCTCCCTTCCTGGAAGGCTCTTGTCAATATCGCTTTTTCCCTGGGGGATATTTTTTTAAATTGAAATTTTCCCATGGAAAATTTCAAATTTTATGGAAAGGGCATTTTCCAGTGGAAAATTATTCTGGTGAAAGTTTCCCAACCAGCTCTAGTATAAACCCTCATGTTTCTGGGCATAAATTATTGATGGGAGGTTAGGAAGAAACTTTCCCTATGGGTATGTTTATTATACAATTGTCCACTAAAGGATTACTTCTTCTGAAGCACTTCCTCTGGAACATCTAGTATTGACCACTTTCAGAGAGAGGATGCTGGACTACGTGACCCACTGGTCTGACGTAGTATGGACATACCTGAGAGTGGATTTCTGTTTCTCTTACTTGGCTAATAGCTCTGTACACCTGAAATGTGTTATCTTGCCTTTCTTAAGAGATAATGTAGGATTTCCCAAATTGAGCAAAGAACAGGTGTTCCCAATGGGTGAATCACCTAATTTCAGTAAATTGCCTTTTTTCCGAAGTTGTACAGGGCAACTGTTTTATGGCTCTACAAGGAGACACTGCCAAGTGTTACACATGGTGCAGAAAACGCATTATGATGCCAGTTGCTCCCAGACTGAGAAAAACTCAACTTTTTGAAAGTAATTTGATTATTTCCCAAACCAATGAATCATCAAGGAATTTCTCCATGCATCCAAGCTTCAGGCAGGGCTTATCCCTCGCAGTAATTTAATACTGAAACATTAGCAGCAATTTTTACTATTTATGTTTTTGATCTACTCTATGTAGGCAGTACTGCACCACAGGCCATGTATATTACTAGGTGTAACTTCCTCTAAAGCAGCTACTATAAGCCATAGCTTGAAGCCAGGTACCACACTAGATATATCTTTGCCCTTGAAAGATAAGGCAAGGACAGTATCATCAGCAAAATGTCACTCTTCTCTGCAATTTGTTTTATTGTTATACAGAAGAACAGGCCCCATCTGAAACAGGAGGCAGACAGATCAAGCATCTCAGTAGATCTCAGCTCTTAAGATCTCAGTAGATCTCAGCACTGAGAGCGCTGGTCTCTTTATGTAAAACCCACCCACATAAGGCTTTATAAATCAATGCATACACCTTAAATTAACACTCACACAAATTGGAAGTTATTTCTGACTACATTGCACAGGTATTATGTCATGAGAGGACATGGCTACATAAGTCCTTTAGAGCTGTGTTACAAGGGAACTGGAGAAGGCTGGGGTGGGAGAGGGAAGACCGTGCAGAAGCAAAGGGCCTACATGTAGACGGTCCTATACTCCTAGTCATAGATTTCCAGCTCAACTCTGCTCTCAAGGACCTAACTCTGAGAAACTTTGTGTGGGAATCCTTTTAGTGTTTTGTCTCCTTCACAGGCTTCTCCTGGGCCCCAATGCTGCATAATTAAAGTCAATGCATGTTTTGCCCTTCATCTCAATGGGAGCAGGAGTAGGCACCTAGGTAGGAGACAATCTGGGTCTTTGAATGTCTAATATTAGGGGATAGAATAAGTTACCTCTTGTCCCTATTCTCCTTTCTGGTCCAGGTTCCCCAGCTGCACTTTTGCCCATGTTGCATTGCCTCCTCTCACCAAGAGTAATCTGACCAGAGAGCTGGCCTATAGAGAAGGGTGGGCATGTTGGACACAAACTGCAGTTCCTATGAGCCAGCATTCTGGAATGAAATATTTCATGTTTCAGCCAAAATTTGGGGGGGAGGGGGAAGAGGAGTTGTGGAATGCCAAAAAAAATTGTGAAAATTCATAGGAAAGAATTAATAATTAAATGTAAGAGTACATTCTTAAAGTCTAAGCCGTTTGATCACTGTAGTATTAAAAAAGGAGACGGTCTTTTTCTTTTCCTTTTAGTGTGAAAAAATTGACTTGGCTCATCAAAACTTTCAAAGGTTAAGATAGTGTTAATCGACAAGCAAATTACTTCTAATCTAAATGGATTAATGATCACCCCTCACTCCTGGACTGATCAGTCATGTGGCAAACCATTTAGAAACAATTTGAATATGTCTTTCGGTTCAGCGGCTTCAGGCAGGCCTTACTTACGGCAATGATTTCCAACCAGAATACTAGCAATCAACCAAAACATCAGTATCATCTTCTAGTCTTTGTATTTTTCAATCCATTTTAGCGAGGCAATATTTCAACACTATATGGACTTATTTAAAATGTAAATGGGGGGAAATGGTTAGAAAGAAAGAAGAAGTGGGACCGCTAAACACTGAGGATGGAGTGGAGGATAAGGATAATCTAGGCATCGCCCAATATCTAAACAAATACTTTGCCTCAGTCTTTAATGAGGCTAATGAGGAGCTTAGGGATAATGGTAGGATGACAAACAGGAATGAGGATATGGAGGTAGATATTACCACATCCGAGGTAGAAGCCAAACTCGAACAGTTTAATGAGACTAAATCGAGGGGCCCAGATAATCTTCATTCAAGAATATTAAAGGAACTGGCCCATGAAATTGAAAGCCCATTAGCAAGAATTTTTAATGAATCAGTAAACTCAGGGGTTGTACCATACGACTGGAGAATTGCTAACATAGTTCCTATTTTTAAGAAAGGGAAAAAAGGTAACCGAGGCCTGTCAGTTTGACATCTGTAGTATGCATCTGTAGTATGCAAGGTCTTGGAAAAAAATTTGAAGGAGAAAGTAGTTAAGGACATTGAGGTCAATGGTAATTGGGACAAAATACAACATGGTTTTACAAAAGGTAGATTGTGCCAAACCAACCTGATCTCTTTCTTTGAGAAGGTAACAGATTTTTTAGACAAAGGAAACGCAGTGGATCTAATTTACCTCGATTTCAGTAAGGCATTTGATACGGTTCCACATGGGGAATTATTAGCTAAATTGGAAAAGATGGGGATCAATATGAAAATTGAAAGGTGGATAAGGAACTGGTTAAAGGGGAGACGACAACGGGTCATACTGAAAGGTGAACTGTCAGGCTGGAAGGAGGTTACTAGTGGAGTTCCTCAGGGATCGGTTTTGGGACCAATCTTATTTAATCTTTTTATTACTGACCTTGGCACAAAAAGTGGGAATGTGCTAATAAAGTTTGCGGATGACACAAAGCTGGGAGGTATTGCTAATACAGAGAAGGACCGGGATATCATACAGGAAGATCTGGATGACCTTGTAAACTGGAGTAATAGTAATAGGATGAAATTTAATAGTGAAAAGTGCAAGGTCATGCATTTAGGGATTAATAACAAGAATTTTGGTTATAAATTGGGGACACATCAGTTGGAAGTAACAGAAGAGGAGAAGGACCTTGGAGTATTGGTTGATCACAGGATGACTATGAGCCGCCAATGTAATATGGCCGTTAAAAAGCTAATGCGGTCTTGGGATGCATCAGGCGAGGTATTTCCAGTAAAGATAAGGAAGTGTTAGTACCGTTATACAAGGCACTGGTGAGACCTCATCTGGAATATTGTGTGCAGTTCTGGTCTCCCATGGTTAAGAAAGATGAATTCAAACTGGAACAGGTACAAAGAAGGGCTACTAGGATGATCCAAGGAATGGAAAACCTGTCTTATGAAAGGAGACTCAAAGAGCTTGGCTTGTTTAGCCTAACCAAAAGAAGGCTGAGGGGAGATATGATTGCTCTTTATAAATATATCAGAGGGATAAATATCAGGGAGGGAGAGGAATTATTTAAGCTTAGTACCAATGTGGACACAAGAACAAATGGATATAAAGTGGACATTAGGAAGTTTAGACTTGAAATTAGACGAAGGTTTCTAACCATTAGAGGAATGAAGTTCTGGAACAGCCTTCTGAGGGGAGTAGTGGGGGCAAAAGACACATCTGGCTTCAAGACTAAGCTTGATTAGTTTATGGAGGGGATGGTATGATGGGATAGCCTAATTTTGGCAATTAATTGATCTTTGATTATTAGCAGGTAAATATGCCCAATGGTCTGTGATGGGATGTTAGATGGGGTGGGATCTGAGTTACTACAGAGAATTCTTTCCTGGGTGCTGGCTGGTGAGTCTTGCCCACATGCTCAGGGTTTAGCTGATCCCCATATTTGGGGTCGGGAAGGAATTTTCCTCCAGGGGAGATTGGCAGAGGCCCTGGAGGTTTTTCGCCTTCCTCTGCAGCGTGGGACACGGGTCACTTGCTGGAGGATTCTCTGCACCTTGAGGTCTTTAAACCACAATTTGAGGACTTCAATAACTCAGACATAGGTTAGGGGTTTGTTACAGCAGTGGGTGGGCTACAGCAGTGAGATTCTGTGGCCTGCGTTGTGCGGGAGGTCAGACTAGATGACCATAATGGTCCCTTCTGACCTTAAAGTCTACGAGGAAATGACTAAGGACCTGACTGATCTAAAGCTATTGAAGGCAATGGAAAGACTTCCATTGGCTTCACTGGTCTTTGGATTAAGCCCAAACTGTGACCCATTATGCTTCCATTGAAATTGAGGGAGTTTGACCATTGAATTAAATGAGAGCATGACTAGGCCCATTCTGACTTTCAGTAATATTCATAATTTCCCCTTAACGCATCAGTCAATACATTTACAATCAATAGTACAAAACACTTGCTATTTATTTGTTCTAAAACTGATATGAAATGTCTTTTTTTATACTGCACTTCCTTCCCCCCACCCCTTTGATTGCATATTTATATTATATAAATGCCATGTGGTTTTGCTAGTGAAATTCAATACTTTTTTGTAACACAAATGTGTATAATGTTAATATGACAAGAAGGGAAAGTTTTGCATGTTATTTTTTGTGTTTAATATATTTTCATGTTATCACTCATTTAATTTATTATACAGGATATTAAACAAATGTAACTATTTTGAATCTGAGCAAATAATTTAATAAAATAGAATCTTGCCCTCTGGCATCATTTCCAGCATTTCTGAAATGACAACCATTGAGTTTACTGACAGGGCTGTCAAAAGGCTATTAGATGGGTATTCACTCATGTACGTGAATGGGAGACGTTACACATATGATCTTGAGGAAATTAAATAAAATGAATACCCGTAAGAGTTGCATAATTATTAATGTGTACAGATAGCTCATTTCCATTAATATTATACAATCTGCAGATCTCTAGAGATTTATCTAAGGTGGCTTGAATCTAATAGTTCAATTTGCAGACAAATCCGATCAAATGAACTTTTTTGCTGAAGTCTTAAAGTAATTCTGTTACCTATAAACCAGTACATAAAATGGTAATGCAAATACAGATGGATAACAAAAGGCAAAGCAGTTACTTTGGCTTACCTGATAAATTTCTATTAATGTAATATAGATCTAATAATCAAGAGCATGAAAGTAATATCCTATGTCTTGTCAAACATAAATGGAATGTAGATAATTTAAGTAAGAGTTTATAATATGTTCTGGATCTGACATTTGGAATAATAATGTAAAGCTGAAGCACACTCGCTAATAATATCCTGTGATCATTTGGAGTATAGTACATTCAAGGGAAAATTTTAAAAAGTCTGACTTAAATATTACATTGAATTGTATGTGCCATACAGCTGGTCTGTTTTATCACATTAGATAAGTAAGCTCATGCTTAAGCATCAAACACCAATAGCTGGACAGTTCCTCTGGGATTTATTCCACTATGGCTTTGCTCCAAGCTGTCCTTCATCCTACTGAAAACACACAGGTAGGGAACAGCATGCATAGTAACAGTTATAACAATTCCCCCTGGAAGAGGGGTGGAGTTTCCTAAAGGACATTCCAGGAGCTGTGTTTCTCTGAGGCTTGGTAATTGGGAGTGCCTGCCAGATAACTTACTATGCATTGGCTTTATGGAATGACAGAGACCATTAAAATAGAATTTCCCATTGTCCTTTGCAGTCACAGTGTCAGGGTAACTTTCAGATTTAATGGAATATTAATGAAGGAATATAATTTTCATTCCTATCATTGCGGATCAAAATGAAATTCCAAGCATGGAAATAGAGAAATGGGCTTTGAGAAATTTCTCAGCAGCTCCCTGAGCTGGGAAGAGAAGAGAGAATAATAATAGTAAAAAAAAATAGAACTGCAATTTGTAATGGGAAGCAGAACTGCTCATCTCAGCATTCACTAGTTCAAATCAGTCCCAGTGTTTAATAACCAGTTATTACTAGATGATGGCTGTTCACTGAATGACCTAGTGGACAGAGTTCAGGTCTGTAACCCAAGAATTCCTAAGGTTTAATTCTCTGCTAATCATTGACCTTGGGTTGCCTCAGGCAAGTCACTTAACCTCTCTTTGTCACAGTTTCCATCTGTGAAATGGGATAATAATATTGAAGTGATAAGGTTGTCGTGAATGTTAATTTGTGGGTGTTTGTACCAAACTCTGAAGATGTAGTGCTATTTATTAGCACAGAGTTTGGTAGAGTTGGTTAGTAGGCTGGTTCTCCAACCCCAGGCGCATCTTGAAATCCACACTGTCTCTGAACAGTCGGGAGACAGGATTATTGATCAGAAGCCTAGTCCCTCCACAAAACTCTGTGGGCATCGCCTCTTCCTGAAATCCCTGTCAGCAGGGCCCTGCCCAGTGTGATGGGGTGTCTGAACACCACACAGATGGGGAAGGGCCTAGAAAGGCTGTATGTGTGGAGGTAGCCTTACCCCTGCCAATCATGCATGGTAGGGAGGAGGTCTTTTTAAAAAAGAGGAAGCTTCAGTCAATGGGGGGTGGAAAGGACACCCAGAGGTGGACAGGGCTGGAGTGGCTCCTGAAGCAGCAGAAGGAACTCCCATGCCAGAGACTGCCCGCCCCCAGCCCTATGAGGAGTGCAGAGATCTCCCAGGGTAAGCCTGACAGGGAGATCGTGATTCGGCTGCCGGGCCCACTACATGGGCTTCCATGAAGTAAGGGGCTATTGCTGGCCTTTTCTCTTCTGAGTTGGCACCAGGAGAAGTTTATTCTGGGTTGCATTGGAATATTTGTTTCCATTTTGGTCACTGCCACCCCCTGGTAAAGAAATATATGATGACTCAAAGGGCAGAGCCAACAGCATGGACTAAGACGGGGAATGTGCCAGGTCCACTCAATGATGATAACTGCCATGTCAAAGGGCTTCATCCGTGTGGGAGAAATGCCCAAGGGGGCCTCATGTACAGGTAGGTTTGCAGTCATAAAGGGAGACTTACATTACAGCTGGTCATATGTGCAGCTATGTGTGTTTCCAGTGAGACAGCTATCTTTCCCCCCCTGCCCGTCCCCCCACCCCGGGACCATGACATGGAGTTCAGTATGTCCTTTGAGCCTCCTTTTAAAATCCACACCTGTGGCCCCCAGACCCTAGGGCAGGCCTTCTGCTTCATTCCTTCCCTGTCCCAGAGTCACTGCTCTGCACTGCACCAGGTCTGCGGGAGTTGCACTAGCATTCTGCCACCCATTACTCTGCATAGCAGAAGGTAGCCGGGGGACCTAGGCATTTGTCACTTGGCAAGGAGAAGAATGAGAGGACATACAGATGTGCCCAGAACAATGACTGAGAAAGAGAATGCCAGCTAGGTGCTGCTGTTTATCTTACCCACAGTGCGAGACCCGGAAGCTAAGCCATGAAATTAAGGTCATTAAGTAAAGCAATAACAACCACAAAAAAGCTCTGTGTATAATTAACCTGTGGAATTCACTGTTGAAAGGTATGGGGTAAATTCCTTAGTGAGATTTAGAAAAGGACTACACGTGAATAACGTAATTGTACTACCTAAGACTCAGATCTCATCCTCATGATTTACTGCCCAAGCTGATCATTAGCTAAGGACCGAAGGAATGTCCTTCATGGTAGTGTATTGCAGGTAGGTGCAGCATGGGGTGACTTGTGTGTTCCTCTGAGGCATCCTGTATTGGCCCTTATCAGAGCAGGCTACCAGATCCATCCAAGTATGGCAATTCCTGCTGTCAGATATAAGTCATCGACTGCATCTTCCAGTTTGAAAAGATATAGATTTTATAACCAGCATTGGATCCCTTAGTAATGAACGCACTGCTATGGGAAACACTGATGCACATAAGTAACTTCACACATGAGCAGTTCCATTAAGATCAATGATGCTATTCATGTGTGCCAAGTTACTCGTGTGTGCAGAAGAGGAATCTAGTGTAGATTGCGTTTGCTACAGGATAATCTTCAACTGTCAGTACTAGTAGCACTGATTGTCTCCTCTAGGCCTCTAGCTACTAGAGGGCAAGATGAGCCTAAGACATTGCTAAGTAACAATATTCATTGTGACTGCTTCCTGTCCTTACACGACCTTACCCCTAAATGCCCTTGATTCTCAAAAGAATTCCCTGTCCATATGATTTCCAAAATAGTATTCCAGAATATTTCAAAGTAGCTCTGGAAAAAAAAAAGCAATAATAGTTAAAATTTTACAGCAACAAATGATCATAGAATACAACTTGACCTAGTCAAACCTCTCACCAAAATAATTTAAGGGATTCCAGTGGGACCATGTATCCTTATAGCATTTTTTTTTAAGAGCAGAAGATCATTCTCACCCAAAGCATTTTTTCACTGTAGATAACATTATCTTATTTGTATTATTATCCTTTTCTCTGTGTTTTCTCAGCCTTCTAAATGTTCTCAATTAATTGCTTTCAAAATGTGATGCTTCAAGATTTCTTTTGCTTCATAATTTTCTGGGTTTCTGCATCAACTCTAGTTTGTGTGAGCTTCAGAGGTGTGTCTTCAGAATGGGCGTTAGGGGTTGTTTTAGTGAAGGGATCCTCCCATGCAACTTTTTCACCCTTGGATGTCTGAAATGTGCAGGATACATAGGAGCCATCACAACGGTGGTCGGTCATTTTTCAAAGTTTCCTTGCTTAATTCGTAAAGTCACTAGTGTGTGGATTGTACCAGCTCAGTGACAACAAAGACAGATGCAGAGACTTCTGCCAGCTCACACTTCTTTCTCTTCATTAAGAGCTCAGCCTACAAGGTCCTAACCCTTCTGGCCCTAATGCGTCGAAGCACTTAAACATGCGCTTAACTTTAGCCTTCAGTGGGACTATTCTCCTGCTGAAGTGCTTTGCTGGATCAGGACTAACGAGCAGCATCTTGCAGGATTGAGCCTGGGGATGGGGAGGCAGAAGAGCTGGAGGTTAGTGGGTATTTCAGACATTTATGGGTGCATATACATAAAGCAGAAGAATACATGTGTCTGTTTTTCTTTTCAAACTGAAGACTCAATGTACACAGCGCCTTTAAAACGGAGTTGCTTTACTAACAGTGGGCCAAATTCAGCCCTGTTGGTACATCATTCATTTCAATGGGTTTGCACCTACTTACACCAGAGCTGAATTTGGCCCTACAGGGCTCATTTCAGCACAGAAATGCAGCCACGTCTGGGATTTTGGGTGGCAGGCAGGTGGATAACTAGATGTGATACCCAACTCCCGTTGAAATCAATGGGAGCCTTTCCATTATCATCCTGGGAGTTGGTTGGGAGTCCCTAATGCACATGGCATACTCTACCTCAGTTGGTTATGGAAGGAGAAATTTGAACCAAGGATACCAGGGCTTTTGAGAGGTGCTAAAGGATGGGGGAGCAGGGGTTAATGTCCAGTCTGAGCAGTAAGGCCTCCATTTAAATGGAAGATATCCACAACAGTGTAAATCAGGGGACTTTCATTGAATGTTACACATCTGGAGTCTTCTTTATTCTCAGCTTTAATATTGTGAGGCAAGTTAACTTGAGAATCTGTATTTCACAAAGGAAAAACCCATCTATGTGCAGGGTCATTAACGTATTTGCAAACAATAGAGTCCCACAAAATAAAAAGCCAACATTTACCACGTAAATGATTAGCAATGAATAATCCAACCATGCCCACTGGGGAATTACAGCTCTAGAAGCAACAGCAAGTTGCTTCAGTGATGCCTTTGGGCAGCGATTCCTTCCCCTTTCTCCTTGGCTTGTTGTTTGTTATATTTAATGCTGGGCAGCATCATTTACTCCTGCTCCGTCAGCTGTTGCATTTCTTCTTGCCGATGTCAACTGCCAGCCCAGGGGCAGCTGTTAAGTTGTAATTACCCTGACTACCCTATAGGGGTATGATGCTTATTACAAAGCAAAGCATGCCATGATTTACTGGCAGTTATCAATTGGTCACAGTTTGTCACCTGGAGAGACACAAACAAATGACAGAACATTATCTGAGCGGTGTGGACATCTGCATTAGAGCAGGAGGGAACTGAACCAGAAGAGCTATTTTCAGCTGTTGTCTCACGTACGGGCGCACACAGTCATCTAATCTGTCTGTGCTTCAGCTGACTCATCTATAAAATATGGATATTAATACTTGCCAACGTCTTGTAAAATGAGTCAAGATCTTTGAGTGAAAGTTGGTTATATAAATGCAGCATATTATACCAAATCCTGAAGACTTTCTTAGGTTTTCCTTGATCCTTAATAAGATCAAATTCTGTCTTGACGGGGAGTTTTCAATGGCAGTTAGAAATCTAAATACCTGTGCGGATGTGGGCCTTGGTCAAGAAAATGTGCCATAAAGGAATATCCCACTTTAATAATCCTAATTCTGAAAGTGCTTTAAAGATCAAAATTGGGAACTGTTCCATTTTAGTGGTGACCATGCTATAGCATTTTATAAGCACTGTGCGTTTAAGCTCACAATTCCTTATGACTAAGGAGAAAGTCATTGATCTCATTTAATAGATGAAAAAGTTTAAGAAATATGCCCAGAATCATTCAGGGAACTAGGATTAAAACTCTGAATTGGAAATTCTGTGTTACTAGACCACAGCTTCCTAGGTAAATTAAAATGATGTTCCACAGCCTCTTTCCCCTTTTCTGTAAAATGAGGTAATTATATTTACCCTGGATAAAATTGGGAAACATAGAACTTAAAATGTCTGAGGCTTTATTCCCTTTTAGCAACTGAGAAGGGCTTGGTTGGTTGATGCTGTTAGATCACTCCTAAGACTTAGAGTCTGGACACCTGGATTCCAATTTGCTGGCTTGCTGTGGGACCTTGAGCAAAACACTCAAGATCTCTGAGCCTGTTTCACCATCTATAAAATGGGAGTAGGAACACTTACCTACTTAATAAAGGTGCTTTTAGACCTGATCGACTAATGCTTGTGAAGTGCTAGGTTTTACATATGGCCTACACAAATACGGTGCACCAGTTCACACATACATTTCTTAACCCACAAATGTCTTTAAAAATGTTAACTTTTCACTAGCTTATTTACTGGGCTTTGCATCAGAAATGACACCTAGGCGCAGATTGGCTAAGGGTCTTTTGGTGGCCTAGGAAATAGGATTAGAGGAAATAGATGGAGACGGGGAAGTTGGCATAGAGCTATTTGGCTGAGTAGGCACCAAAGGACTGTCCGGCTTGGCATCATGAACAGCCAAGCACACAAAGTAGACTAATAGGTTAGAGATGAAGGTAGAAGCCAAGTAAGCAAGAAGTTTGAACTTTATGCTCAGTGGCTGGGAGGCAAGTGAGGGACTTCAAAGGGGGAAAGAACAAGAAAGGTGAGGTTTAGCAGTGATGTTTGGGGCAGTATGAACGCAGAGGGATTAGAGAGGAAAGACGTTACAGTGATGGAGATGGGAGATGATTAGATTTTGGACAAGTAATTTAGCAGTAGGCATTCAGAGGAAAGTTTCACTGTGCTCTAATAAGCTCTAAATTAGGCTCCTTTTCTGTACATTAATCGTTACCAATTTGGAAGAGGTCTCGGAGTCTCCTAGAGGAAATATAAAGGATAATACAGTCTTGCATTCATCCTGCCAGCAATTCAAATTAGAAGGTCCGAGTAATAGATCCATCTTGTCCCTGTCCCTTTAGAGACATCTTGCATCTCAGAGGATGCAGTGAATGAGCAGCCCTTGTCCTTTGAGATGCTCAGGGATTGCAGTTGTATCTTGCTGCTGCACAGAGGTGCAAGGCTGGGTGCAGAGTGGGCTTCAGCCCCAAATATAGATTCTTTAGGCTTGTCTCTTATGATCAAAGGGAAATGGGAAAAGATTAATGTCTAATATGTTTAAATTCTATCTGGGAGAGAGAAGAAATGACGTCAGCTAGAAATAGGTACATACTATGCCCTATTAAAGGCTTCTTGGATGACAAGTATATTGCCTGCTTATACCTACAACCGCATTGGTATGAGTCTGTTCAGGCATGCCAAAATGTAGTATGTTAGAAAGACACGGTGGGTAAGGTCATATCTCTTATTGGACCAACTTCTGTTGGTGAAAGAGAGGAGGAAAATGTAAGAAAGGACGTTGTGAACTATTTGAGACAGATTTTCACACGTAGAGATCCTGCACTGGAAAAGTGAATGCCATGCAGAATAGAGAAGATTAAGTGCCATAATTGCTGGTTAAATAGAGCAAGAAGACTATCAATAGCAAGGGCAAATTCATACCTTTTGGGAGATGAGTACAATATAAAGTTGACCCTTGGTAACGATAGCGTGTGTCATAGCCTAACTCTAGAAGTATATTAGACCAGCTTTCTGGTCCAAAGAGTTATGTTTCTAGTGGAGGTGCTGCAGTCCACAACAGAAGTCTATGAGAATTTTGCAAGCACGAGGAAGCTGGGTCAGGCCTGCTGTGAATAATTTACTGAGACTCCCAAAGAGAAGAATGAAGGAGAGCTGCATAGTCTGACTCTATATTATGTCTTTCATGAAACCCGTCTTTAATCTGTGTATCCAGAGGAATTATAGCTCAATATTTTCTTTTTCTTTAGTTTATTTCAGCACATATTTTCCCCTTGTCAAGCAGATAACTTATTCTCCAGTATGAAGAGTCATATATTTTTTTCCTACAGTTACTATGGCAGTGACCTTTTCATTTTCAAAACAGGGTTTAGATTGTTCAGAAGGATAGTAGATGTTCTCTTGCCTGACAGTAGTCAGCTTACGCATGCATCAGCATCATGCATTTGATGTGTGACCATCACAATAGAGGGTGAAGAAGACCATCTAAATTGAAAATCAGATTATAGTACCCAAAGCCAATCAATCCTCCTTTGCCATTTTGTGCTTGCCTCCATACATTACATTTGCATACATCTGTGGTACTGCAGAGGTCTGTCAGATACATGATTAGAGCTGCGGCTGGGCGAGCTGTGAAACAAATGTGTGTTACCAGCAAAGCTGGTGAAAAGGATATTTCAATTGGTTTATACAGAATTAATAAAATATGACATGTCACCGGGACGGGATGGTACAAAACCAAGAGATCTGAAGAAACTTAACAATGAAATGGCTGAGTAGCTATCAAAAGCATGCATTCTTTCATTAAAATCAGTTACAGGGCTGCAAATGGAGTAGCTACCTTTTAAAAGAGTCACTTGGGGTGATCCTGGGAATGACAGGGCAGTCAGCCTTACTTCAGCACCAGATCGATAGATTGAACCCATAATTAAATAAATTAGGAAGTTTGTAATATTGCTTAGTGACTTCAGAACCAGGCAAATTTCACAAGAGAATATTTATATTGCAAATAACCCCCCTAGTTCTTGTAAACTCTTTGGGACTGGGACTAGATCTGCTTCTATGTTTGTTGAGAACACTGTCAACATTTGGGTCCGGATCCTGCCCCTATGCATATAGAGAGAACTATCCACTTGGAAGGGGAGCTTAGGTACCTCCACAACATTGTCCATCCTCCCTCTTTGAACCCAGCAGACATCACTCTTCACAGTCTGGAATCTGTGCAGAGAGTGGGCTGGAGTCAGAACAGGGTTCAGGGAGTAGTGGGTGGGCTGGGAGAAGAAATGGGAAGCCTATGGTCTGCTGTCTGGAACAACAGACTTTACCTGTAAGTCCCAGGGTATGTTTTCTTTTCTACATCAACCTGTTCTTCTCACTGCCACCCTAGCAGAAAGACCTGAGTGCTGCGTCCAGGATGGAGAGGGGGAATACCCTGGTAGGAAAGCTTCCAGTGCCAAGATTCTGGTGTGGTGACTATGAATTATATTCATGCTTTTTTATTATTTTCTTACTTACTTATTGCATTAATAGCTTGAGCTCCTAACACCTCAGCAATTAGGTATTATTAAAATGTAAAGAAGACATGAAAATCCACCTACTTTTGAGAGCCATTCTGAGTAAGCTAAAGAGCCATTCCCCTTGCAAATGTAATCACATAACAGCAATCCTAAAAATCTTCCTTGTTTATAATGTATTCAGATGGATTTTAGTGGTACTTAACCAGTAGCTGCAATTGATGACATGGAACCAGCATTCTTCTCATCCTCAATATTGCACTTGTTCTACCGGTGACATTTTGTGTTAGATGCAGTTGAAGCTTGAAAGGAGTTGAGCTTTTGCATTTTAAGGGTTTTTCATGTCTTCCTACATACCATGATTTTTTATTTTAAAAAAATGAAAAGACAGCAGTCATTGAGCCACAGAGAACATAGCAGGGGAGATTTATTGAACTTCTATAGTATACACACCAGTCTTCAAAGTGGTCTTCAAAGTGATGCACAGCAGTTTTATTCAAATCTTCTCTGAGGTGTCCAACAAAGATGGAAATAGACCCACGTAGAGAATCCATCCTTCAAAGTGTAGAGTTCTGTAGCTCAAGAGAAAAGCTGTTAGGTATCTGATGCCAGCTTTATAGTAGCCAAAGGTGGCAACTTGCTATTCATTGGGGTCAGGTGAGCTGTAGAGAGGGCATATGGGGAGAAGAAATAGATATCTAGTATCTTACCAAAATAATATTGGCTTTGACAAATATGCTCTGTGAAAAATTTATATTTCCTGGCAATTAACTGTGATCACCTACCTCCCCGCTTTTAATTCAAATGTTGCTATCTTGCAAATTATCCAAGGGAAACCTAATTTAAAAATACATTCACCTTAATATCTAGATGGTCAAAGGTAACAGTTAAAATTAAACAAAATAAATTAGATATTCACAAAATACTTAGTAAAAGCAAGCCTGTGAGTCAAGGTTTCATCTTTTCTTAGCAGCACAAAATATACTGTGCATTTTCCTGTATAAAAGTATTTTGCATCACTCCTACACCTGCAGTATTTCTTATAGATGGAGTGTCTGGATCTTGTATTTTCTTCGTAAGCCTTACTTACATGGTTTCCAATCAGTGAAACCAAGAGTTTAACCGTGTTCAAAAAAGGATTGTATATTTCTATGGATAATAAGGATACAATAGTACAAAGTCACATGAGGAAGGATTTTTAAAAAACAATGGTTTTGGAAGGGATATAAATCCTCAAGCTTTGGGACATAAGTAAACCTCTAACTCTTTGGGGTTAGGAAGAAACTTTCCTGAGGACATGTTATCTCATAACTGCCTCCTGAGGGTGTTTACACCTGCCTCTTACCCATCTAATACTGGTCACCGTCAGAAACAGGATATTGGATTAGCCTTGACTAGATTAGATGGACCAATAGTCTGATCCAATATGGCAATTCCTATATTTCTCTGTTTCTAAAATTCTTCTGCATGCAGAACTCTTATTGAGGTTGATGGGAGTTATACTCAAAGACAACTTGTTGGATTGGGTCAAAGGTATTTATTGTAAAGTTGCTGTCCTGACTTTTTGGTAAATGAGATAGACAAGATGGGTGAAGTGATATCTTCTATTGGACTAAATTCTGTTGGTCAAAGAGACACGTTTTTGAGCGCCTCAGAGCTCTTCTTCAGGTCTTGTGGTTAACTAGCATTCTCTTATCACCACCTAGGAAAACTAATCCAACACATTTAGCAAATTGTCTAGCCTGGTTGTTACCTTGTGATTTGCTGAAGTCCCTATCAGCTGCTGTGAATAGAATACATGCTCTTGTGCTTTGTGACACAAGACAATCCAATGTTTCTACCTCCGTCTAGTTCCATGACAGCAATATTGTTCTCAGTGGTTTTCTTATATCACCTGTTGTCCTCCTCTTTTCTGTCCTCCTGCAAGTGCTATCCAGTCAAGGGTTTGTCTAGAAATGTGGGCTTTTTTGACATCCATACGACATGCCCAAACCACTTAAGAATTCTTTCTCAGATCATTGTCTTTACAGTCTGTTTATCAGTCCTATGTAACACATCAACATTAGTTCCTTTATCCCACCAATGGACACCAAGTATTCTCCACAAACATCTCTGATGGAATGTGTTATGTTTTCTGTTTGGAGCATCTAGCATTTGCCAAGTTTCAGAAGCTGTGGATAGGTGCTTTTTTGTAGTAAGAAAATGAAATAAGAAAAAAATAGTGATAGAGAAAATAACTTCTTCCACAACAGTTTAATAATAATGATGAATAAGTTTTATATTTCATTTATTTATTTCTTGAAATACTTATTTAATGTAAGAGAGTGACCGCTCTGCACCTTTAAGCGGGGTGGGGTGGATATTTGGCTGGCTGGACCAATGAAGGGAACAGTGCTTTATGGCTGGGAGGAGGGGAAATGAAAATTGCTGCAAAAGGGTCAGTGTGGTTGCTGACTCATCCCCTAGGAATGCAGGATTTAAAAGGGGCAGCTCTGTGCCTGAAGCCTGAATAAAGTTGTGGCCTGATTAAACCCATGTCAAATGTCTCCTGTCCTTTCGGTATAGCCAGACAAAAGATAAACCTTCCCCCTCCATTTTCAAGTCAGAATGGTGATTTTATATTAATTTAATATTGCACTAAAATCAAGTAACATTTTCCTTAGACACAGAATTTACTGATTGATGCACACAATCTCATCAGTGTGGAATCTCTACATGGAAATTTTCCCATTCTCTTCAATTGGTGTGGGATCAGGCCCTATGTTAGAAAAACTCAAGATTATTTTATTGCAATTTCTGGAGACTATAGATAATATAAAGCCATAATGTCTACTGATTTAAACTGGGCAAGGAAAAGGAATATTGGGGTTAAATCCTGGCCCCATTGAAGTCAATAGCAAAACTCCCATTGACTGCTTTGGGACCAGGATTTTATCCTGGCTTTTGTTTTGTTGTTTTCCTTGTATCTTATTTTAGGTTTGTCCTATTTCTCCTCATACAATGACAAAATAAGATACATGTGTATTGCTATGCTCATGGAATTAGGCTTACAAATTCCATTAAGAATAATTTGTTACCTTGACTAATGTTAATGTTCTTATTTCTGCCTTATTATTCTTCATTGCATTGTTAACAATAATCGGAGTTGCATGCCTAATTGCACCTAATGAAAACTTGGCCTTTCTTGCAGACAGGTTGGTACATTTCCAATGGCCAAATGTTTAGAAGGAGGAAGGAGCCTTCTAAAGGAATGGTGAAATCTCATTTGAAGGCTCTGAGGAGATGAACTTTACCGGAAATAAAATGGTTGTTTGTCACAGTTTTTGGATCAAAGTTAAGTTGTATAGCTTGCATTTAGTAAATTAATCTGGTCTGTGAAAGACACGGAAAGGTGAAACAGAGCCTGCATTTGAAAGACCTATAACTGGAGAGCCTATTCTGGAGTTGTAACGCATGGAACTCATTTGTAATTTGCTTTCAAAGATCTTTTAGATGAATGAATATTATTGCAATAAAACATGAAAGGAGAAAAAAGGCAACAAGGGACTTACAGTGTGAGGGGCACTAGCAAAACAAAGAGGACAGGATCGGAAACAAATGGAGACACATTATTTCTGCAAAACCAAAAGTCCTCATGTTCTTGATGGTGTGGATAAAGACTGGAGAATCGGAATGCTGGGAGGCATGTAGAATCTCTTTTATTACTACTAAAAAGATTTCAGGTGCCAAAAGTTAAAGGACGCACAAAGTACATCACATAGAACAGTTGTTCTCAACCAGGGGTCCGGGGCCCCGCAAGCAGATTTCCAGGGATCTGCCAAGCAGGGCCAGCATTAGACTCGCTGGGGCCCAGGGCAGAAAGCCGCACCCCACCACATGGGACTGAAGCCCCGGGCACTGAGCCCTGCCACCTGGGGCTGAAGCTGAAGCCTGAGCAATGTAGCTTTGCAGGGGCCCCTGTGGCATGGGGCCCCAGGCAATTGCCGTGCTTGCTACCCCTGGCTTTTACATGTAAAAAAACAGCTATTGTGACACAGGTGGGCCGTGGAGTTTTTATAGCGTGTTGGGTGGAGGGGCGGGGGAAGGGGAGGGCGGGTTCAAAAGAAAATAGTCGAGAACCTGACATAGAAAATTTATCAGGCAGAAGCATGAGTTTTGTGTTCACAAATCTTTTTCAATATTGTTCTGTGATGATCTCTGTGGATTTGTAAGCAACGATCATGCTTTCTACCTTGGGCCCTATTCTACTCATGTGAGTAAAGATTCATGACAGAAGGATTACTCATTTCAGTAAGGGTTGCTGAATCAGCCCAAAGTAACTGTTCTTCTGACCATGGTAACAGATTAGGATTGTGAAAATTGTTCCACCTCTTATTTTATTTATTTTTTCTGTGCCATGTCAGTGTATTGAATAGTTATAGATGTTTATTGACAGACTAAGTGAGTGGTTGCTTGCAATACCATTGGCACNGATTGAACTCACAACCCTGGGTTTAGCAGGCCAATGCTCAAACCACTGAGCTATCCCTCCCCCCAATCCCCCCATAAGATACTTAGTGTTTAGAATGTAATACAAAAATAAAAGGACTAAAAGTAATAGATTTTGAAAGCTCTTCAGACCATTTCTGTTCTTCTGTATCACCGCATTTACAAACAATCAGGGCTCTTCAGATACTCTGAATAATGTCACTACAGTGTTCAAAGAGGCAGAAATAAGGACATTCACTTTTTCCAAGACAAATTAATTAATTAGCATTATGTAAAACTCGAATGGCACTTAGCTAAATCAGCTGGGGAAGTAATAGGGATATCAAAATTGATAATTGCCACCCTTCTCAAAGTTCCATTAATCTTCAGAAATTGTCTAGCAAGGGGAGGGGTGGATCTCAAATTAAAATTATTTAAACTGTTTTTAATGTACCTGTCAGTTTTGGTGCTCCTCTCCCTTTTTCTCTTTTTTTTTTAATAGTTTGCTCTTCCTTTATGGTGACTCTCTAGTGTGATTTCCTCTTCAGCAGTCCTTGACAAGGATGGAGGCTTGGAGTGGTGGAAGGTGCCCTGTCTTGGCTGTGAAATGATTGCTAATGGTGTGGTGATGTTTATGCTTGGTCTGAGGGATAGATAACTTCAAGATATCTCACGAACTGCCAAGGCAAGAGACTGAGGGTCTGGTTCTTGGTTCAAATCAAAAGCATCTCTTTTGAAATCAGTGGTGTTATATCCATGTTTAATGTGTGTAAGTGACCAGATAATCAGGCCTTCATCCTCTGCACCATTGGAAAGCTGAGGGATCCCAGACATCCACTGACGTGTAGTTCTGATTGTTTATGAAGTATTAGACCAGGGGTAGGCAACCTATGGCATGCGTGCCGAAGGCGGCACGCGAGCTGATTTTCAGTGGCACTCACACTGCCCAGGTCCTGGCCAGTGGTCCGGGGGGCTCTGCATTTTAATTTAATTTTAAATGAAGCTTCTTAAACATTTTAAAAACCTTATTTACTTTACATTAGTTATGTATTATAGACTTATAGAAAAAGACCTTCTAAAAACGTTAAAATGTATGACTGGCACGCGAAACCTTAAATTAGAGTGAATAAATGAAGACTCGGCACACCACTTCTGAAAGGTTGCCGACCCCTGTATTAGACCATAATCACAAGATTCTTATTATACCATTTTACTAATATCCTGGCTTGTGACCCAACAAGTCCTCTCCTATAACTAACTTGACTTAAGGCCGGATCCTGAACTCTTTACTCAAGCAAAACCTCCATTGATTTCAGTGGGAGTTTTGCCAAAGGGCAGCAGCTCAACATCGGGTTCATGGATCATAAATCCACAGTGAATGTTGTAAAATCAGAACATTATCATTGAAATCTATTGATCCAGGGACATGAGTCATTTGGCATAATACTCAAAGTATTTATGATCATAGCTACCTTTGTATTGCCATCTGACTCATCATGCTTTGTTGGGATAATATAGAATAGATAATGTTTCCAATTCCTTCAGAATTTAACATTTTGTCTTACAACTACATAGTCAGTACCTCTTGAAAGGACTCAAGATGTTGTCTTAATTCATGCTGGAAGACCGGCAGTTGACACATCTTATGGCATCTTTAAAAAGACCAGTAATCTTTCTAATTGCTTAATTCATCATAGCAGGATGAGCCATAGCTCTCAAGGACATTAGCTGCTATATTTTACTTTTTACAAAGTTCTGTAGGCCACTTCCTTCATCAAAGATGACAACTCACTGACTATACAGATATCTCAGATGGCTTGATCATGCAACCATAAATCATAACACGACTGCCTTTAGCTGAAGATGACCAGGATCTAAAGCCCAGCTAGATCAAACCTCACTGGTGTGTGAATGGACTGAGGTGATCAAGCTTACAGTACCAGTGCCACTTGTCAAAACCTGTTCTCCTGGTCCAGCAAAACGCAGTTATGTCAGGTTAGTATAAAATAGGATTTTAAAATCTCATCAGAAAGCCTGAATGCTGAGAGATGAGTGACTTGCCCAAGGGGTCTCATTGAGTGATGGCTAATTTGAGATTAGAACTAAGGATCCCAGTCTACTGTATTAACCAATAGACCTCATTGCCTCTTACCAACAGGAAATATGTTGCTTGTATCGTCAAACGACCTGTCTCATCACATTAGCAAAATGACTTTAAAATGTTGACAGCGTGTAACCACTTTCGCTGCATATGCTAAAAAGAGATTTTAAATCAATTAGCTGTTTTGTTTGTAAGCAGAGTGTGACAGTTGTTTGTTAGTCAGGTCCCCTGAAAGTTGTTCACTTACCACAATTTCTGTAAGTAAAATATGAATCTGTGAAATAGATGATACAATGCGTCAGCATGCTCATTTCATTCCCTGTATGTTAATGAACTCCCAGTCATTCTTCAACAGGTTACTCAGCAATACATTATGAATTGCATACAGGCTGAACTGACACTTAATGAATCAACAGGCAACTTTTACATTGGTTCATGGTTGTGTTGAAAGAGTAAATTGTATGGTTTTTATATGTGCAATGCTGTATATATTTTGGAATACCAGGCTACATCATTAGAGATATACAAATACTGCCTGCCAGAGTTGGATCATGATTTTTTTTTTAATTCATGGAGTGATCAGAGTGAGCAATATCCCTTCCTTAGGTTTTAGAACTATGATTATTGCACAAGAAGTCCCTCATTAACAGCTGTAAGTAATGAGCTCTGTTCCATACTGATACAGTATTTGTGTTTGAGCACAAGTGTTACTGCATCATTTTCTAATAAAAATTAATTCAGAGCAGAAACATGAAGGGAAAACACTTTTCAGACTGTTGCATCCCCTATAGCAAATTGACTGCAGGGAGATCTTTTAACAAACAGTAATGCCTATTTTCTGATGGCATTTGGTTTGGGAGAACACTGCCCGATGCATTTCATATAGCAGGCAGCTAACCATCTTACTAGAGATCATGTGTAATTGAGAGCAGCCTTTTAGCCTGCTTTAAAAGAAACCAGGCACTGCTCTTCTCTCTGTTGTTTCATAAAAGTGTGGAATATCCTTTTAGAAAAATGTACAAGGAGAAAGATCATAGCAGTGGCCAGCTGCAGTTACATCTGGATAAGCTATTTCCCAGAGACTCTAAATGGAAACATCAATTTGCAGGAGAGCTCTGAACTGGTCTGGTTCTAAACTTGTGCAGTCAGTATATGCTCCTCACAGGAAAGCTATTGCCTGAAGAGCTGCTTGTTTTACGCTAATTGTTGCAGGAAGTTGTACAGATCAAACCAGAGTTGATCAAGCTATTTGCACTGAGGAATTTACTGACAGAAATTAGCTATTTTCTGATCAGGAATTAGCTGAGTGCGGACTTGGGTTCTGTACAGATTTATTCATTATACAATATTTGTCAGCCTGTAGATTGCTCACAGATATTCATCTCCACTAGTATAGTCTGTTCATGATAGTTACTACTGGCAGTCTCAACTGAAAGCCATACAGTGGATAAAAATGGACATTGAATTACTGTCTCAACCTTAGAGGTTCACTTTGAGCCATATTAGCAGCACAGCGTTGGGAAGCTTGAACAGTGGCAGAGCATATCCTACAGATAAAAGCAAGATTACAATCTCCGTACCTCAGAGTCCGACACCTTTATGAGCGCTAAAACTCGGTCCTGTTTAATAAAAAAAAATGGAAAATAAATTTCTCTTTTCTTACCTCAGAAGACCTAAATTCAGCATTCTCTATTTCCTTGGCTATAATTATATTACTAGTGCCCCATGGTCAAATTAGGGGTGGAGGTATGTGGTAAACCCATGCTGTGGCCAAAAGCTCCATTTACTTGCAATGTTAAATAAGACACCCCTCCATAGCATGTACAGAAGTTCATACTACGATCCTTTCTTATGTTTTTTGTTCAGCAGTTAATATTTGTGTTTGTGTGATCATTGCTGGGCATCAGATTTAACACAGAGAGAGTTCACACTTCTCAGGATCTGAACAAAATTTTTCTCTGAGCAAATTGTTTCCGGCTCTCAGCAAACTCTGGCAGGCATTACGGCATCTGCTGATGCTTGGTTCATGTGTTGAAAGTTTTCTTTATAGTCATGAGGGCTGTACACACGAGTCATAGAAAGGATCTTGGATTAAGTTTCAGTACACTATTTTAAAATATGCTTTTCAGGAAATAAACTTAAGTGATGAGCTGGAGAAAAGGGGGTGGGAAGGAGGAGGAGGAATGATTGAGAAGTAAAATGTCCATGCAGCAAGCTCTTTAGTGACAAATAATGGAGTATTTCCAAAAGTTTGAGAGTCTGAAATTAGTCCATTTAAGCATTCAGATGTTTTTGCTCTTGGCTTAATAAATGCTTGAATTATAGTTTCATGATCCGAGCCTGCAGAATTGTAAGAATTGCCCTCTCTTGCTTTGGAAAACCGCCACCGGTTAGCTTTCCTGGTAAATTCCCCAAACTCTCACAGGTAGGGAGCAAATTGCCCATTTGGATATGTGCCTGTGTAGCTCCATCCCACTCACTTTTATCTTAGAGCCAGGTGCATCTGAGAACTTAGCCTTAGCTTTAAATACAAGAATAATAGAGAGGAGTCCACTATTGGTCATTGGTTCTGTAGCACCTGATCCATATACTCATTCTGCCAGAGCACATTTAGATTTACTAGCATACATTCTTCACACATGCACACGCCTCTTCTCTTCATTGCTATTTTAAAAGCCTACATATCTCAAGTAGGATATGTCACATAAAGGGACATGCCATGCAGTGCCACTGGGCTGGCTTTAATTTTGCATCTACATCAACATTTTTTCAACTTCCTCCAGTGTTATCTAGCTCAGTTGGAAGCCTGCAGCTCCAAGCTGCTGTCATTTGATTTAACCACTCATAAATCAGCCAACTCAAAATTTATTAATGAATTTTTGTTTCTTTTCTGCCTCAATCGCTCCTAAGTATTTAATTTTTAATGTACTCAACATTGCCAAAACACTGGTGTTGGCACTATTTGTCCAAGGTTACTAGAAAAATAGGAGAGCCCAGGAAAACAATTTGGTAACTGTTGTTGAAATGCTTACAAACTGTACTTCTCCGTATCTCTAGGTAGAGATAGATATAACACCGGAGAGGATTGATTGTCAGAGATGCTGCATGTTCATAGCTACATAGTAAATGTTTGGACTATATGGTATAATATTTTCAGCTGGCTAATAAACTTTAAAAATTGCATTACTGATCAACTCTTCTGGGATCAAAGGCAAAAATATAAAGCTGGAAGCTCTCTTCTGTAGTGGTGGTTTGCCGCCCATTTTTCTCAGTTATCACATAGTTTAGCTGGAGAGCAGACATGCAGCAAGTCGGTATCTTGGTGTTGCTATAACACATTATATCTCTGGGCAACAAAATGGCAAGTGCTGACCCTTTATTATGTATGCAAATGGTAGGCCTAGTTTTTGATCCCACTAAGTGTTGCAATATCAGGATGCACGACTTGTCAATGGGAGCTTGGTCTGACTAAAAGCTGCAGGACTGAACCCAGTATGGTTCAGTGACTGACAGTGACAGTACACTGATGTCCCAGGAGCTGATATTGTCTGTGTTGTACAGTGGCGTAGCACCTAAGGTTGTTAAAACCCAGTGCTGGCCCGTGTCAGCTGACTCAGGCTTGCAGGGCTCGGACTACAGGGCTGTTTAATTGCAGTGTAGACATACTCTAAGAGCCCTAATGGACCCAAACACCATTGTGCTAGGTGCTGTACAAATATAGAAGAAAATGACAGCCGATGACAGAGTGCTAGGCAAGAACACCTATTGGGTCAGACTTGCTGCCTTTCATGCATATTTAGAACAATTACAGTTACAAGCACTAACTATGTGAAACTCAGAGGGTTTTATATGGCTCTGACCTGAGAACAAGCAAAAACATTGGCGTTCGTGATTTTTATTTTGACTCTTGGGGTTCATTTGAACTAGAAAATTGGTACAAAATTCACATGAACTAAGTCCAGGTAAGTTTGCACTGGCAACCTGTAAACCAAAGCGAAAGGGAGCAAATGGCTGTAAAATCCCCCTAAATGTTGGCTAAAATAGAAGAAGTGGGTGGTTTTTTTTGGCATGCTCAACCTCAGTATTCACAGAGCTGTGGGGAGGTGCAACACTCAGCTGAGATGTAATGGTGCTCATTTATTACTGTGATGTGTGAGCGATGGATGGATAGATAATAGATTGCGTAAGAGTGCTACATGACATACTCTGCAAGGGCCTACAAGACTTCCACTATTTGGATCAGCGTTAAGTTCCATCCATTTCCTCTGTCCCCCTCAAGGGAGAGGCGAGTACAGTCAGATATGGTAAGGGAGCTGTTAACAGTAGGGCTCTTAAGGGAGTGGGCAAGGGTTGTCCTGGGACTGAGTTCCATGTGGATGTGGGTCTGTTTCAAGGCCATTGCCCCCTGATATATGCACAAGAAGCCAGCCTCCTTCCCTAAGGGGACATAGGCCTGGAAGGACACCTCCTGTGTCAGAGTCCAGTTCTCTGCTATCTCAGGCAATGCTGTCGTATATTTCTGTTCCTGAACTTACCATAAACTCATAATTCTGGGCTGCTAGTACAAATGCAACCCAAAGTCAGTGGTGACCAAATGCTGCTATCCCAGAAATATTGTGAGTTCAATCTCACCGAGTTCTATGAGCAGGTTCTTCAATTGAAGGATAATGTACAGTCACCATCAAATACTTGAATTCAGTGCACCCACTGCCCATTCATGCTCATTCATTTACATAAATTACTCATCCACTTATTACAGAAGGATCAAGACCATTTCTCTCCTCACTGGACCAATCAAGACCAGCTCCTTCAAAGTGCAGTGCATAATCCCTCGTTATGGGAGGGATCTGATATTAAACTGGTAACACTTTGTCTTAGCCAAAAGACCCAGAAGTTTCCAAAACACATTTTTTGCATCAACGAGTATTTCATTCACTAGTCTTTAAACCAACTCCTTATTTGTGAAGATCCAATCCATATAAACTTTAACAGTGGAGTTATTAACCCCTGAAAATAGGGTTTTGTACTGGAAATATTGATAGAGGGCTGCAGTCGTCAAGGACATACACCAGGGGTCGGCAACCTTTCGGAAGTGGTGTGCCGAGTCTTCATTTATTCACTCTAATTTAAGGTTTCGCGTGCCGGTAATACATTTTAATGTTTTTAGAAGTTCTCTTTCTATAAGTCTATAATATATAACTAAACTATTGTTGTATGTAAAGTAAATAAGGTTTTTAAAATATTTAAGAAGCTTCATTTAAAATTAAATGAAAATGCAGAGCCCCCCGGACTGGTGGCCAGGACCCAGGCAGTGTGAGTGCCACCGAAAATCAGCTCGCGTGCCGCCTTCGGCACGCGTGCCATAGGTTGCCTACCCCTGACATACACTATCTGTTAGTGCTCCATTTTCAGTGGGTCAATAAATATCACAAAGGGGGCAATCTGTCTCCCACAAAAGTTCAACAAGCACTAGGGCATATAAGTGTACATTTCACCTGGAAAAGGCAACCTTCATTAAGTGGTAAATTAGAGCCAATTAGCATCTCCATTTTTAAATACAGAAGTGATGAATGATGTGCAGTTTTGGGCTGGAGATAGAAGCTCCCTCAGCCACCCGGATCCACAGGAACATTTTTGGGTTTGGGTTGTATATCTGGTGGGAAGACAGCTACTGTTTGTCATCCCATGGTGACATTGAAGATGTTCCTGTTAGCATTCACTCACTCAAAATTAGAGCTAGGTAACATTTTTCAGCTAAAAGGTTTTGGAGAAAAATACTAATTCAGTGACACTGAAACGTTTTGTAAGTTCATGCTGATTTTTGTTTCAGTCATGGGGGGGAAAAAAGCCCTTAAAATCAAAATGCTTCATTTTGACGTTTTCAAAACATTGTTTTGATTTTTTTTGGTTCGGTGTGACTTTTTTTTCAAAAGCACTAAGGGCCCAAAAGCAAAACAAAACATTTCAAACAAAGTGTTTCATTCTACCTAACAGTTTTTCTTGTTCACTTTTTGATGTCCGGAAAATCTTTTAAAAATTGGTTTTGGTTTGACCCCAAATTTTTGGATTGCCAGCAAACCACAAAAATCCATTATTTGCCCTAATCTATGTAGGATCCTTCTCTGTACTTTAAGACATCATCAGAGATGGTGGGCACAGTTGGTCAAGTATGGATGCCAAATATAGGAGCATGGGAGTGTAACAGAGCCAGAACTATGCACAAGTGATTTATGACTCTGTATATGCCCTGAGATCCAAGTGATTTCCCAGTGTATATAATGACATCTGTCCCTTTGAAAGTCCATGATCTTACAAATTGTATTTGTGGGAAATGTTGGGAAACAAAATCCTTCAAAGTGTTCTGAGGAAAAATAATGGGCATCTTTTTTTTATGAAAAACAAACAGTTATCATTTTAATAAAAAGCAGGTTTGGGTTTAAAAATTGGTTTTAAAAACCATAAAACTGAAAATCTTTGAAGGGAACAAACAGTTTCCACAAAGAATTTCCTTTCCTTGAAAAAAAGCCATTTCTCACTGAAGAAGAATGCTGATAAATTTTTCAACCACATCTATGCCCAACCAAATGATAGCCTTCATTCTTCTTTCTTGTGCTACTGTAAATCCAGAGTAATGCCACTTAAGGCAATGGAATTTAAACTGACGTCAAACTGGAGTAAGACAAGGGAGAACCAGATTCATTGTGCTGAGATCTGGAGATCTGCGTAACTTTGCTCCTCCCGCATATTATGTTCCTGGCACCAGGGAACTCATAATCCAATGATCTTACTAACTGAACAAAATGTCTTGTCCCTTTTTGCTTTGTCAAATAAGTGTTATTGTACTGATAGCTTATTTATTATTTCATGTTGTGGATGACTATATACAATTTTAAATATGAGATGGCAATAATTGCTTTCATTACTTATATTTGTGGAGCAGACAATAATTATATCAATTTATACTAAGAATAGTTCTTAAATAAATATTTGTATTAATAATTAATTACTCAGCAGGAACTAATTGCCTATCACAGTGGAATGCAGCATGAGATACTGCTTTGAGCATAATGGATGGTGGGGTACTCCCATAAACACACGTTGAAATCATATGCACCGGCTAATGAAAAACATGCATCACAAAAAAGAACAGTGTGGTAGAACTTTGAAATAGCTACTTTAAAATATTATGGTTATGACTTAAACCTGTGAAGGACAGAACTTCATAGTTAAAGGTGTAGGGTAAGCTCCCAAGTTGCTGTAACTTGGTATAGATCCATTGAAATGAAGTGGCTATTCTGATTCATTCCAGCTGAAGATTTGGTCTGAAATTTGAATACCTATCGTATCCACAATCAGGGCTGGCGCAACCCATTAGGTGACCTAGGCGGTCGCCTAGGGCACTGACATTTGGGGGGTGCCGGCACCCCGGTCGTCGGCGGTATTTTGGGGGCGGGACCTTCCGCCGCCTAGGGCGGCGAAAAAGCTGGCGGTGCTCCTGTCCACAATGCAGTGCATTCAAGCTGCCTCTGTGCTACTGTAGCTGTTAAACATACCGGGCCAAATCCTCAGCTGGTGTAAATAGTGTAGCACCATTGCTTTCATTGCGGTTACACTGATTTACCGTCTGAAGTGTGTTGTGCAGCTTTACAAAGGAAAATGAGTCTTAATGAGGGATAGCTTAGTGGTTTGAGCATTGGCCTGCTAAACCCAGGGTTATGAGTTCAATCCTTGAGGGGGCCACTTAGGGATCTGGAGCAAAAGTCAGTACTTGGTCCTGCTATTGAAGGCCAGGGGCTGGATTCAATGACCTTTCAGGGTCCCATCCAGTTCTATGAGATAGGTATGTCTCCATATATTAAACTAATGGTTTCTGTTTTCTGCTAATTGCTATTTTTTTTTCTCTCATCTTCTGTCCTCTCTCACTCCATCTGTCTGTTTTGTTGTATCCAGTCTGAAATCTAGACTGTGGGCTCTTTTGTCTAGCAATTGTCTTTTGTTACTTGTCCATACAATGCCTAGGCTCTCTAAATGGATTTCCTAGGTGTTGTCATAATCCAAATAAATAGTAATTTGGTTTGCTTTGGTTTATTGTTGGCATAAAAAATTTATAACAGCCAGGTGAAAAGATAAAAGGTTATTGTTAGACAAGGATGAATGATGCTTACTGTGCGTAAAAATACCCAAACTCTGTAGAGGCTAAGGGCAAAGTCTTGGTCTCTTTGAAGTCAATGGCAAAACTCCCATTGACTTCAGTGAGGTTAGGGTTTCACCCTACCAGTGTACCCTGGCCCATGACTCAGTTTTCTCATTTCTGGATGTTAACTTACACAGCTCAGTGCTCCTACCAGATTCTAAGAGTATTAAGACAGTTCCACCTACGGAAATTCTGTGGCCTGAAGTTCTAGAGGGTAAGGGGATTTCTGCCCCCCATCTTTTGGTGAAAAACAAAAAAATGACCATAGACCCATTTTATCTTCATAAGCTGTCTACCCGGAATTCCAGAAGGGAAGGACCTCTGCCCCATCTGTTGGTGACTAAAGAGTGCTTCATTTGCATAAGTTTTCTACCCAGAATTCTTCCAGTGTCACATTAGGAGTCACCGTAACTGTACAAACTCAGAATTGGCTGGGTAGTGGAATTGAAATGAGAGAGGAAAGAGGGTGAAAGGATCCCTATTTTGTGGCAAGGAGTGCATCTCTGTTGGCAAGGCTTTTTGCTCAAGTGACCTATGTGCTACTGGTTCCTCTCCCCTAAGGATCCTGCAACATTGGGAGGACTCTTCAATGGGAGATGATGCAGAGGATAGTAGCAGAACTGAGTGAAATTCAATGAGAATCCTCATACCCACCCACTAAATAAAGCTGAAATTACTATAGCTGAGATAGTTGGTGGAGTCTCAGGATGAGACCAGGCAGCACTTCTCAAAGTACTAGAGACAGGTCTGCCCATGTGGATCTCAGGGTTCTGGCACTACGCTATCCGCTGACATCAAACTATGAGTGGGGTTTAGTGGAGAGAGCAGAGGGAAGTGATGTCTTAAAGAGACATTTGCCTGTTGGATATTAACATTGCTGGGTGAGAAGTCGAGTTAATAGACTACTGCCAAAATTACCATGGGGGAGTGTTTGACTATCATTCCTCTAGTTATATTATTACTGTGTTCCCAAGTTGATCCTTTCCCCCTAACAGTTTTTCTTGTTTCATACACGCTCACTGCTTGTGGGTGGGGAAGTATTGCCTAATAAGGGTGCACAAGGAAGGTATTTACTTGTCTCCAAAATTTTGTGTGGAAACTCAAACTGAAGGTTTTTAAGTAGGGGTTCCTTTTAAAATTATTTGACCCCTCCCTTGTTGCTGCCAACAACACATTGCAGAAGTGTTACATCTACATCGATTCTGTAAGCTTGAATTATTTTGTTAAAAATAATAATTTATAAAACATTATTTTATGTTTAAAATCTTGTATACGCATATAAATAAAGTGTCCCTGTGAGTGTACACACACACCCTACAACATGGATATCCAATATGGAATTGTTCTAGACCAACATCCATAAAGGTAGAGAATGATATTCAGTCCTGATTTCCCCAGTACCTTATACATGATGTGATCACTTACATCTGTGCAAAGTGAAGGTAAATTGGTAGTATTGTATATGCATTTTACACCGTGTTAATGATGACTTAAGTGCAAAACAGTGAAGAATCAGTCCCACTTGTGCACAAGGGGTTCTTATTGTTGTATTACCCATTTACTTTTAATTAAATGTGCTTTTCTCTGGGGAAGTGTCCTGAGTGAAGACTGGGCATTTAAGATGGGAAAAATAACTTAAAACCTGCATTTCAAACCATTATTAAAAAAAATATATTCAAGTTTGCATATCTGCCATTACATATGCCACTGACATTTTATACTGTGGATTTCTTTTTCATACAATACTAAGCATGTTTTCCCCAATGTAACAGATGTCAGCGTGATGAATTGGCTTTTTTTGTTTTCATTGCTATAGTTTCTTTTGTAATAAAGCTTTGTTCAGAATGAATCAAATGATTCCTGTGGAAAATGTATTTCTGTAGGTAATGTTGTTCAAAGACAACAACCACCAAAAGGGATCGTTCTTAAACTATTGAATAATATCCCTCTACTCTAAAGGCATCCAGCAACATGATAGGCCTGAACATTCCATCAGGTAAGAACAGGTTAATCAACTCTATTGCGTGGTGAACAGGCCACATTTAAATTAGAAAGTGAGAAAATGCAGAACAGCAGGGAGTGTGCTATCAGAAATCTTCAACGAAGTCAGGATTGATGAAAGGAAATCAGATGGGTTACAAGTCATTATCAGTATTTCTCAAGGGAGAAAGAATTACCAAGAACATATTTAAAAAAAAACAAAAACTAGTTTTCCACAGAGGTACCATTAATTTCTCATAGCAATTACACAGTTTATTGCATGACATCTCAGTGGCTTATTAAGCAACCTTCTGAAACCCTTTATCATTTTGTTCCATTGATTAATTGATGTTGCATTGCAAAGGAGGGGGGGAACAAGCAGTTTCTCACCTGTTAGTTGGGCCAGACACTATAACAGCTGGGACTAGGAGGAACTTGAAATTAGAGACACAAGGAGCCTTCTCTGCACTCTGCTTAGCCTGACTCCAAATTGTAATGGTGGCATTGAACATTTAGTATGCAGTCCTGTACAGGAGGCCATGCCAAGCTGCATGATCCCTGAATAGCTCTAGGGGAGTGTGACAGGATGAAAGGCAGTATCACCTAGTGGTCAGCCACCCCACCACAAGGCATGGAGATTTCAGGTCCAGAAGGGTCCCATAAATATAAAGTGAGATGCAATGGGCCTGGGAAAGAATGGTGCTTGGAAAAAGAATCCTGACCCTGATCCTCCAAGGGATTGAAGCATTGCAGAGGGGGCTGGGCACGGCTCCCTTCTCACCCAATCAACGGGGAAGCTGTTGGGAGAAGGAGACCAGCATAAAGCTGTCTTCTCCCTTAGAGCAAGCAGACTGTGACTGGAAAAGGCTGGTCCACTGAACTCTCCAGACTAGGGTTGCCAATTTTGATTGGACGACGTATTCTTGGAGGTTTCATCACATGACATAATCTTTAATGAAAAATTAATTTTTAATTCCTGGAGACTCCAGGGCAATTCTGGAGGGTTGGCAACCCTACATCAGTGTAAAAACTGTGTAGACCAGTATGTCAAGTTTTGTTCTCCTCGTGGGTTTTCAGTCTCCCAGAATAACATAAGGCTTATCTACATGGACCAGCAATGTGGACTACAGCAGTGGTTCTCAAACTAGGGCCGCCACTTGTTCAGGGAAAGCCCCTGGCGGGCCGATTTGTTTACCTGCCGCGTTCGCAGGTCCGGCCGATCGCAGCTCCCACTGGCCGTGGTTCACCGCTCCAGGCCAATGAGGGCTGCAGGAAGCAGTGCAGGCCGAGGGACGTGCTGGCCACCGCTTCCAGCAGCTCCCATTGGCCTGGAGCGGGGAGCCGCGATCGGCCGAACCTGCGGACGTGCCAGGTAAACAAACCGGCCCGGCCCTCCAGGGGCTTTCCCTGAACAAGCGGCGGCCCTAGTTTGAGAACCACTGGACTACAGGAGTGTGATTTCTAACCTCTTGCACATTAATTGGTCTATGTAGACCCTGCTGGTGCATAGTAGTGTGCTTTAACATAAGTAAATCCAGCCGTCAGTGTTGTCATGTGCACGAGTCAGGGGTTCAATAAGTAACTTATGTCCTGTCCTCATTGCCCTTGTCAGTACGAGATGTGATCCAAAGCTCATTGAACTCAATGGGAAAGACTCTCTTTGACTTCAATGGACTTCGAATCAGGCCTTAATGTCAGAATGCTTCTGATAAAGTCATTCTTCTCCAGCATGCTGTGTTATGCCAATTATTTTGCACTGAAGCTCTGAGTCATATTCCCAGTATTGCAATGTTCCAAGTTCAAATGAGTTACAAGCTATTTACTCCATTGCAGTATTGTTAGTGGTGCAAGAGGTTAAAAGAACCAAACCGCTAACTGACATACTACGCAAGCTTAATCCTTTTGACAAATACATTCCTAAAATATTTTCTCTGTAGCAAAAAATCAAGAAATTATATATAGCATTTGAAATAATACCCTCTATTCTTCCTGCTGCACAATATCTAGCTAGTCTGAGTTCCATAGTTCATTTGTGCATAATGATTTCACATCAGAATCTCTCAGAGGAAACACTGATAAAATAGTCTCGCTCTCAGAGGATTTTTCCCTTTCACTCAGCCTTGTTTAATCTTGTGTAAAACTACATTTGCAGCTCCATGTTGACCTAATAAAGGCATGAGGGTAAACTTTTAATGTCATAAGTTCTGACTGCAATTTATCTCTCTCTATTCTTTTTTGGCGTGATGAGTTCTGTGAGCTGACTTATCTACCTGTTCTGTCTGACAAAGTATCTGGAATTCAGTTGAAATCACCAACTAGGACAACCCTGAAAGCTCTGCAAGGGTGAAACTCCCATTGCAATCGAAGGTTTGCAGGATCATGCCCATAATCTCCCCTTTGCTCTGTATTTTCTGACACGTGTCTGGAAAATATCTGGATTATCTCCTGACAAACCACATTGCTACAATAATGTGTATTGGCCTTAACTGCAGTGTGATCAATCTTCTGTCATTGTCTGCCTAAGATAACAGTATTCTTATTGTAATCAAAAGAAATAGGAATATAATAGCCTGCTTTGATTTTTATGGGGAATCATGAATAATAACCATGCCCTACCCATACTAAAAAAAGAAAAGAAACAAAAATCTTTTTGGGGAAAAAAGCATAAGATTATGGACAGACTGAGCAGTAGATCTCTGAACAATAAATAAGAATCCCAGATGTGCCTCATGATGTAAAGGTACACGGTAAATGATTAAAAAAGAGCCCTAATTTCCAGTGGCCTGATGAGTTGGCTGAGCTGAAGCACATTTTCAAAATATGCATTTTTTTTTCCGATGCATTACTCCTGCTAAAGTCAGTGAGATCCAAACAGCTAAAACGTGCAGAAATTTGTTTAAAATGGTACACCGTTGTGTCTCACACTGGGATGAAAAGAAGTTTTCTGGAAAACGATTGGCCATCTCTGCAGTTACTGCTGTGCAAAGGAATAATCAGTATCATAGGGGCTTTACTACTGGGAAATTGTTCTTGTGTGTTGCTGCCAGAAGCATCTCTGATCACGTCACCCCCTCTTCAGATCCTGCAACTGGCTCCCCATTGTGCTGTGTATCAAATTCAAACTCCTTTACTTTCAAAGCCCGACCTTACTCAGCCTTTAACTTATCCCTCTAACCTTGGGCCAGATCTTCAGTGGTGTAAATTGTTATAACTCCATTGGAGACAAAATAATATAAGATAGAATCTTTTTGTGAGAACCATAAAGCTAGCTCCCTAGTTATATTAGAAAACATAATTCATAATGATAAGGGCTGTCTTCCCTGTTTTCTTGTTTGATACATGTGGACAAGAATTTTCATGAGGGACCACTGTAATAAATGATCTTACGTTTAGTAACCACAAAACTCTCTCAATTTTTTCTCTTTCATTTATAACACAAAATATTGACTGCATCTATGCAAGCGTTCATGGAATTGATGTAAATGAGAAAAATATTATATATTGGAGTGGGGTGCTGTTGCTGAAATGGCACTGGGAAATCAATAGACTGTAGAGGTATGACTAATTGTAAAAAAAAGGAAAGAGAGAAAATGGCTGATGACTGTACAAGAACCAGATATACAGTCTATTATTGAAACGTCAGGACACAATAATAATCTGTGAAAATGACCAGAGTTATGGAGGGGTGAGGGATCTCTTGGGTTATCTTTACACCTATCCATAAAATCTGTGTACCATTGTTGAGAATGAAAGATGTTGAAACCCAGGAACACCTTCATAGGAATTTCAGTTAGTACTGTTTTTGTGACTGTGTATCTAATTGTGCGTTCCTTACTCCAACAAAATTCCCAATGACATGAATCCCTTTGATTTATGCTTGTCAATGCAAGGAATACAGTATCATGGTTGACCATCATTCTTGATCCTCCATTTTTGGAGGCAAGATTTTGATGTGGAAGAAGACACTACTGCAATTTTTGTTCCCTCGTTACTTCTGCATTTATACTAGTAAAAAGGGACAAAAGAAATCCTGGTGGGCTGAATCCATAGGATGAGTCTGTGCTTACACATGTTCTAATGTACTATAGAATCTAAATTTTCTGTAAAATTAAAACAAGACTCAAAACCCAACGTTTCTCTAGCTCTTCTGGTTGCAAATCTAATGTTCAACTATACATTGATATTCTATTGATGATACATTCTAATAGACTAAAGGGATGGAGAAGTGTCAATTTCCCTTGTTCTCTTAATGGAATGTTAATTGTGAAGCTTAATTATCAAAAGCTGAAATTTAGACTTTATAGTCAAGAATTCTGGAAACTTAATTGCTGCTGAAGAAATGTACCGGACATATCCAGAAAATTAGTTTGTGGCAGCTCGGAAAAAAAATGGGTGTCTTGACATTCCATTCATTTGAACAGAAATTCTATAGGAACCAACTTCTGCTATATTATAGTAGCAACAAAATGGGTGTTAAGAAACTGAGCCTGCTGAAGTACTTGACTTCAGTTTTGAGTATGCATCTGTGGAGCATACCAAAAATAACACAGAAAATATGACAAATTGGCACAAGCTCAATGGAATTGAATGAAAAGGGGTATTTTTCAAATCAGATTTAACTTATTTTTCAGCATTCGGGTCCTAATCCAGCTCCCATGGAAATCAATGCAAAGAGTACTATTGTGTTGACTTCAGTTGCATTTGGATGGATAGCTAGAATTAGTATATTACTTATAGCCATAGAAGATAATGGTGTCTAGACTTGCTAATCTACAGAAGTGACAGTTTTCTTTCTTCAAAATTCATATCTTCATACAAGTGCCACTCTTGGGGGAGGGAGGGAACCTCAAGAGAGTTAACAGCAGATTGCCTTTAATTTTAAAACAGTTTATTCTCTTCATAAACATCCTTTTCTACATCGTATGGCAGATTGCTAAAGGAAAATGCAAAATCATTGTCCCAGTAGGTGTTACAGGAACCCCCTGACCATAAAATAATCCCGACTAATAACTAGATTTTGTGGTTTCACAGCATTAAAATGAAGTGCCATTTTGGAATAACTGGCTGATTTACTCCTTTCTGCCAAAGACACTAGAATCTGGAGCTCACATTTCATAAGGACTCGTATACCCTGCTAGTCACCATTCAGTCCAAACATTTGCAAACATTTTGATGACTAACAGCTAGATTATGGCATTGTATGCTTACACATAAAGTGGCTGATTTCTTTCACTCTCACTTTTTAAATAATGTATAACTCTGTATTTTGGTTCAATTAATTGACACAACATTTATTTTGGGAAAAAAATATTTTGAAATTGTTGCTCTGCATCTTAAACTGTCAGTCGAAAGCACAGGAGGATGACAGTTCAGGCATGTGGAGGCTTGTAAATTTGTGGCTAGCCGCACAGTATAGCCCAATCCTATGAATAGCCAGTTGTAAGTCATCCAAATTTCAACGGACAGACTGGCCTGAGGAGGTGTGTACAAGTGATTAGAATTTCAAAGAGCTCAGAATAAACACCAGCTCTTTGATGGAATAATTTATGCATAAAGTGGCAGGAAGAGCTGTCTGAGTTGTTCTTGGAAAGTTCACACAGAGCAGTATTAAGTTAAAGACTTAAAAGTAAGCTTTGGTAATTGATATCTGGTCATATGAACTCTTTGTGAGGCCTTTTCCAAATTAAGACACTGACCAAGGGTACATCATAAGAATTTTAGTATAGGCTATTCAGACTTTAAGGGCTGAGTGAGAGGGCAAACCATACAAAAATAGGAGTTATGGAGCTTAGAAGATAAAATTTTAACGTGTGGTTGTTGCCAATTTTGACCAAATCAAAATTTACTACATTCTAAAATGTTAACCATATTAAAAGCCTACCTGGACGGGACAGGCAAAGACCACCCATTAATTTCTTATCTGCTGATGTATGGAGTAGCACTTATTGGAGATAATTACAGGGAGCTGATAGGCTAAGTCCCAGTTTCTGTCTTTCTGTCTAGTCCAATCTATTTTATCTAGTGTGTAAATGTTTATAAGGCCCTTATCCCCATGGATTCTCAGTGTGGAGACTTGTCAGGTACATTTCAAATAACTAAAATGGAAATGCTTCCTAGAACTGGTTGTAAAACTTTTCCCATCCTGAAAAAATTGAGATCAAAAAATGTTCCCATCCCAAATCAGAACGTAGTCAAAGTCCTGCATTTTTGTGAACCAACAATCCATTTTGTTTTGTTTGGATCAATTGAGTATACACCAATCCATGCCCCTGTGCATAGGTTCCTCTGTAGCTGCCATTTCAGCTTCTGAGTTTGCCCTCTATGGAACTTTGGGCCTTGTGTAATCTGTGGAGAAATAAGGTAGAAACCCACATAGCAGCAGGCAGGGATTTCAAAAACCTTCCTAACAAAAGAACGAGGAGTACTTGTGGCACCTTACAGACTAACACATTTATTTGGGCATAAGCTTTCGTGGGCTAACTAAGGTGCCACAAGTACTCCTCGTTCTTTTTGGTGATACAGCTATCACTCTGAAACCAAAAACCTTCCTGCTTCCCACTGTACAACCCTACTTTGCAATGTAAGTGGTGTGAAAGGTCTTGGGTGGACCTACCAAACCTCATCCAGTTTTTTGCTGGCTTGTGGACTACATTGCACAGGCAGGCAATAGTCTCGCTGAACTTTAGACAGGGATGGCTAATTTTGTGTACAGAATAACATCAAAAACAAAGGACTCTACACCCATTGAAGTCAATGACAAAACTCCCATTGACATCAGTGCTGCAGAATCAGATCCTATATGCATTGAAGAAGGTTTACGCCTTCCTTTACAGCTTAGTGTGTTGGGTATTGCCAAAGTCAGCGTACTGGCCTTGTTGAACCAATGGTTTAATCCAGTATCCTGTCTTTTCCTACAGAATGCCTTCCGGTGGCCACCAGGAAACTCCAGGCTGAAAAATACTCACTTTCACTGGAACACATAGAAGTAAAATTTAAATACTAAATAGAGGATGATATTCATTTAAATATTGTACAAGAAATCCATCAAGCCCTGCAAAAATGTGTGTTACCCAATGATCAAAGTACAATAGATTTAACAATTTAAAACATCTTTGGAAGAACTATATTACCATATCAAAAGGGCACCTTTGCTCTTGTTGTTAGGCGCTACAAGTGGTGATGAAAGCGTTACATCTATGTAACTGGTAATCCTCAAAGCAATTCAATATCAATGCAAAGGAAACACTCTTCTTCTGTTGGAGAATAAGAATTTATACTTGCAGGATCTGACTCAACCATACCTGTAGAAGAAGCTTCAGAAAATGTGTGCTTAGAATTAAATTAATCCCTTAGTGAATTCAACCCTTTGGAATGTATCCTAAGTGTAGTCCTTTGTGTCTCAGAAGCCCTGGCAAGTAGCGGGGAGCATAGTAGGTGTCCTAGGGAGAGGAACAACTGGATCTTCAGCTGAATTTGTTGGCTCATAACACCAGCACATTGGCAGCAGCCACCATTCCCAACACCTGTCATGTATTTCACTACGTTCCTCCCATGACCTAAATTTGGAGCTTTGTGTGTACAGAGTGTGTGAATTTCGCCATTAGCTAATATAAAACCAAGTTTAAATGTACATTCATTGCAAAACCAAATTCCTTTAAGCCAGTGTTAAGTTTACACTTTTCAAATGGCTAAAATTCAAGAAATGCAAAACATTAAGATTCCAAGAGCAATGTTAACTCAGCTGCTGTGCCCATCTTGTCTGTTTTAAGAACATAGCGTAACACTAGACAACAGCTTTATGCAGAACACTAAACTATCATTCCTGAACTTTCCTTTGAAGCACTTGGTACTGGCCACAGTTGAGATAGAACAATTGCCAAGCTGGACTGCCGGGCTGATCTGGTTTGGCATCTTCTTTTGGTATGTTAGAACTTCTTCTCTTATTAAAATTTCCCTTGCTGAAAAGAGTGTAGTTTTGGGGCTGTATTCACCGTGGCCAGAAATCTATTGACTTGACTATGGCAATAGTGAATTTGACCTTTTATTTTTGTTTAGTTTACAGTATTTTCATTGTACCGTGTAAGGGAATTAATAGCATAAAATGCAAGCAGACCAGTGCAATCATATCAGTTAGGTTCTATAAGATATCAACACTTAAATGCATTTATTGTCCACAAACATATTTATATCAGCACAGTCTTGAAATTCCACTATCTGCACAAATCAAACCTTATAGGTTTAATGGAATGAAATTTTGTCCGAATGAAATTCTTCATGTCAATTCACTAACTGATGAATAAATTCGGTCCTTGAGCCAAATGATTTTTAGGAAAGGACTTTTAAAAAAATCTGAAAAAGTGAGCTTCAGCAAGTGTGTGTGTGCAGGGGATACAAATATGAACAGCAGAATGTTGATGCCTCTCTGCAGGAATGCACAGTAGTTTTAGAATGGAGATAGCATTCATGCTGCAGTGCCTATATTTTCAAACATCATTTGGCCTTTCTTTAATTATTAGACACTCTTGTCTTCTCCCCAAATTCTTTTCTTCTTAAATGCCATTTATTAGCGGGTTCACGAGCAGAGCTGATTTTATATTTCATGGGAAGGGAGGATTGTATTCTCACACTGAAAGAGTTTTGTCTTTTCATAACAGCATTTGAATCCATCTGTGCAGTCTAACCATTCCTCCACAGGCAAAATCCATCAGCTCTGTAGAATAAGCATATGTGTCTTGTGTTCACTGACCTGCTACAATCTTGAAGTGAGATTTCTTAATTTTTAAATGTGGATCTAAAACACTGAGTTCACATGGGGATCTAGACTAGAACTTCCCAAAAGTTCCAGAGTGTTTGGAACCATGGTTTCTGCTCCAGCGCTACATAGCTTTTTTTCTTTAATCCCTAAATATACATCCTGTTCTGTAGGTGAAATCATTGTTAGAGCCTCTCTTCACTAAATACATCCCTTGCCTGCATGAGTGAATATATTTTGAAATAAAACAAGGAAATATTTCCATCCCAGAAACCATATATAAAAAAGTGGGGAAAGATGGGGAAAGGCAGTCCCAGTTGTCAATCATTGGCATCTGAACTGGACAACTATACCTCACATTTTGATGCATTGTTTGCCATGTAGGCATTTGCATGACTATTTTATGGACCCAATCTTACAAAGTGATCACCATTGGCTCCCGATTAGGGATCGCCCCTAAATATTCAAGTGCTGGTTGGAGCATCTAGATGTGTCATTAATGTGCTCTGTGCAATCCCCTCACCAAGGACTAGCTTCCCCAGAGGAGCTGTACAGAGCTGCCCTCTCCTTGAAGATATATTTATCTACAAATAAATGATTCATCAGGCAAATTGTTCTGGGTATCTGGAATTTGCTTAGGATGAGAAAATAAAGGCCATGGGAACAATGCTCAAGGGATGTCAAAAGTTACAACCCAGAGCCAGCAATAGCAGCAGTGAAGGAGAAGGAGATGGACGTACGTTAGTATGTTGAGTGCTTTGCAATCACATATACTATCAGTGGAACTGGTAATGAGCTTCAAAGCTGTTTTACAGAAGGAAGAGCCATGAGCACTTCCTTTTCAGAGCCATCAGACAATTAAGGCTTGATGCATTTATTTTTGTAAAGGCCAGGAGCACAATTGCTCACACAATGGTGTACAGAAATACCCAATTTCTGTACATGATACACATGCTGCATGCTCTAATTAGGTACACAGTAGATTGCTGGACCTTTTTTAAAAAAATAAACCCTGGCAGTTTTGTGTGTTTGAAATTGTGCAGTGAAGAGCTGGTAAATTCTGGATAGTACAGATGCTATTACCCTATCTTGCTATTACAATTTGCCACTGAAGATTGAGATACAGGGGTAGGTGCGGTTATGGGGTTAGTATATAGAGTGTACCATGTCTAGCGACTTTGTTAAGCAAACTTGAATGTCAATTAATGTGAAATCTTAGGATAGATAAGGTTTTATTTTCATTTATAGGTAGGCTAAAAAATTAATACCTTTGATTTTTGTATAATTATCAGGCCTTCCTGCTTTTGCATCAGGAGTGATGGTTTAAGTATAATACAGTATCAGAAAAGCACTTAATATTGCTCAGTTGTCCAATTAACGAGTAACAGAAAGTGGGTGTCATGATCAGGCTGACTCCAAAAGCAGAAACTACTTTAGTGTATAATACAATCCTTTTAATGAGCTACAGATCCAACTTATTACTACTGGGCTGTTAGATGTGTAACCTTCTGACTGCTAATGTCAGAGGTGTTATATTGTTGACTAACACGTAAATCTTATTCCATACAATTTAAGAGACAGTTGCACAGTTCATTCAGTTTTTTTATAGTCTCATCGATAAGAATAAAAAGCACCATAACACACATGCTGACAGCCTCATTACCACACAATGTGCGTTATTTTGCCACGTGCTGAATTAAAATATCTCCTTTCAGTGTTATCATTACATTTAATACTGCTGCTCATTTAATAAGACAATAAAACATGGAATTTCAAGGTTCAGTCATTGTTTCCGTACTATGAAACGCTACTATATAATTGTATTTTAGACTATTGTGCACAGAGTGATGAATTGCAAGCTCTATTGTAATTAGTTCAGCAGTTAAAAACATAGATATGAAATGAATGGTTACAATACAAGCTATTTCCCCTAGGGTTCTATATACTTTTTTCTTTATATTGCTACAAAGAAAAGGAATTAACAGTTTGTTATTTTAATGGAGCTCAATTAAATCTGTATAACATCAAATTATTATTTTAAACTGTCTTGGTGATATCTAAGCTTGGTGTTCACTTGATTGTCCTAGAAAAGGCAGTAAAGAGTTTGTGGTGGAAAGAGTTGAATTATCAGGCTACAATTGAACTACTACAAATGAATACAATATACCAGCTGGAGTAAATACAGATAAATGACTAATATCTTTTTTTCAAGCTTCATTGCAAATACATTGACACAGACCTTTTGTGGCTGTGGAGAAATACATGTTCCCTTTTTTAACCTTTCTTCATACTTGTAACAATGAGCTGCTGTAGGGGTTGTATCGGTCATTTTCAAAATGAAGTCATTAAAAACTTCCATTGTTCAAATTTAAATATAGCTGCTGCAAAATCTCTAGCCTGCTGCTCTAAAGTATTTGTAGACTCCAGGGAGTGGCTGCAGAATTTAGGTCTTCCTTGCCACAGAGTACAAATGTCCTAGCTTACAATCCACTTTCTCCTAATTCCTGAACAATTTTGTAGCCTGCCGCCATTTGGGCAAACATGTTCTTCTGCTCTGCAATAACCTGGTCTGTAATATTATCCAAAGACCAATGTGAACCCACCAATGTAAACAACTTGTAGATGCTTAATAAAGTGAAGCTTCTAGATATGGTAGAAAGATACTGCAATGGGATATGTACATATGCCTGAGGAAATCACTGAAGTGAATGGGGCTTCGTATGACCACTGGGGTCCACCTACACACATCCCACTGCAAGATCAGGACCTATGTAGTCAGAAAAAACTCCTTGTCCCATTGAATCATATGATAATTTTGTCTTTGAAGTCAATGGGAATAGTTTGATGAAAGCTTTGATGGGTAGCCTTACAAATATTTTATGGCTAATCTACAAAGGGGTGTTCTGAAAGGGGAATGAACGGCAGTTTCTAGATGCAGTACAGTAAGAGGCATACTATATATAGACAGAGGTATATAAGGGATTTATAAGGGGTAAAAAATAAAATGGATACAACTTTAGAGCAACCCACCCAGGTGGTCATTATGTAAAATACTTCCAGTTTTAGTATAATTCTTGTCAATATGTGTCACTGCAGCTCATGGCAAAGGGCTTTGGCCGTGCTTGCAAAGGGATTATTGTCACATGGTTTCATCATGTTCACATAATGCACTCAGTGTTAGTGGGAGCAAGTAGACCTCTCAACCACGTAGTTTACCTCATTGCACCACTGTGTCATTCACTGATCTCCAGGGATCCATAGTGTTTGGGAATGGGTCCCCCAGTCCATCCCATTGTGGAAGGGTAATGCTCAATTGAATGATAGAGAAGGAATTTGAGTAGCTCCTCATCCAGTTTTCATTCCTGAAGTATCCTTCCATGAATTTATATCAGAAGATGGCAACCCAACCCCAAATTATCATCCAGCAGGTAGCCTTCAGTTCTGATGCATTCATGCTTCACCAGGTCCAGTGAAGAAAAGTAATTTGACCTTCACAATAAACTTCCAATTTAGCTAGGTATTGCTGAGCATATTAAAAGGCTCGAAAGTTCATGGACCTAAATGTTTCTTCCCCTCTAGACAGTTGTGCAGAGACATTTTTAGGAAAAAATATTTTATTTTTCTAATAGAATTTGTTTTCTTTGCCCCTGAGCCATTTTTACTGCATATTCCTTAGTTCTATAAATTAAGCATTTCACGAGAATTGGTCTTGCTTTCTCTCACCACTTCTGGGGTCTGTGACCCCTCTCCGTAACTGGAAAAATAAGAATTGTGTCTGGCAGCTAAATCTTTAAGCAGAGACTGAATAAATTCTACAAAGTCAGAGCCCTTAGCTCATTCTGAAATGCCAATTACTCTCTTGTTTGATCTTCTATGGCAATTTTCCAGATTGTCAACTTTTTCATGAAGATAAGATATTTCCTTTTCATATTATTCTTTATCCTTCTTAACGCCTGAAATATCATCTTCTTCATTACTAAGCCTTTCCTCCACAGCACTTGTTCTAACATATACTATATTTGTCCACTCTTACCATTTTCTCTCTCCTTCTAGCTTTTTTGTTACCACCAGGAATGATCCTCTGTACAAAAATCTGACTAACTCAAGATGTATCCTAATTTTTTAATGGAGTCACAACCTTGACAAGTTTCCCAATGTTAAATGTTGTGATTTGTGGTAGTCCTTTCATTAGAAAGAAAAATTCCAACCAGGAAAGGTTCTGGACTGCCCTGTCACAGGACTGAAAGACAGTAGACAGATGATGCCTTATAGCAATAGATATGGAAAGCCTGCTGAGAAGAAAGATAAAATTATAGTAACACAACATTGGAATTGTTAGCCCTGAAGTTGTCTACTAGGGGAAAATTCCAAAATTATTTCTTATGGGGATTCTAGTTTACTGTTCTCATAAACAATCATCTATTATTTTATCTTCATACATCTTTGCACTGTTTTATTACAGCAGAAGAGAATAGCATAGCTATACATCTTTAAGAGAGGATAATAAGTATTATTCAGGTCATGAGGTGCCCACTGATGTTTTGTTGAGAAAACCATTGAAAGAGATAGCTAATCCTTGGAGGAATGTTGCAGAGGTTAGTAGTATGTTATATTCTGTAGAGACTCAGACTGGTTGAAGCAATTGAGTTGTACTAAAAGCAAGATTTATGGTTTTATGGCTAGGGAATAAGAGTGGATAGTTTTCAACATCCCCTAAGGATTCTGTGAAGGAGTTACATGAAACTTTATCAGCTCTAGTACCAACAATGATTCTTTAAAGGTGCTAATGTTTTTTATGTACTTGAGTGGACTAATATCAATGCACTGTTTTTTAACTGGAAGGTAGAGAATCCCATTGAAGTCTATGGAAAGATGTCTGTTGACACCAGTGGACTTTGGATAAGTTCCTTTAATGATCAGGGTGGTGTGTAGCCACAAAACTATACCCAAGTAATATCTACCAAAAAGAAATCAAGCTTTAATGCATATATATTTTAATTGTTAGTGTTTTACAGGGATATTTGCAAGTAAATGCCCATGTAAACTATACAGATAACGATTCATGTATTTCTATTTCTGTATATTACACTGGCTTGGACTTCATATATTTAAGCATGATTGAGATCTTTTATCTGATGGTAGGGTGGCTACAATGGATATTTAAAGCACTTATTTAAAATTAGAAATCAGATATACATGAGCCACATATGAACATGGTTTAATGCATACTCGGTGCACTTTGATACTCACATTTATGCACAGGTATTTGGGGTAGTATTAGAATACACAACACAGCATATGGTTTAAGGATAGAACTCCTATATTTTCAAAAGGAAACAATAATCTTGATTTTTTTGATGCCCAATTTGACACTTGAAATATGCTTAATTTCTAGAGAGTAGTACTTAGAACCTCTAAAAGGACACCCAATCATTTAGGCATCAAAATTCACTTTTGAAAAAGTAGTCCATATATAGGTAGTTAGATATAGATATTATCTCTGAAGATGTTTATCTATCTATCTATCTATCTATCTATCTATCTATCTATCTATCTATCTATCTATCTATCTATCAACATGTTATTATATATATATAATACTTACTTACACATGTAGCTAATGTACAGGTTTCATACAGAGGTAAGAATATGGGGCGAGGATTTCACCTAGGGTATTTACTATGTAAAGGAATAAGCAAGGATTGTTTGATGCAGAACAGTGTAGTTTAAGATCAACACTGCATCTGTTTCTTGAATATTATAAATAGTTATTGGCTAAGAACATGCAGTCCTTTAAACAGTTTTGAGACTGTTTAATTTAAGCTGATATCCATACCAAATCTGGTATTGATTGTAGTTTTTTAGCCACTTTTTAGCTGTGAGGTTTATTCTTGAGTTGTAATATATTTCATTTCCTTCCTGCTGCACTTTAAACCATATACGAAATCAATATCTATCCCTGGTTTGTAGGGGGGTTTTATGTATAAAGCAGCTTATAGTGTTAGTATAATGGGCGAGAAGTCTGTCAAAGATATGTTAAAAGTTTTGTGTAAACCTTTAGGCTTGTGTGATCAAAATCTTTCCAGTTGCTGGTATGTGACAACATACTTGCTCACTTCCTTTCTAATAGAAGTTGAATTGGATTGAGTTCATTTTGATGCTGATTGGTGCTGGGAGTACAGAAGAAGTAAGTGATTATATTCCACTGGAATTCTTTCCATGATGGAAAGAGAGTGGCAAGGTGGTTGTTTAGGAAGGTATCTGCTTACGCTGAAAATCTCACTCCACTCTTCAAAATCATAGGCAGAGCTGGTAGCTATCTACATTTTGTAGCCTCTGGGAAAAGTAGTTATGAGTGGTTAAACTAAAGAGTTTATCTGTGCTTCTCTTCATAGTGTGGAACATCATATATTACGTTATTTCATTTACTCTATTTTTAAATCACTAAATTATAACATAGGGTGTGTGTTGTTTTTGTTGTTGGTAGTTTTAATTACTTGGCTTCCAGTCACAGATCCTCTGAATTATCCGTGTGTTTTTCTATCACATACATTTGATGTTTAAAAAAAAAAATTCCCCCCTCCCCCCCCGCATTTTATACAGACAACTCTCAACTTCAAGCAGAATGTCACAGCAGTTGGTATAGGTGAGGAGGTAGGCTCCACAATTTTGGTAACGTTTTAAATGTTGACGTGCCCTTCCGCTCCTTTTGAAAATCTCATCCTCTGTCTTTAGATACAGGACTCCTGGTCTAGGTTTATGAGTGGGATTTTTAGACATTCGTAAGTGGCTTAGGACCACAAGTACCAGTGATTTTTTATTCCAAGTCACTTAGATGCTTTTGAAAATTTCACCTCACACCCATAGGTTAATATTTCCCCTCCTCCAGGAGGTGGTAGAGGGTCTCCATCAAGTAGTTGTCATCACTCAGTTTCATGTCTTCAAAATCTCACTCAGGTAAAGTAACAATTACAAAATTCAGTCAGTTCACATTTTAATTTCTGTTCTCCAATTTTCTAGTCCCATTAATTATACAAATCAATATTACATTTTAGCAAGTTAATTAATTAAACCGTGTTTTAGTCTTAGGGCTAAATGGCCTCCTCCCATGGAGACTGGTGGGTGAATTACGTAAAATTCTATAAAAATTCTGAGCAGAATTCTGCTGCATTCTCCTGTCACTGGGGAGAGCTTTGTAACCTTGAATAAAGGTCAGGACTGCGAGGCAGAACTTTCCAATCTGTGGAACTCAAGGATCCTGGTGGCACTAAAGCTACCTCTCTCCTCCAGAAGGGGTTATTAAGTGTAGAGTAGGAGCAAATACTGATTGGAGCAGTGTTAATGACTGCAGCTTTCTGTTTTGGAATTAGAGAACATAAGAACAGCGCTACTGGGTCAGACCAAAGGTCCATCTAGCCCAGTATCCTAGAGAGAGCAGGCAGCACAAAGTCAGCTCCTTAGCCCTTCTCATGCACCCATCAGGTCCATGACACCGGTTGAAATCATGGAACCTGGTTAGGGGCCCTGCCCCTATGTCTTTTTCCTACTTCATGCACAGAGCAGAGGTTAAGTCAATTACACTCCACTGGAAACCACAAGGTAAATGTGAAATATTAACTGGTCTAGCTACCGATCCCAGCTTCCTAAAGACTTTGTTGAAGGATGAATATGCAAATGCTGCTCTCAAGGATAACTTGTGTAGGAAGAAATCCAAAGGCTCCCAGGGAAAATTCCTTGTCCCAAGCTCTGTTTAGCAAAAGGCAACTTTCTGGCAGTAGGGACTCCACAGCCTTGTGCAAAAAAACTTTTTTCAAGAGAGGCTTTCCCTTCCGACTGATGCAGTTGCTCGGTGAGTCAGATCACCTGCAGGAGCTGTCAAGTCATGATGGCTTTTGCTTTCACTAATTTTCAGTTTTTAAGACTGATAGTTGGTTTGACAGAGTATGGGCCAGGTTTTCATAAGTGCTCAGCACCCACAGTTGGGGTCACATTTTTAAAAGAGCTCATCTCCCGTTGGGGCATCTTCATCGTAGCTGGTTTCCAAAGGCACTGAACCCCAGCAGTGCCCACTGAGAACAATGAAAAGTCTAAGGTGCTGAGCACTTGTGAAAATCTGATCACTTGATGTAGGGGCTTAAATGGGACCTTGCTGGGTATGTAGATTGTTGTAAATCTGACTCATGAGGTTTGGTATGTTTGGGTTCCACTGGAGGCAATCTGATGCAGAAGTCCCCATCCCACCCTTTACACATTCAAAGCTTACGTAGACATTAGTGGGACTTGAGTACAGAGTTGTGTGAATAGTGGATTTCTGTGTTCACAGGCAATTCCAATAATAATAATAATAATAACAACAATTAATTAAATTGTTTTGGGTCTAATGGAAAGCATTTTTTGAAATTTTCAACAAATTGAACAATAAAAAAGCTCATTCTGGATCAAGGAAAACATTCATTTTGACAACATTGAAATGTTTTGTTTAGGTTTCAAGCATTTTATACACTTTTGATTGGGTTTTAAATACAATTAAAGGAATTTTTGAAAGGAAAAGCAGTTTTGCCCTGAGATCTCTAAACTTTGCATTTCGAAAACGTTGAAATAAAAGGTTTGCTTTTTAAAAAAAAATGTTCTGGACTGAAACAATTCTGTGAAATGACATAAAATCACAGAACATTTGGTGTTGCCAAATCTGCATTTTTCGCTTAAAACAAGTTTCAACGAAAAATATCCACCCTGCCTTAGTACAGAGTAAAAAGGGCAGTTTGGAATTCAAAGAGAACTTTCTTGATGAGCGTGTGCTCAGAAGTGCTTTAGTATTTTGCAACCCGTATGCAAAACAGCCCTGTTTAATTATGTTTTTTTCACTTGTTAAATGTTTTCATCCTAAACAGTGTAACAAACAGCTTTTGACATCACAGAATTGCATTACACAGAAATAAATTAACTGTTTGATTGAAGGGTTATCACAAACAGCATATGCAATAAAAAAGTTCCAATTTCTGTTCTCTTGATTATGATTTTCCAAGTACAAAGAGTAAATACCCACCATCATATATATAAAAAAAAGCAGGGAAGTAGCATAATATCAAGGAGACAGAAACAGCAAAAATACTTCTAAGGGAAATATATTTTTAGATGTGTCTCTGCTTATCTCCCCAATCTCACCTGTGCGTACATGAATGTGTGACTGCACTTAAAGGGGGCAACAGTCTTCTATACATGTAAAGGCTTGCATATTAAAAGGTCAATAATGTGAAGACAAATAAATGTAATTTTCAATGGCAGAGCTGTGCGAATAACAAATTTTTCAGTTCACCGGCAATTCTGAAAAATTGAGGCGGGGGAATGATACCATTTTGGGTCAAACAACAAAGCATTTTTTTTTGTTTTCAAAATTTTAGGTGAATCAAGAAGTAAGTAAGTAAATAAATAAAATTTTGACTTGAAAAGGACATTTCATTTGACTTGAAATGCAGCTTTTCATTTTAATTTTGAGCGTTTTTGATGTTTTTGATTTTTTTTTAATGAAAGTTATTTCAAAGTGAAAAATAAAAATATTCCATTTAAGAATTTTTTGGGGAGGGAAATTACAAGAACAACTCAACAAAACCAACGCATATTTGCACAATGTTCTGAGATCACCGAATCTGCACTTTTGCCAAAAGTTTTGGCTGAACAATTTTGCCCAATTTTAACTGGCATCCGTGAAACACATCGGTCCCAATGGAATGGAATTCTGTGCATGCACAAGTTAAAATTACAAGGTCTGAAAATCAAACCCTTATTACACAATGCATCACCAAACAGGGCCTGATCCAAAGCCCATGAAAGTAAATGGAAATTTTCCCATTGACTTCATGCATTTTAGATCAGCACCACAGTGATTTCTAGTTTGACGGAAGCATAACTCACAGAACCATAAATTAAATTACATGCTAGGAAACTAACCAAAAATATTTTGATGTAAGGGCAACAAAGTCTGTAGATGAAATAACTTTAAATAAATGGATTTACTCCAGCTCCAGGAGAAAATTGATCTGTATAGTGCTAAATTACTTTATCAATTTAAAGTTGCCTTAGGAAAGAACATGCTAACATTTACTTATTTACAGCATGGTAGGTTTTTTTCCAGAGAAAATTTCAATAAAGTAAGAATATTTTGTTTGATACAAATAATGAAAAATCATGAAAGTGTCATCCCTTGAGTTGAAAGCCTCAGGAAGTTTCTTTAGATTGAGATGAAGGGTTTATGTTTGTTTGTTTTTTAAGTATTTGTTGCTCAAGAAAGTATTGTAATTACTTCTGATCTTGATAATGACAAAGAAAAGGCACATGGTTAATCATTTTGTACTCCTTCCTCTGCTATTACTGTGTACAATTAAAACAGTGATTCTCAACCAGGGGGCCCGGGGGCCCCGGGGGGCCACAAGCAGGTTTCAGGGGGTCCACCAAGCAGGGCCAGGGCAGAAAGCTGAAGCCGCTCTGCATGGGGCTGAAGTTTGGGGCCCTGAGTCCCGCCACCTGGGGCTGAAGATGACGCCTGAGCAATGTAGCTTCCCCAGGCAATTGCCCTCCTTGCTACCCCCTAATGTCAGCCCTGGCTTTTACGTGCAGAAAACCAGTTGTTGTGGCACAGGTGGGCGGTGGAATTTTTATAGCATGTTGGCGGGGGGAGAGGGGGTCACAAAGAAAAAGGTTGAGAACCCCTGGATTAAAATACATGTTGTCCTACCCAGTGTTTTGTGATATAGCTCTATAGATGTGTCTTAAAACTTCATCTCCAACAGTTCTCACATTTATTATGGCAAAAAATAGGAGAAATATAAATGTCATAATTTTATTGACATGTATTATCTGGGATAGTGAACCTACAGAAACTGTTAATGGCCAATGTAGCTACGCTTACCTAGGGGTGAGATAACTGAGGAGGACTATACCGAAAGAAGGACAGGAGACATTTGATATGGTTTTAATTAGGCCTCAACTTTATTATTAGATGTCTGGGACTAGCCGGCAGATAAAAGTGTAACAGCGCAGGTAAGCACATGTTCATTCGATAATTACCCGGGCGTTTCTGCCAGCTCCCCATCTTTTTCCATCTAGGTCCACCAGCCAATCCACTGCTGTGACCTTACCATTCCCCTCTCCTCAGAGGAGGGTTAATATGGGCTATAAGAGGTGGGCTATAAGAAAGGGGGGTTGGCTCCCTGCTGTACCAATCATAGGAGCCCCAATCACACACACATCCCCGTTCCGTTCCTTTAACCAACACCTTCTTTTTAAGTCCTTTTCCAAGCCATTTATGTGGTCACTGTATCCTTCCCTATGGAGTACCTGTACTGGACATGCGCCCCACACTTACATAATAAGTTGCGACATACAGCCTACCATCCTTCATGCCACACGTCAACAAAGCCCTCCCCAAACCTGCTATGGGGAAGGCGCCCCCCCCCCCCCCCACACACACACACACACACATACTCCATTTAGGCTAATCTGAAGGTCTGGGGAAAATTTCTTCCCAGCCCACACAGCAGGTCTTGACCAAACCTGGCATTACATCACCTAAAGGGGAGGGAGGGAGGGTGCAGCCTCAGCCGGCTCCGTGTGAAAGGGAGCTTCACAGCACGGGCTGCCCCTTTTAAACTCTTCTGGTTCCCAGGGGATGTCAGCGATCACACTGACCCTCCTCCTCTTTTGCAGCAGTTTCTGGCCTCCCCCCAGCAGTAAAGCACCATTCCCTTCATTCGGCCAGCTGGTCAAAATCCACCCCGCTTGAAGGTGCGGTGCGGTCATTCAGCCTTGGGTACATATAGGTATAGTTAAAACAGTACAACCCTCCCAGTGTGGACTCAGTTACACCAGCCAAAATACTTGTAGTGGTATAGCGTATTCCCATATGGGAAGGGGAATAAGCTATACAGGTATAAAGCACCTTTATACCAGTGTAACTGTGTCCACATTAGGGGTTGTACTGGTATAACTTCACGGTTTAAAAAAATATGGCTCCCCTAACTGAAATAGTTATACTGGTACAAAAAATGTATGTCGATCAGGCTTACAATTGAGCATCCTTTGTTCTACAATGCAGCCAGCTCCATGTGATAAAGCTCAGAATAATTTCTTAATCCAAACTAAATCTTATGAACATGCGGATTGCCTTCTATTTATTGTACACATATCCTGCCCATTGCTTGCTCTCTTCCTGGTTAAGATCTATGAACTCCTTTAATTCGAACAGTGTATGCAAACATGTACAATTCCAATTCATGTCAACCAGCATTCCGATAGCATCAGTGACATTCCTGTGTTCCATAGCAATGCATCCAAGATTTATATGCTCCTTATGATCTGTGGGTAGAACGCCTGCTGATACCAGTGGGAGCAGCGAGCACCATGGAGGGCAGTAAACAGTTGGAAATATTGTGGCTTGTAATGTGATATTTAATTAGAAATGAACACCACAGCAATTTGTTGTATTAAAGCGGTGTGTGTTTCCGTAGCCTGGTCTGTCCTCAAAGTTGATGTCAATCGTTGTTTAATTAGATGACCAGTATAAGGAATGTCATGAAAGTTTGCATGCTGCGTCGCATAAGTCAGTGTGTCCTCACAGGTGGACAGGTCAGGGATCGTTCCAAGTTAGTGAGAGAGAAGCAATACCTCCACTCTACCATTCTTCAGATAGAACCCTGGTAAGGCTAAGTAAACAGCATGGAGAAAATTCTCAGAACTAAGTATGAAATTTCACAAGAACATAATATCCGCATTCATATTTTTGTCTACCTACTGTACATATGCTGATCCTAAAATATCTCATAGAATCATAGAATATCAGGGTTGGAAGGGACCTCAGGAGGTCATCTAATCCAACCCCCTGCTCAAAGCAGGACCTAATCCCAACTAAATCATCCCAGCCAGGGCTTTGTCAAGCCTGACCTTAAAAACCTCTAAGGAAGGAGATTCCACCACCTCCCTAGGTAACCCATTCCAGTGCTTCACCACCCTCCTAGTGAAATAGTTTTTTTCTAATATCCAACCTAAACCTCCCCCACTGCAATTTGAGACCATTACTCCTTGTTCTGTCATCTGGTACCACTGAGAACAGTCTAGATCCATCCTCTTTGGAACCCCCTTTCAGGTAGTTGAAAGCAGCTATCAAATCCCCCCCCCCCCTATTCTTCTCTTCTGCAGACTAAACAATCCCAGTTCCCTCAGCCTCTCCTCATAAATGTCTGCCTTGTTTTGGAGTTGCTAGTAAACAGTACATCCAATTAATTCACTTTATTTATACGTTTTTTTCAGATGTGGAATGGAAATGCACAGAGAGGGTTCCATCCAAATATGGATGGGGGAGCAATTGGGCCACAAGGTATTGTGCAAATGTAGTCATTAATTATATCAGGGTAGTTGCACTGCTTCCCCTTCTAAGTACAGAGAGTACATTACTTACTGAGGTGTAGTACATGCAATATTTGTAACGGGGCCCAGTGTATTGTTGCCCCTCTGCCGAATAGTAGTGGATGTTGTGGCCTTGCAGATTGGTTCCCCAGTGGAGGAGAAATCAATGATGAAATCAGAGTCTGGGTTGTGCAGCCAGTTTGTTTTATGCTATATGCACCTGTCATTGAACAGAGGTGGGCACACATGGCATGCAGACAATCTCTTCTTTCACAGTTCTCAGCCAAACTCTAATGTCTGGTTCCCAGGGAACCAATCTGTCCCACAAATTGACTCTAGTTTGGTATCCATCTTAATCTCTCTAGCTCCCTTGTTCCTTGCTGCAGCTCCTCCTAACAACACCACAGTATTTCATCCAAGACTAAAAACTTGCTGTATGCCAAGAAAAAAAAGAACTTGTGAGACTAGATGTACAAATCTGGTAATCTCTGCTATAACAGTTTGATGAAAGACTGTAGGTTAGTGTCCAAAGGGAACAAGCAAAAGTACCATCACTTGGGACATTTAAAACTAGATGGGCACAGCAAAAGACAGTATACCTAATGAGAACTGACAAAATGATCTCATATGTCTCGCCCTATAATTCCTGTGAGTCCATGATGATGCTGACTGATTGAAGAGAAGGATAAAGCAGGGCCAGGACAGGCAAACAAAAAGGGATAATCTTGTGCTGTTAAATGGTCTTTTTTGGTCAAGCAAATTAATTATGTCATCCCCGAGGAATAATTTAGGAACTATGTATAACTATTGGGAATATTTTGCTTGATAAGCAAGGGGTTAGGTTTTCAAGATTTCATTCTATTTCACTAGTTTTCAGTCCTAGTTTTCAGCCAGAATGCAATCACTTCCAAAATATAGGTTCTCTTCTGTGATATTTTTATGAAAATGGAAATCTGTATTGTTCTTTGTTCTGATGTGCAATCTTTCAAGCACTAAACTTTTGTCCCTATTCAGCCTGGATGCTATTCTCTCATGTGATCTTATGTAATGACTAGTTTGGTGACAGAATGCACGGTATGTTTCTCACTGTGCAACTGCTAGTTAAAAAAAAGATTGAGATTGTTTTCTTTCCACACTTTGATTTTTTCATATTCTTCCTTTTCCTCCCCAATCTACAAGAACAGCCTTAAAGATGTTTGCATTTTGAAGAGATGATTCTAATATTTGATCAAAATGGTAAATTTTGTGTTTGCGTTCATTGCCGAATTCTCATGCTGTGAAAATGTGTGGTGAATTCTTTCTGTCAGACCAAATCCTACATGATGGTCAAACAAGAGTTGTGAAATTTCTTTCTAAACATGCTGGAGTGAGACTCTTGCCAAAAAGGCACCATAAGCCTTAAGAAGGGTTGTTGGCAATTTCTTGTCACATGGTTCTAGCGCATCACAGGAGATAAAAAGGCAACTCGGTTGGGAATAGGTTGCAAAGGTTAATGAACAGACAGAAATGTATATTACATAATGGGTGCAAAGGTCTTTTTAGACATCTATCTGTTAAGGATAAAGCATGTGGTTAAGGTACTGGATGAAGGCTTAGGAGTTCTGGGTTTGATTCTCTGCTCTGCCCCAGGTTTCCTCACTTCACCTCTGTTTTCCATCTGTAAAATGGGAATAATAATAAAAAATATATATATATACCCATCTCATAGAACTGGAAGGGACTCAAAAATGTCATTGAGTCCAGCCCCCTGCCTTCACTGGCAGGACCAAGTACTGATTTTGCCCCAGATCCCTAAGTGGCCCCCTCAAGGATTGAGTTTACAACCCTGGGTTTAGCAGGCCAATGCTCAACCACTGAGCTATGCCTCCCCTCTCCCTCTTCTGCTCCCTCTTTTCATTCTTTGTCTGTCATGTCTAGTTAGACTGTAAACTCTTTGGGACAGGGAATGTCTCTGACTATGGGTATGCACAGTACCTAGTACAATAGAATCCCAGTCTTGGTACCTCTATGTGCTACTATAATAGTAATTTCAGATAAGAGCAAGCACACATGTTTCAGGCCTTTGACACATTTACAATATTTTCAGTTATTGGGATTTTATTTCTTTTCCTTTTCTTTTTTGCCAAAACCTTTACCATCCTTGAAATGTATTGCTTCAATGGGACTCAGTAGGGAATGAGTTGCGATTCAGTGTGAGTATAAGAATCATGTCTGGCCCTGTGTAATTACTGACATGCAAAATGGAATCAGAAGCATGTATGCTGATCTGTACCGTACAAGCAAACAGAAGAGAACCCACGTTTTTGAGATGTGTGATTCTCCAAAATTCAGTGTGCTTTTGTCAGCCTTAGTTACTCATACAGTACCATTTACTCCTTGAGTAATCCCACTGATGTCAATGGGAAGCTAATATGCAACGTGAACAAGCATATCAGAATCTTCCTTACATATTTCAGCAGTTTCACTCAGTGTATAAGTAGAATTTTTAATAATCTTTTATCATACTGAAATAATGCTTTGAAAAATACAGCCTTGACTAGGTAAAAGTGTAGAGGTGGGTGTGGGGGCTGTAAAGGAATTGTAACTAATGAATTTAATTCTCTCTCTCACGCGCGCGCACACGCACACACACACACACCCCTCTACCTCTATATTTTTACCTAATCAAGGCAGTATTTTTCAAGGCATTATTTAATCTGGAATTATGATGCAGCTAGTCTTCCAATGCCTTTCCTCATGCAGGGACACTTCTCTTTATCACGGTGATTAATCAAGGAATAGTAGGGCCTCAAGGAGAAAGAGACCTTGGAGAAGCAAAAGGGGACTAAAGTCAAGTGGAGAAAGAAAGGAAGAAAGAAAAGAAAGAAAGCTGGTAGCACATAGACCAGGCACTGAAGAGAGAGAGAGAGAGAGATACTGTTGCATTGCTAAGATAACATATCTAAAGATCTAGCCAATAATGCTTTTTCAGTGGAAAGGTTTTATATTTGTTTTGTTGTCACAAACATTCCTGTAATCATAAATAGCACAAAAAAGGTGTAATAAGCAGAACCAAAACAGGTAATCATACCTCCTTATAGTATCAGGTTGCAAAAGCCAATGTGCTGCATTCTTTTTAGTCCATTTGTGGCCCATGATGTGACTGAGTTATAAATTCCTTTTCATTGACTACAAGTTTAATATCTAGTATGTGTTTGTGTGTGTGCGTGCACTTGAATCTGAAAGATCCAAGCGGCATCTTGAAAAGAGAAACATACTTAAGGGCCTGCCCCGACAAACTTTACTCATGAGAGTAACTCTTCTTCATGCAAAAGTTCCAGTGAGTTTAATGAGACTCCACACATGAGCAAGCATTAGAGGAGCGGGCCTTTAGTTTGGAAAGCTGGTATTTGCAGTGAAGGCAAATCCTGTGATCTGTTTCACAAATGCAGGGGGTCCCAGGTGAAGCAGATTCAGTGCAGTTCTCCTGTGTGAGAGAAGGAGGAATTTGAGAACACAAGCAAGGTATGTATAGCCCCTGCGCAGCGCAGAGTCCAGCCCAGCAAACATCCCTGGTGCTGTTTGGTGCATGGGCTCATTGTGACATAAGCTACGTGCTTCTTTTTGGTCTGTTTTGTACAGGGCCTACCACAATGGGGCCCTGCTTCATGACCGGGGCTCCTAGACACTACCTCAAATCACGGAAATAATAACAAGAATGGGGCTAGTGGAGCCGTACTAGAGCTGGTTGGAATTTTTGCATTGAAACGGATTTCTGACGAAAAATGTAGTTTTCATCAAAATTCAAACTATGGAAAAATGTGTCTATTTTTTATGAAATTTCATTTTAAAGAATGAAGCAAAGCATTTCAATAATGCTGAGATGTCCCATTTTGACATTTTCAGAGTGAAATGTGCCAATGCTTTGTAATGACTTTTGAAGCAAACTTCATTAATTATATATTGAAAAAACTTTTGAAAGGACAAAACTGGAACAAAATGTTTCAGTTTTTATCACAATGAAATATTTTGATTGACCAAAAAATGATTTTTTCCCCTCAGAATTTCTCCTCACAGGAAGTTCTGAAATGTTTTGATTTTGTTCCATTTTGGAATGGGAAAAAAATTGAAATAATAAGAATTTCTTGCAAAATGAAAAATCTGGTTTGCACCCACATCTAGTCTGTAGCTACAAGGGCTGTGAAATCTACCCTATTCCTCTGGCTGAAGCAGTCTCCGCGGTGTGTATCTGCTGTCACTGTGTATCCTAATGGAAAATATTCCTCTTTCCCCTCCCAGTGGAAAACCATGGCACCAGCACAGTTACTCCGGCTGTCTACAACTCATGGGATTTGGGTCAGAGAGAATATACTGAATATTCACTTTGCTAAATAAGCTGTGAGAGTGCTGAAATATGAAGCAATCTATAGGAAAAGACTAATGCAGGTTTTGTCTAGATCTGACAGGATTGACTGTCCTGGCCTCTTCTTGTCCTTTCTGTCTTTTTAAAAATTAACAACTGTGCATGGAAATAGATGAAAGAATGTAGCTGGCAATACATTAGTTGCCTAAGTGCCTTTTTTCACTTTCATGGGTGTATGTGGAGGGGAGAGGAATATTACTTGGTCTCTATACACATAGACTTGTTTAACTGTTGACCAACATGAATAAGCAAAAGAGCGATTCAGTTCCTATTTTAGGCTCCTGCCCAAACGGTATCATTCCAAAATATGGGCCTGTGGATATAATCATTTGACTTCAACCAAAAAATGCAGCTGCAGGAATCAAAGTCAGGTACCTGTCTGCTAAATGATTTAACTAAGATGGACTATAGATAGGTAGAGGAACTAATGGAGAAGTGAAATAGTTCATGGAAGAAGAGCAGCAGAGGTCAGAGGTGATGATCCAGACCATCTTTTTTGTTCTGTTTGTACAGCTGCTAGCACAATGGGATCTTAGTCCATGGCAATGCTAAAATAACAATACTTAATAATTAAATAATGATTATAATGGTCCCTTCTGGAAATAACAGAAGGGCTTGGACAACATGGAAAGTGACTCAGAAATAGGTAAGGAGGAGACTGTGAAGGCTGAAAATGTAACACTGAAGCTAAAAATGTCCATGGAAAGCAGACACCTTTCACAAAAAAATGTCATTGAGTTTAAGAACACAATTTTCTGTCAAAACAGATTTTCATGGAAATTTATCAATCAGCCTTAATTCTTGCCTCCCCTTCTCTGGCCCCTTTCTTTGACCAGCTCTACAGAGTCAGAAGCTCCCTGAGGATAGTGCATCTAGGATTTCTTTAATGGTCTGAATTGCAGCATGGGAAGAGAGGAGTGTTTCTGGTAACTAGGTATCCCAAACCACCTAGGTCAAAACCTATGCTAAAACAGACACCTCAAATTCCACCTGGAAATGTATGGGAAACTGGTGAAGATCCCACCAGTGTAATCTGCTTCTGGAATTAATAGTGTTCCTTAGATACTAGGGCCCAGATTTTTAACACCTTGCAGATTTAGGAGCCTATTGACAGTCAATGGGATTGCCTACATTCCTTTTGAAAATGAGTTGTAGACTCCTAAATCAGTTAGGTGCAATGCTGAATGCAGCAATGCTCAAATATCTTCAAAGTTTTGGCCGAGGTCCCTAATCTACAAATGGGAAAACTGAGCCCTGCAGAAACTAGTTTACTTCATTTTTTTTTAGTCTTTTTCTCGGGGAGCAGTAGGGAAGGAAGGGGAAGACGGGATTAAATTAATTCTGTCTTTGCTTTTAAGTGTGTGTGTCTGAGAGAGGGATCTTTCAGGCTCTTCCTTTTCCATCAAGATTCTCTACTATTTTTGTAAGTCTGTCTTGCTGTAGAGTATTTCATTTATTTTTATCGTGATATCATTGGCATTAAAAACTATGCTGCTTTGATGGTGTTCCTGACTGTCTCTCTCTCTACCTCCAATCATACACACAGCAGGGTTCCTTTGGAGGCTAAAATTGGTAGAGTTTATTTTCTTTTTTTGTTTGTTTGCATTTGAAAGCTTTATTGACAGACCTTCTCTTGACTAGGACTGCTTATACTTTCATGCCGCTCCGCAGCTTCAGCGTCTTTGCGACAATGCAGTTTAAATTATTGGCCTTGACTGCCAAGCTGAATAAATACTTGGAAACAGCTGTCAGAAGAAAATGTCTTTGTCCTAGTGCTAATGCATGAGTTAAACAGTGTAGGTCAGAAAGTTATTTTTATTCAAGAAATGCTCATGTCACATGACACAGATATGGTGCATGCTCATAAAAGTTATGAGCACTTGACGGTTGTGTGTGTTTTGTGTGTATTTACCGGTTTTGAGCTAATCGTCTTGGTCCTTGGTCCATTTAAAAGCATGGTTTTCTACTAGATTAGTTGCACCAAAGGACCAAGCCCATTAGCTCTAAGCTGGTAAATACACACGTGCATGCCCCCCCATGTGCATCCTCCTCTCCCTCATCCCCCCCTCCCCTCCTCCACACACACAGAATTGGAGGGCTTGATCATGCACTCAAGGGGAATCATTGACTTCAATGGACCAGTTTGAATCAGGTCTAGGAAACCACACACAGGCAGTGGGACCTCTTGAAAGGTTGTGATTGCTTTCAGATTGCTTTCTTGTTTTCAGTACTTGCACTTTGGTTTCTCTGATCCATTTGGTTTCTGAGAGTTAGGCACAAATGCATCTAAAAGTAAACCAGCTCATCCTAAAACAGGAAAATATGTCCTCCTTTTCAATATTATCAATTTCATCCAGTTGCCTGATTTCACCAGAGTTACACCAGCACAGAATGGGCAAGCCTGGGTATCACTGTATTCTTAAATTATGAGGATGCCAGACATAATACTGATTCTGATATAAAAGTTACTAAAAACTGTAAAAGCCTCGAAGTTGGAAAAATATCTGAAGATCAAGTTGAATATTCCTATGCCCTAATTATCCCATTTAGGTCAACTACTTGGCTGGGGAAAGACCGGCTAGATCCGGCCCTTTGGCTGCTTATTTTTCTGGTTCTGAGAAGCTTGGTTCTTGGGACACTGGTCTGTTTGGGGGAAAAGAATAAATTCTCCTCCTCTCCCTCACTTTACCATCTTACTGTGGTTAGATCTGAAAGCAAATACAAAGCAAAAAAAAAAAAAATCAATCTGATGTGATGAATCCCCGAGCCAGGTCATCAGTGGACACTGAGGGTTAGAGCTAGGGATCTAACGGTATGAGTCTCAACTAGTTGAATCAAAGGAACAACTCCAATAGTTCAAAGACGTATACATTTCTGTATGTGGCCTCCTCCACTAGCATGGGACAATTAGCAATTCTGTGTTAGCTTAATGACTTTGAAAACAAATAATTTAACTGTTTAAACATGACACTTGCAGATTTTCAAATTAGGGCCAGTTTTATTCTGTAGGTGAAACAAACAATATTTTTGCCGGCCCAGCTATGAATTCCAATTTCGCTGTTTGGCCTACAAAAGTTAATTAAATTATTCATAGTGTCGTAGAATTTAAAGCCGTAAGGGGCTATTATAATCATCTAGTCTGACCTCTCGCATGACATAGGCTAGATCAGGGGTAGGCAACCTATGGCATGGATGCCGAAAGCGGCACGCAAGCTGATTTTCAGTGGCACTCACACTGCCCGGGTCCTAGCCATCGGTCTGGGGGGGGCTCTGCATTTTAATTTAATTTTAAATGAAGCTTCTTAAACATTTTAAAAACCTTATTTACTTTACATACAACAATAATTTAGTTCTGTATTATAGACTTATAGAAAGAGACCTTCTAAAAACGTTAAAATGTATTACTGGCACGCAAAACCTTAAATTAGGGTGAACTTGTGAAAGGTTGCCGACCCCTGGGCTAGATATTTTACCCAGTCATTCCAGTCTCATTCTGAAATGCAGTATAGAGAGTTGTCCTAGTTTAGGTGGCAGAGATGTTTCCAGTGCTTGCAGGGCATATGTGCCTGACTTCTTGCTTTTATTTTTTGGTTTTTGAAGAGTGTAGCTGCTATTCGTGGGCCATTTTTTAAATTACCTTTCATTTTTACACCGGATTATTTTGCCTTCCAAAAATGTAGATTTGCCCACACAAATCTTGTAATGTAATAAAAACTACTCAGGTTGTATGAGAAAAACTTGTTTGCATCTATTCCAACACTAAGCTCCCCGAAGTCAGAGATGAGGTTGAAGCTACTTGGAAAATATGCTACTTTTAAGACTGCATTAAGTATGATCTAGTGGTGGAATCACAGGAATGGAGTCTGCTGTTGACTGTGCTATTGGCTCTGTGACTCTGGACAAATCACATCACCTCTCCACATCTCAGATTCCAAAACAGAAGTAGTAATATGCGCACAATCTGTTAATATCTTTGAGCTCCTTGGTTTGAAGGTGCAATAGTAAAGGAAAGTATGACTGGTGATTGAGGCTCTTCAGTGGCTATCTGCATTTTAGAAATATCATTAAGATGCTCTTTATGGAACTAAAATCTTTTTTTGTTGAGCTGCTTGCCTTGTTTCGTGCAAAAATCAACGTTTTTGCAAACAGAGCTACTTAAAACAAATATTATGAAAAGTAGTTAGTGTGTGTGTGTGTGTGTGTGTGTGTGTGTGTGTTGGAAGCAGGGGAAAGATGTGGTTATTGAAGAGAAAGCCCAGCTGCAGTGGTTTAGAGCAGTGGTTCTCAAACTAGGGCTGCCGCTTGTGCAGGGAAAGCCCCTGGCAGGCCGGGCCAGTTTGTTTACTTGCTGCGTCCACAGGTTTGGCCGATTGCAGCTCCCACTGGCCGCGGTTCGCCGTTCCAGGCCAATNTGGGCCGGGCCAGTTTGTTTACTTGCTGCGTCCGCAGGTTTGGCCGATTGCAGCTCCCACTGACCGCGGTTCGCCGTTCCAGGCCAATGGGGGCTGCGGGAAGGGCAGCCAGCACGTCCCTCGGCCAGCGCCGCTTCCCGCAGCCCCCATTGGCCTGGAGCGGCGAATCGCGGCCAGTGGGAGCCGCGATCGGCCGAACCTGCGGACGCGGCAGGTAAACAAACCGTCCCGGCCCACCAGGGGCTTTCCCTGAACAAGCAGCGGCCCTAGTTTGAGAACCCGTGGTTTAGATGACTTCACAATTTGGAAGGCTTTTGTAGCACTGGTACTGGAATTAATATTCAGTCTCTTATCAGCGAGTCTGACTATAATTCACAAGAAGAAGTTCAGAAAAAAGCTTCAACATCTGTCAGCCACCAAGTGCTGTAATGGCAAACAAGCTTATAATTTTTCTATAAGTAAGTGCTGCTTGTCACAGGCATATCAAAGGATACAGCTATGAAATAAATACCATATTAAGTTAAAAAGGAACTGTGGAGACAAAGCACATTGCAAAGATCCAATAAATGGCATGGCTCAAGTATTTTAGAGGATAAAGATTAAGATAATGACAGTAATTATAATACAGCTTAGTTTTATTAAGAGTTTTGAACTGCAAGCCAACCTGTGCACAAGAAAAATATGGCAGAACTGATTTTTTTTTGCAGGCGAGTGTATCTTTTGTTTTGTTTTGTTTTTGCAGAGAGATATTCCAGTAATGCACTTCTTCCCCTGTATTTTAATCTTATTTATTCTTGTTTTTTCTTCTCTTGCTCTTACATTGGACTGTCTTATATTCAGTTCAGTATCCTTACTGTTAAAATGTATTCATTATTAGAGGGAAGGAAGGCAAGCCAAAATAGAGACACAGTTTAAAGAATATTAAGCTAAGTTAGATGTATTCAAGTCGTCAGGGCTTCATCCTAGGGTACTTAAAGAGCTAGCTGAAGCAATCTTGGAATCATTAGGAATTATCTTTGAGAACCTCACAGAAGATGGATGAGATCCCAGAGAACTGGAAAAGGGCAAAGATATCTTTAAAAAGGGGAACACAGAGGACCTGGAATTATAGACCTGTCAGTTTAACTTCAGTACCTGGAAAGATACTGCAATGAATTATTAAACAATCAATTTGTAAGCACCTAGAGAATAATAGGGTGATAAGTAATAGCCAGCATGGATTTGTGAAGAACAAATCATACCAAGCCAACCTAATTTCCTTCTTTGACAAGGTTGCAGGCCTAGAGGAAAGGAGCAAAGCTGTAGATGTGAGGTTTTTACATGGTCCCAAATAACATTCTCAAAAGCAAACCAGGGAAATGTGGTCTAGATGAAATTATTATAAGACTGGTTGAAAGGCCATACTCAGAGAGCATACTCAGTGGTTTGCTATCAAACTGGAGGGATGTATCTAGTGGGGTCCCACAAGGGTCTGTTCTGGGTCCAGTACTAATCAATATTTTCACTAATGATTTGAATAATGGAGTGGTGAGTATGCTTATAAAATTTATGGATGACAACAAGATGGGAAAGATTGCTAGCACTTTGGAGAATCCAAAACCTGGACAAATTGGAGAATTGGTGTGAAATCAAAAAGATGAAATTCAATGAAGACAAGTGCAAAGTACTATGCTTAGGAAGGGGGGGGGGAATCAAATGCACAAATACAAAATGGGAAATAACTAGCTAAGCAGCAGAATGCAGAAAAGGAGGTTATAGTGGACCACAAATTGAATGAGTCAACAATGTGATGCAGCCATGAAAAAAAGGCGAATATAATTATATGGTGGATAACAGGAAGTAAAACATAGGAGGTAATTGGTACGAGTGAGGCCTCAGCTGCAGTACTGTTTCCAGTTCTGGGTGCCACACTTTAAGAAAGATGTGGACAAATTGGACAGAGTCCAGAGGAGAGCAACAAAAATGATAAAGCTGATCTCTGAGGAAAGATTAAAAAAACTGGACAAATTTAGTCTTGAGGACAGAGGACTCAGGGGGGACTTGATAAGTCCTCAATATGTTCAAGGCATTATAAATTTATATGTTATAAAGAAGATGGTTATCAATTGTTTGCCGAGTCCACTGAAAGTAGAATAAGTGATGGGCTTAATCTGCAGCAAGGGAGATTTAGATTAGATATTGGGAAAAACTTCCTAACTATAAAGATAGTTATGCTCTGGAGTAAGCTTCCAAGGAAGGTTGTGGAATCCCCATCACTGGAGGTTTTTAAGAACAGGTTAGACAAACCTATAATAATAATAGGAGATATACCAATCTCCTAGAACTGGAAGGGACCTTGAAAGGTCATTGAGTCCAGCCCCCTGCCTTCACTAGCAGGACCAATTTTTGCCCCAGATCCCTAAGTGGCCCCCTCAAAGATTGAACTCCCAACCCTGGGTTTAGCAGGCCAATGCTCAAACCACTGAGCTATCCGTCCCGCCCCCCCTAAGCTGTCATGAGATGATCTAGGTTTACTTGGTCCTGCCTCAATGCAAGGGGCTGGGCTGGATGATCTCTTGAGGTCCCTTCCAGCCATTCATTTCTGTGATTCTTTCATTGTAATTCACCAAAGGTTTCATTTGAGGACACTTTCAATGTAACAGAATGAGGGCCTGATGCTACAGACACTACCAAACATAGTTTACAAAGAGCAGTCTCATTGCAGCCAATGAATCTACCCAGGGCAGTTAGAATTGCCCTTAGTGCTTTTAATTTTTACAGCTGACCTCAGCCCGGCCACTAATTTTGGGCTCCTAAATGTATGTTTGCAGAACTTTGTTATTAAAGGGAAAACTCAAGTAATAAATCCTATAGTGACTTGCTCACATCGTACTGCATTAACATTTCACGGGGCCTGAGTTTATTTTGACCAACAAAACTGACGTTTAGCTAGGTATATGTTAGGTGTTTTCCCAATTGTGACAATAGATCTAGGTATGTGGATACAAACCTGCAAGACTTAAAAGGCACCACATTTTAGAAAAAATGCTTGGATTTTAGAAATGTATTTTTAATGTGGCACTCATCAGAATTTGAATTTTGCTTGTTCTCTAGTTGTAACAAACTTGAACTGACAGTAACTTGAGTTTAAAATCAAAATGTTTGCATTGTTCCTCTAAAAAGGAAGAGAAAAGCTAGTAATATAAGATTTTGAATTTTTCCATGGAAATTTGCTGGGTGTGGTGGATGAAAATGCATTTTTCCAGTTTTTAAAACCTGTGGTAACATTTGTTGGTTTTCAATAAACTGAAGAACTGTTTGTTTGTTTTAGGGTGGTTGTTGGCTGCAAAGCAGGACATTTTTTAAAAAAGCAAGCCATTTTTCATCAAAAGCATAATAGGTTGCAACAGAAATATTTATACCAATATGCAAAGCACTCTATATACAATTAGTAAGAGATAGCCCTTGCTCAAAAGACAACACAGGTGAAGGATGGGAGAGAGGAAACATTACTTCCCCAATTTTACAGATAGAGGACTAGGACAGAGAGAAATTAAACAACCTGCCCAATGTCACAGAGGAAGTCTGAGGCATAGTTGGGAATTGAATCCAGATGTCATGTGCCATCTATGAACCCAGGTGTCTTGAGTGCCAGACCCCTAATACTATCTTCCCTTTCTAATACTTTCTCTGTGGATGAGTATATTTCAGCAACACTTTACTTTCAACACTCTCTTACATTTAACCATTCTCTGTTCCTATTCCTGTTATTAAGCTGTATTGCAGGGTTTCTCAAACAGGGGTCGCCGCTTGTGTAGGGAAAGCCCCTGGTGGGCCGGGCCAGTTTGTTTACCAGCCCCGTCCGCAGGTCTGGCCGATTGTGGCTCCCACTGGCCGCGGTTCGCTGCTCCGGGCCAATGGGAGCTGCTGGAAGCGGCGCGGGCCGAGGGAGCCACAATTGGCCGGACCTGCAGACGCGGCAGGTAAACAAACTGGCCCGGCCCACCAGGGGCTTTCCCTACACAAGCGACGACCCCTGTTTGAGAAACCCTGCTGTATTGCAATCGAGCCCAGTAGTCCCAGCCAGGGACCAGGGCTGCTATGTGCTGTACAAACACAGAAACAAAAGCCAGTCCCTGACCAGAAGAGCTGGTGATCTAATCGCTGCTAGCAACATTTGTTTTTCACTTCAGTTGTCATATGCTATCTAGAATCTAGAGTAGGGGCAAAACCCATTCAAGGGAGAGGAAGCAGCTGGACTGTACAGATGACCAGTAGTAAGGGGGGAGGGATAGCTCAGTGGTTTGAGCATTGGCCTGCTAAACCCAGGGTTGTGAGTTCAATCCTTGAGGGGGCCACTTAGGGATCTGGGGCAAAATTGGTCCTGCTAGTGAAGGCAGGGGGCTGGACTCGATGACCCTTCGGGGTCCCTTCCAGCTCTATGAGATAGGTATATCTCCATATAATAAAAGAAACAGGTGTCAGTAGCTTGTTGTTTTTATATTAAGACTTTCATAGACACCATTTTAGGGCCTATTTCTACTTCCATTGAAATCAATTGGAGTTTAGCAATTTATCCCACTGAGAGTGGGAGTGGGCCTTGTGTCCTTTTGCAGGCCTTTTATAACTCCTACTAAGGCCTGATGTAAATCACCATTTATACCCACAGGGACCCAAACTAGATTATAGCTCTCTGCCTTTTCTGCACTGCATCTGCTATGGCTATGGGCTAGTATAGTAACAGACCTTTGTGAAATCTATGAAACTGCATTTTCTTTGTACCATATACACTATAGCTAAATCATGGGAACTCATGAAGGTTTAAAACCAATGGACTGACTTTTTTGACGGATGCATGACACATTATGTTAGCACTTGGAAGACTTGCAGGAAGCACAGGAGCTATTTTGGAAGTACACTTCAAGATACATTTTCAAAAAGACCTCAATCCAGCCTCAACTTCAGTCCATACCGCTTTCAGCATAGTCTTGTATTTTTTTTATTTTTTTTTTATTTTTTTGAAGCATTAACACCCGTGCTTGAAGGTGATGATGTAAATTCTGTTTGCCCAAACGGGTCTCTCTGGGAGTATATTCCATCACATACACATGCAGTTTATTGATCAAAACATATGCATGCAGATGTGAGCTCACACAAGGCTATGTGAAAATGAAAATCTCTCTCTCTCCACTGGAAAGAGGGGTAAATAAATAATACTAAATATAGCAAGCATAGTTCTTTAAACCATGTTTCCAGAAAGCAGTGTTATTTGTGGTCACATTCAGTTGCCTTCCTGATGTAAGACAGACAGTGTCCAAGACAAAAGCTGATCAGTTTTCATGTTATTTTTTCTTAATTTATACACCGCTTCTGGAACACTTGCAGCAAGGGGGCATGGGTTGTAAGGACAATTTGAGTGCATTTGCTCAGGTTTTTCTTACCGCACAAATGAGGTGTTGGGTAGGTAGAGGGTTGTGATTTATTTTGGAGGCAGAATTGTTGTCCTTGTGGGATGCATACTGTTTCATTGACAGTGGTCCATGTAATTAAAAGTGGAATAGAATGTTCGAGTCTGTCCTTAGCTTGGCATGTGCTTGATTGTAAAGGTTTGGGTGGGATGTGCCCCAAAACAACCTTAAGTAGTTTTAACAAAGTTTTGGGGGAATATATATATATATATATATATACGGTATATATATATATATATATATATATTTATATATAAACTTCAGATAGCAAAGTATGAAAAGAAATCTTGGGTATGAATAAAAGAGTCACCTTTTCATGTGAATCTTTAGAAATCTACCTCAGGGTTATCTCTATAACATGAAAGATAAAAATGTTCACTTTTTTCTTTCATTTTCTTTGAAAATAGAATTCAAATTATAGACTTGTCTGAAAAAGTACATCTGAGCATCAGATTTTAACAAGCTTAAAATCTTAACTGAAAAGTGTGCATCTTGGTACTTCATTTAACGCCTTTTTTAATATATAGCTACCATACAGTCACTATATTAGTCTATTCTGTATGCAGTTTATATTCCAAATACAATTAGTTTATTTCAGCAAAATACTGTGCGGATTCCCATTCATCGATTGTTAATTCTTAAAACATACTGCAAACAGGTTTTCATCCTTCAGAGACTAACACACATGCTTACCCTAACACACAGTACACATGCTTACCCTAACACACAGTGAGTAATCTCATTGAAGTCAACTGGAAATACTGGTGGGATGTAAAGTTAAGCACGTGCGTAAATCTTTGCAAGATTGTAGCCTGAGTGCTAAATCTTGCTTGCTTTATTAATTCAAGTACCCCACCTATTTCCACAACACTTAGGGCAGGTCTACATACCGCTTTAGTTGATCTAACTTATGTCGCTCAGGCATGTGAAAAAGACCCCCCCCCGAGTGACCCAAGTTACAGTGACCTAAGTGCTGTCCACACTGGCTCTATGTCAGTGGGAGACGCTCTCCTACCGACAGCTTCTGCCCTCATGGAGGTGGAGTAATTATGCCAATGGAAAAGTGTCTCTCCAGCATAGAGCGTTTTTACCAGATATGCTACAGCGATGCATCTGCATAGGTGCAGCTGAGCCGATGTAGTGCTTCTAGTGTAGACTTGCCCTTAAACTGTGATCGTGCAAAGACTTACAACAGCTCTTTATGGAATGGGGAAATGGTTTTCCCATTCTGAGAGAATTTTCAATATTTTTGAAATTATTTTCTGCCCCTAATCGGTTGTAAACCAAGCTGTTAATTCCATATCTGGCCATAACCTGATGAATCAGGTGTACTGGAAAATTTCTTCAAAGAAGTCATTTGCAATATGGACTCTCCCAAGCAAAGAAATGAACAACTGTACCAGAATTTTTAAATGAGATGAAAAGCCAAAAGCTATGTGTAAACACGAGTTTCAGATTGTCCTTTTTTTACTATGTGGACCAGCACAGTCCAAATGGCATCAGCAGCTGCAGAGGTTGAAAGACAGAGAGAGAACAGTTAATATGGTAATGACACCCCTGTATTATTAAACCTGCAGTGCTTGTATTTCCTAACTTTTCTATCTGCATTTACATCTGGTTTATTAAGTAAACGACTCATGGGGAAAACTATACTTCAGTTTCTGCTCTGATTGTTTATTTTAATGTCCTTCATTGCAATATGATAAACATGTAGAGTCAATAACTAGCTAAAGTCTTAATAAATTATAGCTATTGGGTGGCACAGTTTAAATAATAAACTATTCTATAAGCATATCTTTTCAGAGGTGACTTTGGTGAAATGTATTGTTACTTCCTAATAGTGAAGTTTGGTCAAATAATTAATTATGGCAAAGTTTACAATGCATTTTTAGCATAAATAGTTTTTTTCTTCATTATTTGACCACCTTCAAATCCACCACTCCTCCGAAAATAAATACTGTGGACCAAAATCCTTTTCTAGCTTTCCCTTAATTAGATATTTTATTTAGTTAAAGATTCAGCAGCACTTTATCAGTAGCATAACTGTATATTTGAAATGTTGAAAACAAATGTCACACTTTATATAAATAATTTATAAAGGATCAATACATATTCATAGTTATAAGCAAATATGAGTAGATGGTTATAAGCAAATCAGGTGTTAGAGATTATTATAAGCAGCCTATTGACATGCTGGATTGTAAAACAATCTAACACGATTAATTAACTATATATGTATGTATGTAAATATCCTGTTCTGCTCTACTTCCCAGTGCTGTGACTCGCTATTGCAGAGACCCATCCCACCACCTCTCCCTTATGTGCAAAGGTCAAATCCACTCCCTCCTGCCAACCCTTTCCCAGCTCCAATTCCCACTTTGGTTCCTTCCCAACAGTTTTCTCAGACTGTGACCCCTTCTGGTACTATTCACTAGTTTCAGATTTAATATTAAGGGCCAGATTGTGCCGACCTTGTTCATTGCACCTTATTCGTGGAGTTAGTCCATTGAAATAAATGGTGCTATTCATTGACTACTCCATGGGATTAAGGGTGTCAAAAGATGTCCCTCAAAGGCCAGTTATTTAGAGTTCGCTAAATACTGAAACTCTGGATGCTTCACACTCCTAATCACCATGGAGATGGAAGAGTCAAAGTTCAAGCTCAGCAAATTGCTTTGTCACTCATCCCGAATTGGAAACTTGTCCTAATGACTTCTACACTGGGAGGTCTGAAAGGGGGCATCTTGCTCCCGAACTCTTAGTCCCTGGTCCTTTATTCATGCCATTTTGGTTTTTTTAGAGTAAAATTTTGAAAAGTTCTTAAATCCCATTTTCAAAAGTGTCTTAAGCACATAGAAGCCTAAGTCTGATTGACTTTCAATGAGATTTAGGGATTGTCTACACTTGAAAGTTAATTTGTATTAAGGTAAGGTGAGAATTTAAAGCACAATAGCTATTCCTGAATAACTCTCTGTGTGGAGACTTTTATTCCTGTTTATCTTAATCCATTTTGTATTGAAAACTGTGGCGAAAATTATGTCTCCCATAATTTTCTGGTTACTTGCCAAAGAATCCCAGTTCAGAGAAAGTCAGTACATTTTGTAGCACTAACACTGGCAGAACAGTTTATTAGAAAACTTTTTGTACGATGTATAGTAAATGTGACATCTCTCAAGAATTTACAGTGCCCACAGTTCATGCTTTCACATAATTACCCATATTTGTCTGCATCAATAATGGGAATTTTAATAAATGAGCCTTTTAGTTTACATATATTTCTGCATGGTTTCATATAATTTCTGTTGATTTGCTTGTTTAAGATACAAAAATATGCTTTTCTATGCACATAATTTTGCATAATCTGGTAATTCCTATTGCATTTTTTGTTTTAATTTGGCACATAATTTGATGCAGTCTAAATAAGAATAACAATTTATAGAAACTAAACCAAATACTTATTACAGCAATGACTTGTGTTAATGAGTCAACAGATACAGTGCTGTTTTAGACAGAAGACATTTCTAATTATGCATTTGGTGAAAAAGATGAAGGCTATGATAGCATTGATCAGTTCTGCTGTGATTGATATATATAGAATTTTGCAAAGCAATTATTAAGCCCTGCATTTTATGGGAGACATAATTTTCTCCCATAAAATGCAGATATGCATTCTTTGCTTTCAATTACTATGTCTATCTAAGATGACAGATGCACATAAAATGACCAACTAAAGAAAGCTGTGTCTGTCATTGGAAGCTGTGATTTTCTATGGAGAGAAATATTATTTTACACAATTAATTAAAATTTGTATTTTACTAATACAGAACAATTTTCAAAAATTAAAATGACCTTTAATTTTGTGCCTTCAAATGATAGCTTTTAGATGGTTAAATGTCTGACTCTGTGTGCAAACCAGATACTTGAATGTCTACCTGCAAATATTTGTGAATGCACATTGTCAGTTAAAGTGATCACAGACACAGAAGTAAACTGCCTGAAGGCCCTGTAGAAATTGGCCTCTTTATGTCTCTAACATTAATTGTATTTTAACAAATTTAGTACTCATGGAATTAGAAGGGTCTGTCTGATTAGCTAAAGGTGACTAGCTGGGATTGCAAAAGCCCCTTGTTAACAGAACGTGCCTTTGAGTCTCATGAAGGAGAATCTCTGCTTTTGTTTCCAAAATAGGACATGTCTATTCCCCCTTTTCTTGTGGAGTCTTCACTCAGGCAAAACTCCCATTGTTATACGAAACTACTGAAATGATTTATCTTCTCTAGTCCCACCCTGTATCCCAAAGTGGAATCATGGCTCTGCTCACTTTCTATGCTGCAATGTTTAATGCAAGAGTTCTCTGTTTGGATGGGGCTGGGGAGCTAACTCCACCTTAGCAAAAATATCTGATGGTATCCCATTATAACTGTATTCATTGTAAAGTAGTTTGAGATATAGGTAACTTCTAAAACTACTTCCTCCTGTGCATGTTTGTTCCCATTCATCCTCAGTTATGACTGACACTCAATGATTCACTTTGTCTCACTGAGCAATGTGTGTGAAGCAATGTTTTGTATCAGTAATGAGTGGCTCAGTATGCATTTATTGAAAACATGGCATTTTGACATTTCCCATTGGTAATAATGGAATTAATGAGCAAAACTATATAATCATGTAAAATTCTGTATTTCAAGAGAAAAGGTACTGTACTGTAGTTAAAGTTGTGACATTCAGCTTGTTGAGAATTACTCCTGGGGGAATTCTGCACCACTGTGCATGTGCAAAATGTATATCCCCCGCAGATTTTTTTGCTTCCCCGCAGCAAAATGACTTTCTGACGGGGAAGCAAAGGGAAGCCACAAGAACGGTCATGCGACCCTTCGCAGCAGTATGTTTTGGTGCCCAGGGCAGCTGGTAGAGAGGTAAATCACTGTGGGGCAGGGGTTGGGACCGGGGAAGACCTGGCTGGTGGCTCCTACCATGCGCTGGGCTCAGCTGCTAGTCCCAGCTGGGCTGTGGAGGATGAGACTCCCTCTTCCCCTGCACGGCATCTGGGGCTGTGTCAGACCCACCCCAGATTTCTCCCCCAGCTGTAGGAAGCTTTGCAAACTCCCCCACCCCCATGCTTCCTGCACCCATTGCTCCTCAGCTGCGGGGGAAGGGATCACTGTATAGGGAACTGGTCCCCCATCCTCCCAACCCCTGTGCATACAGATCCCCTCATACCCAGACCCTCCTGCCGATCCTCACTCCCCCCACACCCAGACCCCCCCCTCCCGCGATGAGACCCCCACTCCCCCTGCATCTGAACCACCCCTATGAGCCACCCACACCTGGATCCCAACCATACCAAGCCCCACTTCCCCAGCATCTGGATCCCACCACTGAGCTCCCCCCCACGCTCCACACTTTGATCCTGCCTTGCTGAGCCTGCTTGCCCACACCTGGTGCACCTGGAATGGAGGGGCAGGGCCCTGGGGTGTTTTGGGGGCAGGCCTGGTCCTTGCACTTTGTCAGGGTTGGGTGCAGCCTCACCGTTGAGTCCGTGTCCTGGTGGGGAGCTGCACAGTGATCTCCCACCTCTGTGCAGTCAGTGGCCTGTGCTCCCCAGTGCCATGCTGGAGCCTCCACGTTTATTTGACAAATAAAATTTGCAGAATTTTAAAATATTGTGCGCAGATTTTTTTGCACAGAATGCCCTCAGCAGTAGAGAATCAATGTTTAAATGAAAGACCTCTGTTTTTTTAGAAATGCTATTGCTGACAATACATATATGGCATATAGCCTTTCATCCATTGTTAAAGCTTAGAGAGTTTTACCTGAATAAGGAATTCACAATAGTGTGCAGGTGGCATGTGGATTGGAACCTGAAGAGGATAATGCTGCATTGTCAGGATAGACAAGGTGGGTGAGGCAGTAGCGGCGCCAGCTTTGCCGGCGCCCTAGGCGGCAGAAGGTCCCGCCCCCGAAATCCCGCCCCCAACAGCGGCGGCGGAAGGTCCCGCCCCCAAATTTGAACGGGTGGCCACGGCGCCGGTGCCCCCAAAATAGCTGCGCCCTAGGCGACTGCCTAGGTCGCCTAATGGGTTGAGCCGGCCCTGGGGTGAGGTAATATCTTTGATTGGACCTACTTCTGTTGGAGAGAGAGAGACAAACTTTCAAGTTTACACAGAGGTTTTCAGAAGAAGAGGAGCTCTGTGTAAGCTCGGAAGTTTGTCTCTCTCACCAACAGCAGTTGGTCCAATAAAAGATATGACTTCACCCACCTTGTGTCTAATATCCTGGGACTGACACGGCTACAACAACACTGCATACCATAATAACGATGTCAGATATTGTGTCTAAACTGGAGTTTCTCTGTTGCTGTTTAATGAACTCAGTATTGTCAGCACCTTTTCACAAATGATGTTAGAAGTAGTAGTTTATGTAGTTCCTTCTGTGAGATATGTGTAACAATGGACACAGGAATCAGTGGACACCAATCCCTCTCATCTAAAAGGCTATTCTCAACCAATTTCAATGGAAAATTGAGTTTTAGCAAACACAAATATTTTTGTGGAAAGTGTCTGCTTTGATTTTTTTTTTTTTTCTTGGAACACCAACATTTTTTCACCTGCAAACTTTTAGGTTTTGGCTGAAAACTAAAGAGAACAGAAACATTTCCAGGGTTGGTTTTGGTCCAAAAAGGTCAAAATTTTCCATGGGAAGAAAACCCCATTTTCCGGCTGGCTCTAGTATTAACCATTTGCAACCCTGATCCATATCTACTGAGAGATTCCAAGACATGAATTAGGTCCCCTACCAGCACTCCTTATACAAGGACAAGCAGGGGCACTCTGCTAGTGTGCACAATGGGTTATTTGCATATTCTGAAAGCACTTGTAACAGAAGGAGGAAAAATCAGACACTTCTTTCAGTTGATGAAACTATTGTACAGGTAGTTTAGTTACAGCTTTGAAGTACCTTCCAGACTTCTGCAGTAGCCTACAATTTTGAAACGCTGATGATTTAAGATTAGTGGCTTTTGCTTGTAATGTATTATGGGACACTGCAGTTGCTGAAATTAACTTTAAAAGAGGGAGGATTCCCTCCCCTTACTACCTAGTGGGATTTAAATATTAAGGGCTGTACTTTGCCCATATTTGCCCGACAGATGTAAGACAACCTGTTTTTGTTTTTTTTCCAGCAGTCACCACAACGAGGAAAAACAACGAGGAGTCCTGGTGGCACCTTAGAGACTAACAAATGTATTTGGGCATAAGCTGTCATGGGCTAAAACCCACTTCACATCATGGAAACATAAATGCAGTGGGCCTGATTCTTCACTGCCTTGTACCATTTGGAATCATTTATAGCCATGCAAAGAAGGTGACTGATATGATCAAAGCAGAATGGCAGTGTGCTCTCCGGACTTCCTGTGCAGAGGTAAAAATGGCTACACAAGTTGCAAGGCACTGGGTGGTTGGTTCTATAATATAGGATCTTGAAGGATATACTTTGACTGCGAGCTTGACTTTTTGCTTTTGCTGTCTACTTTAATTTTGACCTAATTGCCCAGGTCTGGTTTGGTTAGAATCTAGTGAAGATAACCTTTGCCATGCAAAACTTTTTATGACTCCTTCCCTGTTTTACTCACATTTATCCTTTTCAAAATCTTGTTAAGTGAAGGTATATTGTGCTAGTCTGCTGGGGGGCTGGAACAATTTGTATAGTGGGGGTGCTGAGAGCCATTGAACCAAACTGTAAACCCTGGATATGATGAAAACCACTTCAATCTAGGGGGTGCGGTAGCACCGCCCCACCCCCCCCCCTTGTTCCCACACCTATGCTAGTCTGATATATTGGTAACTATGCTCTACTTTCTCATTTCTCGTACACAGTTTGCTTTGTAGCTCATCTACTGTAGATAGAAGGTGTCATATCTCTCAGAAAATGTGAAAAAATAGTTTACTATTAAATGCTGTACTGCTTTTTTCATGATAGAACAATAGGAGTGCACTGCTTAGTTGGTTCATGGTTTTTCACTATACCTCCACTACTGTCCAGTCTCTCTAACTCCACCAGTGGATTTCAGATTCTCTAAGCTGTATTTGCAAAACAGAACTTCAGATTTTAGAGGAAAGATGGTCTTATGGTTAAGGCACCAGACTGGTGCTTAGCAGGTCTAGTTTCAATTCCTGGTGTTGCCTAGGGTGACCAGATAGCAAATGTGAAAAATCGGGACAGGGGGTGGGAGGTAATAGGAGCCTATATAAGAAAAAGACCCAATAATCGGGACTGTACCTACAAAATCGGGACATCTGGTCACCCTAGTGTTGCCACTAACTCCCTTTGTGACTTTGGTCATCTAGCTTGGTCTCTCTGTGCCTCAGTTTCCCATCTGTAAAATGGTATAAATGATACTACCTTTGTTTTTATTTTCTTGTCTATTTAAACTTTAAATTCTTTGAGGCAGGGACTGTCTCTTACTGGGTATGTACAGTGCCTAAAACAATGGGGCTATGATCTGAGTGGGGCATTGTAGGTGTCACTGTAATTCAAATAATAAATATAATTTCAAAAATATTTCTCCAAACAAAGCAGAATCAATTGGGGTTATTACATTTGATCTTAATCCCATTGTCTTCTCTGATACCAACCTTTTCATTGCAGACTTCAAAAATATGGACACGATGGGTGGGAATTTTCAAAAGGGTCTAAGTCACTTAGATACATTGGAAACCTCCGCCCTACATGTCTTGGCCTGTAATTCTTCCTCTGCCACAAATTATCCTTTCCTTTCTATTCACTCCAAAGTAACATCAGTTGGCTACTGCCGTGGGTGGCAGAATTCTGCTATAAATAATATCTGATATCAAAAGCGTCAACCCTTTTGCCTTTTTATATTTGAGCTGCCCATCTTTAAATTCTCTCTCCAAGCAAGGTCTGAGTCACTTTCTCACTCCAGGGATCCCAGAAAGAAAGTTTTTGTTTTTAGCAATATGCTGAGAATGGCGTTTGCTGAGTGTTAGTTATTTCATGCGTGCTCATTTGGTTGCATCTGATGTCTCTCTTTCTCTCTCTCTTTAATGGGTACTGTATTTCTGTTATCCTATCTTACGGATACTCAGCCCCTGCTCTTTGACATATGCTGGCACTGTCTAATTTCTTCCTGTCCTGTGAGCAATCTCATTTAAGCCCTTGACAGTCTCAGCATGCTCAGCATTTTTAGTTTGATCGGGTTATGAGGACGAGCATTTTCTATGGCACCACTGAAGTCCTTTTTCATTCGTAATCTTTCAGATGCTTTGGTTGGTGTGATTGGGCGCATTCCCCACACTCGTCCTGAAGAGGTTAATGTAGGCCAGAGGGGCCAAATAGACTATTAATCTGCAAGATGAGGGGAATTAAGGCTGAGAGGAAAGCCTTAATGAGGGGTAGCTCACCTGTGCAGGAACAGGTGGGGCTTATATAGAGCCAGGGAGCTGATTGCAGAGAGAGGCTGCAGGGAAGTAATCTGCAGTCACTCCTTGGTGGAAGGGAGGTGCGTTTGGGGCTATAGAAATTAGTCTGCAGTTATTTCCTGCAGGGGGGGAGGGAGTTTGGGCTGGGAAACCCAGAGGAGGGGAGCCAGAACGAGAGGAAAACACAGCAAGGTTCAGGATGGTGCAGACCTTGGCTGTTGATTAGAGGATCCCTGAGCTGGAATCTGGAGTAGAAGATGCCCCCAGATTCCCCTACCAGCCACTGGCATCATAGGGGCAGAGAATGAGAAGACTGCCTAAGAGTGCTGGTAAAGAAAGACTTTGCTACCCTGGAAGTGACATGGCTGGAGGGCCATGTCACGAAGAGGGATCACGCAGAGTTGCAGAGAGCTAGAGAGAGCGCGGCAGCAGGGCATGCAGTGAGTAGCAGAAGGGGGCCTCAGACCCAGAAAGAGCTAATCTCCCAAAACAGCCAGGAGGAGGCACCATCTGCAGTGAATGGACCCTGTGACAGTTGGCATTAAACACCGGACACTTCAAAACCTTCATTGTTAAATGTACAGAGGCATGTCCCATTCTTAGAATAAGGGAAATTACTGACACTGTGAGTCTACTGCTTTAGTGTGGTTGATGTCCGTCGTGAGTTTAATGCCACTGACTCTAAGGGTGAAATTGTGGTCCCATTGAAGTCTATGGAGTTTGCCCTAGGTTTTTATCTCTTATTTGTATCAAAAGTGTATCACTGATAGACTCCTCTTTGCTTTACTAATTAGTCTTTCTTTCCAGTAGTCCCCACGATATCTTTGGCACTTTCCAAACTGAAAGGAAGAAAAAGTCCGTGCCTTGAAGAATTCATCATCCAAAGAGAGACAAAGAGCAGGTAGTGGGGAAGGGGTGGATGCAAAGTATAAGAGCGGGGATCAAGATGGTTGGTGGCCACATCATAGTAATATAAGGCTGTAGTAACACAAATGTAGGGAGGGTTAATAGAAAATGAAGCTATTCTCAATCATTCCTCTAACTTGTCATTTCAAAATGCCCTTTCATGTGAAATGTAGCTTCCCTCAAATTAGTAATATTTATTCAGTTCATTGGTGTCCAACAACAACTTCTCTTTGGCAATGCTAATAGAAACTACTGTCTGATACAGTGGGCAAACTTAATGAAGCCCATCCATTCAAATGATTCTACAGGTTCCAGAGCTATTCCTTAGCATTAGAGTGAGGAATATCTATTAGAATGGGGACCTCCATTAGTCCTTTTGGGGATAAACTATTCATCATAAAAATCTTTGGCAAAACATCATTGTCTTCCTCTCTGATGAGGAAGTGGATTGGCTTACTGTCTTCCTTTCCATTGTGTAATGGAGTGAGTGTATTTGAACTTCTCTTTCTCCAGCTTTTGTTGCTCTGGTTAGTTAAATCTGAAACGCTTTTCTTTCCATCCCCCGCCTCTTGGCACTCTGACAAAATAGGAAGATTCTGGAGAGTTTTAATTAGTAATTTCCTTCAGGGCATGGTTGCTTCTGACACCAGGAAAATTATGAGTCTTGAGTTCTTAGCAAGAACAACTTTATTAACATACCTGACAAACATAACACAGTAGACTTGAACTAGCTGCATATAAATCAACCGCATATAAGTCATAAATTGTACAGTGACGAGGAATGTAATAAAGCTCTCTGGTTTAAGACACAGCAAGGACATTTATTCATTTCACATGTGCATAATGTCACAATAGAGGAAAGACAAAGATAACTAGAGCCATTAGCCTATTTATGTGGTGGATTCTTTATCACGTCTGGTTTCTCAGTAAAGACTGGATACCTTTCTAAAAGATATGCTATGGCCCAAGCAGGAATTATAGGCTTGAAACAAGAATTGCTATGTCCCATTCTATGGACTGTGTTATGCAGGAGGTTCAACTAGATTATCATAATGGTCCCTTCTGGCCTTAAAATCTATGACTCCGTAAATCGCCTCCAATACCATAGTCTTGGGCACTTAACAATCATTAGTGCATTTAGCCTCCCAACACTTTGAGTTGAGTATTCACAGATGAGAATATACCACTGCAAATGCCATTCCACATCTTTTGAACTTTACATATAATCGTAGTATTGACCATTTTCAGAGGCACCAAGACTGTTGCAGCAGGTAGCAGGCTGCATGGGATAGGCCACCTCAACCCTGTAGCTTTCCTAGCTGTCTCTTTGGCTTATCTCTTTTGTAAATAACTGGTGATACTTTAGTGTGCCTAAAGGTGATTTATAATTTCAAGCAATCTGCTAACTATTGGCCTAATTCTGTAATGCATACTTACAGTGGGCGGTACTTATTCATGTGAGTAGTTCCATTTAAGTGTGAGTAGTTCTACTGCGAATGTGTGAGGGTTACAGAATGGAGCCCTATGAGAATAATTAATATGATATGGCTTATATAATGAAGTATAAAACAGCAATATACAATACCTCTTATTTAACTGTGTGATATGTGATGCTAATTAACGGTACAATAGTTGCCTTTGAAATGGCAGTATTTATTATGAGTAACCATGTAATGATAGCTGAGATGCCACAGATTCACTATGCATAGTGCTTTGAACAGGAAATTACTGTTGTAATGGTGTAAATATTGTTTGTAATATCGTAATAGTTGGTAAATATTGTTTTTTAGCTAGTGACCACTGTATCAAGAAAATGAGAATTAGTTGGATGTAAGGAATGTAGACATATGGTTGATTATTGGATATTGATGTCATGCCAATAATAACAGACTAGACCTGACATGTATTAAAGTAAAAAACAAACAAACAAAAACACAGTTCATACAAAGAGCATAATGATAACTTATTAGAGTGATAGTTCACACATTTGTTTTGCGCAGGAAGTTAAAATGTGTTGACAGACATGGATTTAGGTGCCATGAAACCCACATTCTGTAAGGGTTCCAAATGTGTCTATGTGAGTATGCATATTACTGATTAGACAATATATAACGCCATGGTTTTAGTTTAAACAAATCTTAGAATGTTTGCCACAAGCCAATCCCACAAGAATANGAGTGTGAGTAGTTCTACTGCGCATGTGTGAGGGTTACAGAATGGAGCCCTATGAGAATAATTAATATGATATTGCTTATATAATGAAGTATAAAACAGCAATATACAATACCTCTTATTTAACTGTGTGATATGTGATGCTAATTAACGGTACAGTAGTTGCCTTTGAAATGGCAGTATTTATTATGAGTAACCATGTAATGATAGTTGAGATGCCACAGATGCACTCTGCATAGTGCTTTGAACAGGAAATTACTGTTGTAATGGTGTAAATATTGTTTGTAATATCGTAATAGTTGGTAAATATTGTTTTTTAGCTAGTGACCACTGTATCAAGAAAATGAGAATTAGTTGGATGTAAGGAATGTAGACATATGGTTGATTATTGGATATTGATGTCATGCCAATAATAACAGACTAGACCTGACATGTATTAAAGTAAAAAACAAACAAACAAAAACACAGTTCATACAAAGAGCATAATGATAACTTATTAGAGTGATAGTTCACACATTTGTTTTGCGCAGGAAGTTAAAATGTGTTGACAGACGTGGATTTAGGTGCCATGAAACCCACATTCTGTAAGGGTTCCAAATGTGTCTATGTGAGTATGCATATTACTGATTAGACAATATATAACGCCATGGTTTTAGTTTAAACAAATCTTAGAATGTTTGCCACAAGCCAATCCCACAAGAATAAGTTATTCCTTTGGCTAACTAGAGTAGCTAGAATACTGGACCTTTGTACCCGGAGATTTAAAAAAAGAAAAGAAAAAGAAAAAAACCCAAAGGTATCATATTTCGTTCATGAGAATCTTCCATAATTTATAACTAGAATACAATTGGCCTGATTCTCATTTAACTAAGGCTCCCTTACATTGCTTTGCCAGTGTAATGGGAACTTAGAGTGGTAGTAAGATGCACTGACACCCATTTTAAGGCTCTCTTGCCTTACTAGAGTAGTGTGAAGGGGGTTAGTCTAAATGAGAATCAGGAACTTCATGGGTAAATGTAGTAATTGCTTGCCTCATGTTTATTATAAGCCAGTGACCAGTCGCTCTGCTCTTGCTTGTACATTGTTTGTGGTAATGGTTAAGGGTCAAAGTGAAATGTGCTACCAAACAAGAATGATAATGTGTTGCACTCACTTTGTACTGGGGTGAATGACTACACGAGGCACAGGACAATGGGGAATCTGGTTCATTGTGGTGATTTTCATAAGTGGGCGTAAGGATTATACAACTGGATCCAAATATCGAAAATATTTCACTCCTGATGCTACAGAGCTATGATTGAAAATGTATGGCATAAAACTGAAAAGTGCATCTGTTTCCCAAATAAAAATGATGATGGGGGAGAATATAGATAGTTGAATGGCCTGAATTCACCAATACATCTGTTCAGAGGTCAGGCCCTCTGGATTTGGGGGGACTGACAAGGATCCTATCAAAGTTCCCTGATTCTGTTCTGTCCAGCCTTAGTACAAGCTAAAGCTGCAGAGGGACAACTTTAACTGCCGTCATTGGAGAATCAAGTATAGAAAATCCCATCAACACAGGGGAAATCCTTTAGGGAGTTCCTGCAGCCATTTTGAATTCACTTCGTTCTGCTCAGCAGTGCTGAGAACCTGGCTCTTCCTTTATAGCATTTCAAGGTAAAGTTATAAGTATTTTTATATAACATAAACATTGTGGGCCAGATTTCTATGATGTAGCCTCCCCTTGTGGGCACAGTTATTTATGAATGAAANGTGCTGAGAACCTGGCTCTTCCTTTATAGCATTTCAAGATAAAGTTATAAGTATTTTTATATAACATAAACGTTGTGGGCCAGATTTCTATGATGTAGCCTCCCCTTGTGGGCACAGTTATTTATGAATGAAATGCCTGTCATACAATATGTGGGCATAATCCGTTACTTAGCCATCTGAATGACTGAACTGAATCAACATGTCATTTTGGGCACAAAAGTACACTTGAATTCCTGAGTATTAATTTATGGATGCAAAAAGGGAGATATTTGCAACCCTGTTTTCACTCAAACCATGTATGATTGAGTAATTTCCAGCCATTTGGAGATGGTCTGTTCCTGCCTAAACTTGCACAGAGCCGGTCACCTGAGTTTCTCTCTGAATTAACAGTCAAGTCTCTGAAGCTGTGGAATAACATTTCAGCTGGTAAAAGCACAAAATGGTGTGAGGACAGCCATCGCTGCACTATGAGTCGGAGGTGATTTTTTTTCTTTAAAAAAAAAAAAAGAAAATGGTGATTTTTCACGTCACTTGATTCCAGAAGCTGCGGTTTAAGGGACCCCTCCCTCCCCCCAATATCATGATAAAATCATGACTTGACCACACGGTCAGAGTCTAAGGACCTGATTGAAAGTTTAGATGAGGCAGTTTCAGAAATGCATTCTGGGACATTCTACAATACATGGTGTGTGAGTGAGACATTGTACAAGACCAAATGTTTCTGTACTATCTGTATCTTTCTATTTCCATTTATGCTGCTTCTGCATCTAGGAACCCTCCACGTTCAGCACATTACTCTGCCTTAACAAGTAGCTTTTTAAAACTAGAGTGAGTTTTACCAAGGTCAGTGGCATCACTAAACACCATATTTTTCCTGTTACATCTTATTAATGCAGGGTAATAATATTCCACATTCTATGCATCCTATTGGCTAGAAGAGCCTGGGAACAGTAAAAGTGCTATATCTTGCTTATATCTGTTTACTTAATTAGCCTTCAGTCAAAGCTGTGCTAATGAGAAGAGCTCGGAGAGAGAGACAGGTCTGCAGGATTCTAAGTGGGTTAGAATCTTCATTTGTTTTTAATCTGTTGCTTACTGCTTATGGAAAAATATAAAATTGAAATAGAGAATGGTCTATAGATTTCTCTACAAACGAATGTATGTGGTCCCACAGTAGGGATATATTACTCTACGTTCTACAGCATGATTTCAAACTTATGTAGATCAGAAATCATTCTCTGTCAGCTTTCAGAGTAATTTCTGTAAAACCCGAACTACTTTTTATAGAACACAATTGGCTATTAAATTTTGTAGGACTCTCCCACAGGGGGCGGGGAGTTAGTCCCACATTTTGGGAACATTGGTATAGCCCATATTTTATCATCTGTGGTGTTAGGAAGAACTGAAATCCCATTTTCTGCTTCAGATTTCCCCCTCTCATCTTTATATTCTCCATTGTCTTTAACTCTTCACAAGGATTATTATTATTTTAAGGTAGAGTTGTAATTTATTTTGTCAGGGATTTTCCTTGAGTTTTCACAGCTGTAGTTGTCGCATAATGTTTCCCTTTCATCTGTAAATTTCAAGGTCATCCTCTCTCTACTAATTTCCAGGTTCCTACGAAAGCTTTGCAACTTGACCCAAGTATTACTGTATATGCCGACTCTGCCGAAGAGAGGATAAACTGACACAGATTTCACAACTCAGCAATCAGTCCCTTTTTGAATGTGACATTCATATCCTGGAGGTAAATGCACCTAAGCTGCAAAGGCAGGGAAGGACCAGTGCTAGTTAAAATAAGAGATCATAATGGCACTTCTGGAGAAGGTGAAATTCAGTTGCTGTTAGAAATAATCATGAGGAGAAATAAGGCACAATCTAAGGCCCTAATCTTATGGTTCATTGTGATGGGCACAATTATCTTTATTGGAGCTCCATGCAGCCTGAACACTCCACCTACATGCGATCTATTGCAGAATCAGAGCCCAATATATTGAGAAATGGATGTGCTTAAGTGGATGCAAAGTCTGCGTTCTAATCCTTTTTCTCAAACTGACTCATTTGCACTGTGGTATCAATCATGTCGCTCAACCTCCCGGCCTCAATTTCCCCATGATACAAACTGGCAAAAAAATGGTTTTGTGCAGAGTTTCATGGAAGAACTAACACCAGTTTGAAGATCCCTGAGCATTGGTGGATGTTTGCTAGGGTGTCCGGACATCCTGATATTATCGGGAATATCCCAACATTAGAGACTTTCTTATATAAGCAACTATACCCCTCTCCCCCCACCAAAAAAAAGTATCCTGATTTTTCACACTTGCTGTCTGTTCACCATAGCTGTGTGTGTGTGCATGTGTTTTATAGGTGTACAAAAAAAGCCTTTCCCCTATTGGGCTGATCTGGAGATCTGTGTTGTTGCTGCAACCACTGATCATGTACCTCTAGCTTATGGATCTGAACAGTACAGCAATTAAACTCCCAGTGATGTCATTGGGAGTTTTGCACGAATGCTGGCAATGAGATTGGGTAAAATAGTAAAAGGGATGTAACATTCTCTGTGTTGCATTCAGGTCTTTGAAATGTCATTAATAGCAGCCTGGGGAACAAACAGAATCCTGAACTCACTTACAATTAGTCGGGAATATGATAGTAAACCATGTCACTTTAAAATGCATTTGAAATGTTTACAATCCCTTGTACAGGGCTAGAATGATGCTGATTTTGATCCTAGGTGATGCCTATGAGCTCCGTTTTAATGAGATTAAAATTTGACTCATATTATTGAATCATAAACAGTGTATTAAAGTTATAAAAAATAAACACGTAGTTCCAGTTCACCTGTAAGGAAAACCTTCCTGCACCAAGAGTGCCGCTTGCCACTCGAACTTGCCTTGTCTCTAGAGCATGTTGTTATAATCCAGGATCTGTCCGCTTGGTGCGCTCCAGGGAAACTGGATGCCTTTCTACAGTTTTACTAACCTTTTAGCACAATAGCAAAGTAGATTGTAACTGTCTTTTTACATAAAGTACAACCATGTTACAAGTGTTTAAGCATGGGTAATTGTTTATCTCTCATCCACAAGCACACTGGTTTTTACGCTCTGCCAGACATCAACTATGAACCTTTGAACATCCATCCAGCCTTCCTGGAAAAAATGCCTAAGTTTATACATTTATTCGTTTTTTTAAAAAAAACAGCTGGTGTCTGATTGTTCAGAGCTCTCATTTATTACCTTACTGGGAAATGGATTTAGAATGAAAATAGGTGGTAATAACTTGATTAGAATCTTTTTCAGCTGCAAAAAGCCCTCTTATCCTTCTGCTTTAAATAATCATCATAAAATCAATAGGTGTATCACTCAGATTTCCTTTTTGCCTTTTCAGAAGGTGACTATTCAAGTTCATCAGAGCTAGACAAATGCTAAGAGATGTTTGACTGCTTTCATTAGTTGCCTCCATTCCCTATTTGCTTGTATTTTTTTATTAGCAAGCCCAGATACACCAAAGGCATTCAGATTTCTGAATCCAAATAACATCCACCATTTCTTAAAAATCTGTACTAAACTTCTTTGACCTTTAAACAATCTATTTCTAGCTGTGTCCACTTCTCCTACATATTTTCCCCTCTGTAACACGTTCTAAGGGAATCATGTAGTTTTAAATGATTTCATTGGAACAAATCTCACTCTCAGATAAGTGCATACAGCTCCCTTGACTTCACTGGGAGTTGCATTCAGATTTCTGAATCCAAATAACATCCACCATTTCTTAAAAATCTGTACTAAACTTCTTTGACCTTTAAACAATCTATTTCTAGCTGTGTCCACTTCTCCTACATATTTTCCCCTCTGTAACACGTTCTAAGGGAATCATGTAGTTTTAAATGATTTCATTGGAACAAATCTCACCCTCAGATAAGTGCATACAGCTCCCTTGACTTCACTGGGAGTTGCATGTGTATCTGAGTGCAGAATATGGACCGATGAATGGGAACATAAGAACCACATGGGATATCTATAGGTTGTTTTTTTTCTTGCATGAGTTTGAGATGCATTCCTTACTCAGGAGTGACTGAGGATGGATTTTTATTAGTATTTATTTCTATGCCACTCATCACCACAGGATCTGAGCATCTCCTGAACAGGCAAGAATACCCCTGTGAGGTTAGGTAAGCATTAGAACTGGTCAAAACATTTCTGACAAAATGTGTTTTTCACTGGAAAATGCCATTTTTTAAAAAATTGAAACTTTCTGCAAGAATGTGTAGATTTCAAATAAATTTTGTTTAGGGGGGGAATTCTAGCTCCTTCCCAGCTCTAGTAAGTGTTATTACCCACAGTTTATAGATGGGGAAACAGAGGCTTCAAGAGGTTAAGTGACTTGGCCAAAGTTATACAGCAAACCTGTTGCAGAGCCCACATTTCCTGACTCCCAGATGTGTGTGTTAGCCCCATCACAACCATCCCCACCCCTTCACCATCAAGATGAAACACTGGTAGGATGAAAAATTGCTCTTGTGCAAAAACCGGAATGCTAAAATTATTGAATTATGGGTGCTTTCCAAAATCCCCTGCATTCTCTGTGGGAAACGATATTCCATTTGTATGGCCTTTTTGATGCTTTAAGCTTGTTTTTATTTTTCAGCTTTTTAATGTTTCAGGGACCCATATTTAGGATTCTGCCATCATGTGTTTTGATTCTTGATCATATGTTGCTGTGAATAGGCTAACGGGATTCTTTCCATCCCACCCACACACATTTGGTTCTGCATATTGATTGCAGGCCACTGGCTGAAGGATATTGGTTGAGATTAGATGATATTTAGGTCTCATTATTATTCATGGTTCTGACAGCCGGCTTTATTTACAGTCCCGGCTGTACATTTATTTCTTTTGCATTGCTTTGGAGTGATTCTTCTATTGGAAATTTCCCAGGGCAGTAAGTCATTCAATGGAACGAGCACTGAAATTGGTGCACACTGTTGTTAAAGCCAGAGCTCTCCCTCCCCCCATGATGTTACTAGTTTCATCATATCCGACATTAAAAATGTATCCTGTAAACGTATTGACTTCAATGGAACTCTTTGGATGAGTCAAGATTATTCCTATGAGTTAGAATTTGGAGGATTGGGACTTTCATTTTTATAAAGCTCTTTGGTGGGGGAACATGATCACTTTATTTGCCAAGTGTTGTGCACATTTACAGTGCTGAATAAATAATAATGGGATGAGAGAATACCATAGAGTTAAATGTCAAAACCATGTATTTGCTAGACCAGTGGAATAATACTTTATGCTTCATTATTATTATATTATATTATATTATATTATTATTATTTTATACATCCAGTAACTAGAAACCCATCAATGACCCAAGAAAAATCCCAAAATTTATGAAGTGAAGATAACACCGTAAGCTAACAATGAAAACTTGTTTTACTCTCTTACATTTTAAATTAGTAATTATTCTACATCATATTCAACATGGAACAATCTGATCATTCAGACTGTGTTAAGAAGAGAAGTTGGCTTCTTATGATACTAATATATCATAATACAATAAGATGAATTCTTAGCTCTGTCTTCCTGAGTACTAACTATATTATTTGCATTTTTCATTTTTGGCAGATGACACTGTAGATCGATGGAAATTCCTTGCCAAGTTTCAAGGTTGTCTGCTTGTGAAAGATTGACACATTCCGTTTATACGCTAGCTGTGACATATAATGTTCTGTTGTACATTTTTGGGCAAAGTAAGAGGACTATAAATTCAAACACTACTACCTAAGCAATAATCCAGGGTGGTGAAATTAGTCCTAAATCCTTTGAAATATAAATCTGTGAAACCAAACATTTCATAATTTTGCTTCTACATCTGGGAGTTTCTGCTCACAAAGTTAGTTTTAGGCCAGGTGTTAACTTTGAATAATTAGCACGTTGGGTCACCTGTGAGATAATGTATTTTTCCACTCCATCAACAGTCCAGAATATTAAATTTTCTGTACATCTAATTACAAGTGCCATATTGTAGTGCAATATGTCACAAACATAATGTGACATGCCAGATTACTCCAGAGTCCTTCATATACTTGTGGGTTATATTTTGTCAGGTCAATAATTCTGATGCATATCAGAAAAACAGGTTGAGAGGTGTATTTTGTTGTCGTTTTTAAAGAAAAAACACATACCTATTTTGGAATTAGGAGATTAATTTAATATATCAATCGTCTTTTTTTATCTCTGTATATGACTTGCTTCTGATAGACATAATCATGAATAGGGCTATGATTTTGTTACGGAATCCATGACTTCCAGAGCGCTCTGTGACTCGAGCCTCCGGTGCTTGGGAGCTGTAGGGTTCTCCGCCCCCCATGCTGACTGGGAACTGCGGGGGCCTGATCTCCCAGCCACTGAGGGTGGCAGGGATGCCAGGAGCTCCCTGGCGGTGGGAAGACCTCGAGCTCCCCCGCCGTGGGCAGTGGGGCTCCCGGGAAGTCCCAGTCACTGCAGGTGGCAGGGGTGCTCCACAGCTCCCGGCCGCTGCGGGTAGCAGGGCCCCTGGGAGATCCCAGCCACCGGTGACAGCGGGGGTGCCCTGTAGCTCCCAGCCACTGTGGGCAGCATGGCTCCCGGGAACTACCAGTTGCCACGGGCAGCAGGGGTGCCTGTAGCTCCCAGCCACTGTGGGTGATGGGGATATTCTGCAGCTCCAGCCGCCAAGGGCAGTGGGGGCCCTGGGAGCTCCCAGCCACCGCAAGCAGTGGGTGTGCTCCGGAGTTCCCAGCCACCATGGGCAGCCGGTGTGCCCTGGAGCATGGAGCTACTGCGGTTGGCGGGGGTTGCCTCAGAGCATGGAGCCACCATGGGCAGAAGGGGAACCCCGGAACTCCAAGCCACCACAGGCGGCAGAGGTGCGCTGAAGCTACAAGACACCATGGGTGACGGGTTGTCCTGAGCTTGGAGCCACCAGCAGTAGGGAGACCCTGCAGCGCCGAGCCAGTCCCCCTGTGTGGTGTGGGGAGCCTGCAGCTCCCCATTTTGTCATGCATAGTTTTAGTAAAAGTCACGGATAGATCACGGGTTTCTGTGAATTTTTATTTGTTGCCTGTGACCTGTCCGTGACTTTTACTAAAAATATGCAAAAATCTTAGCCTTAATCGTGAACAAAGAACCACCCACCAAAGACAATCACTTAGAGGTTAATAAATTGACCATCATACGACCAAAAGTGAAAGTAAGCATAACTTCATTAGTCATGCATGCAAATGTATTCAATGTTATGTGGTGATGGGGGGAGGGGTTATGGAGAGAAAAAAATAATGCGGTCGTATGTTTCTCCAAATTATCTGAACATCTCGAGCCTTCCAAACTTGTGGGAATGGAAATTTCAGAACAGTCTTTCTTATGAGATTTCTGCTTCCAGAAGAAGTGTCTCACTCAATATTTAGCATTTCAAGGTCTGGTCCTAGTCAGAACTAGAAGTGTAAAAATATCTCTCTCTCTCTCTCTCTCTCTCATGTGTTTCTTACTGTATTCTGAATTTTGAAATCTTTTGGCTTAACTTGAGTTCTAGAAATGGACCACGGTTGAGAGGAGATGTTTATATTAACTAGTTCAGGGGTCGGCAACCACTGGCACATGGCTCGCCAGAGAAAGCCCCTGGCGGGCTGGGCCAGTTTGTTTACCTGCCGTGTCCGCAGCTTTGGCCAATCACCGCTCCAAGCCAATGGGGGCTGCGGGAAGCAGCGCGGGCCAAGGGATGTGCTGGCCATGGCTTCTCGCCGCCCCCATTGGCCTGGAGTGGCGAACCGTGGCCAGTGGGAGCTACGATTGGCCAAACCTGCGGACGCGGCCGGTAAACAAACCGGCCTGGCCCGCCAGGGTGCTTACCCTTGCGAGCCGCGTGCCAGAGGTTGCCAACCCCTGAACTAGTTAATCAATTCCTAGTTTTAAACATAATGTGGAGTCACGTAAGGAACTTATACATCAGGAAACACTACAGCACAAATACCAATCGTATTTCAGCCACCAAGATCTCTCTCATGGCCAAACTCCTTATGATTGTTTCGCTTCTCTCCTCCCAGGTTGTGATTAGTTGACTTTCTGCAGATTCCTGGAAGTTAAAAAACCTTCCTGATGCAGGATTCGTAGCATGATGGAAAATAAGAGACTCTTCTGCTTCCTCTGTCACAATAATATTAACCACGAGATTGGTAGCCAGGCTCAAATATGAGAACAGAACCCTGTTCCTTTCATTGTGTCATTTCTTTTTCTTACAGGCAGCTCCCAGAATTCACTCCCTGTCACATTTGTCAGATAGTATTATAATTATACTGATCACATTAGAGTTTTTATTCTATTTCCTTGCAGGTATACAACAACCTTTCTCCTAAATTAATGTTCCGAAAGGGAAGAATGATGTCCCTTTTGTAAGCTGATAAATCTTTAGCTCTTTCATTTGCAGCCAGCCATAATACCTGAACTTTTTTGTAACATATCAGTAATTAGCCTTCTAAATATTCAAGTCTCATCTTGGAAACCATACCCTTGATCAGTCCCTTGGTACGTGATCTTACTCAAATATTTGATCCTCGGAACTTTGCCAGTGCTGGCAGGCTTAAAGATTTCTTGACTTTCTTTTACATAATACATGCCAAATTGTTCTTCACACAGAATACTTATAGTACTATTTCAGCTTGTCCCATAGCACCGTTGAATCTCTTCTTACTGAGCTGCAGATTCATGTAAACTTATGAAATATGACCATGTTTCTTCTGGGTTCTTCCTCTAGTTTATTGTCCTTTTCACGTATCATTCTACTTCCTCTTGTTCTTTTTCTCGTCTTTGATGTTGAATGTTCCAAAGATGTTGAGTTGTCTGATGATGCCTGTTTTTGTGTGTATGTGTATTATAATGTTGCCATACTCCTATAACTGAGCATTATATGTATTGTCATGGATTTGCTTTGGTGCTTCTTTTTAATAGAAACATGTTATAGAGTAAAAGATTTATGGTGGGGAAAAAAACCCCAAACCTGTGAATCTGATGCTCATGCAGGTCAGGAGTTCCATAGCACTTACTGGAGCCATATATACAGTAGGCTGTTTTGTGGGCTCTCCCACACAGGAGGAATAGACAATACTGGGATATTCAAAGTATCAGTCAGTATTGTATATTATCAGTCATCTGTTCTTTCTTCTGGAGGTGGTATTTATGGGAAACTTCCCCAGAAACACTGGCGATAGCAACAGCAAATTACATAGCCCTGTCCATCTAACTTGCATTTCTTTGATACTGCAAAGACTGTAGCTAAAGTAGCTGAGGAGTGTGGACAACTTTCTCTCATGATTTATCCGTGCTTCATTTCTCTCTGAAACTCACGAGTGGTTCAGTAACAACAATATTTCTCTTCTGTTATCTCTCTGACCAGTCTGAATCAGATCACAGAACTGTACTTTTCCAACATGGGGGGACCTAAAATTCTGTTTGAGGAAACAATGCATTTAAAGCACTGACATGCTGCTCTCCTCTCCCTGTTCTGAGCTCTTTTATTTATTTCAATTTAGAATAGACAAAAAGTTACCTATCCCAAGCTCTGGCTCCAGACGTTCTGACAAATTATTAAAAATGCAGTTCATGACAATGAAATATAATAGAAAGCCACAGAAAAAACAGCAGCAGATCCCCCAAAATCCAGACCCGCTGCAGAGGATAAAATTGCCCAAGATGCTCCCTTCATCTCATCCTAAACACCTGACCAACAAAGTAGGACTTTTCAACATGTGGTGAAGGAACCCCAAAATGGTCTATTCAGGGCCAGGGGATTGAATTTAAAGTCAATGGGCCCACATGCAGAACACCCTGTCAAAAGTTCACTGCAAGAAATGGAAGTCTTCCTGGTCATGAGGCAAGAGGGAAAACTGGACCACTCCCATACAAGAAGTGGATTGTGAGTTGCCAATAGAGTTGGGCAAACATTTTTGGTTCAATAGTGTATTTGCTGAAAAATGCAATTTTGGAGCAACCAATACTATTGGTGAATTTGGGGTCAAATTCAGTTAGCTGATAAATGTATAAAAATAGTTGAAATGATTTTACACTTTTTAAGTGAAATGTTTCAATTCATTTAAAAATTAACTGGTTTGTTTTTAAAGTTTTTTTTTAAAAGGATAAAATATGCCCCAAAACTAAATAAAGTGAAATACCACCCCCGATTTTGTTTTGGGTCCAACAAAACATATTTTCTTTGACCAGAAACAATTTTTGTAGTCTTCATTTTACAGCAAGAAAAAACAACCAAAAAATTCGCCCACTCCCAACTTTTTATTTTATTTTATTTTTTGGTTTGGCCAGCAAACCAAAAAAATCAGTTATTTGGTCAGCTCTAGTTGTGAGCTGTCTGTGAGCCGTCAACAGCACAGTGCTTTTTGGTGTTTGTGCTTAAAACCAGCCCTACCCCTTGCTTTCACTGTCGGAGAAATGTATGTGTGTGTCAGATAGAACCATAGAGCTACTAGTTCTCCAGTTCCTAGCAAGGAGGGTGTGTAATTTGTAAAGGAGGAGGTGGTGAATGCAAGGTCACATGGAGCCCCAGACAAGCCCAGCACAAATTAAGCTCTGAACGGAGACCAGGAACTTTCTGTTCTCTGCATTCACCAAAAGAAAGATAGCACCTGTGTCTTTCTGGTGGAAGCAGGGCCGGCATTAGACTTGAGGGCAGGGCCAGCGCAACCCATTAGGCGACCTAGGCGGTCACCTAGGGCACTAACATTTGGGGGGCGCTGGCCGCCCCGGTCGTCGACAGTATTTTGGGGGCGGGACCTTCCACCGCCTAGGGCGGCGAAAAAGCTGGCGGCGCTCCTGCTTGAGGGGGCCCCGGGCAGAAACTAAGGAGTGGGCCCCCACCCCACCTCCCTTACCCGCTCACACATTGTCTGGAGCTGAAGCCCGGGCCCCACTGGACAGGGCCCCTTGTGGCATGGGTCCTGGGCAATTGCCCTGCTTGTTACCCCTAATGCCGGCTGTGGATGGAAGCTCACAACACAAGGATGTATGCTTTGTTCTCAGTTACACTAGTGTAAATCAAAGCAGCACTTGGTATTTCCAATCTCAAGCACTCAAAAAATCATGAATGAGCACCCCCCCCCCCACCCCACCCCAATCATGAGATTTTAAAAATAATACATATTGGATTCTTTTTGTTTGCCCTCTGGTCTTTGAGTCTTTGGGATGCACCTAGATCACCTTCTCCAGCTTTGCTCCATAATCATGAGGGCTAGAAACTTGTTCACTTTTTTTAAGTGAACCTGAGATTCCTACATAATCCCATGAATCCAGGAGCTGGGTCTTTAAGATAAACACCTAATATTGTCAGAGTTGGTGGTAATTTTACTGAAGGTTATTAGAACTTCCACCAGTTGACTGCAAAATACTATAGACAAGTAGCTAAGGAATGACAGTGGCTAGGAATTTGTTAAACTCTGCCAGAGAGTGTGGATTAAAAAGAACAACCTGTGCAGTACTTCTCTGAAAAATGACTATGTAAAAATGGCACCACCTTACTTAACAGATTGGCTTCTTGTTTGTATTCCAAGCCAGATGTGTACTTTAGAGATAAAGTAAATTGTTATTGCAGAACCAACACAGCTCAGAGCCAGAGAAATGCAGTTCTTCCCTCTGCATATTCAACACATTGTTTGCTAAATTCCAGTTAGTAACACCTGAAGGTAATGGTGCTTTCACAGGTGTCAGTGAGGGTCTAATTTGAAGACAATGGATGATCCTCAGTTGGTATAAATCAAGGTATCTGCATTGACTCTTGTGGGGCTATAGTAGTTTACACCAGTTGAGCATCCGGCCATAAAACTCTAGCTACCTTTTAAAAAGAATTTAGGGCTTAAAAAACTGACAGTCCTTATGTGGGAGCACATGCTGCAGGCTGAGGCTTTCCTATACTTACCAACCAACTGACTCAACCAGGACCTAGGATCACCTGTGTGTGGGAAGTCTTCATGCCCATTCTATTCTGTTCAACAGAGACGTCTAATAAGAGCATCCACTGGTGCCAATTGTGGTGGTGCTGTTTGTGGACTAGACACTTGTCCACCAAAAAAAACTTACCAGTTCATTTCTCATTGATCACTAAACAGTGACTAGATGACAACTCCCGGTAACTACTGGAGAGGAGGAGGCAAGTCTACAACTATAGATCCAACCCCCTTAAAATATTTTATTTTGGGGGGTGGGGGAGGCGTAACAGAGGTGGGTTTACAGCCTGATCCAAAACCAGAAGTGACCTGTTTTCCTAGCTGGGTTTGAATGAGACCAAAAGCTTGCAAGAATCTCTCTTCTTGTCTTGATTTTAATATCACCTAAACAATCATGTAAATTCAGATAAGTGTACTGTTCATTTTTCATTATTTGCCATTTGTTATTCATTATTCTTCTGTTTCAAAAATTTCTGGCAGAAACTGAGGAAGCAGAAACAATGCTGTGATTTAGATTACCAACCACACACATAGAATAAAGCTTAGTATATAGAAAAAGTGGACAATTCTCAAACTACCCATGGCCTAAACATTATTTGACCAAACTATTTGACAAATACTTCTGAATAGCAAATACATTAAAAGAAAAAGGTGTATTAGTTCTTGAATGATTCAATAATCAAAAATGGAGTTAAATTAATAATTAATATTATTTTAATGAATAGTTCTCTACTTCTGAGAGAAGGACTCCATCATATCATCAGCTTTCAACCAACCAGTGCTTTCCCTAATTGATTTTTGAATGCATTTGCTTCCTTTAAAAAAGAGTGAAATGTACTTCACATATCTATCATACTTTAGTTTATACATCTTTAATGGATCAAATTGTTCTCATTAAGGTCTGCAATTATCTGTGATAGTAATGTGAAGTAGATGTAAATAAAAACCCTTGTGTGCATGTGGTTCTCAATTATCTTTTTGTTTTTCAGGGCATACATTTTGGAAAGCTAAAAGAAATGTCATTACCAATGAATGCCTATAGTAGGATGTGAGATGAGTTGAAGCCTTCATCAGAGACTCATACAGGAGTGTTTAGTTAGTTCTACATAGTTTTCACCTTTTTGAAATTGCCTGTATACGAATAGTGAATAACCTAAAGGGTGGCAGCATATGTATGTACAATATTTGTGTACTAAATACGAGTTTGTGAAGCATATTAATAGTGAAATTATAGTTATACAAAACAAATATAAAGGGAGAGTAAAATAAATAGTTGTGCAATTGTGTTTGTACAGCACCTTGCATAATGGGGACCTGATTTTTGTTGAGACCTTTAGGTATTACTCTAAGACAAATAATAAATGATAATAGTAACAATGTGTAGAACAGCTTACAATTTGTTCTATTGCTAGATTGAACCAAGTGGATGTTAGAATAATGGCTAAACCAGTATCTGGAAACAAATACACACACCAAACCTCAGTACCCAGGAGGGTAGCATTGGAAGAATTGACATAGAACCATTCATTCAAGTCTAATTTTCAGAAATTTCGGGAGTCCGTAGGAATGAAAACTGATTCAACCCCACTGAAGTCAAAGTGATTCCTTCCAGAGATTCCAATGGGCTTTAGAACTTGAGTGAAATCCTGACCGCATCGACAACAGTGGCAAGACACTCATTATCTTTGTTGTGGCAGGATTTCACCCCAGGTCTCAAATATTGTCTTATGAGAATGATTATTGAGGCACAATCTACTCTGGTTTAACAACCAAGTTTTAAAAAAGCTCATAGGCAAATTTTACATGTTTTTGTTGGTTTGTTGGGTTTGTCAAAATGGTGCTATGTAGCTGGCTTTGCAGTGTGGTTGGGATGAAACCTAGAACCCCTTCAAAACCCTATTTGGTAACAACACAGTTTAAATTAGTCTACTGAACCTTGGCTTTAAGATGCAGTTGGGTTGCGAGGATATAAAAGTCTCCTAAAAGAAGACGTGTGAGAGAGGGGATTGAGCAAAGTCTGGCTATGTGATGTCATAGCCTCAACAGTGTGATTAAGTAGCGTGTGTAAAGTGACTTCAGTGGAGCCACACTGATTTATACCAGCTGAGGATCTGGCCCATTGTCCAAAAAAGGGTGAAGTGGAAGCAATTCAGTACTCATTTGAGCACAGTAACCATATTCCGTAGTGTCAAATAAGCCAGGAAATTTATATCTAAGACAGAGCCTGTATTAATTCTCCTTGCTCTTCATTTCCAGGAAACCTATTCTATAGCCATATGGATCTGTTCAGGCAGGAGTCCTCCTGCATGACCTTAATGTAGCTGAAGGGCATCAGATGTCCTATTTACACCACTGAGCTACACCTCAGTGGACAACCAGTAGATTATAAACCTGTGACAAGCATAATGGGCAGTCTATCAGTCATGCACCGTCACCATAAACGTAACCAAACCACATGATCTTAAGAAGCACAGTGCAAAGCCACCTGCATGGAATGATTTCACAGCACAAATAACTATACAGAAACTCACACTGCAGTTGCTATTACATGAATAATTGGGTGTGGTACTGTGTGTATATGAAACAATCATGTCATTATTTTGTACATGTACATAGACTATCATGGATAATGCTACAGTGGTACAACTGTAACAGCATCTCTCTCTTTGTCTATATGAAGCCAGGGGAAAATACATTGTTTCAGATTGTGCAAAAAAGATTTGCAGTGCCTGTGGGGAAAATGACATCGTCGCCTGGCTCCTTCGTAAAAGTGAATTGTTTTGTGGTGTCCCGTCACGCATATGATTTTTTCAGTAAATCAAAAGGCAGCCTGAAAAGGTGAGAAACTGCCACTTTGAATTTTTTTTTACTTCATTCTGAAGGAAATTCCTGTTTTCCTGCAATATTACTTAGGATAAATTATTTCCATTATCACGGTCTCCCTTTCCTTCCCACCAAAACAACAACTGCATCACTGATGACTGGCAGAATTTATAATATTCCATATTGGATGATATTTGTAAATTGTCAAAAACTTAGTATGTGCTCTATATTTTTGCAGTGGAAATTGGTAGTTATATAAAGTTTTTAGTGGTACATAAAGTTTGTCATTACTTTACCCACTCAAACACATTTAGTATGTGCTCAAGATGCTGCTAAGACCAACAAATTTGCATATAGGCAGATGTAATACAGGGGCAAAGCAAGTGTTTCATCCCCTTGTCTGTGAACATAGAAGACAATAGCCTACTATTGCTGTCAAGAGGTGGAGATACTCCTTTAGCTCAAGTGGTAGTGGCCTATTCTGCAGTTCTCAGTGACCCCACCAAACTCTGCTGATTGCCTAAGTGGCGAGTAATTACCTAAGGGCAGGATGAATTAAGACATTTATTAAACAAGGCACTGTCACATACCAAGCATTCGTACCTTTTACTTCAACAAATGCAAACCAAGTTTGAAGTATGAATTGTTTTATGAGAAGAACATGTGTTCATAAGGTTACCGATTCATGTTGCAAAGGAGTTCTACTTTGCCAATGGATCTATGATGACAAGTGAAAAGACTTTTTTTTTAATAAAAAATGCACTCCAGAAATATTATTTCACTGGTCAATGTAGACACAGTACATTTCTCCTTCACATTTCCGCCTTTTCCTCCATTTCCTTTGTGAAGGTCAGCAGTGCATCTTAGGTGGCATATTCTGCTGTTGTGTAGAGGATCTTTTCAATCTTTCCTTTATATAATAGTGTTACATTATTTTACGGTAGCATGTTGAATTTTTAAAAAAAAATCAGGAATTCCTTTATTTTGTCTTTTATTGCTTCACCCTGAGTCCAAGGTATTCATTAAGAGCACAGTATGCCTTGCAATTGACAACATTACAGTTTTGCTGTTCACAGTGGAGAAATGGAATAAACACGCTTTCTGATGATCGTATTAGGTAGTTGACCTATAAGTGTAATGTTCAGCTAAAATGAAATAACATGGAGGTTGTCCCAAAACCAAGTAAGAAGCAGTTCTAGGGCTAGATCTGCACACAAAAACCCCCCACCTAACTGCCACTTTAGGTGCCTAAATCCCAGAATCAGGCCCACTTGGATCAAAAGGCCCCCATTCAGCTGCCACCAAAGCCTGTAAGCTCTGAAAATTGTTAGGTGCTTAAATTTTTGCAATAAATGTCCTAGGTATCTATGTTCCTGCCTCTGCACATGTGCACTGCAACCCCATGGCAGGTGTCCAATGCCTAAGCCCTAGAGTAATACACAAAATGGGAGAAGATAGGTGTTCCTCCACCTAACTCACGTGTGGGCCCGATCTGGTAAGCATGCTCAGAGCGCACCTTCTGAATCGGCCCCTATCCATGAGCTTACACATGGCAGCAAAGACCTCCCTCATAACTTCTAGCCCATTGGTTAGGATACTCCTGTGGGATGTGGGGACCCCTGGTTCAAATTGCCCCACTGACTGAGGGGGAGAAGAGACTTGAACAAAGATCTGCCACAACTCAGGTGGGTGCTCTAACCACTAGGCGATAGCAGATTCTAATGTCACCCCCTCAGTCTCTACTGCTAAAGCTGTTCTGCTGAGGATAATATCCTAGGACACTCATCTGAGATGTGGCAGATCCCTGTTCAACTCCCTTCACTCCCTCTAGCAAAGGGCTGACTTGAACCAGCAATCTTCTATATCCCATTAACCAATGGGCTACAAGTTAGGAGGGCGGTCCTCTCCCTCCCACTTCTTGCATAAAAAAGCATAGGCACCAAACCTCAAGAGAGGGTTTACAGCTGAGATTCCCAAGCAGAGACAGGCACCTATCTCTAACTCACACCTCAGTTTGGCATTCCCACAGTGTAGCGTAGGTGGAAGAGCTGCCTAATGTGCTGGCTTTTGTGACTTTTATCTTTCCTCATTCATGGCATAGGAAGCTGAGGCACCAAACTCAGGCTTTGTGAATTCCAGTGATTTTCTAGGCACCGAAAAGCAAGGTGTGGCAATGCTGAGTGTTGCCTAAAAAGTTTTGTGAATCTAGCCCCTAGTGCCTTTGGGAAATATTTCCAATCTTGCACTTTTATTACTTTTTGTTTTATTTAGCATTTCAGTCTTGTAAATAACCACTGTGTCAGGTCACCTCAGAGGTAAGGTATTATTCCATTCTGTCGACAGTTGAGGATATTTGGGTCCATGCACATCACTAATTGCAAATGCCATGTTGTGATACAACATGCTACTGGTATGCCAGATTACACTAGAGACCCTCGAATGCCCTACAGTTACATCTTTGGCTTGGTCAATAACTTAGCTACCTCCGAAAAACAGCTGCCCTGTCTTGAAAACAGAAGATGTTGATACTTTTTTTGGCAACAGTGACTATTTGTTCCTTTTCTTGTGGGTTGTTCTACTTCAGGTTCTTTTACTTTCTGATATCCATCAAAAGGAAATAATTTTGCTAGTAACTTTTTTATTATTTCAATTGTAATTGTACCTAACAATTCCAATCAGCATAGTATTGTAGTAGGCACTGGACAAAAATCAAGACAAAAAGTGCCTGTCCCAGAGACTTTGTGGTAATTTTGAAGAAAATAAAACCAACCAGCACCAAACCCCATAATTACTAGGGATCAGTTATGGCAGTTATTCTTATTTAGTTTTTGTATTTTAGTAGTGCCATAAAAAGCCTCAATCAGGATCACAGTGCTATTGTGCTAAGCACTGCTTAGGCACAAAGTAGACCTATTCCTTGCCCCAAAGATTTCCCATTTAACTGGAAACTAGATGCATGAGCTCTTGGGGGCAGGGACCAGCTTTTTCTTCTGTACAGATAAACACCGCTCCTAGCACAAGGGCATCCTGGACCGTGAGAGGGGATCCTGGTAACACAAATAATTAATAACAAATGAGTGATAAATAATCCCCTTTCCTTCAGTTATAAGCTTTGGCTTTTTGTACCTGTTATGTCTTCCTTGTACAAAGAGCATGTGCACTGTCAGAAAGCTTTTTTATTTTAGATGAAGGGGATGGGGGAAAGAATACAGTAAAAGTCTGCATGAAAAGGCACAGCAATCTGTATCATCTCTCAGGAGTAATGGTCTCAAGTTGCAGTGGGGGAGGTTTAGGTTGGATATTAGGAAAAACTTTTTCACTAGGAGGGTGGTGAAGCACTGGAATAGGTTACCTCGGGAGGTGGTGGAATCTCCTTCCTTAGAGGTTTTTAAGGTCAGGCTTGACGAAGCCCTGCCTGGGATGATTTAGTTGGGGATTGGTCCTGCTTTGAGCAGGGGGTTGGACTAGATACCTCCTGAGGTCCCTTCCAACCCTGATATTCTATGATTCTCTAACATGCTTGCTGCATCTGCTCTACCTCCCCAGATAGCATCTGCCCCTCTAGATAAGCACACCCCCTAGAGATGCTAAACTTGCAGTATAGACAAAACACAGTTTAAACAAGAAGATGCACCAATAACTACATATACCACAGTCACCAAAGAATGACATTTTAAGAGGAAACTCCCTGTTCCATATAGAAGATGTTTTTTAAGGATGAGAAAATGGGCAGGAAAAATAGTAAAATCCCCATTTTTTCTAAGCATACATTGTTATGGTTCTGATCCAAAGCCTGTTGATGTCAAAGACTCCCATGATTGCAGTGAGGTTTGGAACAAGCGGTGTGAGCAGAGGTGTTTTTCTCTTTGTTCCCATCATAGTCATTTTCGTGCATCATTAGGGCGTGGGAGTTAGTGCATTGCTGTGACATCACCAGAAAAGATCCAACTCGCTCATCAGAACATGACTTTGGACGCCAACATGTGGCTACAGCTGCACACGAATAATAGTTCTTATATGTTATTTCAATAAAAAATGGTTAAAATGTTTATTAAAATGTATCAGTCATGCTACAGTCATACGTTATCTTCTTATGCATTTGTAAAAGCTCCAAGTATATTTTTCTCCAACAGCTGCTATTTAAACATGACTACTTTCTATTGTGAAATAGACACTGTACATCCCAGTAAATGTCACAATCATTTATAATCTATTAAAAACCAATTTATTTCAATAGCTCTGTTCCTCTTCAACAGCTATAAGAGACTTTTTCTGTATGGTTGTTACTGCTCTGGAAATATTTGTCAATGGGAATTAAAGCACCCAACTGAAAATCTCCTCCTGTGGGTTTTTTCTTAATGAGTACCTAAAGAACAAAATAGCTGCTCTATAAATCCCAGAGTATGTATTTTCGTGAAACTTCCTACACTAGAACTGATGGATTCTGTTTATTACTTGGTACATTTCAGAATTGCTCCTAAATATAAGTTCTCCGGGATGGTGTCTTTTCTACATTGGACTGTGCTGTCAGGACACAGCTTGGATGAGAAGATCACAAAGCGAAAGCTGATTTTCTCTTAACTGAATCATTACCAAGGTGATCGGCGGGTAGTGATCGATCTATAGGGGATCGATGTATCGCGTCTTGTCTAGACGCGATAAATCGATCCCCGAACACGCTCCCCATCAACTCCGGAACTCCACCACGGCGAGAGGCGGAAGCGGAGTTGACGGGGGAGCGGCAGCCATCAATCCCATGCCACGAGGACGCGAAGTAAGTCAATCTAAGTCGATCTAAGATACGTCGACTTCAGCTACGCTATTCTCGTAGTTGAAGTTGTATTAGATCGATTCCCCCCCCCCCCCAGTGTAGACCAGGCCTCTTGGTAGTTAAGACATCCCATGGAATTTATTCAAAGGGCTTTGGGTCATCTAACTGTACAACCTCAGGAAGCAAAGCCTTGGCATAATCAAAACACTATAACAACAGAACAGCCTGATTTATCCAGGGTTCCAAAGAGGGTCATGTAGACACTCATTAAGTTCACGATGCTCATTTGCAAATCAGGATCCTACAGCACAAGGCAACATCTCTTTTACAAAAAGGCCATGCTGGAATGTCGCCTCTGTGCTTTGCTTCCACTGCTCTTGTTATCATAACTAAAAGTTCCTTTTATGAACAATGTTTTCCAAGAGGGTAAAAGAAGGAAACAAATCTGACACTGTATGGGTTAGGGAAAGCTATGAAAGAGATTTGCCTTTACCAAACACTGGATATCATCCTGGCAATGCAGATAATGGCATCAAAAATTTGAATATAGGGTTGAGGAAAAAGCAAAGCTATTACTACAGTGCTGAATCTTCTCTAGTTGAAATGAACAATGTGCATAAATAAGTAACATAGTTCAGAGGAGTGGACACTTCTAGCAGAGAGAAAGCTGTTTGGGAAAGTATTGGTATATTTCCTTTGCTCTCACAGATTGTGTGAAAAAAGGGAAAGCTGCTTGAGGGGAAAATGTGTCATGTAGTGGTGATGAGCAGCTACTGTGCGTAGTTAATATCGAAACTGTAGCAACTGAGAGTTGTCGGTGTACGTACAGAGGAAGGGTTTTTTTAAAGACTTTTTCAAAAATGCCCCGAATGGGTTTTATTTCCGTACAGTATTCATCACTTGCATAAGTTAGGGTGTGACACTATGCTCTCCTCACTATCCATGCTATAGCCATGATCTGTGATTCTGTTGCCCCTTGTTAAACATTTCTCTCTTTATGGTGCTTTGGGTAGATATTAACTGAAGAGTGTTGATTTGGTGTCAGCCTTGCCCATCCAATATGAATTGTTTTGTTCTATTAATTGCCTCCATAAAATATGCTCTTGGACAATTTAGGACATTAGGGGGCGGAAACCTATAAATCAGTAAAAATCCCCCTACTTTCAGGTATAATGTTTGTGGAAACAGGTCCTCAGACAGTGTATGTCTCTTGAAATGTAACATGGTGTTAATACACAGGTCAAGCTCTTAAATAGGTTACATGAGTGAATTATATGTGTATTCACCAGCCCCTTACACAGGATCTAAAGAGAGCTTTGAAATGCTCATATGACGTGCCCACAATGTCCTGTATGCATCTTTGGAGAAAACTACATCGCAGAATATGCTATTGTACAGTCCTGTACAGAGTATGGCACAAAAGTGTGTTACGCAGGAGGCCAATATAAATGATCACAATGGTCCTTCCTGGTCTTAGAATCTATGGACAAGGGTTAAACATGTATTTGGTGATCACAACTAGTTGAGTCAAAAGTTTTGAAGTTTTTGAAAAAGTAGGGCTGTCGATTAATCGCAGTTAACTCAGGCGATTAACTCAAAAAAATTAATCGTGATTTTTTAAAAATGCGATTAATCGAGGTTTTATTTGCATTAAACAATAGAATACCAACTGAAATTCATTAAATATTTGTGGATGTTTTTCTACATTTTCAAATATATTGATTTCAGTTACAACACAGAATACAAAGTGTACAGTGCTCACTTTATATTATTATTTTTTATTACAAATATTTGCACTGTACAAGTACTGAAGTGCAATCTCTTTATTGTGAAAGTGCAACTTACAAATGTAGATTTTTTTGATTACATAACTGTTTTGTTTTTGAGTGCAATGTGAAACTTCAGAGCTTACAAGTCCACTCAGTCCTGCTTCTTGTTCAGCCAATTGCTAAGACAAACAAGTTTATTTACATTTACGGGGGATACTGCTACCTGCTTCTTATTTACAATGTCACCTGAAAGTGAGAACAGGCATTCACATGGCACTTCTGTAGCCAGCATTGCAAGGTATTTACATTCCAGATATGCTAAATATTTGTGTGCTCCTTCATGCGTCAGCCACCATTCCGGAGGACATGCTTTCATGCTGATGATGCTCATTAAAAAAATAACGTGTTGATTAAATTTGTGACTGAACTCCTTGGGGGTAAATTATATATCTCCTGCTCTTACCCACATTCTGCCATATATTTCATATTATAGCAGTCTCGGATGATGACCCAGCACATGTTTGTTTTAAGAACACTTTCACAGCAGATTTGACAAAACACAAAGAAGCTACCAATGTAAAATTTCTAACGATACAGCACTCAACCCAGGGTTTAAGAATCTGAAGTGCCTTCCAAAATCTGAGAGGGATGAGGTATAGAGCATGCTTTCAGAAGTCTTAAAAGACCAACACTCTGATGCAGAAACTACAGAACCCGAACCACCAAAAAAGAAAATCAGCCTTCTGCTGGTGGTATCTGACTCTTATAATGAAAATGAACATGCATTGGTCTGCACAGCTTTGGATTGTTATCGAGCAGAACCCATCATCCATGTCCCCTGGAATGGTGGTTGAAGCATGAAGGGACATATGAATCTTTAGCGCATCTGGCATGTAAATATCTTGCGACACCAGCTACAACAATGCCATGCAAATGTCTGTTCTCACTTTGAGGTGACGTTGTAAAGAAGAAGGACTTGCGCTGACCAGTGGGTTTTCCACTTCCACTGGACAGAGGAAGCTCATCCAAGCGTCTGTGGTCATGGCAGCTCAAATCCCAGATGAGCCCCCACTTACGGGAGAGCTGCCATCTTGACTGATGCCAGGGACCTTCCAGAGCTAAAGGAAGGAGTGTCTACAGCTTCTAGCTTCAGGGCCAGGTTCTCAGGATAAGAACCGTACTTGACTCTTATCTTTTGTGTATCAGACACAGAGGGGAACATGTAATACACACTGACCAGTGGATAACAAATGTGCAAACGAAAACTGCTTTTATCTCCTAGATCGCATGGTTCCATGGCAAAAGGCCTGTAGATGTTTTGGAGAGTTTATTAATTGAATGGAAACTGATTATGACCAACTGTAACTATCATATTCTAGCTGAGATGTTGTTAAATTGCTGATGATGATTGCTTTTTCAGAGGTGGGAAAAACAGAAATATGTAATTTGTTGTTTTTTCATGACACCCAGGCAAAAATGCTACCCATTTAGTTCTTGTGGTTTAGTGCAAAACGTTTGCACAGCATTGCTGCTTCCTCAGATAACAAAACACTGCAGAAAGATCTGTAAGTAAAGGCTCAAGTTCAGACATAAAGAGATGAAATAAGCTCTTCCAAAGAAGACTGCCCTCCCCAGGCCCGCCGACAGCAATTCCGGGCCCCCGGGCAGAACAGTCAATGGGCTGCTGCTGCGCATCGTGCAGGGCGGGCTGGAACCAGGCCCCACACTGCTGCTGGCCCGGCGGGGCATTGGCACACGGGCGCGGAGTGGACCATGTGCGGCGGCTGGTGCACACATGCAGAAGCTGTGCCTGCGCGGACACGGTCCTCCTGACATTTGGGTGGTGCTGAACCTGTGCTGGGTGGCGCCCAGCGAGCTGCTGCCGGCTGCACTGCTGGTGCCTGGCGAGTTGCCGGCTGTGCTGCTAGGGGTGCTCTTCCGACACGGCCAGGGCTTCCACATGCCCGCCTGGCTCCCTTTGCTGCTGCCGGAACCACTCCGCCTGGGCGATTTAAAAGGGCCTGTGGCTCCCGGCTGCTGCCACGGTAGTGGTGGCCAGGAGCCCCAGGCCCTTTTAAATCGCCCGGACCCCTGGGCAATTACCCCCTTTGCCCCCGCTATGGGTGGGCCTAGTTCTCCCCACTGCCAATTTAGAGGTTGGTAGAGAGACCTTTGAGGTGCAAAAGTTGAATAACTGCTCCCCCTGCAATCAAGCACTCTTGACTTTGCTATCTCTGCTTACTACTGTGCACATTGAGTCTGTAATGCAGTATTAAAATTATTAGCATCTCTTGCTCAGAGTACAGGATGAACAAACTTGATTCCTTTGATGTTCTGAAAATCCTCTCTCACAAAGTAACATTTAGTGACCTACTGATATGCTAATCACCTCAAAGGCTCTTGTCTACCTAGACCTAATCAATATGCAAGTGTCACCAGGGAAAGGTATTAAACTTCCTGGAAGAGAAGGTATTGGATATGAAACATTCATTCATCAGGAAAAAGAAATGCTCTGCAATCCATTCCTCCATCCTCACTACAAGGCTTCTAGGCAGCCCATGCTTGTTATAGCTACTGTTGCTGTTGAGCATAGTCTCCTGGTAGGTCCAAGACAGCATTCAGCACAGTGATGGCAATGAATTTCAGTTCAGGGCACAGTGCCTGGAGGGAAGGTTTGCAGGGAGGAAAGGATAGCCTATGAAGAGCCATAACTATTCCGACACTCCCATTTGCTCCCGTCTACCACCAACACCTACAGCAAATCTTTGATGCTGTCTCCTGTTCTGTGACTATGTCAAGCTCTTGTCTACTCAAAAAATTAAAATCATATCCATGGACAACCTCTATCCATGGTTACAAGTAACCAAGCCAATCCCCAAATGTGTAATTCAATGTATAATAAGTGCAATAAAATGTGTCAATGCATATCAAGGGAGAGGGTTTCTGTGTAATGTGGGCTCTGTGATTTATCCTGCATCTAGCCACTCTGAGTCTAATCAACTCAACATAGCGTTGCTGTAATCCAAATAAAGATACCTGAGTAACAAAGTCAGGAGTCGAACTGAGCTCTTGGGAAGCCAAGTAAACAAAAGTCTCAAAGGTAATCCCAAGAGCATGCAGAAGCTCTTTATCCAAATATGAGTCCTATTCAGGGAATCAAAATCTTTTGTGGTCACTCATCCCTTGGTAGAATTGGTATAACACTCTGGCTTATTGTGTATAATCACGTCTTCCTCAGCAATTATTACTCTTGCTTTTTCCACATAATTAACAGAGATGTATCTGAAGTGGTAAGGGCTTTGGGTAATGAAGGTCCTAGGGTTGAAGGCATGGATATATGTATGCAAACAGAATGCATTACTCACAGTTCTGGTCTCGTACAGAATGTTCACTTTCATAAAATGCACAAATGTCCTGATTAGATAACAAAATAAAAGGGTTCAGAATACGCTGGAAAAGCCTCATGGGAAACCAATAATTCCTGAAGTCTAAGGGATTGCAAGCACCAGTGGAAATGAAAAAATTAAATAGCTTTTAAAATAAATTCAACAAATTAATCTTGCCAATGTCTTCTATATTAGTGCTTTCATAGCAGGAGAGCTTGTGTTTGCTTAGCTTCTTGCCAGTCGTGATGTTCCATATTAACCAGTGAGTATAAACTTGCATGTGCAGAACTGATTATTAGACTACTTTTTCATAAAGACAGACCCTGTAATTTGCTAAAATATTTGGCAGAATTTCATTTTATTCCTCTTCTGTAATTATGGGAATCTCACTTAATGGCAAGCAAATAGCACAGGAAAATTCTTAGCCTAATCTAAAATCTTAGTAGCTTCAAGACAGTAAAATATTATTCTATCTGTAGAAAAACCTATTACATCTTGAAGGATCCCAAAGGGCTGTCTAAGAGGTAGAAGGATATTTTTTGTGGGGGAGAGGGAAGGGTGGAGGAGGGAAGGATGGATGGTCATCTGGTTTGAGGTAGGACCTCAAGGTACTCTTGGAGACAGATTTTGATATTATTACTCATGTTGAACAGCACCTTGCTACAGAAAGTCCCGTTAACTTCAAACAGACTACTTCTGGGGTGAGTATCAAAATATCATGCTCCAAGTTTCTCATATTTGCACAAAACATAAACAGTACAGTATAGCCAATCACTTATATAGATCTCATTCATATTTGTGTGTGCATATATATGCATTTTGTGCGTGTATGCATGTATGTGAATATAAGTAATCATATGTGTGCATTAGGTTTGTCTAGTGCACCCAAATTGCCATATGATAACACAAGGCCCAACTACCCATATGTGCACTTAACTTTAAAATGGATATTCACATTCCTTACTAGTCTGTCATTTCAGAGTAGCAGCCGTGTTAGTCTGTATCCGCAAAAAGAACAGGAGTACTTGTGGCACCTTAGAGACTAACACATTTATTTGAGCATAAGCTTTCGTGGGCTACAGTCCACTTCATCGGATGCATGTCTGTCTTTGTGACTCTTTGTTATTTCACTGGCCTTATTTGCTCTAAGGGATGTTTCTAGAACTGGTATGACTTCTGCTTCTTAAGACATATTGGGCTGGGATCTGGGGAGGAATGAGTGAAGTTAGTTGATGGAGGCTTCTGTGTTCTCAGTGGCTAGAAGTCTGCCTTCTATTCCATCTTTGAAATATCGTACACATATATTGCCAACAAATATATTTTCCCCTGTCAAATATTTTACAGTGTCCAGAGTGAATTGACAAGTTTAAAAGCTAGGGCTTCTGCTATTGTTACTGCAGCTAGTTTTGCTTTCCAATTCAGTTTGCATGTATCCTTCCAGGAGTCAAGTCACCTGTGACAACACTTGGGTTACATTTGCACACTGCTGCTAGTTTCCTGAATGATAATGAATTGAGTTCCTATGAGAAAGGACCTTCTGTTTCCACTGTCATAGTGTTGCTGCTGCTACAGTAGTAAGTCTGAGTTATTGTCTGGTCTTACATAATGGCCAACATTTCCAAATTTCACTGACTACTTCTAATGTGTGTCAAGTACTTTCCAACTCTCAGTAGTGTATACTGTAAAGACTGGTGGTGGTTGTTTGTGGCTTTGTAGTTATAGTAATGTGTGTCAATTATAACAGAAGGGTCATATTAAATTAAAACAGTACCAATATTTAATGTCATTGTAACTGATGAGTGATTGTGATCTCAAATCCTGCTCCCCATCCCCCCGAGCGGGGAGTGGGGGAGCAAAGGGAGCATTAGTTTGGAAGACCAGCTACTGCTCTGTCCATCACACCATGAATTGGTCTACTATGTGGGCCTGGTCTGTGGGCTTGGAAGCAGTATGTTCATGCTTTACAAAGGAGCAAAAAAAAAATGCACTGCATTTTCTCCATGACATGTGTCTGGAACCACTCAGCTTCCCTCACCTCAGTGACTCCAAACAGTACGAGTGGGATTTTGCCCATTAACTGTTGAAGAGTTGTTATATTTAGTCTCTTTATAGGACAGAAGTATTAAGGAAATCCAAGCATGGATAAGGGATTGTGAAAAAAGATGCTTCAGGGCAGTCTCTTGTTCATTTTCCCCTCACTCTGTGAGCATGTTTGCCTTAGTAGAAGGGTTATTTATTATTTGTATTACTATAGTGCCTAGGAGCGCTACTCATGGACCAAGACCCCATTGTGCTAGGTGCTGTACAAACACAGAACAAAAAGCTGATCTCCACCATTAACACGATGATACCATACAGGGCAGGGAATTGTTGAAGTTTAAAATGGACCACTTGGAAGGAAAAGTGAATAAAATTAATAATTATCCTGATTTAGCTCAAGAGCTTATTAGTACCAGACCTTGCAAATTGCCTGGATTTCTGCCAAATACGAATGAAGGGCAATGGATTTTGGCCTTGCAGCAAAGGACTGTCGCTAAGTCAAGACTCAATGGAGCAACAGACGTTTAACGCGAGTCTTAATTTCGTATCGTGTGTCTGGTTGTCAGGATGATGGACACATTAGAAATCTGATAGAGAAAACTCTCCAGGATAATCCTGGGCCTTTTGAAAGCTAGTTTGTCTGAGGCCTTTAATCAGAATGTGAACCACTTCTCTCTGTTAAACTGAGAGAACCCATTGGGAAGGTTTTGAAGTCCCCCTAATTAAGGAGGAGGCACTGAGCCTTCTGAGACGCCGAAATCAGGAACAGTCATTTCCGTGCTGTAATAGCTTCTTTTGTTGTTGTTTTCTATTCAGTAGATTGAATTTGGCCACTTCCCAGTGGAGGCAAACAATTTATGTAAAGAAAAATAGGAAATAAGTATTTCCTGATATTCCCCGCCCCCAGGCATATTGTCAAAAGCTTTCTGTATTTAAACCTACATTGTTTTTAAGCTCAGTGTTGAAGTACAGTAGCTATATTTTTTAACCCAGGAAAAGTAAGTATTATTCATAAAGACCTTCGCTACATCTTTTCTGATTGACAATGCAAAATGATTTCTTGATGTAAATATTATATTTCCTTTTAAAAGTGGGCTGGATTTAGATGCAGATAATAACTCCGAAATTGATAGAATGGATATCATTTTTAAAAAGCATCTTTCCTATACCTGAATTCTGACATAGTTAAAAAAAACCAAACCCTTCCTTTGTCTCCTTAATCTTTTTTTTCTTTAATAAAGGAGTGCCAAGAGGCCTCCATTAAGGTTAGGAGCTCATTGCACAGGTTGCTGTACATACAAGTAATGAGAGACAGATCCTGCCCCAAAGAATTTACAGTCTAAATAGACAAGACAGACCAAGTGTGGGAGGGGAAAGAGAGAAGTGAAGTGATATGCCCAAGGTATCTGCTCGCTTTAAATTCAGTGCCTTATCCACTAGTCCCCACTGTCTTTCAGTTGACTCATTCCAGGAGACTTTAAAGACCGATTGTCAAATACATGAGCTATGTATATTGTCCGTAATGGGAGCAGTCAAGTTTTGATGTGAAGTGAATTGAAATATTATCACTTTTAATCATCATTATTTTTGCTTTCCCTAACTTTTTAAAAATTCTTTTAAAATATCATACTTAGGGTTCGGGCAGTGATTGTGGAACCAATTCTGCAAACACTTGCGTACACTAGTAACTTACTCATGCAATCAGTCCTATAGAGACCTCACATTATAGCATCCCTTATCTTGGAATGGGTAGTTCTCCTCCATGGGTCACAACTGAGAATACCAAATTCAGGACAAACTGCTGAGAAATAGGGCAGATACACCCCAAAACTGGCGGTTATTCTCCCTTAAGATATACCAAACCAGGAACAAAAGTAAACTTCTGTTTCACCACACTGGCTAACAAGTCAGAACATTCCTTAGGCATTCAAGTCCTTGTATTACCACCAAAAACACTAGACTTTAAGATGAGTGGTTCTTTACAACCAATTTCATCAAATAAAAGGTTCTTCTGATCCCAAAGGACCAGCCACACACCCAGGTCAATATATAACTTAGATCTTACCCAATAATCATGCTGTTGCCAATCCTTTAGTATCTAAAATCTAAAGGTTTATTTATAAAAAGAAAGAAAGATGAGAGTTAAAATTGGTTAAAGGAATCAAATACATAAAACAACTGCAAAAATTTTGGATCAGGCTTGTAGCAGTGATGGGATAAACTGCTGGCTTGATAAGTCTCTGCTTCCAAATCAGTGGAAGGTCCTCAGTCCTTTGGTTATAATGCTCCCATTAGTATAAATCCATAGTCCAGAGGTTTGAGCAGGAAAGAGGTGAAATGGAGATGTTTCCAGCGCCTTTTATAGCTTCTGCCAGGTGGAGGAAACCCATTGTTTCAAACAAAGCCCTCAGCACAGGCTAGTGGAAAATTACAGGTAAAAGATGGAGTTTGGAGTCACATGGGCAAGTCACATATCTGTGCATGACTCCGCTTAGTCACAGCAGGAAAGTCCATTAAGTGTCGATAGGCGTCTTCCATAGTCCATTGTGAGTTAAGTGTTCCTTGATGAGTCACTTAATTTGAATAGTTCCTTCACAATGTGCTGGCTAAACACCCTGTTGGTGCTGCCTGGAAGCAAACACCTTAGAAATACAGGTACATAGTTAATATTCCTAACGTCAGCTACAAAAATGATTCATGCATATGAATAGCATAATCATATTCAGCGAATCATCACCTTTCCATAGACCTCTTACATGCCACATTTTGTACAAGATTTGTTGCAATTATATAACAGTGGTAGCAACAATGGTCTACATGGTCATATTTTATCAGAGAACGTCACACAGAAAACCAGACTGCTGTCAAATGGCAGTGATTTTTCAATCACTGTTGGCCTGGTACGGGTTTGGATTAAAAACTAGAGATAAAAGGCTCAAAACCTGAGTTGTGCTGACTTTCAGATGTGTACGGCCGTACAGAGAAGGTACGTAAAATCAAATAAAAACGGAAGCCTGAAGACTATATATATATATAATACATGAGTTTGACAAATAGAATATAAATCAAATGGAGCTGACATTATTTTGTTGTAAAATAAATAAAGAAGTGACCTAAACCAGTAGCAGTATAGAAATTCCCCGCTAATCACAAAATCTCCTATACCAGCTTTGACATAACAGGACTCTATATGGATCATGCAGCACTTGCTTTAATTAATGTATTAATTGGTGTGATGCCTCAATTAGATTAATGACCAAAAAAGGAAAGTTGAACAATTCTTTGTGTTCACAGCTGAACAAAGACAGTTCTGCATGTTAATTGCATATTAATGAGCTGTGAAAGCCCGTCAGCCCTTGTGGAGGCAGTGCTTGCAGAAAGACCATGAACGATAGGTTCTTAAAGACTCTCTTTAGCCTATATTGGAAAGGTGCCCACATCTCTGCCTCAAATAAGATTTGATAATGGGGGCCTTAATCCCAAAGATCTTAAGGCTCCTCACTCCCATGGGGTTCTGGTTACTTTTGAAAATTTGGGCACTGAGCTCTTTTAAAAATCTGACCTATTAGTACCTAATAAGCAGGTCAGGTGCCCGTGTCCCATGAATGTCAATGGGAGTCAGGCACCTAATCTGCTTCAACACTTGAAAATTTCACCATGAGTGCCTAAATCACTTTTGAAAATGAGACTTAGGCTCCTAAGTCACTTATGTGCTTTGGAAATGTTTACTGAAAGTCCCATTGAACTGTGCAAGGATATTTTTACTTCGTTTAGATTTAAAATGACACAAAGAAGTCTATCCAAAATGTTTCTTCCTGTCATTACAAATGAATACATTATTAAACAGTGAAATCCCAGCAGCATTCAAATATTAATTCCAACACAAACTCAGATGCCTATAGAAACTCACTCATATTGCATTTAGGATGTGGGGGGAGATCAAGCTCCTTGCTCAATGTACGATTCATGGTGAGTTGGACATTGGAGGGTGAGGGAAATTAAGCACTTTGCCTCATCCGGAATTGTGGGCAGGTTTGGCAGATGGGCCAGGGATTTTGGCAGATGGGCCAGCGTGGTGAAAGGATTAAAAGTCAATGGGACTCAAGCTGATAAATGATTTAGGTGCTCTTGAAAACTCTGTACTAAATGTTTTTATGAGGATGAAACCATCCCTTTAGGACCTCTCACGTAGTATCTATTGTAAAATTGTCAAAACATCTTATCAGCTCAAGATTTTTATTTGTTTCACTCCCGTTGTCAGATGTTTTAGTTTGATGAATGAAAGGAAAATTGACCACTACAGTGTTAAGATTTGAAAGAGACGGGGAGAGATTTCTTAATGGTAATTGTTACAAATAACTCTCAATACCTCATATGATTTATTTTTAATAACATGAGAAACGGCTCTAGTCACCAAAATAAACTCATCAATGTCTCAGCTTCTGCTGAAGTCAGGCATTAGACTCACCACTCTCAGCATGTAGGAGGTAAAAATCTGTCATTCAATCTGGAAACTGTAGGGATATGTTTCCTCTCTCCATATTGATCCACATTCTGTATTGTGACAGTGCTGCAACGTGGACAATTTCCTTTGACAAGGGCTAAGAAACAGTCAGTCTCATTTACAATCCCAGCAAGCACTGGAGCTCAGGATATAGCTTAACATGGCATCCTTGGCAAGAGGAAAGATGCTACCCTCTAGGTGGTGGTCCACCCGCCTGCTTCTGTTCTTTTCTAGGCTCTTCTTCATTCAGAGGACTTGTATTGAGGATTCACACCTATAGCAGAAAACTTTAGAGCCCAAAAAGGCCCAATAGAGAGAAAAGGATTGGCCGTCACACAGTAAACATGAAACTGGATTGGTGATTAGTGATGGAAAGGGCCATAAAACTGCATGCAGAAAACATTCAGTGTGACAAAAATACATAACCCAGACAGAGTAATCTCACTCTTTGTGCAGTAGGCACAAGGAAGATGGGTATATTATTTTAGGCCCTGATCCTGAAATTGGCTCCGAGCCTACGCAGAAGCCGTGCAATCTAAATCAAGTGCAGGATTGGGATTTTAAATGGTTTGCCTTTAATCTGAGGCCCCTGGTGGCTGTTTTGGTGGTGTCGTAGTTTCACCACAAAGACGTGCTTGGAGGAAAAATCCATGCAAACTTTTTGATATTTGTCTCAAAATCTTGAGGGTCACTTCCCCAGCCTTCTCTCACGTTACTAGGTGTGAGGCAGGGGTAACCGGGTGAAATTCTACGGCCTGTGTGATACAGGAGGTCACAATATAAATGATCTAAAGTTGCTTCTGGCCTTGGAGTCTGGGAGTTAAACCACTGACTGAAATAGGGCTAGGATTTTATTCTATAAATCTATGTTCCCCTAGCCCTTGCCCAAGTACCCTTTTTGATGCTCCTTTGGCTATCAGCGGTACAATAGTGAGCTTCCTAACTGAACTGCTCCACTCCCATTGTCCTGTGTTCTCAGGGGGACATCTCCTGTCCGGCAATCTTCTTCTTTGATTTCTGCTTCCTCCACTTGGTCTTGCTATATTCCCTTTTCACCCCTTTCCAGTGGTTCTTATGGCCTTCTCTAGTAAATTGGAGTGAAAGCTCAGAATTGGACAGATGCTTTATAAATACATCAAATCCACCTCTGTATTTGTAAAGTGTCGGGAATTGTGGGCTGTTTTTATCTTGAAAATAAATATCAGGATCTCACCTATCCCTCTTAAGTGCCTCCTATCCCTCTGCCACTTTGTTTGTATAGCATGTGTGTGGTGATTGTAGCTGTTTCTCCAACATTAACATGTAAATAAAATCTCACTGTCTCTCATCAAGTTCATGCAATGTTATTTTTTATATTGCTCTAGCACCTAGGGGCTCTAGTCATAGACCAGAAGCCCATTGTGCTAGGCTCTGTACAAACACAGACCAAAAAGATGCTCCCTGCCCCAATAATCGGAACCATTACCTCTTAATTTTTACCATCTATTTATAGAGTTCTTTGTCAAGAGAGCTTTGGTATAAATTATCCCTCTAAAACACACACCAGAAATACATTCGATAAGAGGACTTTCGAGAGTGCCTGCCTGTTGACAAATGGCCCCCCCGTACAGAGATGTAATTATGACACGAATCCAATTCAGATTACTGCCTGGGCTAACCCATCAGCTTTTGAGAAATGGGGACACACAGGTGATCTGTCATTGTTGGAAGTTCAGGAAAATCTTTGAGTTGTTAAGGGCAATTGTTACTGTAATCGCTGAGTGCCTGTTTACTCATCTGCAAACTATGTCTGCCAGAAGCATGCTGTTTGTTCACTGGCTGTTATCTCAGACATCCAGTGCTAGATATTTTTTAAATAACTTACTTATTGGGTAAAAGTGCTTCAAAACAGCACAGAAGAATTCTATTACATTACTGAGAGATGGTTCCCATAGAGAAGTGAGTGAATGTGATGGCAGAATCTCTAGCCAGTAATTGGTAGAAGGCAGACTAAGAGAGAGGTTTGAGAAACCACTTAACTGTTTTTGGAGGGTTTCACCTATTTTATCCAGTGCAGAGGAAAGACTGTCCATTCTCCAAATTACAGCAATTGAAGGGGAAAAAAGAGTAAAGAGGTTCCAGTAAAAGAGGTGTGATTAAAAAGAGAGAGACCGGAAAATATGGGTTCTGGGGGGAGGGGAAGTTTATGGAAAAATGTGCAAAACTGAAAACCAGCAATTTCCCATTTTCTCTACGAACCACATTCTACCATTGAGCCAGGCACAGAACTCACCTTGAAATGAATCGGAATATTACACAAATATCCATGGCACGATATGACAAGATGAAAACAGATATTTCTTATTATACGCAAAATTGATTCCACAATTCCATAATTACTACTTCCAAAATATCCTTGCTTCACTGTCCCTCTTTTAAAGGTTAGCTCTCAAAATAAGTTTTATTGCTCTCTTTAAAGATACTGCATAGTTATATCTCTCTGCTGCTTCAGTGGAAAGGAATTTAGATTGCAAAGTGCTGTTTTCTTTCTTTATTTGATTTCTGTATGCATGCAATGCCACTGAGTGCTACAATGTTTGTGTAATGTATTTGGTAATAGTTTTCATTTCAGAAAAACCATTCATATTCTGGAAGGTCACAAACTGTTGGGAGGTACCGACTGGCAGTACTCTGATACCAGACAGCAAACTTTGCAGAACGGCATCTGAAAAACCTATTTAAAACGTCATGAGTTGCCTTGAATACAAATTGTGTCTCTAGAACTTGCCTTTAGCATTTGTAGAAGGGTCTGCCAAATCCTTTCCTGCTGCCTGTCCCTCACTCCCCATACACACCCCATCTTCAAATGTAACAGAGTCTAGTCCTCAAGGAGCCCACCCACTGGGCGTAGGGCTGGCAGGACTTATTTTTATCAGAGCTAGCGGGGTGTGTGTTTGTGACACTCCCAAAGTTAATGAACTAACTTTATGTAAAAAGTAGGTGGAAGGATCTTTGTGTCCCCATTGACCCCCTTTATACTAGGAGAAACTATGCCCCATTTCACATCACAGGTTCTTTGCATTGTGGCCAACATTTCTAACATTTTTCAAGGGACAAACGTCCAAATGAGATGGCCTTTTGGGGCACCAGTAGAGTGTGCTGCATGCCTTCCGCTGAATTATAGCTCCTCCCATGCTTTACAAACCCGATTAATCGTCACAATAAGCACCCCCGTGAGCTGCATGTTGTTGTTCCCATTTTACTGATAGGGAAACAAGACCTTGTCTACACATGCCCACACTGGCAGCAGCATGTAGGGTACGTGTAGCTACATGCTTCAGTGAAAAGCAGGCCGCGTCCACTGCAGGCGGTGCGTAGCTACATGCGGCGGTTAAAGTCTCCGGCAGCGGGGCGGTAGTGAGGAAAGACTCCACCAGCCCGGCCTCTCCCCACCAGAGTCTTTCCCTGCTGCTGAAGACTTTCACGGCAGCAGGGGAAAGCTCCAGCCTGGGGGAGGCAGCGGGGCACCGTATTGCTGCGAATAGCAGGGTAGATGTGGGAGGCAGGGGTCGGGCATGTGGAGAGCCGTGTAGGGTGTATGCCCAAGGGTTCTGGCACGTCGGGTACTGTACTCACCTAAGCCATGCCTTGCCAGCTACACTGCTATTTGTACCTGCGCTAACTGTGCAGTGCCGCGTGTGTACTCTACCCGCCACCGGTAAGTGGAGACCTACCCTCAGACAGACTGAGCAGGCTTCGCATCCAAGCCAGGATCAAAATCAGTCCTAGGCCTTGTCTACCAACCATTCGACTGAGCTGCTTCCACTTGAGGCAGGAGTTCACACTGAGCGCCTAGCAGTCACTGGGCTGCCTTGCCATGGGCTAGATTGTGACCCGAACTACTCCCCTGCCCGAGGAGTAAGAAGTCCCTTTATACTCTTACCTGGGGCACCCACATCCTGGACCCACACACATAGAGACGAACTGGGCTCCTCATCTGCTTATTCCCTCCTCAGAGTAAGTGGGTGGGGTTAGCCTGGTTCTTCNAAAAAGCCAAGCGAGTCCCGGCTGAGTTTAAAAAAACAAACCAACCACAGTGCTGCCTGTGGATATCGGAACAAAATACGTCCCGACCTAAGATCGGTCGGGACGCGGGACAGAGAACGAAATATTGGGACTGTCCCGATAAAATCGGGACGTCTGGTCACCCTACCTTCAGATCTGGGACCACCCTAGTCCAGATAAAAGATGAACCCGCATCCTATACAAGATCATCAGTTCCTTCTCTAAATATCGGTATGTTGTTGCAGTGGGCCACAAGATATTTATAGTACTGTCCTCTCCCAGCAATTTCTTTTAAAGGTGGATTTGAGTGAGCACTTTATTGGACCTCTGCATGTTTCTGATTTCCACGACCTGCTCTTTTTCTGCTGCGCACTGCTCACTGTGCAGGAAACTTTAAGTTGAAAAGTAATTTGTTTTCAAGCCGACACTGATTTTGCTCAACCGTTGCCAACACAAAAGAATTCTCTGCGTCGATTTTCTCCAGCTAGGACTGCAAGGACATTTGTACCTACAAGGAAAGGCCACAGAAACGTTTACTGCTGCTGCCCAGGCTGTACCTGGTCTGTGAATTAAAAACAGAGATTGACAATCCTGGAGCCTGATGTCTGTCACCTTCCAGGAGTAGTTAAAATTAACTGAAAGGTGCGGGGGAAAGTTGGAGTTCACAAGTTTAAAATTCAACTCTACAGTAATTGTGGAGCAGGGGCTTTTTTATGTCAATGTCTTGTATTTTCTTGACATTTTTAAAATTCCGACAATATCATAAATGCTCATAATTTTTAGTCAATAGCTTTTGTGGGATCAGTTCTGCCCTAGATGCTTGTGTCAAACACTGGCCAGTCTGCGCCCAATCCATAGGGGATGTGGGGTTTTGTTACAGGCCTTAACTACACATTCTGGCTCGTTAGCCCAAGCTGTATAGATTCAAGCTTTAATTCTTGGTCTCCGGATCGATCCCTGGTGTCAGCAAGCTACAAATGCATAATTTATAATGGAGTCTGGTGGTGCTTTAGTTTACACTGCTGTAAATCCGGAGTGAATGCCACTGAATTTAAGGGATAATGTGGGACAGGGCCTAGCATCATCACTGTCCATCTGAGGCTGTCCTTTCTTACGAGGGCTGCAATTGGTCAATGATAGCACTTTTAACCAGTGTTAGGATTGAGTAGCAAGGGATCATTCATAATAAGGACATCCAGTAGCAGATCTTTTCCTGCTCCATCCCCTTCCCCTCCCCTCCCCCCGGTGAAAATCCCTCGTTCCTTTGGGTTACTGGTTGCATGAGATATGATAATGGAGCAGACCATGTCTGTATAGGATTGTGCACAGTTATAGCGCTCAGTGAGTTTGCATGGCCGCTGAGGTGCACAACAATCTATAGACAAACAATCACAGTTCAGCAGTGCAATTAACCCATGTTTCACTCAGAGGGTACGTCTACACTACCCNGTACATCGACTTCAGCTACGTTATTCACGTAGCTGAAATTGCGTAACTTAGATCGATTTGCGCCCCCCCTCCCCCCAGTGTAGACCAGGGCAGAGAACCACAACTTCAGGCAGCTGGGGCTGGTAGCAGAGGTTAGATTCACCTCAGTGGGAATGGATTGAATATGCCTTGGGGTAGGGCCCGGACATTGGGAATGAGGGAAATTCGTTGCAGCCTTCATACAGTGCAGGAAGAGATTGGATTCATGGGAAGCTCAATAGTAGCTTCAGGCTGTGGTCTGTGGTAGGTGAGAGGATAGACTGGGACTTTGACTGGGGGTGGCTAGGGGATAGATCGAGACCTTGGAATAAGGTGAGCCCAATATGGCCTCAGTTTGTAGCGGACTGCAGTAAGCCCAGAACTTGTTAAGATGCTCTCGCCAGAATGAGAGAGAGGCGGATAAGAACTCAAAGCATCTGCTTCTTCCCCTTTCGCTAAGGCAGGACCAGTTACCTCTAGGCGGTCTCTTGTTTTTATCTTAAAAGCTGAACCAAGCTGCACAACTTTATTCGCCTTTTCATGTCAAAACAAGAGAACTTGGCCAAACTAGTCTAACGTCTGTCTCTGGCCATTCGCAGGGGGGTTACACAGCAGTAACTCGGGGCTGATTCTGATCTCCTACCCGTGGGAGCAGTGTGCTCACATTTGAGGGCAGAATCTCATGCCGTGACTTTTGAAGAAGCTACAGTACAGTCTGGTTAATACTAGACCCTTGTCAGAGAGGTAGTGTAAGGGCCGGTTAGAATCTGGCCCACAGCCCTTTGGCTACAATATGCAACATATCTGCAGAGGAAGAATCATAGAAGGGTAGGACTGGAAGGAACCTCAATAAGTAGGGCCCAACCAAATTTACTGTGCATTTTGATCAATTTCACGGACGGAGGGTTTTTTAATTTGTCAATTTCATGTCTTCAGATGTTTATATTTGAAATTTCAGCATTTTAGTTGTGGGGGTCCCGACCCAAAAGGGGGCCGCAGGGAGTTGCAAAGCTGAGGCAGGGAGGTCGCAGGATTGGCACCCTCACTTCTATGCAGCCGGGGGAGATTTCCAGAGGTGGACGTGTGTCTGATTTCCACCGTGCTGCTGGGCGTGCCCCTGCTGGAGGCTCCTAGCTGCTAGTCCCAACTAGGCTGGGGAGGGACAGGATTCCCTCTTCCCTGCATGGCCACTCTGTGAGGGAGATCAGACCCACCCCCGGGTACCTCCCTTGGCTGCAGGAAGCTCTGCGTCTGCAGTGCTTTCAGAGTCTAGCTCTGGAGGCAGGAGCCGCGGAGCTTCCTGCAACTGGGGGAGATTCCTGAAGGGGGTGGTGGGTCTGATCTCCCCCATGCTGCTGGCAGCCTTCAGAGCTGTCAGCAGCCACAGAGTTTCCTGGAGTCGGGGGAGGTACCCGGAGGTGGGTCTGAGCTTCCCCCAAGAGTGTCCCAGCAGGGGAAGAGGAAGTCCCATCCTTCCCCTGCCCTGTGGACTACCAACTGGAGTTTGGTGAATGGTAGGAGCCTCCCAGCCGGGGTGCCCCCAGCCCTGCCCATCCCCTACCCCTCCAATGGCTAGATTTCACAGGGGAGGTCTGATCTCATGGTCTGTGACGTGTTTTTCATGGTGTGAATTTGGTAGGGTCCTATCAGTAGGTCATGTAGTCCAGTCCCCAGCACTCAAGGCAGGCCTAAGTAATTACTAGACCATCCCTGGTAGGTGTTTGTTTAACCTGCTCTTAAAAATCTCCAATGTCAGAGACTCCACAACCTCCCTAGGCAATTTGTTCCAGTGCTTAACCACCCTGACAGGAACTTTTTCCTGATGTCCAATCTAAACCTCCCTTGCTGCAATTTAAGACCACTGCTTCTTGTCCTATCCTCAGAGGTTAAGAATTGCCTAGGTAACTGGATGATGAGCAAGGGATAGACAGATCTCTGACATCCACACGCAAATTCTTTTTCTCCTCTTCAGTTTGGAAACCACCAACATATCACATCCAAAAATGTCTCAAAGTCTCCTTCCAGCCAACTGGCTCAATCCTTGCCACCTCCTGTCAGCAAACTACGGAAATACAGGATATATCAGCTTCAGAAGGCATATGTCTGCTTTCCTAGCCAGACATACGCTTCATAGGTGACAGCTGGTGCAAGAGAGGAACATTTGGTTATACAGTACATGACTGCCAAAAGGAGAAAACCAAAGGAACCAGCGAGACTCCCTGTTTTCCAGTTTAACTTTTTGATTCATTGCTTCAGGAGAGGGGCGTCAATACCAATATGCTCATGAGTAGGGCTCCGTGTCTGTCACGGAGGTCGCGGAAGGCACGGATTCTGTGACCGCCGTGATTTCTGCAGGGGCCAGTGTGGCTGAGCTCAGGGCCGCTCAAGCAGCTCGGTCCAGGACCAGCTGCTCAGGTAGCTCCTGGGACAGCAACACCAGCCGCTTCTCCGGTGGCCCTGGGCAGTGGTCCTCTAGCTCAGGCAGCAGTCCCTGGCCGGCCGTCTGGAGCAGCCGTGGTCTGCTGGCCTGGGCAGCTGGAGCCGCTGGTCTGAGCACCCCCTGAGCATCACCCCCCCCCCCCAGGAACCCCTCCTTAGCAGCAGCCCCAGTGCCCCCCCCCCCCACGATTTAATCACAGGTATTTTTAATATAAGTCATGGATAGGTCACAGGCCATGAATCCTTGTTTATTGCCTGTGACCTGTCCATGACTTTTACTAAGAATACACGTGACTAAATGGTAGCCTTACTCATGAGCAGCGATGGGGAGAGTGGGTGCAGAGCCGAGCTTGGGAAATCTCTTAGCTGCCTATAAACTCGTTTAATACGAGATGGATAAAAATAATTAGAAATGTATATTTGCAGTTTTTCTTAAATGGGCCGCCACGTTGATTGATTCACTCACCATGATAGAAAAGAATAGTAGCGATTTAATAACCTTCATTCAAAATGAATCAATTCCAAGCTATGAAATGAGATGGGTAATGAAGGGAAATACCAAGAAAAGTCCACGTAGGGCAGCTGAATTTTCAATTATCGAAGAGCTGCATCACCTCCAAGAGCAAAAATAATTCACAAGCCTTATGGAAGAAAATCCAAAAACATAAAGTCAACATTAGTTTAAACCGAGTTAACAGATGCTGCATGGCATAGCCTGAGTTTTATGGTAATGAAAAGTGGAATAAAAGGGCATTCTGACAATATGGATATTTTTTGTAGAAAATTTGCTTTGTTCTGTTAATTCTCTCACATGCTTGTTATACAACTCTCTAGCCTGAGCACTGTACTGATGCAAAAGATTTTCAGGCTAAAAAGTCCGTTTCTGTGAACTAGAATACACATGTTCCTGGATGCAATGTGAGATTCAGAATGCATTTATTTATCCCAATAATACCACCCATTTATATCATTAAGCTGAATGGACTGAAAAGGACAAAGCATAAGATACCCCCCAATTTTAATAGCAGATACTTACCACCATTCTTCTGTTAATGAAATATTTGCACAGCTGCTACAATGGGCATAGGAAAATTAAAACCTGCTGTCACTTTGGTAAGAAGAGCCTAAGGGAGATCAACACATCTGGTCTAGGGGAAAAATAAGTCTGTCACAACAATTATTTCACATCATTTACAGCAGCGTAGAACTGAAGTGGGGAGGAAAGAAAGCGAGAGATTTAATCTTTAAAAGGGTCTTAAATTCATTAACACTTTATACCTGCCAATTTCCCACTTCATCTAATGACTGACCCTTACACTCTGCTCCCATCTCAGTCTCTTTCTCCACCCCATTCTTTTGCTGGGGTGAGGCATTTAAAAGGACCAAGTGAATGGTTCAGCAACTGGAAAGCAAAACTGGTTCCCATCAAGAAAGGGAAGTTCTGTTAAAAATTTACTAAGCCATTCTGGAAGCATGAGTGGCAGTGCCATGAAATATTGGGCATATTTACCTGCATTGGTCACCTTTATAGTGGTATTAACAGTCCAAGGAGTATCAGAAGGGCCACGGTAAATTTGAATCGTGTTCCCTATATTTAGATCATGAATACGTAAAGGTGACCAATGCAGGTAAGCATGCCTAGATTTTTTTATGGCACTGCTGCATGTGAATGGTACTCAGTGTTGATCATGGATCTCCTTCACTTCTGCCACGTGCGGTCATTTATACTAGTGCGAAGTGAGTAGCATTTTGCACTGGGGTCAGCGTTCACACAAGGGGCATGGACATGGTGAATTGGGCCATATATTAGCAGGGTGTGCATTCCACTTCCTGATGTGGGGCGGGGGGAGTTACCGAGAATGATAATTCGGTGAGATTTTTTTTCAGCCCCGTCTGGAATCCCAGCTTCTGGTCCCATCACTGTGTCAGAGAACTGGGGGGAGAGAGGCTCTCAGTGCTGCCTTCAGGGTCCATGGGGGGCCTGCTTGGGAGCAGCACCTGACCTTCTTAGAAAGCAGCTTGACCCACTTAAAAAAATAATAAAAAAGACAGAGGAGGGAGAGCAAGAGACGCTGTTGAAAGCATACCAGCAGGCAGGCCCAGAAAAGTGTACACGGCAGAAGGAACCCAGCATCACAGTCATTAAGCTGGTGCAGAAGAATGTGGAAAAGGAAGGATACTTACATACAGAATTTAGGCTCTGGTTTGCAAAGGGGCATAAAGGAAGTAGGTGCCCAAATCCCATGGGAATTCAGTGAGATTGAGGGCCAACTCCCTCAGGCCCCCTTAGAAATGCCACCTTAAAATCAGGCACAAAGAAGACAATCCAATTACCATTGCTGGCAGAATAACTTGCAGGGGAGCCAGGGGACAAAAGGAGAGAGCAAGGATCACTGGCAAGCTCGCTGAGGAATTCAGTGATAAAAATTAAATGAAGGGAAAGGAAACAGGAGAGTGGCAAAAAGTCTTGCTATTGGTATCACTCCAGTTGACAAATTAGCCGTATGAATGGGGCCCTACCAAATTCGCAGCCATGAAAAACACATCACAGACTGGGAAATCTGGTCTTTTGTGTGCTTTTCCCCTATACTATACAGATTTCACGGGGGAGACCAGCATTTCTCAAATTGAGGGGTCCTGACCCAAAAGGGAGTCACAGGAGGGGGTCACAAGGTTATTTTTGGGGGGTCGCGGTATTGCCATCCTTAATTCTGTGCCACCTTCAGAGCTGGGTGGCCGGAGAGCGGCGGCTGTTGGCCAGGAACCGAGCTCTGAAGGCAGCGCCCCACCAGCAGCAGCACAGAAGTAAGAGTAGCAATACCAGACCATGCCACCCTTACTTCTGTGCTGCTGCCTTCAGAGCTGGGTGGCTGGAGAGTGGCGGCTGCTGACTGAGGGCCCAGCTCTGCTGGCAGCAGCGCAGAAGTAAGGGTGGTAATACCATACCATGCCATCCTTACTTCTGTGCTGCTGCTGGCGACGGCTCTGCCTTCAGTGCTGGGCTCCCATCCAGCAGCCACCACTCTCCAGCTGCCCAGCTCTGAAGTCAGCACTGGCAGCTGCAGCAGTGCAGAAGTAAGGGTAGCAATACCACAACTCCCCCTACAATAACCTTGCGACATCCGCCCCTCCCCCCCCCCCACCAACTCCTTTTTGGGTCAGGATCCCTACAATTATAATTTCAGATTTAAAGAGCTGAAATCATGAAATTAATGATTTTTTAAATCCTATGACCGTGAAATTGACCAAAATGGACCCTGAATTTGGTCGTGCCCTGTGCTTGAATAACAGAAACCAGCCGCATTGTTCTGAAGGATCCATTGAACTTGGGAAAAGGTTGTGGCTTATCCACACAGCACTTGGATTTATTTTGGTCATTTGTCACTGAGAGCATCACCTAATGAACCTACACACCTGTAAGAACAAACATGGGTGGATGCGCAGTAAGTCAGATTCTAACGGTGGTACTAGGAAATATTGGATTGCTAAGAAAGCAAAGGATTCTTGTTTATCCAATGGTATGTGCTACATAACAGCACACAATAGCAGCTGAACTTTCTTCTTGAGTTTTTAGCCAATTAACCCAAGAGAGTTTTATCAGCGACACTACTGCCATGACTGCATCTGCAGTTCTGTCACCTGTGGAGGATAATAGCAGCATACACGGAGTTGGCTTTCAGAGGGTATTGCAAAAGAAGGAGCAATAGGCTGCCTTTTAAAGCAGTAACTGCTCTAATCCATTTTATCACATGGCCATGTCTGTAATCCTTTACTAACATTGTAGTGACAAGCACGCCATGGTGTTCATCACCATACTATTTCCCAGACAGTGGTACTCCCTACCTACTTGTGAGGCAGGGAAGTCTTTTGTCTCAGTTTCCCTATTTGTAAAATCGGAGATAACACAACTATTAGGCCAAAATCTTTAAACTTGGGTCACTGCGGTTAGGTTCCTACACCTTGAAAAATCAGGGCACTGATTTTGGTGCCTAAATATGGATGGAAGAGCCTAACTTTAGGTACCTGAATTTGAACATTTTGGCATAAGTGACTTGGCCAAGATCATGCAGGAAGGAAGCCAAAGCCCAGGGATAGCTTTCTGATTTCTTCAGTCCCACTAGGAATCATGCTGTTAATAATAATAAAATAAAATTAGTTCTTCCAAGGCTCGTCCTGCAAATCAAGCTGTCATTTGGTGACACCAGGATGTGATATCACTCTTAGCCAATTGAGCAGGTGTTCAAATATAATCATGAAAGTTCTGCTGGGCTCCTGGGTCTTGGCTCCTTATCAATGGGGTTTGAATGCACCTCCTGAGCTCTGCTAGAATCCTTAGATTGTATGTTATCTTGTTTGCAGGAGAAGGCAGCATATGAGTGATGAGTAGGTGGTGGCCAGTCAGTTGTGGTTTCAAAATGAGCTGTTGATCACTGTACATTGTGCAGATGTTCAGAATTCAATCCTCTCTATCCTTTTTTAAGTGGTGAAATAGACAATGTGAACTTTTAAATCATTATCATTGGTTATCTGAGTTAACACCTCACTGGAATGAATAGGGGCAGGTCATATCTCTCAGAGCTGCTGTTTCAGGCTTTCTGCAGACTCAGGCATCATTATCAGTTACAATTACCTCAAATTTTGAAGGTTTTCTTCACAGCTACAAGGGATAGATACTCACTTTATTTTACATAAATGCAAAGCTTTGATGCTGAAGTACGTAATGGCAGGGTGGGAGATGAGAGTATAGCATACCTCTGTATAAGACATGCTGACCACAAGACCCACCTTCCTCCCCCTCATAATCATTTTCCAACTAATTTTCTTTAAAAGTGGCTCTCCTAAATACTAGCCTCATAAAGATGATCATAATTATGAACAAAAATAACTTTCCAAGGAAGAGAGAATTTAGTGCTGCTAATGCATTCAGAACCTGGAGAAAAGATTCAACCGGCATGTTGACAACAGTCAGCACTGTGATGCTAATATGAGGTTTTAGAAGGTTCTACTGTAGTTGGACATAGTTTTCATGTTGAGTATGTTGACCCAAACACACCATTTTCAAGGTTCACTGTATGGCAGATGATGTCTGAGCTTTAAATGAATTACATAGGCCAGCTGAGGCAATATGTATCTTTTATGTGCTATATTTTAGTTCTGGCAGATGTCTGCTTAAATTTTTTTTTCCCCTGGTGTCATTAGTTACAGTATAAATGAAAGCTCTTTCATAACTATTTTCTAGTTCTTGGTTCCTACGGAGTCTTCTGTTAGACGGTGCACAATGAGAGATCCTCAGAATGAATATAATCTCTGTCCCCTCTGGAGATCTCTCTCATTATTTGCCCTCCACTTCAATCTCCAGTTGGATTCTGACATCTGCTAGACAATAAAAATGTCACTGGAATCACTAGGAGGTAATTGGAGAATGGTTGGCCGGAACATTCTTCAAGGGTATAGCTGGTTAAATTTTTTTTGTCAGAACAATCTTCCATGGGAAAATTTAGTTTTGCAGAAATCAGTGTTTCATGGGACATTCATGATGGAATAAAATTTTGCCAGAAAAGCGTCAATATGAATCATTTAGAATTTTTCACATTTTGTTTTGGTGATATTGAAACCTTTCATTTCAATAAGGTAAAAATGTTTCTTTTTTCACTTTTTGATTAATTTTTACTTGTATAAAACATTAAAATATTTAATTTAAATTAATTGTTAATATTAATGTTAATAATTGTATAATTGTAATACATTTAATTATTTATTTTATTATATTTTGGCAGTACTGAAACAAAATAATTTTACCTTAAACATTTCAATTTTCCTAATTTTTAATCTAAATTTCTGTTCTGTGAGAAATTTTTAAATGTTGACTCTTTATTCTGATTCAGAATGAAAACACATTTCAAAATGCTGGAATTCCCTGGGGAATGGAAAATCTGTTTTCTGACCAGCTCTATTCAGAGGTAATCACTAGCCAACTGTTGAATAATGTACGTCAGACTGGAACTACGGCGTACATTTTTAACTGTGAGGGTAACTAACTATTGGAATAGTTAACCAAGGGTCGTAGTGGATTCTCCATCTCGGATCATTTTTAAATCAAGATTGGATGTTTTTCTAAAAGATCTTGTCTAGGAATTATTTGGGGGAAGTTCTGTGGCCTGTGTTATATAGGAGGTCAGACTAGATGATCACAATGGTCCTTTCTGGCCTTGGAATCTATGCAAGACTCCTGAAAGTTTGGGGGGGTGGAGGGGTGGAGAGGTTGAATTAAAAATGTCGGGCATTTTTGAAAATCTTCATCTAAAATCCCTGGGCCTAACTCTGGCAGGAAGTATATACAGAAACCTACTGAAGAACTCGTGACCATGCAGAAAGGGGTGGGGATGGGGGTCCGAAGCTGGTCTCCTGGTTCCTCCTAAAACTACTCTTCATGAATGCCCTCCAGGGCCTGCGAGATGCGGTCTGTATGCTCATGCATATGATCCAGCAATAGACAATACACACAACTTTGGAATTATTAGTGCTCTTGGTGAGAATATGGAGTTGATCGGGGAGAGGGGGAGTAGTTGTGTGGGGGACTGATGCCAGACAGAGCACAAGTGCATGTTAGTAGTGTGTTTACATCAGCCATCTGAACAAAATCCCATGTAAGCGGATCAGAGTTTTTCCCATTCTGCTTAATATGCTTTGGATAAGCTGCAAAGGGGCAACTGTACATTTGTTTCACAGCTGGGCCTATAATGTATGCTTCTGATCATTGTTATTATTTTGAACAGAATAACTATGTTTCTATTATTATAATGTTGCACATCAAGAAAAGAATCCAGTTTTTTAACTGTTTACCCAATGTTTTACTACTATTCACATATTTGTTAACTGAATTAAAAAATGATACTCTCCATAGGAGCCTAGAACCTGATTTTTCCTGCAAATGGCATTTTTCTGAAACAAAGCCAGCTCTGAAAAGGAATCTATTTGTTCATTCTAATGCAGCTGGCTTCAGAGAGGCTGCCTGTCAACTCAGCATAGCCAAGGTGCTGACATTGAAAGCCTTTAGAATTTGATTGAAAAGGGAAAGCCTTCCTTATTTCCAAAAACGGTTTGTACCATCTCTCAGAGGAGTAAAGGTGGGTGATCGAATCCATGGGAGTGGGAGAAAAGACAGAAAAAGCAGAGTTCCCAGGGGTGGTCCTACTCAGCCTATAGTCTGATTTGCCATCTGTCCCCTCACCTGAAGTACTAAGACACCAGGTATTTCCTGCCTCTACTCCCACTCCCAGCATTAGACTTGTATCCATCTTTGAGCTTCCACAGTAAATTATTCTGAGCACCATTGACACTGTAGCCAGTCTGTCGGGCAAAGTGGAGGCCATCAAAACTGCACATATCAAGTAGAACTGCTGCCTATGAAACCAAAAGCAGAAAAATGTAACATTTCAACAGTGGAGGTTCATAAAATAATTGAATACCCACCAATTAACGTTTATTCCACAAAATCTGGTTTTTACCCTGTACTATTCTGTCATGGCTAGGGCTACAGCTGATTAATTTATTGAGGAGGGAGGTGAATTTGAAGTGGGTTCAGCAAAAAACAACAACAAAATCATATTTGGATGTTGACTTCTCCTATCTATCCCTGATAGAGATCTGGCTGTCCTAGTGTCTCTTAAATCCCATAGTTCTCAAGGGCCTTACTGTTTACTCAACTTGGTTTTTTAACACTTATTCCTCAGCCTCTAACTCTATGTGTGAAAACCAATTAGGATCCTCCCACAGACTGACTAAAATTGAATTAAAGGAAAGTGTTTTTTATAATGTAAAGTTTCTAGTCAAGCTACTCCATTTTCTGAAATAGAAATTAGAATTATAGGTTAGATTCAAACACTTTTCAAAGAGACATGTAGAAACCTGTGTTGGATAATTAAATACCTGCTTACCACAAACTGATAGGTAGCCCTGCTTGCTTAATTGACTACATTACCTTAAATATCTACATGTATCTCTGTCACAAACTCAGACTAGTATTAACACTCTAATCTAGCTCATTAAAGAAGTTGATTAGCATTTATTTAGTTAGATAACTGAGAAGGTAAAAACCAATTTAAGCTTAATTGTTTGTGTTGAGAAATATTAGGAAGTGGAGGTTGATATGAATGACAGATAAGCAAATGATTAATCCAGGGGATTGGGTCCCAAGGAGAAAGTTTTACAAATAGAGTAAATAGCTGTAAATTATTTCTTGATAGAGAGCATGAAAATCTACAGAGTACCATCAATATCTATCGTGATCATGACCTGAAAAGAATATTCTCTCTCATGGAAAAAATTCACCCTTTTGCACTGTGCTAGCACAAAGCAACATTACAGGAAAAGCTTTGTTATCCGGCATGTTGGGGGAACAGAGGGTGACAGTTAGTCAAAAATTCTGATTAACTAAGAGTTATTCTTACCAATGGAGGGAGGGAGTTTGGGTGTGGGAGGGGGTCTCAGGACTGGGGGATGGGGCACAGGAAGGGGTGCAGGCTCTGGGAGGGAGTTTGGGTGCGGGAGGGAGCTTGGGGAAGGGGGTTGGGGTGCAGGAGGGGTTTTGGGCTGCCGGATCGAGGTGGCACTGACCTCAGGTGGCTCCCCGCAAGCGGCGACATGTTCCTGCTGCTCCTAGGCAGAGATGTGGCCAGGTGACTCTGCACGCTGACTCTGCACGCAGGCGCCGCCCCCACGGTTCCCAGCCAATGGGAGCTGCGGAGCCAGCGCTCGGGGCAGAGCCCCCGTGCATGGAGCCCCTGTGGCCATTCCTCCACCTAGGAGCAGCAGGGACATGTTGCCGCTTCTTGAGAGCCACGCGGAGCCAGGTAGGGAGCCTGCTGGCCCTGTCAGTGGTGCTGACCAGAGCCACCAGGGTCCCTTTTCGACCGGGTGTTCCGGTTGAAAACCAGACACCTGGCAACCCTATTGAAGATTTGTATTGGGAGATATCAGAAATGCCGGTTTCTAGAGCTTTCCGGTTGGTAAAGTGCCGGATAACACAGTTTTTACTGTAGTTGTTCTTAACTCTTCAAAACAGGGCTTAATTCTGGTATCTGAAATCTCACTGTGTGGTACCTGTTGCCAAATTCTGACATTTTAATAGTAAGTACTGCATAAGCATTTAGACTTGGACAGGAAAACTCCAGTTTATGAACTCATAACTAATGTTTATAACTATACATCCTATGTTCATAATAATGTCACTGGGAAAATCCTAGTTCATCTATATTTAGACCTATAACTTTCCATGCAATCAAAATCTATACTTTACAGAAAACTTTGCTGTCTTCACCAGTACTAGCAATGCAAATATCATTTCCGGCACAACCCATTAGGCGACCTCGGCGGTCGCCTAGGGCACTGCTATTTGGGGGGCGCCGGTGCCCCGGCCGTCCGCGGAATTTTGGGGGTGGGACCTTCCGCCGCCTAGGGCGCCAGAAAAGCTGGCGGCGCTCCTGCCTACACCTATAGTGGTACAGCTACACATGACTAAGCAGTGATAATCACAAATATGCAGCAGTTTGGATGGGAAGTCACCAGTAGAAAAAACTCAGATACCGTCAAAACCAGAGGTAGGTTCTCATTAATGAACTGATGTAAGCATCTCCTTCTACCACTATTTTTTTTTAATGGGAAAAAAACCCAAACATTCATAAAGCTCTAACACTCCAAACATGCACATACATTTGTATCACTTAAAATAAAGTCATTTTTCTTTGGGGTGGAAAAATGTCCAGAACTCTAATAGAGTGTTTAAGAATGAATCCTCAAGGACCAAGTTATGCCCAACTGTCAATAAACTGCATTTCCATCTGTGCTCTCTTTGGTCCAGTCCTATCAACAACCTGTAGATTTTTTTCACACTCATCCATCGGTAGATAATCAAACAGCCTGAATAAAGTGCTCATGGTTTTGAACTGTGTGTAGTGACTATCACTCACTTGAACAGTGTCAGACAGGTAACCTGAGAGCCTGGAGTCTGAAAATAGTTAGATTTTGTCTATTGGTTTTGGGGGTTTCTTTTGTTTGTTTGTTTCTTTGGCAGAGGGTGGGGGTAGAATTGTGATTTTTCTCTAAAAAAAATTGTCATTAGAATAAATTGATGAGATCATTACCTTCAAAGTGGTTGTCTAAACAGCCTGAGCTTGGATTCCAGAGCATTATTCATCACTGATGGTAAAGATTTACAATGCCCCAGCAAGAGCTAAGATCACATTGGAAACATAGTTTGGATATCTTTTTCTAGAGCGGAATAGAACTGACCCTGGTCATTTAAGAACTGTTCAACTCAGGGTGCAGAGTCACAAACTTCTTGTCACACTTACTCTTAGCTGTCTTACATTCTTATACCTGGAAGGATTAGGTTACGCTGGGCCTTGAGTCCTTTGAGAAAGCTTGTGGTTTAAGGGCCTTTGCCCAGGTGAAATTAGCCTTCTTCAAACTCCTACTGACCAACCAGCTGTGGCAGGAATGGCCATAACTAGAATCCATTTGAGTTCTGTTCAAACCTGTGAAGATCAGTTCAATGGACCAAGGTTGAAGTTGCCTCACCCAATTGAAGATTCACACCCATGCTGCTTATTTCCTAATAATTAGACTTGCAGAGGGGCTGGAGCCTTCCTCTCTTCCTAAAGTCTTCAGGGGTGGCTTCTCTGCCACTCTTTGCAGAGTTCAGGGCACAGCTAGGAAACCTTTCCCAACCAGGTCATCTGGGGCTGGTTAAGCTCAGGAAACAGTTCTGCTTCCGCTGCAGTATTTAACTCTCAACCAAAAAAAAAATAGGTAGCAGTCAACAATCTTTAGCACTGCTTACCTAGGGAAATCATCAGGGTTCCCTAGCAGTTTCAGCTTAGGGTGGCTCTCCTAATGCAGGGTTTGTTGGGAACCACCTGCGTGGTGGTGCTGACTCATGAACCATTCTCTACAGGCCTCTGTTAGCATAACCTTGAAAATCACAATCTCCAGGATTCATGCAGCCTTAGCATATAGGAAACTCCCTTGCAAGCCCACATTTTGGTAGGAATCCAGAAAAGGCCAGCCCTCTAAGGGTACAGGTGGTGCTCATTAGACTGACTTCCTATCTTTACCAACCAATGAAAAGTAAAAAGAAAAGAAACAAACAAAAAACTCCAAAAAGATCATGTGAAAAAATACCTTAGAGTAAAAAAAAAAAAAAATTGACATACCACCTGTCCCGACTTGTAGGGGCTGTTATCTGTAGAGATCATTGACACAATGAATTGAGCCATTACCACTTAGTGTTGATAGAGTATTTAGAGGTTCCACTATACAGTCCCTGGATCAGCAAGACAGCTCTTAACAACTCTCTCATGTTCAGCCACTCTCATCAGGCGGGTGGGGTGGATTTGTCACTGTGCTTATTAGTGACAGAAAATAAGGAGAGGAAGTTACAGCTCTGTCTCTGAGAGGGCATCTTCGCAAGGAAGATATGTGTGTTCTTAACTGAAGGTAACTAAGACAATGTAAAATGCTAGCGAAGAGAAGTTAGCAGCTCGAGTTAGACTATGGGGGATCCCAGGTTTACCTTGACTTGCTAATGCTTGTGAAAACTACAAACTGCCTTATCTTCACTAGGATTACCACGCATTAACTAACTTGAGTTAAGAACGTATTTTTTCCTAGTGAAGAAACCTTGATGTCCCGATTCTCTTGGTTCAAATCTTAGCCTTAATTTTCATTTAATGTTGTTGGGGTTTTTTTGGTTGTTGGCTAATGTCAATTTATGCATTGAGGAGGTAACAAACCCTAATGAGGATTTGATTCCAATAGCCATTATGCGATGGAATGGCTTCAAAACCTCACTAAGGATCACTGACACCTTAATACACAGCTTGACACAGCAGATAATCTAATCAAAATAGTACATTAAATGGAAGTCAAGGCTGAAATTAAACCCATAAAATCTACAAATCCTGGGACAAGTTTGCTGCCTCCTCTAGGTCTCCTGTCTTTATCTGCAACTCTGTCTCCCAAACTGGTGAATCCTGTGACCACCCCTGCTGCACCATACTTATGTTTGGCCATTTGTACATCAGCATGTCTGTTATAAAATCAAACACTGGGGGATAGGGCATAATACTGGGCAAATACAGTTTATATAGGATTGCAGAATAGAAATATTCCCTATCTTAACTATACTACAGTATCAGATTGCACACATTTATTGACCTTCTGGGTAGGGTCTATTGTCTCAAGCACGTCCATTCTGGTGCTCCAGACAATAGTTTGGCTGTGGATCACTACTGGGGGCAATTTGAGGTCTTCGTTAAAACTCTAAATCCGTGGTTCTTAACCTGGGGTGCATGCAGGCCCTGGGGGTGCGAGATGCCCTTTCTGGGGGTGCAAGACATGCCACATATTTTTAGAAGGTAAATCATTGAAAACACAAATTAAGCACGGGCACATAAGTACAACTACTTTGTTTCATCAAACCTATGTATTTATTAACATTATACATTTTTAACGATTACTGTAATATACAAACAAAAAATATATCTAGGTTTAAAGAACTGACCTACTTCAACGATTTTTGATCAGGGGTGCGAGAACATATTTTGAGAACCAAAGGGGTGCAGGTCTGCAGTAAAGGTTAAGAACCACTGCTCTAAATGGTCTATGATCCGAGTTTCTGAGGCATTCCGTATCATCATATGAAGAACTGCAATAAGTGTGATTGATGTATTTCTGCATTCAGTTGCCAGGACTGTATTTCTGGGGATAAAGCTTTTTCAGTAAAGGGTACTGCCATATACTAAACAGCAATCTCTTTGACAGAAGAAAATATTTACCTGAAATGTGTCAGGGTACATACCACAGCGTGACAAAAATAACGGGCCATATCTGCAGCTGGAATAAATCAGTATAGCTGGAATGATGTAAGAGGAGAGGTGCCATATATTATTTAAAATTAGGCAAACTGATTAGTTCTCAAGAACTTGTCTGAGACCCTGTGTAGACTATATCATTTTTGCAAACCTCCAACTTAAAAATGGCCAATCTAGATATTTTCCAGATTGGTGACAAACTAAGACCTCAAACTGAGACCATAAGAAAAATCCTCTCAGTGACACCAGTGTAAATCCAAGTAAAACCAATGCATATACTTCAGATTTACAGTAGTGTAGAAAGAAAGAAGCATTTGTTCCAATTTTAATGCTGGGGAAAAAAATGTCATAAAAGTTATAAGCAACTGAAATGAGTCTCTTATTCACTGCCACAAAAGCTTCATTACTTCAGAGTTAAAGTTGCTCAATAATATCTCCTGGTTTTCCAGAATGAAGAGGTCAGCAAAATTCAAACCTCTGAAAACCAGGAAACACTGAGTTACTGTACACACCAATGCAACCTTAACTCTGCTGTTCTTTGAGCAATGTGACACTATTATTGTAAAGCTTGGATAATGGCAGTGAATATGACATCTATTTCTATCATGTCAATACCATACATCAGTGTCCTGGTTATCAACAACCCTTTCTGGATGCTCTGGAGTTGTTGTATCAAATCATTTTTTCAGACACTTTTTAATTCACAGTACTTTGGCACTGGAGACTCGGGCGGCCATCTTGGAACTGTTTTGTTCTTTCAATGGAGTTGCAGTGCAGTTACCTTTTGTATGTATTAGGCAGAAAATCTCTACAAGAATTTACTGGTTAGAAAAGTGGCAACTATAAGCTGTTAACTGAATAATTTGTAAGATGAGTAACTCTTCTTCTGAAGTACTCAAAGGAATAAGTCCTTATTTTATAGTCCAATACAGAAAATCCAGCCATGTCATTGTAAAAATGCAGACTGACTCTGAACATTTCCACCTCGAAGATTCTTTCTAATAGCCTCAGTAAATGATCTGAACTTACAAGGCTGAGTGTCTACCTTGAAATTAAAGGGGGGAAAAATTCTAACATTTATTTAAGCAAAGAAAAACCAGCACTCTAATCTACAGGAAAACCATTTACAAAAGCCTTTCAGAGCATACTGAATAGGAAAATGTCACATTATTAACAAATCTTGACGTTTGAATTACAATCTGAATGGCACAGAAGGTGTGGGGGGGAAAGACTTTGCCAACTAGTTATGTTTGCCGTTGCTGTGACAACAGGATGTGAGAAATCTCTGACAAAAAAAAAAGGCAAGAAAAATGTTCTGGGTGCATTAACTCTAAACAAACATAAACCAAGGACATGATTATGCCCCATAATTATTGTATTAGTCGTAAAATAAAGTCTGCTTCTGTTGTGTACGCAGGTACTAACAACAAATGGACAACTAAAATGTAATGCAATCACAGCATTTTGTTAAGTGAAATACATTGTGAAAAACACCTCTGTGTGTATTTTATTTGAATTGTTGTCGCAAATGACTTTGAAATACCTTTGCATGAACATGGGTCTCAAGCAAAGCAGACTTAACATATGTGTGCCACTGTACCGCTAACCCTGGATTGTGGAAAGCTCTGGAGCGTGCCTTATGAAAGTTATTGCAGATAGGTATAGAAAGGTGTTTTTCCGATAGTATTTGCTTATTGTCTCAGTTTGTCATTATTCCGCCAACTCTAACTAGATCATGACTTGTGGGACATTGATAGACAATGCTGCCAAATCCGCTGCTTCCAGGGACTCTAGATCATGAGTCTCTACTGAATCAAGGGCAGACTAAAATGCCAGAGTGATGTTTACTGCTTATGTTCCAGTGTTGTGTGAGGTGACATGCAGCCCACTTCTAGCTGACTAAAGAGTTCTGTAGTTATAGTAACTTCAGCCCACTGGGGGGGATTCTGATGTTTCTACCTTCATCACAACAGTAGCTGGGACACATTACTGGCTCCATCTTGTTCTCATCTTATTTAATACCAAGCTCCAGTGCAAGTGTAATCCACTTTGAAATCTGGTTGTTATTTAGGTGCCTAAATAGGAGCTGACAAATTTTCAAAATCTGGTTCAGAACCAGTTTACCCTACCAATTCATCACTATTATATGTAGTTTGCAGTCTACAGTCGGGCAGTCACCATATTTGGGGTCGGGAAGGAATTTTCCTCCAGGGCAGATTGGCAGAGGCCCTGGAGGCTTTTCGCCTTCCTCTGCAGCATGGGGCATGGGTCACTTGCTGGAGGATTCTCTGCACCTTGAGGTCTTTAAACCATGATTTGAGGACTTCAATAACTCGGGCATAGGTTAGGGGTTTGTTACAGGAGTGGGTGGGTGAGATTCTGTGGCCTGCATTGTGCAGGAGGTCAGACTGGATGATCATAGTGGTCCCTTCTGACCTTAGAGTCTATGAGTCTATGAGTCTATCCAATTTAGCTATTTACCAGTTATCTCATCCTATCGGTCTAGACAGCTAGCTAGCTAGTTAATTTTATTTTTTATAGTTCATAATAACATATGAACGGCCATCCTGGGTCAGACCAAAGGTCCATCTAGCCCAGTAGCCTGTCTTCTGACAGTGGCCAATGCCAGGTACCCCAGAGGGAATGACCAGAACAGGTAATCATCAAGTGATCCATTCCCTGTCTCCCATTCCCAGCTTCTGGCAAACAGAGGCTAGGGACAGAATCACTGCCCATCCTGGCTAATAGCCATTGATGTACCTATCCTCCATGAATCTATCTAGTTCTTTTTGTAACCCTTGCCCTTCATAATATCCTCTGGCAAAGAGTTCCACAGACTGACTGTGCATTGTGTGAAGTAATATTTCCTTTTGTTTGTTTTAAACCTGCTGCCTATTAATTTCATTTGGTGATCCCTACTTCTTGTGTTATGAGAAGAAGTAAAGAACACTTCCTTATTTACTTTCTCAACACCAGTCATGATTTTATAGACCTCTATCATATCCCTGCTTAGTCGTCTCTTGTCCAAGATGAAAAGTCCCAGTCTTATTAATCTCTCCGCATACGGAAGCTGTTCCATATCCCTAATAATTTTTGTTGCACTTTTCTGAACCTTTTCCAATTCCAATATATCTTTTGTGAGATGGGGTGACCACATCTGCACACCGTATTCAAGATGTGGGCGTACCATGGATTTATATAGAGGCAATATGATATTTTCTGTCTTATTATCTATCCCTTTCTTACTGATTCCCAACATTCTGGTAGCTTTTTTGACTGCCGCTGCACCTTGAGTGGATGTTTTCAGAGAACTATCCACAATGACTCCAAGATATTTCTTGAGTGGTACCAGCTAATTTAGACCCCATCACTTTATACATATAGTTGGGATATGTATAGTTCAGCTATGTATCCAGAAGCACATCTATCATCATAGCATCTCTAGGTGCAGAATCATGAGCTACAGCTGGACACAAATAGCAGAAAAGGGCCATTATTTTCTTTAAATAAATCAGTTTGTTAAAGCCAGGTTAAGATGGGATTTGAAAGTTGTGAAGTGGGGGACAAAAGCAGGCAATTATTTCTATTTCAGATGAATTTGCTGATCAGGAAAAGTTTGGACTGTCAGGAGGGGGACAGTAATAGAAGAATAGAAATATTTATACCTGCCACTTAAAATATGTACGTTGTACTGGAATCTGACCAAGCAAGCATATTTTAAAGTAGAAGCCAGTAACTTTAATTAATCTCTAATTAGGCCCATGAGTTTCATCTGAGAGATCGTTTGGTTTTTTTCTAAAAAGACGACATACCCACGCTAGCTAGTAGCGATAGTCTCAGACATGGCCACATTGTAATTTTTAGCATGCTAGCTTTAACAGAGCTATCATGGGTATAGCTCTGCAAGCTGGAATTTATACCTTCCAGACACACCCTTAGTGTCACTTTAGGGATGTTAACTTTTGTGTTTTCTGATTTTTGGTTGTAACTGTGCAACTTTAACACAGTATTAAGCTGGAGGTGGAATTAGGGCAAGAGGGGGTTGTGGGTTTTTTTGGTTGGTTGGCTGTGGTGTTTTTTGTTTTTAAGAAAAAATATTGGGGGAGGAGAGTAATTGATGCCACCTAATGAGGTTAAAATGTAAATGATTATTGATCTGACACCAGAAATTTACAGAGCTTTATAAACCAAAGTAAGACACTGAGACTCATTTCCAGCCTGTGGTCTATCAGAATGGCTCCAATTAAGCTTCAAAGTTCAGACTTCAATGAGGGAAGTGGACTAGAGCAGTGGTTCTCAAACTAGGGCCGCTGCTTGTTCAGGGAAAGCCCCTGGCGGGCCAGACCGCTTTGTTTACCTGCCGAGTTCGCAGGTTTGGCCGGTCGCAGCTCCCAGTGGCTAATGGGGGCGGCGGGAAGCGGCGGTCAGTACGTCCCTCAGCCTGCACCGCTTCCTGCAGCTCCCATTGGCCTGGAGCGGTGAACCGTGGCCCCTGGGAGCTGCGATCAGCCGAACCTGTGGACACAGCAGGTAAACAAACCGTCCCGTCCCATCAGGGGCTTTCCTTACACAAGCGACGGCCCTAGTTTGAGAACCACTGGCCTAGAGGAGTTGTGAATCTCAATCTTTGCTACCACTTTTGTTTCCTGGGAGACAGTTTTCTGCAAGCCTGGGTTAACAGATCAGCCGGTAGCACCACTATTTATACCTTGAAGTTTGTGTCTTTGCAAAGCAGAAGGCAATTTTTTTTAATGAAAGGTTAGAAATTGCAGGTTGTTGCAAAATGCAAATGAAATTGCAGCGAGGCCCTAAAAGAATCATTTTATTTAATAACCACAATTTTTCCTTATTCCTGATATTAAGACAGTGTTTCGTTGTTTGTTTGCTGAATGTTAACAATTTTCATCATGCAGATTTTCTCAGCAGCAGCCTGGATCTACTGCGCCCTGGCTGAGGCTAAGCAGGGAATGAGTGCATTGTGATTGGTGACACAGGCATAAAAAAAACGTCTTTGGGTTCTGGTGCTAAATTGTCATCGGTTGCTTATAACTTTAGCACAATTTGTTTTTCAAACTTGATCATTTAAATACTCCTCATTGAAGTGTAATATAATAGACTTGTCTAGTACAAGTGATCATGTCTCCCACTAGTGGTTAGTCCCAGCAACTCTATTACCTCCTGCTAGCTAAAGGAGGTAGGAAGTCAGTGAGAATCAAACCAGGGATCTTCAGCACAAACAGCACTGAGACTAGATCCTCAACTAGTGTAAAGTAACTTTAATAGAACTAAAGAGATTTACCTGCGCTCAGGAGCTGGCCTTTTCTGCCTATGTGGTCATGATTTATTACATTCTGCTTCAAGCATTATAGTCTAACTGTTTTTGAGTTGTGGTCTTGAGGTGATGAGAAGCAGGGAACGAGTTGCAGTCGTGCCTTTTAAATGTTTATATATATAATGTCACCCACACAGAACTCAAAAACATCTTTGGATATAGATCAAAAGTCTGATTCTGATTTCATGCCAGTCTGACGCAAGACTCAGCCTCAGAAGTGAAGACCGTAGGTGGCCCTTGTATCTATAATGCATTGCAATAAAACAGCTTACACATGCATATCATGTCATGGTTGCCTTGTCGCATGAATCGCAGATCATTCTCAAGCATCTTCAACCATGTTTTAAATTACATCATTGGATGTCCTGGGCAAGGAGATAACCTAGCAAGCAGCAGTAGCAACAATAGTGCAACAGTCACTGTTGTCAGCGATTTGTGTTTTCCAAATGAGTGGGTTAGCAAAATAAAGACAGATGGGCCTGGATTAACTCTCACTTCTTTCCATCAGTGCAGCCATTCAGTATTTCACCTCTATGTTCTCTCTAGACGGAAGAGAGAACATAGTTTGTTGGTTTAATGGCTTTATAGCACACAGTCACGTCCTTGGATAAGAAGTTGCAACTTACTTATTAAATATTAAATAAACGTATTAAATAAAAAAGTTGCATACATGAAAATGAATGTCAGGAAATCTCACAAAAAGCAGGATATGCCTACTCCTGTGTTACTTTGTCCATGTTGCATATCCTTTATTTATTACGGTAGGGCTTAATAACACACAAAAAAGGAATTCATTAAAATACTACACATATACAATTAGTTAAAGTTGCAACAGGCACCTTTAATTTTTGAAATATTATAATTTTGGAATGCTTGATTTTGCAACCTCAGCATTTCATTAGCCCTGTTTTTTTCCCCCTTTTAAATTCCCTCATCTTGTTTTAATAAACAGGAGGAAATATGCTAATATTTTAATTCAAAACAAACAACCATATTGTAAAATACATCCCTGGGATGTTCCACTGTTTTGAAAAAAAAGATTCTAAAATATTGATTAACTCTGCCATTTAGACTATAGACAGTCACAAAAAGCATTTACTTAAAAATTCGTTTTGGCCTGTTTATACATTAAAAGTGAAGAGAATTCCCTGTAGGCATTGAGGACAATTTAAGGGGAAGTAAAGTGCAGAGTGAGTGGGAATTAATGGGCTGGCAGTATAAAAGTAAAGACCGAATGACATTTCTTAATGAACAAACTGTTCCAAAAATAATTCCATTTTTTTATGGTTTTTAAATTTTTACTCTTGCTTATGCAGCCTGCTGTTGGGAGTAGTCACTGAGATAGTTTTTCCCCTTCTAGCATGCCCTGCTGTAAACTCCTACAATACCTTCAGTCCTGGGAGCTACAAATCCCAGAATGCCTTGATTCTTGGCTGGACTGAGGGAAAGGACAGGGCCACATGTGGTCTGTGGTCTCCTCTAAGTGCCTTTTTTGCACTTTCTGAGAACTCATCCTTTCCACCATGATAAGTCTGAGACTTTCCATAAAAAATCCCATTGCAAAAAGATGTCCCCCTAATCCTTATGGCTGATGATATTTCATGAGACACAATGCAAGTGGAAGATAATGAAACAGACTTTATTTTTTAAAAGGTCTGAGCTATTTCACACAGCCAATAACTTAGAGGGAAAACAGAGTAAGAAAATGCTTAGAGAATCCCTCCAGTACTTTGAAATGAACAGCAACGCATTATACCGGTAAGAATTCAGGATGGCAAGAACTATTTAAATAGGCTGAAATTTGACTTAATCCCTCAGAAGCAGGGAAATTCAGAATTATGACTCAGTGTCCTTAAGTTACCTCATTCTGCCAGGGCAGCTATCTCCAAAGAGTTAGTGATCTCATCCCTTAGCCCTGTTAGCGTTGCCCCTTCCATGTCAATATCTCTTGAAAGACTCAGCATTTTTATCCACAGCACGTTCAACCCTGTCACCTTCATCTTCACCTCCTCATCACAGAGCTGCTTTGTGGCAAGGAAGAATGGTCTTATGGGAAAGGTACTGGTGCGCAAAGCCGGTGCTCTGAATTCAATTCCAGGCTGTGCCCTAGACTGGTCTTCCCATGTCACTTTGGACAAACACCTAGCGATAGATTTTAATTTTACAGGTTTCAGAGTAGCAGCCGTGTTAGTCTGTATCAGCAAAAAGAACAGGAGTACTTGTGGCACCTTAGAGACTAACAAGTTTATTTGAGCATAAGCTTTCGTGGGCTACAGTCCACTTCTTTGGATGCATAGAATGGAACATACAGTAAGAAGATATTTATACATACAGAGAACATGAGAAGGTGGGAGTAGCCATACCAACTGTAAGTGGCTAATTAATTAAGAAAAGCTATTAACAGCAGGGGAGAAAACCTTTTGAAGTGATAATCAAGATGGCCCATTGACACGAAAGTGTGAGGCTACTTCAACATGGGGAAATAGATTCAATTAGTGTAATGACCGAGCCATTCCCAGTCTCTGTTCAAACCTAAGTTAATGGTATCTAGTTTGCATATCAATTCAAGTTCAGCAGCTTCTCGTTGGAGTCTGTTTTTGAAGCTTTTTTGTTGCAAAATTGCCACCTTAACGTCTGTCACTGAGTGATTAGAGAGGTTGAAGTGTTCTCCTACTGGTTTTTGAATGTTATGATTCCTGATGTCAGATTTGTGTCCGTTTATTCTTTTGCAAAGAGACTGTCCGGTTTGGCCAATGTACATGGCAGAGGGGCATTGCTGGCACATGATGGCATATATCACATTGGTAGATGTGCAGGTGAACGAGCCCCTGATGGCATGGCTGATGTGATTAGGTCCTGTGATGGTGTCACTTGAATAGATATGTGGACAGAGTTGGCAGCGGGGTTTGTTGCAAGGGTAGGTTCCTGGGTTAGTGTTTTTGTTGTATGGTGTGTGGTTGCTGGTGAGTATTTGCTTCAGGTTGGGGGGCTGTCTGTAAGCGAGGACAGGTCTGTCTCCCAAGATCTGTGAGAGGGAGGGATCATCATCCATCATGTGCCAGCAATGCCCCTCTGCCATGTACATTGGCCAAACCGGACAGTCTCTTCTACCCTGGCAAGCCGCGTGCCAAAGGTTGCCGACCCCGAGTTACTGCATTAATGCACTATGGGAAGCACATATCTAACAGGCTGAATTTCATGTGGGTAACAAAGTCTGAAATCAAGAGCACACTTGTGTGTGCTGTTACTTGAACCTAATCTTCCAGTATGGAAAATGATTACTCTAGTAAACCAAAGTGAACTAGTGATTCAAAGCTACTTGCTGGAGGAGATACCCAGCCAATAGTAATGAGTTATATTAAGTGGACTTGAAGAACCATAATCCAAACAGAGTAAGCGAAAGTTTTGCGCTCACACTATAAGCACTATCTTCACAAGCCAAATTAATATTCATGCTCATGTTCTGTTATGGTCTTACAAAGCACGTAGCAAATTCCTCCAAGTATGCTCCTGTGCTGAAGGCAGAATGTAATGACTGAGGGAAAATTGGACATTATGGTGAAGTGCAGCAAAGAACTGTACCCAAGAATATTTGATCAGAACCTGCTGTGCTACATGACTCTGCATCTGTCAGTGGAGTCTGAGTTTGCATATGCCTTCCTTCCCTTTATTGCATGTTACAAGTTTGCATGTCGGGTCAGCAGCTGAGAGATATTATAGTCCTCTCTGAAGTCTGTGATCTTAACCTCTGTACAGGATTCAGTGACCCATCCTCAGATCATTGAATTATTTGTTCCCTCTTCATACAATACTAGACATCTCCAAGTGAATTAAATCATCTAGAGGATGCTGGTGTGAGCAGGAGAATAGGAGCCATTCCTGCTGACAGAACTGTATAGAAGAAACAGAGAACATGGTCCCCAGTTTTAAATACAAGCAAATTCTTTTGCAAGTAATGCTCTGATTAAGCTCTCAGGATGTTATTAGAGTAGTCATTGCTGTTAACCAAGGATGAAGCATTTAGGCCCAAATCCTCAAAGGTGTTTAGGCACCAAACTCCCATCGATTTCCATTTAAATCAATGGGAGATAAGCAGCTAAGTCCCTTTGGCCTCAGAACTTGAATCAACGCCTACTGAGGTCACTGACAAAGTCTCACTGACTTCAATGGGAGCATGATAGGTCCATTAATCCTGAGATTTGCCTCAGGATTTTATCTTAGATACTAAACTGGATTTATGACATATTAATGAGAATTGGCAGTACTGTTGTTCAAAGCTTGTTTGGACAACCATGTCCCTCAAAATGCTTTGGTAATTCAGCATCCAAGACTGGAAATTTGATTGTAAAGAATAGCTCAAGGTGATGCCAGCTGCTCCCAGTGTCTGCAGATATGCTAGAAACAGTCTTTATGATTCCCACTGAAATACCAACCACTCTGTGAAGTATATTTGGCTATTTCTCAGCAAGGTTCCTGAGTTCAGCTCAGTCGTGAAACTGGAGTGTTCAAATTTCTGATTGTTGGATACTTTAGTGTCTTCTTCAAAGCAGTGCTAGAACCACTACCCATCGAACACCACCGATAAAAGAGTTACTGCAGCTGGTTCAACATTTTTAAGAAGCTACTCATGAGACAGGCCATATTGTAGGCCTGGATATCGCTTTCACTTCTGGGACTCTTTCAGCATGGCTACTTCTATTGACTTTAGAGTGATAGATTACTACTTTCCTTTTCTTTGCAGTGTTCAGGTTACACTCTCCTGGTCTAAATTCTCCTCAAAATAGTTTACTAAATACCCCAAGGTTTGGGGAGATGCTGAAGGGTTCTGATCTCCAGGCAGGATTATATTAATACTTTGCACTTTTTACCTGGGGATAGTAAAATGCTTTACAAAAGAGCATAAGTAGTGTCACCCTGATCTCAAATATTACTTAGGAGGACAGAGATTTTCCCAAGACTACAGATTCTGGAATGACTCCCAGTTGTCCTCCACTCTATCCCTAAACTATGTTTCCTCCCTCAAATTTTATCCCAGAACTGTCTCCAAAGGAGAGATTTGCCTGAGTCAGGATTTCAACAATTGGCTCAAGGTTTTGTAAAAGTAAAACTTTAAATATTAGGTAGCTAACCTTGAGAACAAATTGTGTTACTAGGACCATGAGGAAATGGTGATCCCAGAGAGAGATGCTGTAAGTCTCTAGGAAATAAATGGTAAACGTGTTATGACATGTGAAAAATAGCATAAATGTTGTAATCTTTGGAGACAAAACCAGATGTCCTGGTTTAGTCAAAGCTAATCCCAAAAACCTTGTCTTCTGTGACCTCTTCTAAATCCAGCAAATTTTATTTCTAACTGCATGTGATTATGAAATAATAATTAGTGAAATATCAAAACCCAGTAGGTCAGGCAGATTGCCTGGCATATTCAAAAGTTTATGACTTGAAGAGTAACCTCAGGATTGACAGGTCACCTTTGGGAATGAGATGATGCCTTAGAGCAATGCACATTTTATGCTTTTAGCACCTGAGTGGGGAAATAGGAAGCTTCAAAGCACATTGCTGTTTTGTGTCCCCTAGCTACTGCTAATGTGCAATTTAGGAAGAGTGGGTCAGAATCCTTAATTTGGTGTATATCATCATAGCTCCATTGACATCAAGGGAGCTAATCAGATTTACAGCAACTGAGGTTCTGGCCTGGATTGTATGACCTGCTTGCCGTAAGGTGAGTGCTGGATTTTTTACCGTATTACGTATACAAGTACTTTGTAGGTTAGAACCCCTGGGCTGAGCTATGCTAGACATATTATAATGAGAAATAATGTGAGAGTTTAAAACAATTAATAGAATTTGAATAGAGTTTGAAAAGGGGAAAGTGCAGAACATGGAAAAATGCATAACATAATTAATATAAATCCAAACTGAATAAATGATATTAATCTACTTTAGGCTAATGGTTCTTATCTGGTAAAACACCAGAGTCATCACTGAACTGGTGAATGGTAACTAACTTGCACGATAAACCTTAACAAGCCTAATTATTTGGTGTTGAAATGAGGAAAAATCCCTCCTTGTCTAATGATAAATACCATCTATCTGCACTAAGAATAGAAGTCTAAATAAGTGACCTGATTTGCATTAATGCTAAGGACCAAACAGCTCCTGCTGAGGTCAATGTTGGGTGCCTGGCACTTCTGAAAAGCAGGTCATGTACTTTTTGATTTTTGAAAATCTTAGCCTCTTTGCCTCAATGTAACTTTACTGTTCTGCAGCTCTCAGACTAAGGAAATAGCAATAAGCAAGCTGACTGATACGGTAGCAGTATTATGTGTAAACTCCATTTGGAAAGTAAAATCAAGTCCATTCCTCTTTAGGCTTCTCGAGACAGAGTGCATTGCAGAGATGACACATTTGATTTCTGTATGGAAGGAAGGAAGTGACTGTTGTAGCCAGTGGCAATCCCTGTTGGCTTGAGGTAACAGAAAAAATGGCAAATAGAATTCTTCAGTAGAAAATGTTCAGGGAGCTAAAATAAGCGAGAGAAGAAAATGTCTTCCCCAACAACAACAACAAAAGGCCTAATCCCACACTCAGGTTTTGTCAAGGTATTCCAGACAAATAGGAGAGTGCATCCTAAATGACTGATAGCACCAGTGGAAGATAAAAGAAAAGAAATGAATAAATAAATATTAAAGGATGAAAAATAATGTATTGTTGCTATCTCTTAAATCAGGCCCAGGAGAACTGCTGGGTGTTCAGTGCATCTGAAAATCATGCCTTTTACTTATGTGGCTACATACGAATATAGGAGTCTAATTGTGGCCCTAGTGGGGGTTTCCCCCCAGAGTTGTGGCAGATTTAGAGGGATTTTTGTGTTTGTTGTTTACTCTATGCAGTCAGCCTAAAAAAACCTGAGACTTTATCTGTAGTGCTAAGTCAATGCTTGGTCAAGCCTTAAAGCAGTGTGGTTTTTGACGCAGTGCTGAAGGAGAGATTTTGATTCTTAGGGTTGTTTGTCTGCCTAAAGTTGAGCTGCTATGATTAATCTGGTTATTTGATCTGAACCCAACAGATCTGGGGAGTGAAGTGACTCGCGTTCTCCAGAACAGTTCAAAGGAGAAGGCAAAGTAAGACTTTTCCCTGCTCGGAACACAATGGTCAGATGTTAACAAACCAGCTCAAAGTCACTATTTGGAGTAATTATTTCTGCTATCTTTTCCTGCCAATTGTGGAATCATTTGTTTGTGAATACATTATTTCATTATTCAACCAAATCTAGTTACTGTCAAGTTTCTGGTCTTCTCTCCCTTGCAAATACCTATCAGGGAGTGGAGAGAAGGGGTGATACTGTTAGAGCCCTCTCGTGTTTTGCCAGAATAATTTCATTGGGGGAATCAGTCAATACCACAGATAGAGCTGGGGGGGAACTGGAATTTCTACATTTCCTTTCATGTCAGATCAGAACAAAATGGTAGAATTATTAAATTTTCTGCTAATCCAATTTAAAAAAAAAATTTCTGGTCAATCAAAATACATTTCAAACAAAAGTCATTATGAAACAAAAAATCAAAACATTCCAGTAAGTTGACCTGAACAAAATGCTTCGTTTCAATTCCTCCCCCCGCCCCCCCCAAAAATGTTGCCAAAATCAACACATTCCCACAGAAAGTTTCTATTTTGATGAATCAGCATTTTCCAATGGAAAAATGTTCTGTCAGAAAATGTTTGATCAGCTGTAACCATGGCTCATAGAGGTATTGTGTGTCTGCACTGACTCCAGGACCCATGCATTGCTTCCTGACAGCACAGTTCCATTGCAACTCTACTGCCAGGGCTTCCCTCACATGCTATAGGCACTACCTCATCCTCTCCCCCTAGCCTGCCTTCAGAGGGATTTCCACAGCACAGAGCGATCCATGGAAGAGTTAGTGCTTCTCAACTTGTATTGTATCAGAGGGGTAGCCGTGTTAGTCTGGATCTGTAAAAGCAGCAAAGAATCCTGTGGCACCTTATAGACTAACAGACGTTTTGCAGCATGAGCTTTCGTGGGTGAATACCCACTTCTTCAACTTGTATTTACCCTCTACTGGCTTTTCTGCCAGCAGTAGGGTGACCAGACAGCAAGTGTGAAAAATTGGAACAGAGGGTGGGAGGTAATAAGAGCCTATATAAGAAAAAGACCCCAAAATCAGGACTGTCCCTATAAAATTGGGACATCTGGTCACCCTAGCCAGCAGGGCAAGGGGATGGGAGTAATGCATGTTCCCTTGGCCACACCTCAGCCTTCCCATTGCTGTTCTTATCGTGCACGTTCTCCAGCTCTGGGAAAGCATGGAATGTGTTACACTTCATATAAAGGTTCTATTGATAAATAGTTCATAAACACTTTAATAGCTGATTAATGGGTGTGTTAATAAATGGTTAATAGATGGTTATAGAGTCCATCAGGTCAATGGATTGCTTGTAGTCGTGGGTTATAGTCGTCCAGAACACCTTCTGCTGATGTGCTTAAACTATTCTACCCTGGTCTGTAACATGCTTATGATATCTATCAATCATGTATTAACGCTTTCTAAACCTTTCATAAATGGACCCTTAAAAGTGTGACCATTCAATCAATAGGGCTGCTCTTCTATCAAAGGCATAATTACCATCATCTGAGCACCTTACAATATTGAATCTATTTATCTTTACAACTCCCCTGCTAGGTAGGGCAGTGCTATTATCCCCATTTCGCAGGTGGGTATCTGAGGCACGGCAAGACTAAGTGACTTGCCCAAAGTCACACAGGAAGTCTGTGGAGGAGCAGGGAAATAAACCTGGCTCTCCTGAATCTCTGGTTAGCACCCTAACACTTGGACCGTCCTTCTTCTTGCAGCCTACAGAATGTAATGGCATTTGAATGATATCTGTAGTGTGCAATAAAGAGTATCCTTTTTATGAGCCATCCTTTGGAATTCTGTACTGAATTCTATAGAGTGGTTTAGAAACCTATAGCGAGGTCATTCTTTTTCCTTGGAAGTAATTCTATAAGATGTTTCTAGAGGTGAGGCAGAGACAGTGCAGGGAGGTGGTGACCTTCTACTCTCCTCCCATGTATCTGTTCCCAAAAGCCCAAGATGACCATCCAGGGTGGCCCGTTCACATCTTATTCCAATGCGGCTCACTTTTTGGCTTTAGCTTGTTGGCTCACCCAGCCCGCACATGTGAGCGCAGTGCGTCCCATCAAGAAGATTTTTACAAGCCCTGGTACAAATCAGCCGAGGGACTGAGCATGCCTCAGAGTGACAGGAGGAAATACACAATGTACTCGAAACCCCTAAGTAAGCTGCAGCTACATTGAAATGAACTTAATGGTTGCTTTTGGTATTGCTAGCACACACCCAAGGGAGAGCAAATGCTAAGGAGCTGCTTCCTGAGGTAGCCTGTGCTCCTGCCTCTGCTATTGCTGCTGTGCAAGCAGCTGATTCTTCCTGTATCTGTCCCTGCCATTTACTCTGCTTATTTTAAATGATAGGGAAAGATGTCAGTGAACCGGAGTTGGGGAGGGAGGTCTTTTATCCTTACCGTAGGACTTGTATTGCCAGGTTGGGTGGCTAGGGAGGAGCCTTAGCTTATATATGATTGTGGCACCCAACACAGCTTAGCTAGCTGGGGAATTGGCTTTTACTGGAGCTGGAAGCGTTTTATGCCTGTACTGAATTTCTCTTCTCACCCTTTCCTCCCCCTTTGTTTTTTCTCTCACTTCTCTGTTTCATTTCCCTCTGCAACTCTGGCTGCACTAAAATATGAAACGGCAAAAGATCTCATTTTACTAACCTTTCCTGACCCCCACACACCCCGAAATAGAAATTAAAAGGGTAAATAAGGGTTTTTAATCATTTATTTGGGGGGGGGGAACCTTCCCCTGATTTACAGTATTGATATATATTAACGATATTTAGGATCAAATCTTCCTAGGTACCTATATGGCTCTGATCACTATAGTATGGGAGCTATTCAGTCATTAATGCATGTTTATCTTTATAACTCTTTTCTGTGGCAGGGAAGTATCAGCCCCTTTTTACAGATGGGAAACTGAGGTAGAGGGCAGATTAAGTGATTTCCCCAAGTCGGACATGAAGTCAGTGGCAGAGCAGGGAACTGGACCCAGGTCTCCTGAGTCCTAGACCCATGCCCTATCCACTGGATCACTCTTCTCTCCTGATCCCACCATTGGTTTCAGTAGGGTGAGGATTAGACCACTGGCATTCCCCTGACACTTTACATGTTCAAAGCATGGTGTAATGGTTACATAATTAATCTGTTTCGATTATTTCCTTTGTTTCTGTCTAAGTCTTTTCCATGTGATCGCTCCCCTGGAAGCATTAGTATTGCTGATCTCCAGGGTAGTCAGCCCCAGAATACACGTAGCAACAAGTGGAGAACATCCTTCGACCTTTCACCTGTTCCCTACACTGTTGACACATTTCATTTCCACTCCTGGAAAAGTGATGCTTGTGAAAATGGCCTCTTGTCATGATAACATCTACACAATTAGATGGAGTCTTACAGCCTAGCCATCCAGTTCTATCAGTCAATCACTCAACCGTGTCCTGAGTCAGACTGATACATCTAGCAATCATGGGGCATCACAAGCCTCTCCATTCCCCTCCCCACTCTCTGGGACTGTCCCAGCCCGGGCTGTTCCTTCCATGGACAGCCTGAATGAAAGCGATGCCGCCCAATGGAAGGTGATTGTGGCAACTCAGCCAGTCAATGGGAGCTGGAAGTTGCCAGTTCTGGGTTTAGAGGGGAAGGGAGCTGAAACTGCAGGGGAAAGATGAGTAAGTCTGGGGGGGGAAGGCCTGACCTGTGCCCCAGTTCCCGGGGGCCCCTCCCCATGCCCCCAGGTCTCATACCCCTGTAGGGCCCCCCAGGGGACTCCTCCCTGGGCTCCCAGGTCCCAGCCTCCCTCTATGTCACCCCCCAGGTCCCAGAGGTCCCTGTCCGTGACCCCAATTCCCAGCCCCCCATTCCCCAGGGAGCCCCNCCATACCCCTCTAGGGCCCCCCAGGGGACTCCTCCCTGGGCTCCCAGGTCCCAGCCTCCCTCTATGTCACGCCCCAGGTCCCAGAGGTCCCTGTCCGTGACCCCAATTCCCAGCCCCCCATTCCCCAGGGAGCCCCTCCCTGTGCCCAGGGCCGGCTCCAGGCACCAGCCCAGCAAGCAGGTGCTTGGGGAGGCCCCTGGAAGGGGGCGGCACCTCCGGCTCTTCGGCGGCAATTCGGCGGCGGGTCCCTCAGTCCGTGTCGNTCATACCCCTGTAGGGCCCCCCAGGGGACTCCTCCCTGGGCTCCCAGGTCCCAGCCTCCCTCTATGTCACCCCCCAGGTCCCAGAGGTCCCTGTCCGTGACCCCAATTCCCAGCCCCCCATTCCCCAGGGAGCCCCTCCCTGTGCCCCCAGATCCTAGCCTCCCAGTTCTCAGGGTCCCGCAATTCTTTCTAGTTTTCAGGGTGTTTCCCCAGGTCTTTGACATCCCCCTCCCCCATGCCACATTCTGACCCCCAAGTTTCCCCATGCTCCACAACCCTCAGGGGCTCCTCCTTTTTCTTGCTTATCCCAAAGGGAGGTGTCAGTGCAGGGGGGTGAGGATATTTCAGGAGCGAACCTTCCACTATCACAACCCACCTTAGCTACCTCCATTGCGGTGGAGCATTTGCATTTTAAATCCCCCACCCCTCAATAACCCTTTCCCAAGGACAGGGAAGGGGCACTTGAATATTGGGGATGCTCAATATTGGGATGTGGGGAGAGATCTGCCCTTCTGGACCCTTCATGTCACTGTCCCCTCTGCATCCCCACACCAGTGAGACTCGTATCAGTACTCCTCTGGTTCCCCCCACCCTTTCTTGGGCTCTCAGCTCTCCTGACACCGAAGCCCTCTGGTGCCCTCCTGACACTGCACCTCCCCTTGGGCTGCTGACCCGTTGTGGAGAGCCCAGGGGGCAGGGGCACCAAAATACAAGTTCACCCAGAGTGCTGTTTTCCCTAAGGCCATCCCTGATTTTGTGAAGTGACCATTTATCACGTTCATAAGTGGCCAGATAAACTGGAGTGTATAAGGGGACTGTCGCTTGACTCCATTATAAGACGATTGTATTATTATGGGAGTTCACTTTGGTGCTGGGTTGGGGTGACTGCCCTGAAGTAGGCACTCGTGGTGGTGAGCCGCACCAGACAGTAAACATACTTGACCAGGGACCATCAAAACAACTAGCCTCCAGTGGAGGAGAGAAGTGGAATTGTGTTGACTGTCCATGCATGGAAGAGCCAGGAGCTAGGGTGAAGGTTTTTTTGCAGCGAGCAGTAAGATTTGAGGCATTTGTGCTCTGAGGGAAAGCTGTGGTGCTGGCAAGCATGGCTGTTGATGCCAGACATGGTTTTAGGATATGGTTAGATCTCCCTCTGTTTATCCACTAGCACTTGGAAGACACCATTGGGGTGTGGGTGGGTGGGGGCACATGTGCCTAGTCAAAGGAACTTGCAATTTCTTCCCAATTCCTCTACAGTCGACCTCCCTTTGCCTTCTGCAGCCACGAGTCAGGCATTACACCTCTAATGAGGATCTAGGTCTCAAGCCCAAATCTAGCCTAAAGGGTTTGTTTTCCTGTGCAACCGTATGATGAATTGTATGAACATTATATATATATTTGCACCACTATAGCTAATAACCTTTCATTAGCATTTCCACTGAAGTCAGCAGTTCAGTGGTATATGTTTTACATTAATCAAGTAAATATATGCTGGGTCTTTCTGTACCATCTGCTGCACTAGTGTGAGCTGAGGAGTGGCTGGTGGGCCACGTGGGATCAAAATATACTCTCCTTGGAGAAGAAATATCTGGTCATTTGTGCTATAATGTAATAAAAATACTCTGAATGGCAAAGCAGCTAAGGAGACAAATCAGACAGTAATCACAGCACAATTAGCACATGTTCAGGTACAAAAAGACCTTCTGAGCTTTCCCCTTCAGACATAACCCTATTCTCTCTGTGCTGAGTAGCTACTCATGCTGGTAGGATTGTCCAAACGAGTCCCAGTGCAGAATGGGATTCAAAGTTACTATGAAGTCAAAACAGACTTTCCAGTTTCCACACCGGAAGTAAAAGAAATTGCACTTATCCATGCAAATCTCTGAAGCATTTCCAGCGGTGATGATTATTATAAGGCCAGACCCACTGAACTCTATTTAACCCTATTATAGTTATTGTAAAAACCTCTGCAAACACTGACCACGATCTCCCCTTGAGCAGGATGGAAAGCCCGACAATCACAGCTATATAGCATGCTGTGGGGGTGGGGGGCTGGGGGCTACAACCAGGGTTTCCCCATCTCACTACCCTCCATACAATGAAACTGAACCAATTCTTCTTCTAGGCCTAATGTGCCCAGGTGGGGAAGGAATGAGGGAATAGCTTTTACCTCCTTGTGCAATTAAACTAAGCTATCTAAAATTTAGTTAGGAGCTAGACTCTCTTCCTTCCATGCTGGGTAACCTGAATGTGTTCCTTCCCCATGGTTAAATCTCTGGAAATCCTGTGACTATTATGGAATATATTACTGGTAAATTGCCAATAAGGATCTTATCCTCGTATTACCGTAAGAAGTTTTCAGTTTCAACAAGCCATTTAAAAAGGACTTTTCCCTCTAGGCTCTTTGTTAATCACTGAAATTGCTATAAATCCAATTTTATTGAATTGAGCAAATCTAATGCTTTATATTAAAGCTGGGTGGGTTGTTTTTTTTTTAATACCTATTGTATATGCAGAAGTTAAAAAGACAATAACAATGTTTAAATGAATCGTAACTCTCCAGAAAACAAAAACAATCAGATATAAATTTGCAATTTAAATTCAGAATGTTTTTCAACCAGATCAAACTTGTCTCCTGCTTCTGAAGGGAACTACAGAAGAACAGCATTATTCTGTTTGCATAGCTCTGATTGCAGACAGTAGTGTGAAAAGTGGCGCTAACAATAATTGCTGAAATATTCAGAAAACAGCTTAGTAAGAACTCATTTGCACTGGGAGATTGCATATTTGACATCCTTTTAAACTCCAGTGCAGAGGTTACTTGTTTTTAAATTCTACATTTTTAGATATTAAGTAAAAAGGGGACCCGTTTGTGATTAACCCCTTTGTAGCAGTGCGGACTCACCCCTGCAGCACCTCCTACTGGTCTGTTCTGGGAATTAGCTCATCAACCCAGGAGTGCCCTCTGCAGGCCGGTGATTCACCTTGCCACTGGCCCCATGTCCCTCCCAAGACCCTGGTGCCCCTTTATCTGGGTGCTGCCCCCTGGCAGTACCCCCACAGCTTCAGGGTTTCCCCACCCAGGGGAACCCCCACCCCCTCCCCCTATCCCCACCTTGCCTCAGTGTAAGGCTACTGCCAGTCACCAACTAGCCCCCATTCCCTGGGGCAGACTGCAGTGTAGGCCACTCATCACTGTCAAGGGGGGTTTGGCCTGCTGCCTTCTTCCACCCCCAGTACCTCTATGGGCCTGGAACCAGGCCCTACAGCCTGGGGAGTCGCCAGCCTGGAGCCCTCCTGCTCCTCTGGCTTTTCCCCAGCCCTGCCTCACTCCCAGATGCCTCTCAACCTTCTAGCAGCCAGGCCTGTCTCCCTTCACAGCTAGAGGAGAGACTGCTGAGCTTCTGGCTCCCCTGACCTTCTTATAAGGCCTAATTGCTCGGTTTGGGGCGTGGCCCCAGTTGCAGCCACTTCCCCCAATCAGCCAGGGTTTTGCTCCCTTTCGCAGCAATTGGCCTGCTAAACCCAGGGTTGTGAGTTCAATCCTTGGGGGGGCCACTTAGGGATCTGGGGCAAAATTGGTCCTGCTAGTGAAGGCAGGGGGCTGGACTCGATGACCCTTTGGGGTCCCTTCCAGCTCTATGAGATAGGTATATCTCCATATATTATTATCATTATTATTATTATTATTATTTTCTCCTGTTGGAGTTGAGAGCATGGAGCCTTTTGCCTCTTGCATATTAATAATCCATTTTAGAGGGGAAGGCATTACAAAAATGATGTAAAGGAGATATACACTGGCACCTTTATGGCAATGATAGATGATAGCAGACAGTGGGCCTGAGTTTGAAATCTGTTCTTTTTCAGGGCAGGAAAATTTAATGTCTCTTGACCTAAACCCAGTTATTCAGACACAACAGGAAAAGCCTGTTGAAGTAAAGAGGGCATTCAGTGGGAGAAATATATATTCGGACCCATATGTGTTGTGATGATATTGATTCCCCATATATACATATGTGCATGTGGTGATCTGTCCTTCCAAGGTGTGTGTGTGTGTGTAAGGGAAATCAATATCACCACAACACACATGATTATAATTCTCTTCTCACCTACCTACTCAGTGGCTTTATTCTGATCCCACTTTGGTTCATGGCAAAACTTCTGTTGATTTCAATGGTGTGGGATTGTGCCCTAAGTCTGGAGTAACTGTATGGAAATCAGGGTAAAATGTTATGAGAAGAGAATCAGATCCCATGTGTTTTGGGAAGAAAACTCAAAGAATCAAATCCAAACTGCATTAGGGAAAGGCAGATTCTCAGTCATTGGGTTGGTTTTAGCATGTACTAAGATTTACTTTAACAACAATCTTCCCTGAAATAATAGATATACACAAGTTTGCAGAAGTGCTATTACATTTGCTTGGCAGATTATAACAGAGTTATGAGGGGATAAAGAGGTTTATCTAAACAAACTAAAATAAAAATGTTAAGAATGGTTACGCTGAGTAGGAGATAACAATAACCAGGCATGTCCTGAGATTCTGTTCTTTTATAAAGGAGTGTCTTGATTGCTAAAGATAAGGGTTCTGAAAATGGAGTAGCTCTATTGTAAAATGTGTATTTCTGCTGATTTATTTGTTTGTCTCATTACGTTAAGATGTATCAGAGTCCCTATATCCCTCTGCATGTACCCTCCAGCCCTTCTCAGGGAAGGATGGACTTTAAATGCACTCAGGACCTGAAACTCGCTCCTGTTATTGTGGGAACACCTTGGAGAGAAATGCATTCCCAGAAGGGGTAATAACTTCTGAAATGACGTTCTCTAATGGGATATTGCTAGCTAACAGAACTGAGAGGAAGGATGGTCCAGCGGTTAGGTCATCACATGGCGATGCGGATTCAAGTCCCTATTCCACCACAGACTTCATTTGTGACTCTACTTCAGTGTGGGGGAAGGGGCTCCCGGGGTTGATGTGCAGGAAAGGAAGGGATTGTGGGAGAAAGTGATGGGAGTTGGTTAAGGTGGGGGAAGTAAACTAGAGGGGGAGGGAGACAGAAAGGGGAAACAGATGTTAAAAAGACACTTTGGCCCAGTTCCTCTAAAAGGTATTTAGATTTCTAATGCTTACTGGTTTCTGTGACGGTGCCCCCGAGAAGGCTTTATGGAATATGCTTATGATTGTATATGTGAAATAACTGGAATATGTTTTAGGCTACATATGCCATGTAACATATCTATGTAAAGGTTATGATCTACTGAATGTATTCATCCTATTTGTATGCATGTATCATTTTTGTATTCAAATTTATGAATATTGGCTGTGTACTGGCTTGATTTTAACTAGCCTAGTAGAGCATTTGGTCAGCTTCTTGAGAAAAGTGCAAATTAAGTGCCTAATCAAAAACCACTTAAGCCAACAATAAACTTGAAGATGCCAATCCACATCTGAGCCTTCCCAGGAATGTGGCTTGGCTGGTAAAAACTGAGTCATGCATGGACATGTGGCTTGCCCATGTGACTCCAAAACTCCATCTTGGAGCTGGACTTTGCACAGGAGAGAGGAGGGGGTCTCCACCCACAAGAGAAAGTCTATTTAAACCCCTGGGATACCCCTCCATTTTGTCTTCAGCTGGCTAAAGAGACAGCCTCTCCACCACCAAGGATTCCTGAAAGAGACTGGAACAAAGGACAGTAACTTCAGGGGGTCTGAGTGATTGCTGGACGCAGACTAGAAGGAGACTAATCTGTAAAAGGAAGCTTACTGGAACTGGTGAGGTTTTTATCTGTACTCAGTTTTATTACTGTATTAGGCTTAGATTTGCGTGTTTTACTTGGTAATTCACTTTGTTCTGTCTAGTATCAGAGGGGTAGCCGTGTTAGTCTGGATCTGTAAAAGCAGCAAAGAATCCTGTGGCACCTTATAGACTAACAGACGTTAGTCTGTTATGCTGCAAAACGTCTGTTAGTCTATAAGGTGCCACAGGATTCTTTGCTGCTTTGTTCTGTCTGTTACTACTTGGAACCACTTAAATCCTACTTTTTGTATTTAATAAAATCACATTTTACTTATTAATTAACCCAGAGTATGTATTAATACCTGGGGGGAGGGGGGCGCAAAAATAGCTGTGCCTATCTCTCTATCAGTGTTATAGAGGGCGAACAATTTATGAGTTTACCCTGTATACGGGTAAAACGGATTTATTTGGGGTTTAGACTCCATTGGGAGTTGGGTACGTGAGTGTTAAAGACAGGAACACTTCTGTGGGCTGCTTTTGGTTAAGTCTGCAGCTTTGGGGCACATGGTTCAGACCCTGGGTCTGTGTTGGAGCAGACTGNCTTGGTAATTCACTTTGTTCTGTCTAGTATCAGAGGGGTAGCCGTGTTAGTCTGGATCTGTAAAAGCAGCAAAGAATCCTGTGGCACCTTATAGACTAACAGACGTTAGTCTGTTATGCTGCAAAACGTCTGTTAGTCTATAAGGTGCCACAGGATTCTTTGCTGCTTTGTTCTGTCTGTTACTACTTGGAACCACTTAAATCCTACTTTTTGTATTTAATAAAATCACATTTTACTTATTAATTAACCCAGAGTATGTATTAATACCTGGGGGGAGGGGGGCGCAAAAATAGCTGTGCCTATCTCTCTATCAGTGTTATAGAGGGCGAACAATTTATGAGTTTACCCTGTATACGGGTAAAACGGATTTATTTGGGGTTTAGACTCCATTGGGAGTTGGGTACGTGAGTGTTAAAGACAGGAACACTTCTGTGGGCTGCTTTTGGTTAAGTCTGCAGCTTTGGGGCACATGGTTCAGACCCTGGGTCTGTGTTGGAGCAGACTGGCGTGTCTGGCTCAACAGGACAGGGTGCTGGATTCCCAGGCTGGCAGGGAAAGCAGGGGCAGAAGTAGTCTTGGCACATCAGTTGGCAGTTCCCAAGGGGGTTTCTGTGATCCAACCCATCACAGTTTCAATGGGAGTTAAGTGCCCAAAGACGTCTGAATATCCTTAGTCTCGCTCTGTGCCTCAGTTTCCCATCTGTAAAGTGGGAGTAATATCTCTGCTCTACCTTATAAGAGGCGTAATGAGGATAAATACATTAAAGACAGCGCAGCACTCAGATACTACAATAATGGGTGCCATAAGTACGTAAGATGGAGACTGTCTACATTTCTCTTGGGTATGCAACGTTGTAGTCATGTCAGTCCCAGAATATTAGAGAAACAAGATGGGTGAGGTATTCTTTTCCTCTTGTCTCTTTCACCACAGAAGTTGGTCTAATAAAAGATATTACCTCATCCAGCTTGTCTCTCTACATTTTTCTTTGAGAGACAAGGTGGATGAGGTAATATCTTTTATTAGACCAACTTCCGTTGGTGAAAGAGACAAGCTTTTGAGCTACACAGCTTCTTCAGGTTTGTGTAGCTTGAAAACTTGTCTTTCTCACCAACTGAAATTGGCCTACTAAAAGATATTACCTCACCCACCTTGTTTCTCTAATATTCTGGGACCAACATGGCTACAACAATGCTACATTTCTTTTAAACATTTTGTTCTATAACGCGAAGGTCCCGAGAAAACGGCTCTAACACAAAGAAGCTAGGCCATGAGATTTCACGGATAGGAAGTCCATGCTGGACAAAATCCAGAAGAAAGCTGGTTGCCTATCTTGTCTGACAATGGCCAGTACCCCAGGCTTCAGAGGAAGGTACAAAAATATGCCACAGTAGGCAGATGTGGGCATTGACATCCTGAGGCAGTGCGGACCAATTACACAGAGTGAAAAAGTACCTCCTTTTATCAGCTTTGTGTTGGCCAACTTTTATTCCACCACTGAGCGTCCCCAGTTTTTTGTGTTACAAGACATGTGGAACAGGAGCTCCCCAGCTACCGTCTCTAGAACATTCATTATTTTATATACTTGTTATCAACTACCCTCTTATCTCCTATCAATGGTAAACAATCCTCCTCTGCATATGAGAGTTCTTCCCATCCCATGCCCCTAATCTGATGCATCTGAGAGCTTAATTTGGCCCACTACATAAAATCCACCCTTTTTGCACCACTTAAACAGCATAAAATTGCTATAATGCGGCTGCCAATTCTCATCAGGGAATTCCCCCAGGCATAAGGGAACTTGCTGCTGGGTGAACCTGAGCCAGCTCTGGGTTTGTCTGCCTGCCTCTCCCTCCCACCCCTGCAGCATAGGGATATGTTGAGGGGGCATGTCAGGGTCTGGGAAGGCTGTGAATGAGCTATGCTGTTTTGCATTGATATGCCACTGGTAAAGAGTCTGGTCTATTGGCTTTTTACACCCTGACAAATACAATGTGGTAAAACACTAACCGCATAAAACGTTGCCTCCGCATCTGTGCTCTCATATATTTTGAATGGAGCAAAAAGTCTGATCATGAAATTTCTAATAATAATTTGTCTCAACTGAGCAGAATCCGTAAGTGTCACACTCCGCAAGTCCCCGAAGGCTGTGCTATTTAAGGCAAGTTCTGTTTTTATCAATAGCTCATTTGTGACATCTGACACAGAAGAAAGGAGCCTCGGGAGAAATGGATTTTAGCTAGGACTTAGTTAGATTTTATAGGTCAGCTTTTCTATGTTAATAGAATACCAAATGATTGCTAAAAGGATACTTAGTGAGGTTTAATTAGGAAGGGGTGCGTATCATTGTCATTTAATGGAGTCACATTTGTATAGCTCCGGGATTGGCCATGACACATGGAAGTTTGCACGTCTGGTTCTCAGTTCTGAATCCAGCAATGGCCAGTAAATGATTCACTTGGCTCTTGGGTTTCCTATGTGACCTATTCCAAGTCCTAGAGGACAGATGATCTAATTTAAAAAAAAATCCTTACAAGTGGGTCTGGCTGGATCAGCAAAGACCAAGGAGTGAATAAGCATGGGAGACAAGTTTACCCTTACACGCCCCCTGGAGGCCATTTCCTTAATATATTTGAGGTATATTGGTGGTGAAGGGGAAAGGGCCAACACATAGGGTTTAAGTGGAATATAAGTGGTGCATACATAGACCTGTTGCTGGCCCTCTATGTTGGAGTGAAAGTCACCGCAGCACAAAAAAATGCATCTTGAATATGTCTAGATATTTTATATAGTTAGTACTGGAAACACTGACATTAGCTGAACATCTATTATTATATTAAATAAAAGGTGTTTAAATGGCAACAAACTAACTGGGTTTGTATAATACATTAAATGTATCTCCATCAACCCCCCCAGATGTGCTCTTCTAAGAGAGGAATGATATTAAATTCTATAAAATAGCAGTTTTGTTAAATCTAAATTAAACGCTAATCCACAATAATCTGTTAGTCTTTAAAGTGCCACCGGACTCCATGTTGTTTTTGTGGATACAGACTAACACGGCTACCCACTGATGCTAATCCACAATGTTACCACATTTTGTGCTGAATGGTAGTGTTTTAATGACTTCAAACCAGGCATAATGTGTTTATTGTAAATTTCTGCCCCAGTTGTTCGAGAACTTGTGACTTTTGTTCATTAAATCATATTCTGTTTCCTGTAAGTTTTTTGTGATAAGCAGAGAAGTCACAAGACTCAGCAAAGCACAAAAGGGAAAAGATCATGCAAAAGATTTAGAGCAGTGGTTCTCAAACTGGGGCCGCCGCTTGTGTAGGGAAAGCCCCTGGCGGGCCGGGCCATTTGTTAACCTGCTGGGTCCGCAGGTTCGGCTGATCGCAGCTCCCACTGGCTGCGGTTCGCCGCTCCAGGCTAATGGGGGCTGCGGGAAGTGGCACGGGACAAGGGATTTGCTGATTTAGAAAGTTAATGACAAAATAAGGGAGAATAGAAAGTGTGTAACAGAAATGAGGGTATTAAGATAAAATGAGGTCCCATTTACAGGAGGCATTTTCCATTGACAGTATCTGCCATCAAAATGCTGGACTTGTTCCATTGTATTTTGTTTGGAAAATAAAGTGACTTCACACAATAATGAAAAGGGAAGGTATTTATTTTTTATTCCCATTTTGTACAGGATGCTGTTTGAACAACTAACCTTTAACTAATGTGTTAATGCCACTTTCAACTGACGTGCCTATTTAAAATGAACAATGCAAGTGACAGAATATGGAAAACAATTAAGCTGAACATGTCAAAATTAATAGAAGGGAAGGCATTTTCTTTTTAACCAGCAAAGACTATTAGAATCAAATGTTTTTCTTGAGTAGACTTCTTATTGTTTGTGGGTGGTTCTGAAAAGAAATATATTTAGCGTTCTTTGCTAGAACAGAAGTACTCAGCTGGGTGATCTAAGTACATGCCAGTTTGATGAAGATGACATTTCCCCCGCAGAAGTAACTCACATTATTTAACCCTTCATTTCCTTAGGCCTGGTCTACACTGGAGGGGGAGGGGGAGTCGATCTAAGTTATGCAACTTCAGCTACGTCAATAACGTAGCTGAAGTTGACGTACTTAGATCGATTTACCATGGTGTATTCACTACGGTGAGTTGACTGCTGCCGCTCCCCCGTCGACTCTGCCTGCACCTCTCGACAAGCTGGAGTACAGGAGTTGACGGGAGAGCACTCGGGGATCGATTTATCGCGTCTAGCCTAGACTCGATAAATCGATCCCTGCTGGATTGATCGCTGCCCGCCGATCCGGCTGGTAGTGAAGACATACCCTTAGAGTGCCTATTGAAAGGGTCACTTACAGTTAGGGGCTCTCCTGAAAAAGATGGCATATACTTGCTTTTGAAGCAGAGAATATATAATAAAGTTAAGCCTACCTGACATTTTGAACACCGAAGGACATATCAGGTGTTTCCTTATCTTTGTTCAGATGGACCGACAGTCCATGAAAACATATCAGAATACAAAAGAACATAAGATAATATCTAGTATGTAATCTAGGCAATTTGATTTATTTGACAATTAAATTTCAAAGGGGCAATTACTATCAGAAGCTGTTGCAAAATATTTACACTATTGACAGGGATAAGTTCTCATGAAGATACACATTTTAGTTGTCTGTTTCCTTTTTTAATACGGAGCAGAAATAATCTAACAATTCTTACATCTAATGGCTAGCACAGAGAGATTGAGAATAAATCTGTGACATACATGACAATATCCTGGACATACCTTATTGAATTGTTTAAGTATTTTAGGCGCTCGTATTAAAAAGACAAATGTTTATGTACTACTGTGGGATTATATGTAGCTTCTTTTAAGAGGTATGCAAATGCACTGACTCTGGTTATGCAAGCACTCAGCCTTTTGAATCATCACCTTGAAAGGGAGACCATTGTCTGGCTGAATAGCTGTTCACAGTTTTTTCCAAGACCCAAACTGAACAACAGGGGGATTCACTAACTTGTGAGTGTGCTTATTCTGAGCTGAAGCTGTGATTAACTTGTGACCACAAGAAAAACCCCTACTAATTACCAGCTAATTACCAACCAGAGCCCTTATTGGAGTGAGGGGATGATCTCTGGTAAGCTTATTAGCATGTATATAGTTTTTTTTATTTTTATTTTTTCATGTTTTCTCTGAAACTTTTACCTTAAGACTAAATGTACCAGCATAAGAAAGAGCTGTGTGGTAACTTGACTGTGGTAATTATATTGTTTACTGTCTCTGAGGAGAACATAAGAACATAAGAATGGCCATACTGGGTCAGACCAAAGGTCCATCCAGCCCATTATCCTGTCTGCCGACAGTGGCCAATGCCGTGTGCTCCAGAGGGAGTGAACCTAACAGGTAATGATCAAGTGATCTCTCTCCTGCCATCCATCTCCACCCTCTGACAAACAGAGGCTAGGGACACCATTCCTTAACCATCCTGGCTAATAGCCATTAATGGACTTAATCTCCATGAATTTATCTAGTTCTCTTTTAAACCTGTTATAGTCCTAGCCTTCACAACCTCATCAGGCAAGGAGTTCCACAGGTTGACTGTGCACTGTGTGAAGAACTTCCTTTTATTTGTTTTAAACCTGCCGCCCATTAATTTCATTTGGTGGCCCCTAATTCTTATATTATGGGAATAAGTAAATAACTTTTCCTTATTCTATTCTATTCCCTATTTCTCCACACCACTCATGATTTTATATACCTCTCTCATATCCCCCCTTAGTCTCCTCTTTTCCAAGCTGAAAAGTCCTAGCCTCTTTAATCTCTCTTCATATGGGACCTATTCGAAACCTCTAATCATTTTAGTTGCCCTTTTCTGAACCTTTTCTAATGCCAGTATATCTTTTATGAGATGAGGAGACCACATCTGTATGCAGTATTCAAGATGTGGGCGTACCATGGATTTATATAACGGCAATAAGATATTCTCCATCTTATTCTCTATCCCTTTTTTAATGATTCCAAACACCCTGTTTGCTTTTTTGACTGCTGCTGCACACTGTGTGGACGTCTTCAGAGAACTATCCACAATGACTCCAAGATCTCTTTCCTGATTAGTTGTAGCTAAATTAGCCCCCATCAGATTGTATGTATAGTTGGGGTTATTTTTTCCAATGTGCATTACTTTACATTTATCCACATTAAATTTCATTTGCCATTTTGTTGCCAAACACTTAGTTTTGTGAGATCTTTTTGAAGTTCTTCACAGTCTGTTTTGGTCTTAACTATCTTAAGCAGTTTAGTATCGTCTGCAAACTTTGCCACTTCACTGTTTACCCATTTCTCCAGATCATTTGTGAATAAGTTGAATAGGATTGGTCCGAGGACTGACCCTTGGGGAACACCACTAGTTACCCCTCGCCATTCTGAAAATTTACCATTTATTCCTACCCTTTGTTCCCTGTCTTTTAACTAGTTCTCAATCCATGAAAGGATCTTTCCTCTTATCCCATGACAACTTAATTTACGTAAGAGCCTTTGGTGAGGGATCTTGTCAAAGGCTTTCTGGAAATCTAAGTACACTATGTCCACTGGATCCCCCTTGTCCACATGTTTGTTGACCCCTTCAAAGAACTCTAATAGATTAGTAAAACATGATTTCCCTTTACGGAAACCATGTTGACTTTTGTCCAACAATTTATGTTCTTCTATGTATCTGACAATTTTATTCTTTACTGTTGTTTCAACTAATTTGCCCAGTACTGATGTTAGACTTACTGGTCTGTAATTTCCAGGATCACCTCTAGAGCACTTTTTAAATATTGGCGTTATATTAGCTATCTTCCAGTCATTGGGTACAGAAGCTGATTTAAAGGACAGGTTACAAACTATAGTTAATAGTTCAGCAATTTCACAATTTCAGAACTCTTGGGTGAATGCCATCTGGTCCCGGTGACTTGTTACTGTTAAGTTTATCAATTAATTCCAAAACCTCCTCTAATGACACTTCAATCTGTGACAATTCCTCAGATTTACCACCTACAAAGGACGGCTCACGTTTGGGAATCTCCCTAACATCTTCAGCTGTGAAGACTGAAGCAAAGAATTCATTTAGTTTCTCTGCAATGACTTTATCGTCTTTAAGGGCTCCTTTTGTATCTCGATCGTCCAGGGGCCCCACTGGTTGTTTACCAGGCTTCCTGCTTCTGATGTACTTAAAAATCATTTTGTTATTACCTTTTGAGTTTTTGGCTAGCTGTTCTTCAAATTCCTTTTTGGCTTTTCTTATTACATTTTTACACTTAATTTGGCAGTGTTTATGCTCCTTTCTCTAGGATTTGACTTTCACTTTTTAAAAGATGCCTTTTTATCTCTCACTGCTTCTTTTACATGGTTGTTAAGCCACGGTGGCTTTTTTTTAGTTCTTTTACTGTGTTTTTTAATTTGGGGTATACATTTAAGTTGGGCCTCTGTTATGGAGAAAAGTAAAACAGGCCTGTTTAGGCAGCCAGACTTTGCTAGGGAATTCATAGCATAGTCAGGAAGCTGTGCAGTCTGGAAATATTCTGTTTATGAGGAAGAGAGATGCTGATCTCCACCCAAGAGAGGAGATGGCTGGAGGAGGTAGGAGCATAGAGTGGGTGCCTTTGCTGGACTATAAAGGGGGGAATATAGGTGTAGTTTCACTTCTATATTTGGTGGAGGGGGAGCTCCAGCCAGGCCAAAAGGCCGCACATGCTGGGCAAATTCCACGCCTGCCCGAGGCTTGCAGTTTGGGGCCTTCAAAACGCTTCTAGCCTTCAAAACACACCACCACCCCCAGCACCACCACTCCAAACTCATCATCAGAAGCTAGCTTCCCACAGACCAGCATATACCAACGCAAAGCCGAACCAGACCCTGCCAGAACAACAGATGCAAAAGCAGACACGTCTCCACTGCTGCAATGATCAGCACTCCCCACAATACACCTTTCGAGATCCATAGGTCCTACACATGCCTATCACAATATGTAGTATACCTCATCAAGTGCACTAAATGCCGCAATAACAATTATGTGGGTGAAACCGGACAACCACATGAACTCACACAGGAAAATAAGAGATAAAAACACCATATCACCTGTGGGTAAACACTTTTCACAAAGCAATAATGCTATATCTGACCTATCAGTCCTCATCCTCAAAGGAAACCTGCACAACACTTTCAAAAGACGAGCCTGGGAGCTTAAATTCATAACTTTGCTAGACACTGAAAATCATGGTCTTAATGAAAACACTGGATTTATGGCTTATTACAACAACCTGTAACCCACTAGCCCTCCTTTTTTCCTATGACTACAGGAGTGTTAACAGGCCGCTTCACCTTTAATGGTCCCTTAGACTAAGTGCGAACTACTTATGCTAAGCTATCTGTTTGACCTTGTCTTTAACTGTGACACTTCATCCATGTCTACAGTTTTAACAGTGGCACAGCGCCAGGGATTGAACCTTGGACATCATGGGTCTATTTCTAAACAGAAGACTCTGGCTTGGATGATGTACAGCATAGACAAAGGCCATCACTATGCCTCACCAATGCCCTAGAGCAGGCGTCGGCAACCTTTGGCACATGGCTCACCAGGGTAAGCACCCTGGCGGGCCGGGCCGGTTTGTTTACCTGCCGCGTCCACAGGTTCGACCGATCGCAGCTCCCACTGGCCGCGGTTCACCACTCCAGGCCAATGGGGGCGGCGGGAAGCGGCTGCCAGCACATTCCTCGGCCCCGCGCTGCTTCCCGCAGCCCCCATTGGCCTGAAGCGGCGAACCGCGGCCAGTGGGAGCCGCGATCGGCCGAACCTGCGGACGCATCAGGTAAACAAACCGGCGCGGCCCGCCAGGGTGCTTACCCTGGCGAGCTGCGTACCAAAGGTTGCCGACCCCTGCCCTAGAGGAACCACCTCTAGGACTGAGAGGAGATTTCAGTCAGCATGCCCATTCAACTCAAATAAGTCCCAAAAAATGTAGTCTGTAGATTCCCCCCCCCCCCCCCCCCCCCCCGCCGAGAACTGAACTTATTTGGTCAAAAAATGAAATGCAAACTTTAGTCTCATCACCTGAGTATCATGCTATTGAGGTTGTGCTATGAGAGGTTATGCTTTGCTCCCTCATTGCTTTTATTTAGCTCATCACAGGAATGTACCATGTGATGGCATTGTGATTTCTTTTGGATAGCTTTACAGTGTTTGCTGGTTTTAGTTACTTTTTTTTTTAAAAAGCACATTTGTATAAGTAGGAAAGTTTATTTTGAGCTTATTGCATTCAAGGAATGGGAGAGACCAAAATAATTCTGTCTGGCATGTTGTCCATTCATCCATCATTGTCTGCAGTGTAATTGCCCTTCCTGTAAAATAGTGTAATCTGTTGAATCTTCACACCGGGGGAACAACTATTTCTATAGATTTGAAATTAATCATCTGACTGAGCATCAATTTGACTGTTTTGTGAGATTTTTGCCTAGTGTCTTTGATTGTAATTTAGTAGAGTATGTGAAAAAGGAATCTTATGATTATGCAAGGTGTACATGTCGCTAATGAAATTGAAAATACGTTTTTTCTAAAATAATCAGCCTGGAATTTAAGCGCCAAAGAGTTCGGTGGCACCTTATAGACTAACAGACGTATTGGAGCATAAGCTTTCGTGGGTGAATGCCCACTTCGTCAGATTCACCCACAAAAGCTTATGCTCCAATACGTCTGTTAGTCTATAAGGTGCCACAGGACTCTTTGTTGCTTTTTACAGATCCAGACACGGCTACCCCTCTGATACCTGGAATTTAAGTTACTGAGTTAGCATTCTTTGAGAGTAGAAAGAACATTGGCATTGTATATATCATATTTGTATTTGTGGACCAAGCACGTTGTCCTTTGACAATCTTTTCTAAGGATCTTTAGGAAAATAATATTATTCATTGGTATTAATGGTAGTGCCTAGGTATCCCAGTTAAGGGCCTCATTGTGGTAGGTGCTGTACAGAGAGAGAACAAGAGAGACACATTATGACCCAGAGATCTTAAAGTCTAAGACGCTTTAGCTTCCAGCTATTGGGTGCTGTAACCCAGGGCAACACTCTCATTGACATTCAATAGCAGGACAGAAAGGAGAAGAACTTCTGGCAGTCTTAAGATATCAATTTAAGCATTTTGATTTTTACCTATTTCAAAATATCTCCCCAATCAAGTCCTATGTGTTGCATCCAGGAAAGTACATAATATAGCCTTCATAAAGTGGGTTGTGGACTTAATGTAAATGTATAACCCAGGGGTCGGCAACCTCTGGCACGCGGCTCGCCAGGGTAAGCACCCTGGCGGGCCGGGCCAGTTTGTTTACCTGCCGCGTCGGCAGGTTCGGCCGATCGCGGCTCCCACTGGCCGCGGTTCGCCGCTCCGGGCCAACGGGGGTGACGGGAAGCCGCGGCCAGCACATCCCTCGCCCGCGCCGCTTCCCGCTGGCGAGCCGCGTGCTTACCCTGGCGAGCCGCGTGCCAGAGGTTGCCGACCCCTGGTATAACCTCTTTAGTTTTAAAGAAGAGTCCCGTCCCCCCCAGATTCTTTAAAATATAAACCCCAATGTGGGCAAAGAGGTGCAGTTATAACTTATAATATTAGCTTTGTTTGTTTTTAGTACCACTTTTTTATTTGCAACAGGAAACAGCTGTTGATATGTTTTATTAGTATTTGCCCATTTTGTATCTGAGGCTGTCTAGGATGTAAAGTTATGAAAAGCTACCACTTTAAATAGAGAAAAATACATATTCCAGAGATTTTCTGATGTATTGGCTTAGCTACATTCAGAGTCCACATCTCTTACAGTGTTACATGTGATTCATCTACCCTGGAGTCAATAGGCCAGATCATCAGCTGACATAAGTCTTTGTCGCTCCACTAGGAGACTGTGCTTTTCACCCATCCCGGTTACCACCTACCATACTTTGTATGTACAATAATATTTCTTAAACATACTGTTTATCACACCGTCAAAACAACAATCATAAATAGATTGGTGCCTGTGGGTAACATTCTATGTTAAGCTGATTCAGTCCAACTTCAATGTGGTTATTACCAGTCTATCCAAGAACAGAATATGACCTATAACATTTTGTTCTCATGCCACGTACAATCTCATTGTTTCCTTCCAGAAATCATTCTTATACCTTGTTGTGAATAAATTAGACCTCTAATTTAGCACTCGCTCTTTAACCAATTCATGCAACACCAGCATCATCGGAGTTCTGACCAAATACATCATACATATTCACAATGCTAATCATGAATATTTAAGGCCATTTTGAACCGACAGCTTGTTAAGGAAGTATGATAATGACTTTTTTGGAATGCCCATGATGTTTTCTTAAGGAAAGTGAATTTGTTTGCCTGCCATAAAGTGTGATTATGTTTAGATTGCTCATTTTAGAAAATAACACTTTCTGCTTAAAACAGTAAGGAATTGCTATATAATTCCTCTCTAACTATTTCTAATGGTTAATGATGCAAACTAAAGTTACCCCAGTGCACTCTTCATCACCTCCATGATAGATATTATTAACTGGGAAAGAAAATTTTCTGACTTAATACAATATAAATAGAATGTAACTCATGCAGTAAATGGGGGGAAATAAATGCATTTGGATTAACAAGGTCTGACTGCATGCACATGCCAAAGGAAGTAACATTAGAAAACACTAAAAACCCAGTAAATTTCATCCATTTCATCCATTCTGAATTACCCCTTAGTCAGGTCTGATATTATTTTAAAGGCACTTACTCTCAAATAGCACAGGTTTGCTCCGCTTAGACAAATGAAGGTACCGTACACAGAAATCAGAGCCCCTAAGATGTATATTTGTTTTGATGCCTGTTTAAATGAGTTGCCAAATACAGGGACAGCCTAGAAGTTAGCATTTTAAAGAAGGAGAAAGGAAAGGAGTTCTCTGCATGCCAACTTTACTTCAGCTTTTCTTTTTAAATGATAATTTTGGTCATCAATAATGCAATTTTTTTTAAAAAAATTACGTACAATAGTGTAACTATTCCCATAGACATTGATTTCAATTAACTAAGGAGATGTAACTAAGGAGATAGTAATTTACTATCGATTTCAATTAACTAGATACCGCTAGTATTACTCTGCAAGGACAGGGAAAGAGAAGGTGCCATCAAACTGATTTGCCAGTTGGGAGTAAAGGAGTTAGAGAACAGTTCTGTTCACTCACATGATATTGAAGGTTTGGCCTCTAAGGGTCCCCTCTTCTTCTCAGCATTCTTAGCCCGAGTGTCTTCGATAGAGAAGATCAGGTCCAAAACTTTATATATTTGGTCCAATTTCCAAACTTGCTTAAACTAAAGATGATGATTTACAATTCTCCTGGCCTCTGGGAGATTTGGGCTGGGATTTTCAAAGGATCCTAATGGAGTTGGGAACCCAACTGTACTTGCATTTCAATGAAATATAGGGACCAAATTTCCTTAGGCTCCACTAAAGTCCCACCTGTAATTCAATACACTGTAACTCAGCACAGGTCAGAATACATCACTAATACATGAGAGGTTCTGCAGTACTCTCAAACAAGAGTTTGTTATTTTTCTTGTGATCTGAAAGTATAGGGCCCAGCCCTTCATTCTTACCCTTACACTGTCCATGAAATGGCACTCTTGAGATAACATGGGACAACAAAATCTTGATTCTGCAGAGCATGTGTGAACACAGTGATGGTTAAATACTGTTCTCCAACCCTCAAAGGAACTATCTGGGAACAGCTCAGCAAGGGACACCTACTGCCTTTTCCTCCGCCTAAAATTTCCACTGCAGGAAGTATCTGCTTATGTGTGAGCATTGTGCACACTCATGATTTTATATAAACATAACAACAGCAAATAAAGGATCGCAGAAACTGAGGTAAGTCACCAACATTTTGCACAGACATTCCAGGCATGCAACCACCCACAGAAATGTGGAGCAAATTCTGCTCTGAACTTCACCAATGACAACCTGAAGTGACATTACCAAAAATGACAGGATTATTCCAGATTGTCATCAATACAATGATATAATCTGGGTTGGTATCCATAAAAAGATGCTGCAGAATTTCTAAAGGGCCGTAGTTATAGGGAGAATATTTACATTAGCTTTTATGTTGGAAATAATGGCTTCAGTTTTCTAGCCAGGCCAAGCTGATCTTCGTGCCGGCCCCACGGGGTCTGAAGCAAAGGTGGATGTACGCTGCCTTTGTGCAAGCAGTCTTCCCCCGGGACACTAATTTCTGCTCGTACCAACCCCCAATGGGCTGTTACATGAGCCAGGAATGGCTGGAGCACAGTAGGACTCTGAACATGCTTACACCCTGGTACATAGAATCATAGAACTGGAAGGGACCTTGAGAAGTCATGTAGTCCAGTCCCCTGCACTCATGGCCCGACTATTCCTAGACCATCCCCGACAGGTGTTTGTCTAACCTGCTCCTAAAAAATCTCCAATGATGGAAATTCCACACCCTCCCTAGGCAAATTATTTCAGTGCTTAACCACCCTGACAGTTAGGAAGGTTTTTCTAATGTCCAATCTAAACTGCCCTTGCTGCAATTTAAGCCCATTGCTTCTTGTTCTATCCTTAGGGGTTAAGGAGAACAATTTTTCTCCCTCCTCCTTGTAACAACATTTTATGTACTTGAAAACTGTTATCATGTCCCCACTCAATCTCCATTTCTCCAGACTAAACAAAGATTGGCACTATATTTGCCCTTTTCCAGTCCTCTGGAATCAGTCCCGTCTTCCATGACTTTTCAAAGATAATCGCTAATGGCTCAGATATCTCCTTGAATATTTTAGGATGTATTTCATCAGGCCCTGGTGACTTGAAGATATCTAACTTGTCTAACTAATTTTTAACTTGTTATTTTCCTATTTGAGCCTCCCCCCCAACCCCCATTGAGTAATGGGCCTACCCTGTCCTTTGTCTTCCTCTTGCTTCTAATGTATTTGTAGAATGTTTTCTTGTTACCCTTTATGTCTCTAGCTAGTTTAATTTCACTTTGTGCCTTGGCCTTTCTAATTTTGTCCCTACATACTTGTGTTATTTGTTTATATTCATCCTTTGACCACGTTTTGTAGGCATCTTTTTTGAATTTCTGATCATTGAGATCATCATGATCTTTCCCAAGGACTGTGAGGTAGGTACGATCCAGGGATACCCAAGATGACCAGTTGCAATGGCACTCCTTCCCCTGAGGACCACTGGAGTTGCACAAAGAGGTCTTTGAGCTGGGTTCAAAGAAGAATGACAACATTGCGTAGAAGTCGGTAAAGGGCTATTCTTTAAAGAAACATAGAAGTGGAACTGGAGCAGTGAGAGGTCTGGCGGGTGAACTTCATTGTTTAATGCTTGACCATAGCCTAATAAGTATCTAGCAAAGTAAAGGAATGGACCTACAGGTTTAATTAAATTTAAATGACCAAGTATGTTGTGGTGAGGGGTTAGGTATTAGTTGTAAAACTGCCTCTTAAATTAAAATATAATTTACAAGATGAACATCATAAAGTGTCATAATCTAATTTATTTAGTGGTAATTAGGTAGGAGTGCAATTGTACAAGCAAATAGGATATTGTATGCTTTAATAAACATTTGCACGTGCTTTTCTAGTTTTTTATAAAACTAGAAAATAATGCAACTCCTGTTGGAGATCATCCTCAATTCCTTGGATTTCCACCACTTCAAAGGGAGTTTTGAGTGTGCAGGGAATGCAGGAGAGATCCCATCAAAAAATCAATCATTGATCAGATGTTGTTTTAATACTGTTCTATGCCTGAGCATAAAAACAGAAAGAGCAAATACAGTGCAACATTCAGGCTTTATTCCTTCCTCCACATATGCTGTTCTCTCTTTTATGAAGCACTTGCTGAAAGTGGAGTTCTCTAAGTTTCTAGACATTGCCCTCTACCTAAGCATACTTACATGCTATACCACACCCTGTTGGGAAAGTATCATCACAAATACTATAGCCTTGATCCTCCAGTTGGATCTGTGGAAGTGGTCCCTTGCACCTATGAAGATCCCCACAGATTTCAACGTGTGTCTGTCTGCCTGGATCAGATTGTAGCACGGAGACCAATATTTCTCCCCTTTGCCTTTGAAGAAGCTTTTATCCTCCATTGTGTTAAACCTTGGTACTAGCTTTGGGTGAATCATTGATAAGCTACTTATTCCATGAATTTTACCTCTGTCTCTGGTCAGGCTTAGGAAAAAGCTTAGGATCTGATTCTGTATTTGGATACAGGTGAGTGGATCCTTATATCCAGCCATAGCTCAGTTGACAGCTCCACATAGACACAAGGGCCATCCTATGGAAGCTTTCATCCTCTGAGGTGTTGGTCTGCCTCTCCTAGATGCTTCCATTTTCATTTCACGTGTAGGAAGGTGTATGGCTCACATGGCCACTTAGGACATTAATACTTATATGAGTGACTGAAGGCTAAATAAACACTAAAGTTAGTCAGGTAACAGAATGTTCATCCTATAGAAAGTTTTGACATTACAAATTAGCTTCTGTTCCAAATCAGAAATGAAAATCAAAATGTTACAAAAATTGCCAAATGAAAGGTTCTGAAAAGTTTTGAACTGGAAATGTAAAAAAGAAAAATGCTGATATTTTTGATCAAAATGATTTGACATGTCAAAATTACAATTGTTGTTTCTAAATGTGGACTCAAAACAAAAAAAAAGTTTTGGTTTTCCCTGTCAGAAAATTTTTAAAAAGTAATTGAATTTCTGTCAAAAATTTTGTGTGTGAAAAGTTTTAATCAGCTGTATGTTTAACACCGGTTCCAATGTTCTCCCCTGAAGAGAAGACTGTGTTAGTGTTGTATCCCCAAACTTTTAGTAAGAGAGCTTCTCATTTCACATAATACCGTTATCAAGTCCAAATTCTGGAAATGACATTGTAGCTCACAAAAATCATGAGATCCTACCAGGGCCGGCTCTAGGTTTTTTGCTGCCCCAAGCAAAAAAAATTTTGGCTGCTCCCCCCCCCCGCACTTTTTTTTGGCTTTTACACATGTTTGCACTTTGCAGTTTTGTTTTGACTGTTTAAAATTAAAAAAAAATGAAAACAAAGAATTTGTAGTTAGTGAAATAAAACAATTTCCTACTAGTGTAATTTTAACATTTAATTTTAACAAAAACACAATAACAAACAGTTTGAGTTCAACTATACACTGTAATGAAAAACTTTAGTGTCTTCCACTTTCTCATAAATTAAAAGAATTTATATGAACTGAATTTTTCTGGTTTTTATACTTGCGTAGTCTTTTAATAAGTCAGTGAAATCTAAATTTTTTGCAAAAGTACTTTCAATTGAAATTAATGCCAGTCCTGACATACGATTTTGAGACATGGTGGACCTCAAATAATTTTTTAGTCATTTCAATTTTGAGAAACTGCGCTCACCAGAAGCCACTGATACTGGTAATGTTAAAAGAATGCGTAA
>QXTE01000005.1:8953210-8964449 GCA_003942145.1 Platysternon megacephalum | reverse complement strand
CCTCTGCAGCCGGGGCAGGGCTGCGCTACCGGCCCCCGCCTGAGGGGAGAAGGGGGGGGGGGCGCTGCCCGCGAGAGAGCGGCATGAACAAGCCGAGGAGCAGCCCGTCCTCTGCAGCCGGGGCAGGGCCGCGCTACCGGCTCCACCTGGGGGGTGGGCGCTGACAGCGGGAGAGCGGTGGGAGCCAGTAGCGCGGCCCTGCCCCAGCTGCAGAGGACGGGCTGCTCCTCGGCTTGTTCACGCTGCTCTCCCGCGGGCAGTGGGAAGTGGCCACGCCCCCCCCCCAGGCAGGCACCGGTAGCACGGCCCTTCTGCGGCTTCCGGGGAACGGCTGCTCCTTGGCTTGTTCACGCCGCTCTCCTGCGGGCAGTGGCCACTTCCCCCCCAGGCGGGAGCATTTTGCCGCCCCATACATTTTGCCGCCCTAGGCACCAGCTTGTTTAGCTGGTGCCTAGAGCCGCCCCTGGATCCTACTGAAAAAACCCCAACAGGATTATGTTTTCTGATTCTTGGTAGAGTTCTTCTTACAAGGGATAAAGCTCATACTGATACAGTGAAATTCTTCACTAATAAATGTCACTCCTTCTTCTCCCTTGGAGGACATAAGATTGAGTTAGTATTCTAGCTGTATGAGAGACAAAGTGGGTGAGGTAATATCTTTTATTGGACCAATTTCTTTTGGTGAGAGAGACAAGCTTTTGAGTTTACATGGAGCTCTGCTTTCAAGCTATAAGCTCGAAAGCTTGTCTCTCTCTCACCAACAGAAGTTGGTCGATATTACCTCACCCACCTTGTCTCTCTAATATCCTGAGACAGACACAGCTACAACACTGCATATTCTAGCGGTAGTCACATTTAACTTTTGATTCCTTTCTATTCAAAGGCAGATGCTGCAACTATAATTACAGCACTTTACTTGCATTATACCTTTGAGTTTGCAGAGTATCTATTGCCAGACTTGGTGTTGTAGTGTAAAGGCAATAGATATAATACAGACAGTATGCACGTACTTAAATGTTATTGATAATAAATATCTTGCACACAACACACAGCAGGATATGATTACAAGACAGAGTCTTACAAAATAGACAATATTTGAAGTGTTTGTGGTCGACCCTTCCTTTATCATCACCAGGGACATTTTTGACACTATTACCAGCAGTGCCACATGCTGGGAGACAAAACATTTGGAACATTACCCTATAGCCAGCACCTGTCACGCCTTGTTTATCAGGAAGAAGTATGTAGTTTGCTTCCATCAGCTTGTGGCAACACAGATTCTCACACATCCGTCTTTTTCATCATTAAAGGAAATAACTCCTATACCCGCTCAACGCTCAACAGGAATTTCATTGTAAATATTAGTTCCCTCCTGAGACTAGCACATACACAGAGACAAAGAACAAATAATGAGACATTGAAGTAAAAGCATTTCAGGGAGATGCTGTGCCAAACACTCTGTTCATTTCACACACACACAAACACACACTATTTATTTATTTTATTTATTTATTTATGAGAATTTATTTTCATAAATGATCAGGGAGTGGCAGCTGAGGGAAAGGGCGTCTTTTTTTAGCTCTGGACCATATGTTGTGAAAGCATTTTCATCCCAACATAGACCTGTGGAAAGCTGTCTCATCTTGGAAAGAGCAAAGGTTTTACTGTCTCCTTGCATCAGTTCTGTCCTAGGTGCTTTCTTAGCCGATACCATGTGGCACTTAATTCTGGATAAAAACAATGGAAGGCCTGGGATTTAGCCGCTAATCCAGCAAGATCTGTTCCTATATTGAATTTTTAATCAAAGTGACTATGTAATAGAGAAAAGACAAAGATTAATTTAGTTATTTAAAGACTGTTGCAGAGCAATGGAACATGTTTATTGCTGGTCATTTTCTGTGGTGCAACATTTTGATTGATATAAAAGATTAGAATTTTTTTTTAAATTGCCACATACTTAGTATGTTGAGAACTTTTCCTAATTAAATGCAATGATTTACAGTTAATATTTTGTGAGTTTGAAAAATGTTCTTATTTGACTGAAAGCTTTTAGGAAATGCTGTAAGCTCATTAACTTTATTTAAGAGAACACTTCTTCCCATGCCTTAGCCTTATAACCTAGATATATGGTCTTTCACATGCTCTCTTTATGTTTAAATGGCCAGTGATTATATGGGCTTTCATACAATTAAGGGGAGGAAGGCTTAATCCGAGAAGTTAAGCTTAGAGATTCTCTTAAATGGCATTTTAAATATGGGCTAAAGTATATCACAAGGCGAGAAGAACTGCTAAATGCCGACTTGTACATCTGAGACCATTTTAGATTGTTTTATCAAAAGATTTTTGTCTCAGAGCAGTTTTCAGATTGTACCTTATGTCACAACTATCATAAATTAAGCAGCACAATTTGGCACAATTATACTTTTGGAGAATTCCACATCATGCTGCTAAGAGCAATAGCTTGCAGCAATAGTATAAATAACAACGAATCCAGCCATTTCTTCTCACTCATGCGCAGAATCTGACCTCAGGAGGCCAGTGTAAATGCAGAGGAATCTCACTGGACCCAACAGAGTTTCTCCAGATTGACAACATTCTAGAGGAGGCCAGAATCTGGCCATAAGTATAAATAGGATGTCAACTACTTGACTGACCTCAGCAGGCTCTGTGACGTCTGAAATGTACAAATGCAAAGCTTGGCAAAATTTTAACTTGACCTTAAACTTCCTGGCAGATAGTAAAATCAGTTGAAGACACATTGATGTGTGGGATGTAAAATGATGCCAATTAAGGGGCAGGTTGTGAGTGACCATTATGTGAGGTTGTGAACATGGGGAAGGGCGTGGAAGGAGCCTTCCCTTCCCGCCTCTCACACACACATGCTGCTCTGCTCCTGCACTGTGGGGCGCACAGTTTATATACATTTTGACAAAAAAGAGTGACATTGAACTTATTAAAGGAGAATCTTTGGGGAAAATCAAAAAATCAGATGCCTTTGGAGTTGCATTAGAGCAGGGGTCGGCAACCTATGACACGCGTGCCAAACATGGCACGGAAGCCGATTTTGGGTGGCACGCCGCTGCCTGCCAGTCCCAGCCCCACNGTTCACTCAGGTGTGCCCTCTGCAGGCCGGTGTCTCGCCTGGCCGCTGGCCCCCATGTCCCTCCCGGACCCCGGTGCCCCTTCTCTCGGGGTTCTGCCCCCTGACGAACCCCATAGTCTCGCTGGGCCTCCACTCCCCGGGGAACCCCCAACCCCCTACCCCAACCTCGCCTCAGTCTTTGGCTACTGCCAGTCACCATCTAGCCCCCACTCACTGAGGTGGATGGCAGTATGAGTGCCGCTCATCATCGGCAAGGACCTGCTGCCTCTGCCTACCCTTGAGCTGCCCCTCTGCAACCCCAGTACCTTCTCGGCCTTTAACAAGGCCTGCAGCCTGGGGGTTTTCCAGGTCGGAGCTGCCCAGCTCCTTTGGCCTTTTCCCAGCCCTGCTCCACTTTAGGTACCCTGCTCAGCTCCCAGCAGCCAGGCCCATCCCTCTCAACATCTAGAGAGAGACTGTTTCTTGGCTTCTGGCCCCAGCCCTCTTATAAGGGTCAGCTGGGCCCTCATTAAACCAGCCACAGCTGTGGTCAGCTACCCACTCAGCTTCCCCAGCTGTTCTTAATCCCTCTTACCCTGCTGCAGCCCTCTCCAGGGCTGCTTCCACCCTTCCAGGGCCAGAGTGGGGTGATCACCCTGCTACAGTCTGCAATAGTGGGACATTTTAAGAAAAAAATACTAGTGTAGCAATGGGCTTAGACTGTAGGTTGTCCTGATTCTGTGGTGGCTTTAGTGAAACATACAATTAGTACCTGAGGCTTGGTCTACACGAGAGCTTACTTCAGTATAACTTACGTCACGCGGATGTGAACAATTCACACCTCCCGCGCGACGTAAGTCACACCAACCAAAGCACTGGTGTTGACACCAGTAGGCAAGCGGGAGAGCTCTCCCACCAACATCACCACCACCTCTCGCCGAGATGGAGTTATTGTGCTGACAGGACTGCTCTCTCCTGTCGACATGGTGCACCTGCGCCGCTGTCGTGCTTCTAGTATAGACTTGCCTTTGGTCTGTCAGCCAAAAAGAGCCTAATTCTTCTATCAGGTCAGTGCCAGATTGTGTTACTTAGAGTGGGTCAGAATTTTCCAGTGAAATGTTGTTGTTGTTGTTGTTTTTTAATGGAAAATGCAGTTTCCAGGAAATCAACATTTTTCACCTTTATGTCAGAAAAATCTAAACAAAATATTTCAGTTTATTGACCCAAATCAAATTGCTTCATTTTGGCTCAGTTCAACATCAGTCTGTGTCCACCTCAGCTACTGCAGTGCCTCATGGGAGCTGAATTTTGGGTGCTTCATGCTCCCATTCTTCTCTATGGACCAGGCTCTGGGGTTGGACTACATCTCCATTGTTGCACAGCAGTCTCCCTTCTGGTTAACTGTCCACAGCACATCATGAAAGTCCCATGGTTGTATTATGGGAGATGTAGTTCGTCCTAGGAGCCTGCCCCATGAATGAAAATGAGGAAGCACCGGAGGTACCACTCCCATGAAGCACTATTCCTGGACACAGTTCAATGCTGAAATTCAACTAAACGTTTTGACATTTTCGAACTGGGTCGAAAAATCAAAATATCTGAATTTCCTGTGAGACTGAAAACCCAGATTTTGACAATCTCTAGAGATACCCTTTTCACCCATTGCACGACACCTTAGTTCAATTGGTAGCCCAGCTGAAATCTGTAGGGCATGGTACTCAATTAGAGTAAGGCAGTGTTTCACAACACATCCTCTGGGGCAGCATGAAGAACTAGCGAGGAGGTATGTGGAAGGGTACAGAATAATCCAAGCTACCCCCATGCTGTCCTGCAAATATGGTGGGGTTGAAACACAGGCTCAACTTTCAAAAGTCTGGGAAACCTTGGCATGAATTTATCACAATCTGATTCTCAGTGATCCCGTCAGGAAGCCTCAGTTAAACAGCAATGTCTCCAAGCAGCAACCAGCACTTCAGGCTGAGATGTCTCAAAGCAAAATTCAGCCAGAATTACATCCTGTTTTAGTGTCAGACATTTCCACCCAAAACAATGATGAGACCATTTCTAGTCGTTTGCAGCTTCTCAGTCTAAGGCTCCCTAATAACTCTTGTTCCACAGAACTTAAAGCATGAATAGATCATTGCCATCCCCAACAGGGGAAAAGATAAGCTGGTCAGAGAACAGAAGATAAGCTGGTCAGAAAACAGAATTTCTACTCTGTAGGAAATACCAACATTTCAAAAATGTCCTTTTATCCCGAATTGAGGCAAAAAGTCAACATTTCAAAATATACCACGGAATGGAAAGTCTGAAATACCCAATATTGGAATGACCATTTTTGAAACGTTTTGTTTTGATAATGTTCATTTTTTTTTCAATAATTTCAAAACATTATAACATAACATTAAATATAAAATATTGAGCATAAAGGTTAAATACGAATGAGAAGGTGAAGGTCAGGTATGGCTAGTCCTCTCCATTGCCCTGCCTATAACTGACCCCAGGAATTATCTTGCCTTAAATTATAAACATTGTGTATTTAATGTCTGGGGCCACAAAGCTGCAGTGTAAAAATGATATCAATGAAGATGAGAAAATGCCTCGGAGGCAATGAGTTTCTTTGAATAAGGTAGAGTAGTGGACCAGTTCTTGAGTTATGATTGACTTTCCCAGGAGCGCAGTCATTGCTGGGATTCGCCAAGAGTAGAACATCAAAATGTTACTGTGTCTAATGTGTTACTAGCTTGGCCTACAGTCACACCCACTGGTCCGACCTCACTCTCTGACTAAGTTAAACCCAATTACAGGAAATAGCTCCCGTGAGTGGAGCAGTGAGAGCAGAGAAGCTGCTTCTTGATTTGAAATGAGAGAGCAATTTTCATGTAATGATGCACATTTAGGTTTCCTAATTGTTGCTCCCATTTTCCAGTGAAGAGGCAAGACTCTCTACGGAGAGGCATGGTCAACTGTGATTGAACCTGAACATTTTTCTACAGAGCAAGCAAGCAGCTTGTCAGCAGGCTATGGTGACCAGATGTCCCGATTTTATAGGGACAGTCCTGATATTGGGGCTTTTTTTTATATGGGCTCCTATTACCCTCTGCCCCTGTCCCGATTTTTCACACTTGCTATCTGGTCACCCTACAGCAGGCTCTAGCTATGCCTAGAGGGTCTGATTCTCTTTCACACTTGAGTAAGGCCATTGATTTTAGCAGAGATGCTCATGATTTGCAGAGGTGTAAGTGAGGATAGACTCAGGCCTGACAGGAACAAGTGAGAAGAATATGATTGTGAAGCTGAGATGCTTCCAGTAATTACACATTCATTAATCTTTCAGGGCGAAACTCACCATTGTGTAGGTAGCTAGTGCAAGGCATATGCACCATTGAAATGACACTTAGTCCCTATGAAGGGATACACATATATCTGGTGTGCAGGAGTGAGTTACATCCATTGTTAAAATGTGCATCTTTACATAACTGGGTTTCTGTTTACTTAGGATTAGAATACTGAAGTTGGCTGAACTAAATGTATTCTTCCTCCTTCTCTCTCGTATTTCCTCCCCCACAACCTGAGTCATGTTCATACAGATGATAAAAGAGTGGGATTTAGAGGTAAGAAGCGGGTTATGACACATCATCTTAAGCAAGATGTACTTGGCACGCAGAGATGTGTAGGCAATTATTTTCTGTACAAACCTTTACTAGTATTCTGAAAAACAACAACAACAGAAAGAATTGTAGTTAAGAGAAGTAAAAGATTCTTTCATGTCTATCTTCCCAGTTTGGCAGTTACATATACAATCATCTAAATCACACTCACTTGCTGGAATGTCTCCATGTGGTATGTATCGTTTAAAAAAAAAAAAAAAAGTCAGAACAGTTTTCATGTTAATTACATGTCAGAGTTATGCTACACATCTCAGTAACATCATATTTGTGAAAATCTGAATCATGCACTGTGTGACAGTGGAACAAAATCCAAAGCGTTTAAGACATTAAAATAACAGGCTGTGCATTCACTCAAGGGCAAAATTAAGTTTCCCATTCTGCTAGCCTTCATTAATAAGTATGGTTGGGTTCAGATCTGTGACTATATCTGAAATAGGTTTAGGCTAGAGCTGGTGGGGAAGTTTTTGACCCAAAAATTTTTCATTTAAAATGAAAACCAAAATGGTTCACAAAACAGCATCAGTTTCAACAAATCTCCCAACTTGAAAAACGTATTGCAAAAAGTTTCAGAATTGTCCAAATGTTTTGCTTTGACATTTTTAGTGAAAAAATTCCAGTTTGAAATGACTTTTCATTTTGAAATTGCAGTTAATTAGACTGAAAAAAAGAGAATAAAAAGAAAACAGGTCAAAATCAAAATGAAACTTTTCAAATGACCAAAATGATACATTTTGACCTGAATACTTGGCCTTTGCCAATTTTTTTATTTTGTTTTTTTTTGGTTCAAAATTGGGACTTTCTGTCCCAGCTTAGGTTGGGGGAATTTTTCAACGCTCAAAAATATTCACAGGATGGGAAAACCATTCCCTGCCCAGCTCAAGTTCAGGGTACAGTTTGCGTTTCAGGTTAGAGATTGAATCGGGGATTGACTGAGGGCTGAAACTAAGGTCAAATTAGAAAATTCCAAACTCTTGTGAGCAGCCTTGTGCTTTTTTGGTCTTTATTTCTCTTCATAAGCTTTCCAATTTCTATTCATATTTGTTGAGCAAAAGAACAATGGATGCTAAAGAACATATGCTTAGTTCACTTCGATATCAGTTTCCTGAACCAGATGACCTCTTCATATGCTTCACCAGTTACTACTTATGAAATCATTCATTTCGTGCAATGGAAGGCTGGTGGACAATTTTGTGATTCACAGAGGAATGGAAAATGGGCCTTTTCCAGTCCCGGATCAGACCCAGCACCACAATTCTTGGGGCTAGAGAGTCAAACCCTAAAATTCAAATGTTTTTATGGCTTCAGTGTTCCAGTTTTGCTCTTTTTTGGGATAATAATAGATTAGTACAGACAAACCATGATTTTACAGAGCTCTCAGATACAGCCTGAACTAGGATACAAATGGGGTTTCATAAAAACCTTTATTTTTATTATTTGTAATTGTTTCTATATTAATTTCAGGTACCAGGTACATACCTGGCATAAAGAGTCACTTATTTCACCCAGGAAACACCACAGATTCTTGCCACTGCACTTGTATTTACAGATTTTGTAGGAAGTACCTAGCTGTCACAGAGCTAAATGCAATATGAATATACTAAAACAAATAAATGTATGTTATCTGGTATATACAGGACAGTGCTCCAAAGAAAGCATTCCCATTATTCAACTCTGTATCTCAATTTTCTGCTCTTAGACAAATACAATTTTCTTTTTATGGACAAATGATTTGAAAGGAGAACATGTTTGTCCCCAGTACTTTGGAGAAACTGTTCCAGAACAATTCATCTTTATGTTAATCTTACCCATAATATGCTGCCAAGGTTACCTAAGTCAGATCTTGAATATGCAATATGAGTGCAGACCGCATCACGCAAGTTAAAGCTCTTTGAGGGCATCTAATATTTTCTAGATTTTATGTTCACTTGGGAGGGGGGGGTCCTTCTAGTACTTTTTTTTTCTTAAATTTTCATTCCATTTTCTACTCAACCCCTAAACACCCATGTGAAAAATGTCTTTTTTAAACAATGGGTAACCAACTTTGATGAGTAATGCCAAATTAACGTCAACCGTGCAAAGTAGTTGGTCTTTGTGACTTTCTCCCATACAGTGACGCGTATGCGTTGTCAATCATCTGAGAACTCAGCCTTTGATTATTTTAATTGTGCTAGGAATTTTTAGAGGAAAAAAAATGCTGTGGTTAAAAATAGATGGTAGCCCTAAAAAAGTTACAATTCACATTTTTCTGCACAATGAATCTATGTCAATAATTGGAGGCTTAAACTCAGCTGCTAATAACTGCCTTGAGTATTATATTCAAATTCCTGAAACAATTAAATGATAGAGCCATCTTATATTGTCTGTTTAAATAACTTTCCATGCAGATCTCCAATCTCACGGATAGGATGCAGAAAACAGATTTAAAAAACCAATTACCTCAGAAACTTCAAGCAATTAATCTATATAAAACTAGTAGCTCACAAACAGTGGGCTTTTTAAAAGCATACTTTCTAAACAGTACTGAATTCACTAGATAATTGTTAAACTTTAAAAGACCTTTCTTCTTTCTTTTATGAAAACATGCAGTAGACTGTATTGAAGACAGACTGAGCAAGCGAGAGCAAACAGGATCAAATGATTAATTCAGTGACATCATTTACTTTTGCAATGAAGCTGACTATTGAGGAAGAGGGTTTATAAAGAGGGCCGCTAAAATTGCACATCCAAAGGCAAAATAATTAAGCAGAGCCTCTAGCAAGCAAGAGATACAACTCCCCGATTGTCCAGGGGGAGGGACAAAGCTCTCGAATAGGTATAGCATGATTCCTGCTCCCACCCCCATTGTAGTGTAGACATACCCTTAGTAATTCAGTGACTACTCCATTTGTGATCTCCAATTGTCCTGGGGTTCACTGCTTCTAGCCAAGGGGAAGTCAGTGGAGTTGCACAAGGGATGGCGTTGGCCCTGTGGGAAGAAACCTCCATCAGAATTATAAACAGGTGGGTGGGGATCTACCTTAGTTCTAAAAAGGAATGCACTCTTCCTAGGAAAAGCATGTATGCCTCTGCTTCTGTGAACACTTTCCATTCTCCTCCCATCTACAGCAGGTTCAGTGTCATAAAGCTGAGGACGGGGGAACGGGACACAGCATTTTAAAGACTCCATGGGTCTTAAAATAAATTAAACTAAATTGGAACAGCACTGTGACTACAATAGAATTTGATGTGGCTTAGGAAGTGAGAGCAACCTAATAAGCTGAAATATTTAAAGATGTTTTTTAAAATATTAATTATGCAGAGTCCAACACTTGCTTCCTTCGAATACTGCATTGCTTCTTTCTTTGTCAGGCATCAAAAAGCCCAGCATTCACTATGGCAACAGAAAGGACTTGAAATTAGGAAAGGATCTCTCAGAAACAGTATGATGGCTCCTAAAAATAGAGTAAAAAGAAAGAAAAAGGCAGAGATTCTCTCTTGTTCCACACGCTTCTCAGCACAGGAATGGGGGTGCTGTCAGAGAGAGGACGACGATTCCTTCATCATTAAGCTGCCTTGTAATAAATTAGAGCAGTTTATAGGCTGCTCTAACTTATGAAAACTGGCTATGGTACATCAGGGGACATACGTGAATTGTGAATTGGTACAGTACAACTACACTCCACCCTACCCTCAGCATGTCCCCTTCACTGGCATGCAGCAGGGAGCGAAGCGGGGGTGCAGATGGCATAGGCTCTGGATTCTCCAACTTGATACCGTCAGAGAGCTCTCCTGCAGCTGGGGGAAGTCTTGGACAGAAAACTGCAGTCAGACTTGGGCCCATTGTACCACTCAGAAGGCAAAGAGGGGCTAGAACACAAGTAGAGATTTGGTCACAAACTGTGTTAAAAGTATGACCTTATTCTGCTGCAAAAATCTGATTTATATGTAAAAATGGAGCTATATGACACCATAATCTTAACTTTAGTAATGCTATATTCTCTCAGCTGGTCAACAGCACAAGCACACAAGTGTACAAAATAGTAGAACCCGCCGAGGAAACTACTGCGAAGTTCACTGTAATTACTGCACAGATTTTAGAAACGATTTGGCAATAATTCACAGCGATAGTTCTGGTTTATGAAACAATGAATCATATACTCATATTTATTAATATTAATCATTGATAGGTTTCTCAGCTAAAAACTTTTACAAAAGTCATATTGACTCTGCATAGAAAGGAAAGACCCAACAATACTTTTCATAAGCCTTGTTATCCTTTGCCAAATCACTTGGAAGAGTTCCACCATTTGGGAACAAAGCCTTGTAAAAAATAACTTGCCAGAGTTCTGCACCATTGGACTCAAGCCCTAAACGAGATCAAAATATTCTCTCCCCAGTCCATTGCTGCTGGAAATATCCTGCTTGAAGATAATTTGGCAGTTACACTATACAGAGACTGACACCCTTAGGGTATGTCTACACTACGAAATTAGGTCGAATTTATAGA
>QXTE01000005.1:8691086-8949815 GCA_003942145.1 Platysternon megacephalum | reverse complement strand
AATCGAGGTAACGCTGCTAAATTCGACCTAAAATCGTAGTGTAGACCAGGCCTTATTCATGCTTAATAGACACCCTTATTCATTCTTAATTCATGAGTAACCTCATTGATTTCACTCACTGGTGAGTCAGTGGGACTACTCATGGAGTAAGGCACTATTCAACATGCGTAAGGCCTTCAGAAACTGGCTCCATAAGATTAATCACTGCCACATGGCCTGCCTCTGAAAGGACAAGTACTATGCCTGCAAACCTGCTTAAGAGAGATGTGATTAAAATCTTCAGAAATATTTAACCCTCAGTAACAGGGAATTTGACTGAAAATCTTTTCTCCTTTTAAGAATCAATTAACCCCTGGTATGAAACTACCAAGGCACAGGCTAAATTTGAACAGTCCTTTTGTGCTGCCTATACCCTTTTCAGTGCCTATACTGTGTACCTACATTGTCTGTCTGGAGTGCAAGTATTTACAGTCAGTCAACTCACCAGATTTAGAGNTCTTAAACATTTTTAAAACCTTATTTACTTTACATACAACAATAGTCTAGTTATATATTATAGACTTATAGAAAGAGACCTTCTAAAAACGTTAAAATGTATGACTGGCACGTGAAACCTTAAATCAGAGTGAATAAATGAAGACTCGGCACAGCACTTCTGAAAGGTTGCCGACCCCTGCTCTACATTGTGTACCTACATTGTCTGTCTGGAGTGTAAGTATTTACAGTCAGTCAACTCACCAGATATAGATGGCCAGCTCCTCCACTGATGTAAATTAGCATAGCTCCAGAGTAGAGTAACACCAGTTTACATCAGCTGAGGAGCTGAGAGTTGCCACAGGACGCTATGTTACTGACTGTTAGCTGGTGCAGCTTTCATGACTGGGGTCAGACGAATGGCGTAATAGCCAGAAAGCAACCAGCAAGAAACTGTAAAATGAAGTTTTACCTGAAACTGCTTTTATCATCTCCTGATGGCTGATTACCTGTAATTATTTCCTTCTTTTGCTTCCTCTGTATTTAAACTATACCATCTAAAGTAATGCTGGCTTAGTGAAACATAGCTTCCACCAATTGTGACTCTTCTGATTGCCCAGCATGTCCAGATACAAAAAGGAGATCTTAGCATCATGTTTGAACTCTATGTAAACCAGTATACAGCTTATTGTGGGTATCTAATATCATTTATCCCTGAGGCCAACAAGGAGTCAACTGTTTTACTGGCATCCCAAAGTTTGATGGAAGCGGAAAACATTTGTGCATCTTATTATTCTAGAGCTGCTTATCGTCCCCAGAGGCAAATGGAATCATTCAAAGGAGCCTACTGATCCGTGCATATGTGCAGTGCACTTGCAATAATGTGTCCAGAGCAATGTTATCCTCACTCTTTGGATCTAGAATATGCTGTATGGGTCCAACTAACTCCCAAGTGTTAAGGTATTCTAGAATTATTTTATTTAGTTATATGTTAAATTTTTCCAGTGGATGGCATTACATGTACAATTATAATGTAATATTATCTGTCTGTATATGCATATTTACCTGGGAAATTACTCAGAATTAAACCTAGTTTTCGTAACATATATAAACATGGTATGTGACATAATCCACAGGGCATTGAATCTGGTTTTACAGACATCTTGATTTAGAGGAACCTTGGCCTGGAAGCCAAACTAATGCTTTGAGTAGAGCTGGTTGGGAATTTTTCAACAATTTTTTTTTTGTTTGGTCAGAAAATGCCAAATCATCAAAAGCTAAACTTTTCACAGAAATGCATCTGTTTCAATGAAGCTTTAGTTGGGAAAGGTTTCTTAGCTCCAGGATGGAATTGCAGGTCAAAAGCAGAGCAAGAGAAAGAGACTGGGATAACCCAGTGACTAGGGCACCTGGGATGTGGAAGAATCATTCTGAATTAGGCTCATATGCATGGTGAATGGCCTAGCTACTTAGGTAAAACTTTGAACAGTCTCAGTTATGGCTATGGCTCCTCATGTCCCCCTGGTGTTTGAGGGAGGAGAAAGGCCATAACTTGGCCTCTTCTTTAATTTGTCTCCTTCTGTTATAGTTGCTGAGGGAGTCTTTCCTTTTTCCCTGTTCCCACTGCCATCACTATCCCCCAAAGCCCCAGTTTAGAGCTACATTTCCCCATATCTAAAGGAGGCCCAGCCATGTCCTGTTACACTGAGTTTCTAGAGTAACATCTAGAAAGGCAGTGGAGATGGGGAACCTCCCAATACAAAGCTCCCCATCATCTTATTTTTTGTACAGAGTGCCCTGCCTTCCATACACATCCTGATGACCTCACAACATGAACTCAGAGTCCAGCTAGAGCACTGGACTGGCCCAACTAAGTACCTCTCTGTAGCTTCTGGTTTGAATGCAATGGGGGTCTGAACACAACCTTGTTGATTTTATGCCTCCAATATTAACTGAACAATGTATCTGCTACTGACCAGGTTCACCGGTATTTGTTAAAGGTGTATAGTTACATAAGCAAATAAACCTTGGACACTTGAGGTCATATCATGACGTCTGTTTTCAAGAGAATTCCTGAATGTAATCAGTTTTCAGGCATTTTTGCCCAGCAGCATCCTCTGCTCTAGCCTTTGCTCTAACTCACTCATAAGCAGCACAATAACTTCCCTCTAACCCTCAGGCAATGTCACTGCCGACTCACTGAAGGCTGGGTTGACTAAACAGTGGTCTAGTGAAGAACCAGAAAATAGCCACTCCCAGTTTAGGATCAAAAACAGAACCGAAAATCATTGGGAGTAGTTCAGATCTGGAAAGTCCCAGGGGATTTGGGGTTCCTGATCTGGGCTCACCCCAAACATCCAGGATCAGCATTTTAGAAACAGCTAAAACCATTTCCCCACAAAATGCCACCTTCATATAGTATTTGAAGGGTTCAAATAGGATTAGATATATGCAAGTAAGTCAGGTGTTTTGACTTCTTACCAACCTAGACAGAGCCTGAGGCTATGTTCAGTATGCAGGCAAAAAACTCTGACAGAAATCAGGGGTAAGTGATTAAATAAGAAGCAAAGGACTAGGCTCAAAGTGGCGAATGCTGCCATCTTGCATTATTCTTAATTCCTAGAGTTTTGGGCAGGTGGGGTTTTTTTAGTTATAAACATGAATAAATAAATAAAGCGAGGATGCCAGTATAATTCCTGACTGTGGTATTTCCAGGAACAATCACACATCAATGAGAAAATGCTATACAGGTCTGTCTCATCTTACGCGCATTTAACATGCGCGATTTCGGCTTTGCGCGGTCGGCAAAAACACACACACACACACACAAAAAAAGAGAAAAAAAGCAATTTATGTACTGTGGCTGTAGTGCGGGCGATTCCGCCCGCCATTAAAGTCAATGGGATTTCGACTATACGCGGTTTTTGCTTTACGCGCTAACGGCGGAACGTAACCCCAGCGTAAGATAAGACAGACCTGTAATGTTATATGCAGAGATCCTTCAGTGCTTTCTATAAGCCCTAGCTCTGGATGTGATGTGCTAAGCCTATAGCAAATTGGTGAAGCAATGGGGTAAATATGGATTTCTAGAGACAGCACCCTTACAGCTGTTTTCAGCTTTTTCCTCATGTTGCACCAGACAGACACCCTAAAGCTCGAAGCATAAAAGATTGTGATTGAAAAATACAATAACAAATAACAACAGGAAGTGATAGGGTTATTATGAGGCGCAGTGTGTCTCCCTGAGGACAAAAGAAAATTAAACTTCAAACTTTTATGATGCCATACACCTTTTGTTTCTCTCCAGAAATGAAAATCGATGTATCAGGAAAGATGGAAAATGTGGAACGTTTTCTTTTGCTGTTGCTTAAACGGTATTCAACTGGTGGCTGTCCTTCAGCTTGATCAGGACCTAATCACTGAGCAGCAGCCTCAGATGATTGTCCACGCATGAATGTTGAGATATTACTGGTAAAGCCCAGAATGTATTATAGGAAGAGCACATGCTTGTGACACATCTTTCTGCAGGAAGATGGTTCGAGACACTAAAATGCCTCAGGGAGACGAGGGTCTGTAATTAGTGCTGAATCTCTCTGATAACCTGGAAAGGGCCATTCTTTGTGTGTGTACAACCAGCAGCAAACCTACTGCAGTGGCCACAGCTTGAAGGCAAACAGGTCCACTTGGCATTTCAGATGCGCACCTCATCTTCTTCCTGCAAATATGTGTATGAATATACTACATGTGGTGGTCAGCACAAGGCCAATTTGCTGGAAGGGAAGGCCAGGCTCTTTGAAGGAATGACTTGTATTTTCAGAGATGGTGAAGTTGAGCCTGTAGAAGGAAGAGCCCCCTACTCCAGTTAGATTTAGTGAGCTTTGGGGATTGTTGCTAGGCTACGCAGATCAGAAAGTTGCTGTTGGTCTTTGAAAGGTGTTCTGGGAGGGTGGGGGCTTGACGTTGATGATGCTCATGCCCCATGTGATACAGGCAAGAATCCATTATTAACTGGTTGCTGATTGCATAGTTGACCCCTACCTGTCACTCCATTTTCCTCACCTTATAATTTCCCTGCTGGGTGTGCTTGGTTCTCCCAACTCCACAGAGGCCAGGATACAGGGGAAATGCCCATTCTGGCAAATTAGGCATTAACCAACCTGTGCTAAAGAGAGTTGGATGCACAGTCTTGTACAGTCATTGGTAATGGGGTTCAGGAAGACTTACTTTGACTTCAGTGGGTCTAAGTGGGTTGGTCAGGCCCTGCATGATTAGGATTTAAGTGATGAATGTGACTGCTGCCTGCCCTCGTTCTCTGCTTTCAGGGTAGGTTGATTTAGTCTCCTGCCACTTGCAAAAAAGATGATGATCACCACTGGCCTGTGAAATAGATGTATATGCTTGTGTAACTTTACCAGGCCTATCTATCGATAATCCTCGTTTTAGAAAATCCTTTTCGGTGTCCAAATCCAAAACTACATTCATCAGGAAATATCCCCTTGAGGAGGTAACAGGGAAGTGTCAGTGAATGCCAATGCTGACAAATATTCACTCAGAAGCAGATCTCTTGCTTTGGCAGGATAACTGAGGACTCCAAGTCAGTATTTCAAATTCCCACAGCACTTGTGCTCTTTTTAGAAATGTAGAGATTTACTGGACAATTGAACACTAGAAAGTGGTTGAAATTCTCAGTTTTCTCCATGATTTACCACCGGAGGAATACGTAATGGCTTCCAAGCTGACAAAGGAGGGAAAAATCTGTGTTGTAGCCAGTGGGCCAGTTGTCTGTTTCCTATCACACATTAGTGCTATTCTTGCCTGAATGAAAGATAGACCTGAATTGCTGACTCATGGCAGATAAAATATATCATTAATAATTCCCACCCAATACCCCCAAAGAAAGAAAGAGAGCATTATGGGTTGAAAAGATGCCTATATTATTCAAAAGAGAGGACAATGGCATTTATATGATCTTTAAAACTAAGTAATAATGACAGATGAAAGACTTGAATGAATGAAACAAGAGGTGATTTGCTAAAGTATTTCACAGCACTCTTTTCTTAGAAGCATTGCTAAATAGATTAAGAAGGAGCATATTTCGCCCAAGGAGAATGGTTTTTTATTCTTATTTCCAACATCCATGTGTTTTGGCTGATTTTAATATATATTTAATCAAGAGGAGAAGATTGGGGGCTCCGTGGCATGTAATAAAACATGATAATTAAACACCAAATATGGAAACTAACAAATACAAATGATGTTGTCCAGCAGGAACAAGCTCTTTAATTAGAATATTTTTATTATTCTGAGGGGCTCACAGGAGTCTACTCTCAGAGTTTCCTTGAAAAAAACACGAGACACAAAAAATAAACTGTATATTCTCAAATAAAAATACAAGAAATGAATTGGTGAAAAACTCACACTTTGAGATTAACCAGTAATAAAGCACTCAGATGCTGGTTTCTGAAGCAATTTTTTATTTTCAAACAGTTTGAAATCCCTTACAGCAGTAGAAACACTGGCATAATATTGTAATTGGCATCCCTGACCTGATTTATGTATATTGCAAAAAACGTTTCCCCACTCCTTTGAGGATGTCAATTTATCGCTCACAGAATGTGCCACCTCTTGATTGTAGGGTTCATGGTAAATCAGGCCTCCCAGAATTCCCTTGTCATTTGCTTTCAAGGGCTAACGTTATTAAAAATACCTATTTAGCCTCTTCAATAATTGATCTGCATAGATATTGTAATGCTAAAATTTTTTTATTGTGGTGTGGAAATAAATGAACCAGTTTACCTGCATTGGAGGACATAATAATCAAATCTTTATTCATCTTGTCCATTCTTAGATATTTTATATTTTTTTCAGAAAATTTAGAATGATCTCATTTAGCTCACTGTGTTTTCAGATTCATGAAATGTTACAATCGTGTATGCAATGCCCTGTAATCATATTTTAAACACATGCACTGTGTGCTGGCGAGGCCATTTAAAGAATACTTCTGGTGCTCATCTAAGCCTAGAAATTATACTATAGCAAAATGAGACATATACAGTAAGAACAGCCTTAATAACTTGCAACAAAATCAATACTACTTCTGGCACCACTGGACACATCCTAGGCAAAACTTTATATTTAAAGAACATATTCACAATTATGACATCATTGGCTTCACAGAGACTTGGTGGGATAATTCACACAACTGGAATATCACTATAGAAAGATACAACTTGTTCAGGAAGGACAGGCAGGGAAAGCGTGCCTTGTATATCAAAGATATATACACTTGCACTGAGGTTAAGATAAGAAGTAAGAGGCAGATCTGTTGAAAGTCTCTGGGTAAGGATAAGAGGAGTAAAAAGCAAGGGTGATGTCATGATAGAGGTCTTCTATAGACCACCTAAATAGGAAAAAAGAAGTGGGTGAGGCTTTTTTAAACAACTAACACAATCATCCAAAGCACAGGACATGGACAGCAGGGCACAGATTATCCAGAAAGTTCGTGGAATGCATTGGAGACAACTTGTTATTACAGAAGGTGGAGAAAGTGACTAAAAGAGAGGCTGTTCGAGATGTGATTCTGACACATATGGAGGAACTGGTTGAAAATTTGAAGGGGGAAGGCAGTTTGGGTGAAAGTGATCATGAAATGATAGAGTTCGGGGTTTTAAGGAACGGTAGGAGGGAAAACAGCAGAATAAAGAGCAAGGACTTCAAGGCGGCATACTTAAGCAAACTCGGGCAATTGGTAAGTAAGATCTGATGGGAAGCAAGTCTAAGGGAAAAGAGTTCAGGAGAGTAGGTAGTTTTTTAAAGAGAAATTATTAAGGGCACAAGAGCAAACTATCCCAATGCATAGGAAAGATAGGAAGTATGTTACGTCAGGGTGGTCTCTTACCCAGAAGATCTTCAACGACCTGAAACTCAAAAAAGAGTTATACAAAAAGTAGAAACTAGGTCAGATTATGAAGGATGAATATAAAAAAACCCAACAACACAAGAATGTAAGGACAACATTAGAAAGTGTCTCTATTGAGTCCCTGATTTTTGGTGTCTACCAGAGTTATGAATTTAAGCTCCCAGGCTCATCTTTTAAAGGTGTTGTGTAGGTTTCTTTTGAGGATGAGGACTGAGAGGTCAGTTATGGAGTGATCCTTTTGTGAAGAATGTTTGCCCACAGGTGATAGATTTTTGTATGTAAATATACATAGCAAATGTGGTTTTAGAAGGGATAGAGTGTATCTTGGACTGTGTTCTTGTGCAGGAGAGGAAGAGGAAATAAGAACCTTCCTCTTATGCCATTTCACAGGCTACCTGACACATGGGTCTGGGCACACTGGACCAGGTAAGTGGGTAGGACTGGAGAGGTTCAATCACTCCCAATGCAGCAGCCAGTATCACTGAGCTGGTACTAGCCAGCTGTAAATGACCATTTCCCCACAGAGTAAGAGAGAAGTAGAGAGGGGTTTTGTGCTTCAGAGGCACAGTTCCTTCCCAGAGCTGAGCAGCTACACATTGACCCATTCATAGGACTTGTATCTAAAGCCAAAATCTAGATCCTGTGCTGTACGCATGAATTAACCTGAGAAGGTAGAGGTGTAGCTGTTAAGACCTTCCTAATTTTAAAATATACACTTTCCTCAGTGTGACATTCCAATTACTGAACTGTAGAAGAACAATCATTACTTGTGTTCAACAACATCTCTTTCCCATTCCCAGAAATTGGCTACAGAAGTGACAAAATATACGGCTTTTGGAATACCAGCCTATACTAACAAACACAAGGTTAATAGCATTTGAGCATTGTGAAATGTGATTTAATTTAGAAGACTATGGTCTGTGAATATTAACTACTAACAAATTAAATTATTCAATGACAAATCACATCAGGCTCCTACATAATATCAATAGATATTGTCATGATAATCATTCTTCAGAACAGTAGGATGCAGGCAAACGCCGTGCTAGTATTTTGGGTCAAGGTGTTCATTTGCAAATGAACAATTCATCATGTGAACCAAAAGAGAAATAGCTCCAGGTTTGTGTCATATTGCTCTGATGTTAACTGCTGCTCTTCGATGTGACTTTGTCTAGACCTTACGCCATCGGGAATAATAGAGGGGAAATTGCCCATTCTATTATTTTTGGTTGAATGAAACTATTGGCTTCCACTACCTATGTACAGAGTTCCTATATATCCAAATATATAAATAACTTTTGTTAATGAAAAAAAAAAACCTACTTGTGTTTGTTTCCCAACTTTAAAATATACCACCTACCTATTCATGAAATTTTAGAAGCATCTAGGCAATAACTTATGCCATTTCTCATTTATATTTTTTTTAAAAATCAGAACTGGCCAACTTGAAATCCCATTAAAGTCAGTGGGAGCTATTCCATCAACTTCAATGGATTTTGGATTAACTCCTATATAAAAGCATTACTGACTGCCATCAAAGACATGACTTATTCTGAAGATTATAGAACAAAATTAATATTTCTCAAGGGCTAGACTGATGATGCATGGTGCACAGTGGTATGAAGGAATAAGGGGTCATAATGCGACCCCTCACTCTCTTGTGATGATGCACCTTACTGCTATTTCCTGTGCCGGGGATACACACACCACAGAGTCTCTTTGTTCCCACCTCACATAGGTGACCAGGAATGGGTTAGAAGAGGGTGGAGCCTTGTGGCACACAGACCATGAGTGTCAGCTGGCAAAGGGTTCAGTGTTCTGCAACACCAACTCTTTAACAGGCCTGACAGACTCACTACATCTAGCACTCTCATGGTATTTATCCATCAATGATGTCATGTGAGGTCTCTAATAAAAGCTTATGTCATACCGACCCTCATAATCATTGAGAGATGTACGGATGGATGATATTTAAGAAGTTGTGCATACGGACAGAAAATAGGCTTTACAATCTGTGTCCAAGGCAGACATAACAAACAGGTTTGGGATCAGACAAAGGATGCAGCGTAAGCATTGTGAGCCAACACAATGGAAACTCCATTTACATATGGCGTCAACAGCCTAGCTGTGTGCAAAGACAATGAACTTTGGGGAATACAAAGGGAAGGCAAAAAGACACAGTTATCTTTCACCTGAGGAAGTAAACAGACAGCATATTTACACTCATGAAAACAGGATCTCAACCAGGCTTGGATGAACTGCTGAAAAGGACATTTGGGATGAGACAAGCTTCTTTAGACAGATGGTTAGCCTGCTGAAGTTAAGTCTCTAGGACTAGTGTTATGATTTTGTTTTATATATAACCCTTATGTTTCCATTAGCCTTACTCACTCTCGTAAATCTTAACATTTGAAAATAAACTTATGATTGTTTTCACTCTATGTCTATCTCAGTGCTGTGATGTTGTATAGGAGCAGATCCTAAATGGAACCAAACAAGCTGGTATGTGCACTGTTCCTTTAGGGACAGCTGACCTCATAATTGTGCGAGTGTTCAGGGGATAAGGGGCTGAAAACTACAGGGGAAGGCTTCAAAGAGTCGTGGGGACTGGGGTGCACCTATTGTTAACCTGCAAAGCAAAATAAGGGCTGCCATAGCCCAGAGAGATTGTTTGGGTGGCTAACAGACTAGAGGTGTCAGGGAGCTGACACACAGTTAAGAATAAGCAATTCTCCCTCTTGCTGGCGGAAGGGGGGTAACAAGGTTGCTCATGGTCCCAGGCTCCCCAAGGACCATCACAAGCCTTGACTCCACCCCTTCCACACACACTGACACTCGTATGTCCGGCAGAATCATTACACTGCTGTGTAGAGCTGGCATAGTTTATTCCCCGTGGACCAGAGAAGAGACTGATTCCTTGATTCACAACCTTCCTAAAGGCCGCGCACCAACAGTGCTCCTTACCATGGGTGGGATCACAGGTGGATGATCTGTATGCCCAGTGTAACAAGGTAAACCTAAAGATTTCTAGTTCTGTTGTCATGAGCTACATAACATGTTATCTTACACTTATTATAATTGAATATGAAAAACAAAATCGCTTCCAACAATCTATGCATGCGCAATAAGACACTATAGATGTCAGGGCTGAAAGAGGAATTCCTGTTCTTTCACAGAAATACATATTTAGTCGTAGTTGGACTAACATCTACCTCCCTAAGAAAATCGGAATAGGTATTTGGAATAGCTCTAAATTCAATCAATCCTTTTGATGTAATTAAAAATAAAAGTATTCATTAGGCTCATTAAAATAACATGGCAACATGCAAGGGATAAATATGCTTAATTTCCCAAAAATATACTTTTTAAACTAACGACATTTTCATAGGATACGTCAGATGTTTGTTCTTTAATTACATAACAGATTTATACATCCTCTAACCATAATAAAGTAGCAAGCAGGTAAGTGGGAAGCATAATGAGAGGAATAACAACATCTCAAGTTTTTCTTCCCTGTTGATTTTTATCATTTGTTAAGAAACCAATCCAGTTGATTCATTGTCAACTCATTTTCAGATATCATGCATTCCTTTGAGAATACAATATCAGCTTTAAGTCAGAAATGATGCCATCCAGAAGCCTATGGAATAGACTGCAGGATGGTCTCAAATTCATTTTTCTTTTTTTTCTTCTTTTTGGGTGAACAGTAAATTCATTGAAAAATGCATTTTGGGGGGCACTGAAACTATTCATGAATTTGGCGAATAGTGTTGGTTAAAACAAAACAACTCTGATCACTACATTTAGGAAATGTCAAATGGTTCATTTAGAAAATGTTGAAAAGAACTGTTTTGACATTTCAGTTTGAACTGATATTTTTGTTTTGAAATGTTGTTTCAAATCAACATTCAAAACATTTCATTTGACCCAAACATTTGGGGGGGGGGGGGGGAAGGGGATTTTTTGGTTCATCCAATGCACTGAAAAAATCAATTATTTGCCAGCTCTATTCATATGTTTGGAAGTTCACAGATTCCAAGGCCAAGAAGAGACCATTGTGATTACCTAGTGTGACCTCCTGTATAACTCAGGCCACAGAACAAACCCAAAATAATTCCTACATCATATCTTTTAGAAAAACATTTAGTCTTGATTTAAAAATTATCCATGATGGAGAATCCCCCATGACCCTTATTAAATTGTTCCAATGGTTATTCACTCTAACCATTAAAAATTTACACCTTATTTATCTAGCTTCAACTTCCAGACATTGGATTGTGTTATACCTTTCTCTGCTAGATTGAAGAGCCCATTATTAAATATTTGATCCCCATGTATATACTTATAGACTGTAATCAAGAGACCCTTTAACCTTCCCTTTGTTCAACTAAGTAGATTGAGCTCTTAAAATCTCTCTCTATAAAGCATGTTTTCTAATCTTGTAATCATTCTGGTGGCTCTTTTCTGAACCCTCCCCACTTTATCAACATCCTTCTTGAATTGTGGGCACCAGAACTGGACACAGTATTCCAACAGCGATCACAGTAGTGTCAATTACAGAGGTAAAATAACCTCTCTACTCCTCCTCGAGACTCCCCTGTTTATGCACCCCAGGTTCACATTACCTCTTTTGGTCACAGCATCACAATGGGAGATCATGTTCATATCCACCATAACCACCAAATCTGTTTCAGAGTCACTGCTTCCCAGGATAGAGTCCCCCATCCTGGAAATATGGCCTACATTCTTTGTTCCAAGATGGATAGATTTACATTTAGCCATGTTAAAATGCATATTGTTTGCTTTTGCCCAGTTTCAAAGCAGCCCAGATCGCTCTGAATCAGTGACCTGTCCTTTTAATTATTTACCACTCCCCGAATTTTTTGTCATCTGCAAACTTGCTCAATGATGATTTTATGTTTTCTTCCAGGTAATTGATAAAAATGTTAAATAGCTTAGGGCCAAGAACAGAGCCCTGCAGCAACCCTCTGGAAACACATGCTTGATGACAATTCCCCTCATAATTACATTTTGAGACTTATCAGTTACACACTTATTAATCCATTAATACATGCCATGTTAATTTGATATTCTGTTTTTTTAATCAAAATGTCTTGCAGAGCCAAGTCAAATGCCTTACAGAAGTCTAAGGATATTACATTAACATATTATCATTATCAAACAAACTTGTGATTTCATAAAAAAAAATCAAGTTCGCTCGATAGGATCTATTTCCCATAAAACCATGTTGATTTGCATTAATTACATTAACCTCCTTTAATTCTTTATTATTCAAGCCTTGTATCATTATCCATTATCCTGACCAGGATTGATGTCAGGCTGACAGGGAAGGAATTACCTGGCACAACACTGGTTTTCTGCCAGTCTTCTAGAACTTCCCCAGTGCTCCAGGACTTACTGACAATCAACATGAATTGTTCAGCAAGCTCCTCAGACAACTCTTTCAAACTCTTGGATTCAAGTTACCTGGAACTGCTGATTCAAAAATGTCTGACTTTAGTAGCTTCTTTTTAACATCCTCCAGAGAGATTAGTGGAATGGAAAGAGTGTACTCATCGTGATATGATGAGAATCTGTCATCTGTTTGTCCCTAATTACAGAACAGAAATATTATAGGAACCTTTCTGCCATTTCTGCCTTATTATTGATAATCCTACCATTTCCACCTAGTAATGAACCAAAACCATTGCAAGGATTCTTTTTGTTCTAATATATTTTAAAAACTCCTTTTTATTGTCCTTAACTCTGCTGGTCATAGATTTCTCCTTGTGTCCCTTGGCTTCCCTTATTAATTTTCTACAACTCCTAACTTCTGATTTATATACATTACTATCAATTTCCCCTTTCTCCCATATATATATATATAATTGTGGGCACCAGAACTGGACACTGGAACCAGAACTAGACAATTTCCCCTTTCTCCCATTTATATATATATATGGGGGGAGGGGGGGAAGGCGGGGAGAGAGAGAGAGAGAGGAGAGCTGCCTTCACTTCCTCTAAACCAGGTCATTTTTTTAAACGAGCACAGTCTTCTTCCTCAGTTGTGGGATTTTGGCTCTTTGGGCATCTAGTTAGGTGTTCTTAAATGATTCCCAATTATCATTCACATTTTTTCTCATTAAATTCTTCCTCCCAGCTGATTTGGCTCATAATCATTAGGTTGACTCCACTCACAGCTACCCTCTTCACATACAGTTTGTTCCAGTTACCATAATTCTCAGATCAGGTGAGAATCTCAGAAACATCACAGAATAATAGAATTTAGAGCTGTAAAAGACATGTTAGGTTATCTTAGCCAACCCCCACCCACTGCCAATACAGGATTATTTCCTACTCTACAACCTTGACTGCTTTGTGCAATCTTATCTTGAATGACTGAAGATTTTTTAAATTTTATTTTATTGTTCCCCTGGGCGATAGCTCCACGGACCAATAGACCTCATTTAATGATTTTCTCCTGGGAAGTCAGCTTACCTTTTCTCTTTGCTCAGGCTCTTGTGATTAACAACCACCTGGGACCACCTTAAAGAAGACTTTGCCCTCCTTGGTAGTCACACCCTTCATATACTTTTCTGATCTCTTTGATCAAATTGAACATATTAAGATATTTGAATCTTTCTCCCAGTCAGAAACAGAGCAATGTGAAAAGTCTGAAGCAAAAATCACTTCTACTATTCTCATCAGGTGTAAGGTCTACATCAAAGTCACACTGATGAGCAGCACTTCACATCATAACAATATGACACAATCCTGGAGCTATTTCCCTTCTGTTTCACATGATGAATTGCTCATTTGCAAATGAGCACCTAAAGCCAAAATACTAATCCTGACTTTGAACGCATGTTCAGAAAACTATCCTGGTTTTTGCTTTCATTGCAATCTTGAAAATCAAACCAGGTTTACTGAAAGGTTCATGAAGTTTTTCAAGTATATGTGAGCAAAGGTTATGGTTGTGCATAGAAATCTTGTAAAATTTGCAATTTGTTTAATATTCAGATGAAACAAGTTGAAACACAGATATTTCAAGTGAGTTTCCATGTTGAGATCTGGGAGTCATTCTAATACAAAATGAAGCAAAATTCAGGAGATATAATGCCACCCACGTCAAAACCAAACTCCTGTGAAGTGAAACCATCAAGATTTTCATAGTTTAAAATGTCGCTTTCTCCAGCCTTTTAATTCATTTTGCTTTTCTTCCTTTAAATTCACTTAAAGAATTCAACAGCTCTCTGGTACCCATATCTGTACCTGGTATTGTCAATGTTGTATCACCAGTAATATACTATAATAACCCACTTAAACAACGAGGAATCCTTGTGGCACCTTAGAGATTAACAAATTTGTTAGTCTCTAAGGTGCCACAAGGACTCCTCGTTGTTTTTGCTGATAGAGACTAACACGGCTGCTACTCTGAAACCTATAACTCACTTAGTTTGCTACTATATCATATTGCAAAGTCAGTTTTCTGTTCATTGTCACCCCTCTTGCTTTTGGTATTATGGTTCTCAAAGCATCTCGAGTCTACTGGATAGCTTTCATTTCAATATTGAATTGCCCAAGGTTTAGGAGGGAAGTTTGTCTTACCCATTTGGTGAAGTTTAGGTCATTTAGTTACAACAGCAGCAGCACCAGAATGCCTGGTAGACCAACTACGTGCCAGTTCACATGCGTGACAACACTCTCACTCCTTTCAGCCCATGAACAAGCAAGTTATCAACATTCATAAAAATCCTAGTTTCTTCACCCTTGTACTAGCAAGACAACGAAGATTATACCCTGTGAAGGCCCAGGAGTGTTGGGACTGAGATAGCTGCACAGGGTTATGGAAGCTGTGGAAACTGACTGTTTTCTTGATCTGATTGGGATTTCAGTTGCTTTACTGCCAACTCTTTTCCTCCCTCCTTCCCATTTCCATCTCTCCACCAAATTTCACCCCTAATTCTTGCATTGGCAGTCTCTTAGACATCCTCCATGGGTGATCCTCCTTGGCTCCTTAGAGCAACGTGTAGTCTAAAACTGTCTTCAGAGGCAGTGTGACACCTATTGTGTCTATATCTTCATGAAAGCCAAAGGCATCATAAGAAAACACCAAGTTCATCCTGTTACCACTGCTCCCTGTATAACATGACCCCCCAAATGTGACACCACTCTGACCAAAGGACTATTTCCCTCATATTCAGTGGCTAGTGCCATCTAGTGGAATTGAGGTGAACCATAGCAGCATCCTGACCATATTCAAGGAGAGGCCAGGCAGAGCCCCATGATCATGAACAAATCCAGCATCTGTGTTTAATTATTGTACCTCGATGCAAGTAGCTAAATTTCTATTGCATCAGTTTTGATGTCCTACTTTTGTACAACTGACCGGTTCCACAATTTTGCATGTGACGTTTAAACACAAACACTTTGGACAGATCCTCAGCTGGTGCAAATTGTCAAAGATCCATATAACAATTCCAACCCTTAGGTGAAATCCTGGCTCTATGCAAGTGAATGACAAAACTACCATTGACTTCAAATAATACCAGGTTTTCACCCAATAATCTTAAGGTTATATTTTGGGGCCTGTCAACTTTGACAGTGTCCTTTTAAGCTACATCATGGCCATGGAAATGGGTAAAAACAGCTTCCAGCTCTCCATGGAGAGAAGTATGTATTCATCCATTCTCCTTAGATTTACACCACTCATTAATGAAATGTCCAAGTCATTTATGGGCCAAGTAAGTCAAAGCTCTCTGTGAGTATGCCTACACTGCACACGGACCCCGGGCTCTGACTCAGGTTCGAGCCCAAGTCCCCCTTCCGTCCACACACAAATCAGTCTGACTAGGACACAGGTGTTAGGACCCCGCTCGGGGTGGGTCAGAGCCCAAGTCCCATTGAGACTTGGATCTGAGCCCTATCATTTTGCAGTGTGGACACAGATTAAGCTGCAGACTTGAGCCAGAAGAGCTGCATAGTGCAATATGGACAAATTAGCACAGATATATAAACCTGTGTTTACACTGCGGATGCTCAAGCATGGGCTTGGAAACACAGTCCATTAGCATGGCTACCAGAAACCCATGCTTAGTGTGCAGGGTAGACGTACCCCACGTGATCATCTATAGCATGAAAATCTGGAAGACATTTACAAGTTTCCCTCAATTTACACCTGCTCTTTACCCCTCATTTGAAGAGCTCTGTTAGGTGTTAGAAAATGGGAACCAGTTCATTTTTCTACTTTTTAGCAATGACATACTGAAATCCTCAGAAAAGCTCTCGATTTCACGCAGCATCAAAAAGTCAATCTTCTGTTTTCACTTATAGCTCAAGTACTAGCCAGATTTCTTGTAGCCAGGAGGCAATGATACTTCAGGGACTTTCCAGATGCAGGATGGAGTATGCAGGGTCTCAAGTGCTACATAGTACTAAACACTCTTCTACATCAGTGGCTGCTTCCAGAATGAATCGGGAACTGCATGGAGAAGAGAGGCAAAGTATCTGAAAAGTATGATGGATAGAATGAATAGTCAAACATATAAGCATAGCTTATAAGATGGTTCTATCATCAATCCTAGAGCTGCTACCCCACAATTTGAGGGAATCACGTACCCAGCCAATCTGGGATTGGTTCATCAGGAGGATTACTTAGAATGGCGACTTTGTTGTTGCAGAAAACAATTGACATGGATTTACCTTCAGTCATGTCATTTTCATGTAGGATAGGACCTGAAAGATCTTAGCCAGTGTTACTGCTGTTGATTCACGTCATGGATAAACCCACAGTTCAGACAGCAACGCTACAAAAGCTATTGTTCTAACGTCCGTTACTTTCCCTGCAATGTAAGTTTTACTGTATATATTTCTCACTTGGTTTTAATAGCCCTATATTTTATTTTGTATCACCTAGATGTTCATTGTGCGTTGGATATGTACAATGTACTTACTCTTGCTGTTAATCTATACAGACACTATTCAAAGTAAAAAAAAAAGTAAATTCCAACCAAGCATTTACTCTAAATTAAAACTATACTATTTTTGAGCTTTGGAACATTACAGTTAATTTTTTAATTCTTCATTTTCATGGGTCTATTCTACTTTCTGGTTGTACATGGACCCTGCAGCAGATATACCAAAGTACAGTTCAATGCTTTGAACTCATAAACTGCTCCAAAAATGCTAGACACTTTGCAAATCAGGCCCTAGTGGTCAAGATGGGTGTCTAGACATCGAAGCACCAAATATTAGTGGCCATTGTGCAAACGTTTGCCTTAATTTCTCATCCGTTGGTTTTTCCATCTCTAAACTGGGAATAATACATTTTCATTTCATAGGGGAGTCAAGCACACTGATGCTGCAGAGATGAGCACCATAGAAAATCTCATTGCATGTTCAGTGCAGGGTTTGGATGGTATGCAGCCAGTAAGACGTGTCAGACACATATTGAATCAGGAGGATAAAAAAGAAATATTGAATAGCTACCTCATTCAGTGAGAATCATCCATCCTGTGCCTGAAGGAGGCAGGGGGCCTGCAGAAAAAATAATAGGTAGGCATGTAATTAAAGGCTGAATCATAATGCATATGCACAAGGGGGCTGAATTATCGTTGCCAGGGCAACCTTAATTCTGCCATTTCCAAACTTTTGAGTGCTTGACTTTGCAGCCGAAATGCTAGTCTTTTAAAGTCATTTCTTACCTGAGCTATACATATTGTTGTTTCAGATTTGGGATTATTCATCTCAATAATGACCTGAATACACATATTACAGCACAGTACTAAATGGCTGCTCAAATAGGTGGATTTTTCACACTTCACAGTGATGAAACAGATACAGCATTTCCCTCCCAGCGAACACCAGATATATTATTCAGTCAACATGACCTTGCCTGCAGACTGAAAATCTTTTAGCCCTTGAGATTTTCTTTATTAAAAACTACTCTATTCAGTATAAGCTTAAGGAAGACCGTGTGTGAATGCAAAGCTACTGGTAAATTAAAACTGAGAAAGCATTAATGGTTAACTCTGTACCGAACAGCATGCTTAGTACCTACCAATATGTCTACTACTGATAAATAAAAACATGCAATCATCCATAAAAAGGGCAAGTCATCCTTTATTCACTGTTTCCACCTAATGTAATCGACAAAAACGATACCAGGCACTCATAGTTCCATTGCAATGTTTTTATTTTCCAGCGTCAGTGACAATCCACAGGGGCCTTCACTGTTGCTTTAGAACACATATGTCTTGTCAGTAGAAGCAGGTGGCATGCATTTCACTACAAGCGCAGTTCTACTTATCAAACACTTTCCCCTCAGCTGGGAATAATACTCAGTTCAATTTAGCCTGCCTACACCTGACCCAAATGGGTCTGGTGGTTTGAAATCCAGAGGGGTTTCAGTACTTTAAAAAAAACAACCCACAACTGTCTGCATTTTTCTTTTCTTTCTCACTGATAATCTTCATCCTGCTTTATTTATTTATATACCCTACTGGCCAATCTGCTAAGAATTAACTGCAAAGAGTTTGCAGATTATTATTTTTTCTCTCAGTGAAAGTGTTATTAGCAGCTTTGAAATGACTTGTCTATCACTGCCGTTTCGCTGAGGAATACTGAGGCTGAAACTTGTGTGTTGAGATATATTTGAGATTGGCTTTTTTTATTTAAAAGGGAAAATTCAAATGGATGGAACATCCATTTCATTTTCTTCATTATTTTTGTTTGATCTCCCTAGTGTATTTTATTTCCCCTTGTTGCCAGTGGCAGTAAGACATATCAGGCTGAGTTTTCCTCAGTGTCTCCATCTAGAGAGTGTTCAGTGACAGCACTCCCTCCCACCGGCTTTTTGCCATCTTGCACACGTTTGCTTAAAGAGAAGCTGGCAAACTACTACATTGTAATTGACGCTAGCTCTGATCTTTCAGTCAGGGTGTTTTATTAGTAAGGCCAGGGTATTTCTCTTGTGGGAATGAATTTGACATCTAAATATTATTTAATCTCACTTCATTTACCAAGAATCAAGATGAACCTTGTTTTCTGTGCTAGAGCTACATACAAACAACAAATATTTTAATGTAAGAGAAATATACACACTGATCGGTATTTTTTTTTTAAAAGTCTTCAATAGAGTTTCAGGTTACGGTGAAGTGGACAAAAGCCAGGAAGTTACATATTAGGCTTTACGTATTGCATTTGAAAACTATCTCGTGCTTTATGACCCATACATTTTACTTTTGTAACCCAAAGTGATTTGCAATGTATTCTCACAATGCTCACTGCTATCTTACCTCCATTACCGGGTACCTCAGTAATTCCTTCTTGCTGCTCATGACAAACCATAACTCTTGATTAAACTGCCAGCATGTTGTCAATCTGCTGTGAAGCTTGGTTTTGTCTCCATTAGCAGCCATTTTACTGTTGCACTCTCTTCATTACCAGTCCAGTGCCATGAGGTGGGGAACATTTCCCCAGGATTCCCTCGACACCTCAGAGGATCATGATGTGGTGGTTGGATTTGTTCTAAAGCCCACTGAAGAAAAACAGAAAGGCCCCAGGTGACTTCCATGGGCTTTGGATTAAGCCATTTGCAAATATTTCCCACACTGCTGTTCTCTTTAAAGGAACATCTGGAACGTTACCATAATTCCATTGCTGGGCATATTTCTTACCATGAACATGGGTAGACTTCTGCAAAGTTTTTGTTTAAACATCTCTTTGTATATTTGACAAAAATTCCTATATATCTCACATAGATCAAAAGGTGTTTCTCTCCTATCATGCTAACAAACATCCATGCCACAATTTTCTAGTTCTCCCAGGAAGGGATCTTTTTATTTGTTGCATCACAGGTGAAGAATTGTTAGCTGCCTCCAAGATTCCTTCCTGTGCTCCCTGTGTAGTAAAATAAACAGTTGTTCGTCCTTCCTCTTGTGCTTTTTCAAGCAAACACCATCTGTCACAGTGCTTAACTTGCCAAGAGTTCCACTCCATCTTTGGACTTCAGCACCTGGTCCATTAGTCAACTCAAGCAACCTTAGTTCCAGTAAAAGTCTCCGATTATCTTTCTCTGCCCTACTGCTCAAACAAGTAATTTACTCCATCACCTTTCCTGACTTCTGAGGAAACAACTACATTCCAACCAGGGGCGGCTCCAGGCACCAGCGCAGCAAGTGCGTGCCTGGGGCGGCAAGCCGCGGGGGGCGGCCTGCCGGTCGCCGTGAGGGCAGCAGTCAGGCTGCCTTCGGTGGCCTGCCTGCGGGAGGTCCGCCGGTCCCGTGGCTTTGGCGGCGGGTACGCTGAAGGCGCGGGACCGGAGGACCTTCCGCAGGCAGGGCGCCGAAGGCTGCCTCACTGCCGTGCTTGGGGCAGCAAAATACATAGAGCCGCCCCTGATTCCAACCAGTTCTGACAACAACTTCCTCCTCTTTTTTGTCCTTCTATTAAAGTAGTTACATGGCTTAGGGCTGGTCCACACTAGGGGCAGGGATCGAACTAAGATACGCGACTTCAGCTACGCGAATAGCGTAGCTGAAGTCGAAGTATCTTAGTTCGAATTTGGCGCACTTACCTCGCGTCCGCGCGGCGCGCGATCGACGTTCGCGGCTCCCACGTCGACTCCGGTAACTCCGCTCGCCCTGCAGGAGTACCNTAAAAGGGAAAATTCAAATGGATGGAACATCCATTTCATTTTCTTCATTATTTTTGTTTGATCTCCCTAGTGTATTTTATTTCCCCTTGTTGCCAGTGGCAGTAAGACATATCAGGCTGAGTTTTCCTCAGTGTCTCCATCTAGAGAGTGTTCAGTGACAGCACTCCCTCCCACCGGCTTTTTGCCATCTTGCACACGTTTGCTTAAAGAGAAGCTGGCAAACTACTACATTGTAATTGACGCTAGCTCTGATCTTTCAGTCAGGGTGTTTTATTAGTAAGGCCAGGGTATTTCTCTTGTGGGAATGAATTTGACATCTAAATATTATTTAATCTCACTTCATTTACCAAGAATCAAGATGAACCTTATTTTCTGTGCTAGAGCTACATACAAACAACAAATATTTTAATGTAAGAGAAATATACACACTGATCGGTATTTTTTTTTTAAAAGTCTTCAATAGAGTTTCAGGTTACGGTGAAGTGGACAAAAGCCAGGAAGTTACATATTAGGCTTTACGTATTGCATTTGAAAACTATCTCGTGCTTTATGACCCATACATTTTACTTTTGTAACCCAAAGTGATTTGCGATGTATTCTCACAATGCTCACTGCTATCTTACCTCCATTACCGGGTACCTCAGTAATTCCTTCTTGCTGCTCATGACAAACCATAACTCTTGATTAAACTGCCAGCATGTTGTCAATCTGCTGTGAAGCTTGGTTTTGTCTCCATTAGCAGCCATTTTACTGTTGCACTCTCTTCATTACCAGTCCAGTGCCATGAGGTGGGGAACATTTCCCCAGGATTCCCTCGACACCTCAGAGGATCATGATGTGGTGGTTGGATTTGTTCTAAAGCCCACTGAAGAAAAACAGAAAGGCCCCAGGTGACTTCCATGGGCTTTGGATTAAGCCATTTGCAAATATTTCCCACACTGCTGTTCTCTTTAAAGGAACATCTGGAACGTTACCATAATTCCATTGCTGGGCATATTTCTTACCATGAACATGGGTAGACTTCTGCAAAGTTTTTGTTTAAACATCTCTTTGTATATTTGACAAAAATTCCTATATATCTCACATAGATCAAAAGGTGTTTCTCTCCTATCATGCTAACAAACATCCATGCCACAATTTTCTAGTTCTCCCAGGAAGGGATCTTTTTATTTGTTGCATCACAGGTGAAGAATTGTTAGCTGCCTCCAAGATTCCTTCCTGTGCTCCCTGTGTAGTAAAATAAACAGTTGTTCGTCCTTCCTCTTGTGCTTTTTCAAGCAAACACCATCTGTCACAGTGCTTAACTTGCCAAGAGCTCCACTCCATCTTTGGACTTCAGCACCTGGTCCATTAGTCAACTCAAGCAACCTTAGTTCCAGTAAAAGTCTCCGATTATCTTTCTCTGCCCTGCTGCTCAAACAAGTAATTTACTTTCCTGACTTCTGAGGAAACAACTACATTCCAACCAGGGGTGGCTCCAGGCACCAGCGCAGCAAGCGCGTGCCTGGGGCGGCCTGCCGGTCACCGTGAGGGCAGCAGTCAGGCTGCCTTCGGTGGCCTGCCTGCGGGAGGTCCGCCGGTCCCGCAGCTTTGGCGGCGGGTACGCCGAAGGCGCGGGACCGGAGGACCTTCCGCAGGCAGGCCGCCGAAGGCTGCCTCACTGCCGTGCTTGGGGCAGCAAAATACATAGAGCCGCCCCTGATTCCAACCAGTTCTGACAACAACTTCCTCCTCTTTTTTGTCCTTCTATTAAAGTAGTTACATGGCTTAGACTCTTCACCCTGACACACCGTGACAACCTTCTAACTTCTATTGCCATTTCAGCCTTAATCCCTTGGTCATTGTCTTTCATTCTTGTCTCTTTGAATGTGCTGGTGAATAATGGAATTCTCATTGTGACGTTGTGCAGTCTATATGGTTTTATAAAAACATGTTAATGAGTGAATATAATGTAACTGGAATATGCTTCATGCAAAAGGTCTCTTGTAAGGTATCATTACAAAGCTTATAATCTACTGAGTGTGATCATCCTATTTGTATAAATGTACCACTCTTGTATCTGAAACTAGAAATATGAAATATAACTCTGAGGGACTATTGTAATTATGCAAAGTGTGGGCCATTAATGGTGGTTTGGAATCTTGATGACTCCCATTAACCAGGACCATTGTCTGCAGATGGCTGTGTTTTACCTGTAAGTCTTCCTGTATATGTGTGTGCTGGCAAGTGGGCAATGAAGTCTTGCAGTGACATGTGATCATGTCACCTGAACTAGAATCCATCTTTAACCTGGTGTCTTTCCATTGAGAAGGAGGGGGTGGGAACCCAGCGAGGGACAAAGGATTCCCGCCTTATGCAAAAGATATATAAAGGGGTGGAACAGAACAAAGGGAGAAAAGGAGCCATCATGAAGAATCCCCTAGCTACCACCTGAGCTGGAACAAGAGCTGTACCAGGGGAAAGAATTGTGCCCAGGTCTGGAAGGTGTCCAGTCTGAGAAAAAAAACTTACTGAAGCATCTCTGAGGGTGAGATTATCTGTATTCAGTTTGATTAGACATAGATTTGCGCATTTTATTTTATTTTGCTTGGTGACTTACTTTGTTCTGTCTGTTACTACTTGGAACCACTTAAATCCTACTTTCTGTATTTAATAAAATCACTTTTTACTTATTAATTAACTCAGAGTATGTATTAATACCTGGGGGAGCAAACAACTGTGCATATCTCTCTATCAGTGTTATAGAGGGCAAACAATTTATGAGTTTACCCTGTATAAGCTTTATACAGGGCAAAACGGATTTATTTGGGTTTAGACCCCATTGGGGGTTGGGCATCTGAGTGTTAAAGACAGGAACACTTCTGTGAGCTGTTTTCAGGTAAACCTGCAGCTTTGGGGCAAGTAATTCAGACCCTGGGTCTGTCTTGGAGCAGACGGGAGTGTCTGGCTCAGCAAGACAGGGTGCTGGGGCACCGAGCTGGCAGGGAAGGCAGGGGTAGAAGTTGTCTTGGCACATCAGGTGGCAGCTCCCAAGAGGGTTTCTGTGATCCAACCCGTCACACTCATTACTTCCAATTAACTTGCAATACTCCAGGTTCCCTGCAACTTATCCTTCCTTTTGTTTTATCTAGCCTAAGCACCTCAGAAAAGTCTTGACAATAATAATAGTAATAATAATACACATGATTTGCGAGTCACCCTAAAGACGCATTAGTTACACTTTGTGTTTATATATACAGAAATGGGCAGAACTACCAGTTCTGCCTGTTCAATGGTAGTTCTGCCCATTTCTGTATATATAAAACACAAAGTGTAACTATATACATATATATGGAGAGAGAGAGAGAGACAGAAAGAGAGAGATTTTCAATGGTAGTTCTGCCCGTTCTGTGTCAGAGCTGCAATTGGCCAACAAGTTCAGGACTATTGATTTTTTTAAAGGAATCTTTCAGAGTTTCCATAGTCCTGGAAACACAATTACGTGTTATCTACACCAGTGGTTCTCAAACTAGGGCCGCCGTGGTGGCCAGTATGTCCCTCGGCCCGCGCCGCTTCCTGCAGCTCCCATTGGCCTGGAGCGGCGAACCGCGGCCAGTGGAAGCCGCGATCGGCCAAACCTGAGGACGCGGCAGGTAAACAAACCGGCCCGGCCCGCCAGGGGCTTTCCCTGAACAAGCGGCAGCCCTAGTTTGAGAACCACTGATCTACACCTTTCCTCTAGTTCATAGACTGATTTATTTTCAGTGTAATGGACTAACTTATGCTATTGCCAGCATTGTTATGGATACAAGCTGGAGGGTTATTATGATTACCACTTGATCTATGAAGAGAGGGATTAGCACGTGTGACTTCTACATTCTTCACGATAGCATTTGTCGTTTAGAATGTATTGTTTTAATATACTAGAATTTTAAAATGTCTGAGACCCCCTCGCCTCTAAATTGTTAGAGGGGTTAGAAGAACGGAATGGTTTGTACTTTGAACATTCAGACTGATTATTAAGAGGCTATTATTTTAAAGTCATAAAGAGAATGGATGTTATTGAATATTGACATTTCATTGCTGGAAATTGGGGAACATTTGGCATTTGAAAATGGTCCCATGGAATGTACTGGTAATAAAAATCATCATCCTAAAGCAAAACCATCCCAATTAGGAAGTAATGGATTTACACCCAGCTTCACATGGCTAACTATAGGGGAATCCATTTTGCATGTATCAATATATTGGACACATAATTTCATTTGAAAATGTTACCAGGAATTGTAGTGTGACTAACCGCTGTCTGGGATGAATTTCGTCCTGGGTACCTCCAGAGGATGCTTACATGGGCCAGCTAGCATAATCAGGAATTTGGACTCAGTGCCTCTAACCCAGATCTACTTTTTCCCCATCACCATTTGTTCTTCCTCTCTCTCTAGTAATATTATAGTAATACATTGGATACCGTGCATGCAGAACTGTCCCTTGTGGGAAGAGATGGGGTGGAGTGGGGTGGGAAGAAACAGGGCAGAGGCGGGGCCTTGGGGGAAGGGGTGGAGTCGGGGTGGGGCCTGGGTGGAACCAGGGGGAGCACCCCCTGGCAGATTTGAAACTCGGCACCTATGTCTCAGGCCCCGCACCCTCTTTGGGACAGCCCTGTGAGCATCTACAATCAAGTGAAGTGTTTATTTCCTGATAAGGCTCCAGTTTTAAGCCCAGGAAAATTCTAATTCAGCTATTTTGAGGAAAGTCTAAGGAGAGCTGAGAGGCAATAGGATCCAGCAATACAGCTGAATAACTGCACAAGGGACAGCTTCACCAGCAGCTGAAAGAGAGCTGTGTGATGACAGAGCAGCTAAAAACCACACAAGAGACTAACAAAGGAAAGAGATGCCAGCTCCACATTGACTCACAAAAATGATGCTCTACACCAGCCCTATGTGTACATTACTAGATCCCCCAGCTGATTTCAATTGGCATAATTAATGGAGCTCTGTAGATTTATGCCAGCTGTGGATCTCGCCAAAGTTCCTTGATTAGAATCTCTTTTGGAATTAAAAAGAAGAAGAAGAGGATTTGAGTAGAACGAGTGAATGGAGAATGTTTTACTACTGAAGCACTGAGCATGTTTTAACATTCTGTACAAAGGTAGAGTTGAGTGCGTTACTTTAATTAAGTAGATTGTAAGCTATTCGGGGCAGAAACCAGATTTTGGTTCTGTATTTGTACAGCACCTAGCGCAATGAGGTCTGGTTTAGGATTGGGGCCCCTAGGCACTACTGAAACATAAATAATAAATAATAATAATGATAATAATAATAACAACACAATTCTCCAAGAAAAAATCTGCAGAGTGTAAATTGGACCATTCTGTAACTGAGAGTTTATACAGTAGCTTATTCTTTTGTATGCTATTTGCTGATTAACTTGTTTTCTTCCTTTCAGTAGTTTGCATATTCGTCATGATTCATTTAGGGTGAAATTCATCCATGTGCAGACAACCCACACAAGACCGATATACCACACTGCCCTCCAAATAGGATTTCTGTGAGAGTTGAGAAGGACATAGGCTTTATGCTGGCACATAGGCACATACTTAGACAGATATCCTTCCATCACCATGTGCTGTGTATGACCATTTGAGACTGTTCCATCATCTAGTCAAAAAATAGCAGGAAGCTTTTCCTGCTATTTAGCCTGAATTTTCCCTTACTTGAATTCAGCCTATTGCAGCTAGTCATATCCCTTTAAGCCTCCCTAATTCATTCCTCTCTATTCGTGGAAGCACTGACCTTGTCTATACACAAACTGTGCACTGATTTATCTGTCTACACACTGTTTTGTGCATTGATTTAACTACATTGTTTTAGAAACCTATTCAGTCATTACATCAGTGCACTCCTCTCTGCACCCCCTTCACTTCCCCCCACCACCACAGTGTGGAAACTCTTCAGTCATTTTAAGAGAGACTTAAAACACTTCAGCACAAATTGATCATAAACCTACTTAAGCTAAACTCATTTAAAACACTCCTAAACTCTTACACTGATAACAATGTCCACCCAAAAAGGTACACTGGTTTAACCAAATTATCATTTATTTGTATTGCCCAGTCTTGGGTCAGGGACCTAGTGTGCTCGGAGCTGTACAAGCACAGAACAAACGGATGGTCCCTGCCACAAAGAGTTTAAATAGTAAGACAAGCGACAATAGGTGGATGCAGACACACAGACAGGAGGAGCCTAAGGAAACAATGAGGCAATGGTTTTTACAGTATATTGGTTTAATGTCACACCTTTAGTTAAACCAGTGCAACTTTGTGTATAGACCAGGCCAAAGTCCACCCTACAAGGAATTTTCTTCCCTACAGAGCAAAAATACTCCATGAGTTAGAAACGTAATGGGCCATTTATGGGTACAATTGCACAATTGTAACTGCACGTGCAAACAGCACATAATTGTTCATGCAATTCTGCATTGGCTTTAGGCACCTGACCTTTTAAAAAAATGAGACCTTCAGTGTGTATTTTGGCACAATGATTCAGCGTACTTTTCCATGGGAAAAAAAACAATTTAAGGTGTCCTCAAAGAAGGCTTTAAAAGGCTGTTTCAAAGTTCTCTAAGAATAGCAGACTCCTTTCTCAAAAGAATAACCTTCAAAGAATATGATCCTTTATTTTCTGAAAATCAGATACTCACTGCAGTTTTATTTATATTATTATATATCCCACCCAGCATGGTGCCATCTGTCATACCATATCTGGCCGGGAAAGTTCTGTTTAAAAACTGTCTAGAATTCCCCACAGGGAATTTGTTTACTTTTGCAAGCGTAACACTTAAAACGCAGCCAGAGAGACAAGGCTGTGTTTACTAGTGAACAAATGCAAACACAAAACAAACAAAAAAACCCACACCAAGACATGGAATAAAAGAGGTCAGGACGCACCAAGGCCAATAGCTGGAATCTAATAAATGAAGTTAAATGCAACAAGCTACAATGAATAATCTAATATCATGGAAAGACTCAATTTCAGACAGCAAATCTAGGCAAAAAATAAAATGACAGGTCCCTTTGGAAATATGCTTCAAAGAAAATGATCCCTTGCAATTATAAATTTGTTCTCAGTGTAAAATAAAGTCTGTGTTTTATTGCAGCATTTTTGATATTATATTATTACTAATAATCATTTCCAAACACAATTCAAATTAAATGACTCTCTGTGGACAATAGTTTCAAAATTAATAATAACACAACAAACATATGATAATGACTAGTTACAACTCCTTCCTCCATTGGGATTCCTATTCAGAATTAACCTGCTCCCCCAAGATGCACATGGCAGAAAGCATACTTCATGGATTTCAGCTGGACCTTGTTTTCATTTAAAGTATGGTAAAGTTCAGAATGTACATGATGTAAATACAATCAGTTTCAAATCTATGCATGTGTATTTGGGGTGAAGGGATTTTCTTGTGTGTCTCATTTTTTTGATAGGATACTTCTCTGTATAAAATAACTGTGAAGCTGTATGACACTAAAACAACCAACAGTGTATCAATCTCTTGTTACAATTCAAATCCTGTGTATATTTTTCTTTTAAATATATTTGGAATCAGAAGAATTTTAGGAACTGAATTCACCACGTGCTTAGACATTTTGCAATTTTTTCTAAGCAGAGGAAGTCGTCAACATTTCACTAGGGGGTTCCAAAGAGGATGGAGCTCGGCTGTTCTCAGTGGTGACAGATGACAGAACAAGAAGCAATGGTCTCAAGTTGCAGTGGGGGAGGTCTAGGTTGGATATTAGAAAACACTATTTCACTAGGAGGGTGGTGAAGCACTGGAATGGGTTACCTAGAGAGGTGGTGGAATCTCCATCCTTAGAGGTTTTTATGGCCTGTCTTGACAAAGCCCTGGCTGGGATGATTTAGTTGGGATTGGTCCTGCTTTGAGCAGGGGGTTGGACTAGATGACCTCCTGAGGTCTCTTCCAACCCTAATCTTCTATGATTCTATGAAATGTAAATAAAGCCGTTTTCTTGAAAAGTGTCAGTGTGTATTCATAGCAAGGAGTAGCTTCTCTTAGAGCTGGTTGTAATGTGTTGGTGAGACCACTCAAGCAAACTGGTTTAGTTTGTCAGCACTATGTATAGGTTGATCCAGGTTGTACTATGTCCTTTGTTGGAAAAACTGATGAAATCAGAAATTATATGCACTGCAGAACTGGTGAAATTGGAAACTTTTTCTGTATTTGTGTAGATTCTTTGGTGATTTGTTTTATGCAATTTGGGACCCCATGCTTAAATTCCAACTTTCCAAAATGCTTAAGGTGCTGGAAAATGAGTCAGAGAGAAACATGAAAACTCAAAAAAGACATATTGAAAATTCATCAGTAAGTGAATTTATTAAGGCCATATACATCAAATTGGTGGCTCCGCTGTGTATAGACTAAATATCAAGTCTTGTCTACCTAAAAAACCTTACATTTAACTAAAAGAGTTTCTTTTTAATCTGGTCATTTATGAATTAAGCTACATTGATATATGCTAGTGTGCCAGCACAGGGGTTTGCACTGGTTTAACTAAATTGGTTTAGAAAACTATTTTTGTTAACCTAGAGCATCAGTCTCATTCATACTTGTTTATTTTTACATGTTGTGAGAATGTGGGGTTTTAATCCCTCATACGATTCCACACAGAAAACTAAAGACATTCTCTTGGGCTATGGAAATGGAGTACTGTGAAAAGGCTGTAACTTTGACAGGGAAATATACGGCCAATTTGGGTGTTTGAACCAATATTTGAAAGTATCTTGAGTTGTTAATGTGCTGTGATTAATATTTAATTCCCCTGCCTGGCACATTTCACTAAGTTATCTAACCACGATTATGTACCGCCCTGTAGTGGTGCAGGACTCACCCTCCTGCTGGCTGTTCTGGAATTAGCTCAAGTCCTTCCACAGGGCACCCTCCTGCGGTGGTGTCTCGCTCGCCGTTACTCCTGTCTCCACCACTCTGTGACCCACGTTGCTCCCCGGACCACAACGTCCCTTTCGGGGGAACCGGCAAACTATAATCCAGACACTCGCCTCGGTGGCCTGCTGCAGTCACCAGTCTAGTTCCTTGCTCCAGGGGCAAACTGCAGTCTGTGTTGGCCACTTCTCCCAGGGCAAGTGGGGGCAGCCCTAGCCCCATATCTGCCCTTCCTCCAGGGCCTCAGTCTGGCAGCGGTCAGCCAGAAGCTCCTTCTGCTCTGCTACCCTGCCCAGCACTGCTCTAGCCATGGGGCTCCTAAGCAGCCGGTCCTTCTCCCTAGCAGGCCAGGAGAGACTACCCCTGCTCTGTTGAGCAGCCCTTTATATATGGCCCCTGCTGGCCCTGATGGACTGCTGCAACAAGTCACCTCCCAATTGGCTCACTTTTAGTAAGCCCTCCTCTAATTGGTGGGTTCTGCTCAGGCTCCCTCTGTCCTGCTTTAACCCTTCCTCTTCCTGGTGTGGGGCAACCGCCCCACTACACGCCCCATCTTGGCTCTGCCCAACATTCTGTGCAGCTGTTGCTGTTCTGACTTCCATCTCTTTCACAGGGGTACTGTAATTATCCTGCCATGGGGTTGTCTGTGTGGAGAGTTAGATTGCAGAAAGCTGGGGTGTAAATCTATAGTGGTGTAGAGGGCCATGCACTAAGTTGGTATATGGACCATGCTACTGTGCACTAAAACATCCATAGTGTGCTTTGACTTACTGCTGCAGGGTCCACACGACCAGTTAGTGTGAAGCACACCAGAGTGCTTTAGATTTACACCCCAGCTTGCTGTGTGCTAACTCTCCATATAGGCATGCCCTGTATGTGCTTAGTTAACTTTGCTTTGTTCATGGCTCCCTTCTTTGGCTCATTCTCGTTGAGGACAGTGCTTCATCTGACACTACCATTTGTAGCCTGCAGGCTTCTAGCAAAGTCTCTTGGGGTACTTGGTTTCATTCCTATTTCTTCATCTGCTACTCTTTTTTTGTAATCGATACAGTAATGAATGCTCCTCTACCATTAAACCTCTCCACTATGGTATCTCTGCGATGTTATAGTCCGTAGCCCCCATTTATTCCTCAAATCATTCCCTTAACCTCCTTCTTTCTGTATTCAGCCTGCAATAGATATTACTTCTAATCTGAGAGTACTGACCCCTGTAGCCTTCATCCATACTAGCCTCTTGCTCCTCCATGAGTCCCTTCAAATCTTGAGCTCTAGAGGCTTAATTCACTGCCGGTATCACTCAGATTCTGGGCCCCAGGTCCCAGAGTGGTTCCAGACAGTTTCGTAACAATCCACAACTGTCAGGGGACCAGAGCTGGCATTTGTACCCCACAGAGTGGGCTCATCCCCACAACAACCATCTTTGGCAGGAACCCTGTGGGAGAGAAGGGGTGGTTCCATTTTTCTATTTCCTCTAGAGATTAATACCCCTCCAGAGATGATACCCCTGCAGGTGACTGGGGTGGTAGCTCCCAATGCCCATGGGCATGAGCGAGACCCAAAGTACTCAAAATGTTTATCTTACCAACTGGTAAGAAGAAAACCTCAGCAAAACTCCCCACCACCATCCGTTTCCTCCAATCAAAAATCATGGACATGCCCATGTGTCATAGAACTTCTCTGTTGCCTTCCCCATCTCATGTATCAATAATTTTGCCAAGTCTCACACTTGAAACATCACCTCCATTAGACATTATCTTGACCAGTCCTATGCCAAAACTCTGGTTCATGCATCCATCTCCTCTCATCTGAATTACTTTAATAGCTTCCTTTCTGGTCTCCACATCCACTCCCTAGCTATCTAAACTTCAGTTTGTCCAAAAGGAGATCATCTTCCCATCCCTATTTGGAAATAAAACAAATTGCAACTGCCTTCTAAATCTTTGCGGCTCCCAGTTTAGAGTACAGTAGTGAGGTGCACGTATTGTGGAGTTGCTATAGAAGAGTCAAAGTACTATGCCAGTCTCCATTCAGTTTTCTCTTAACCACCAGTTTTAACTTACATGCAATTCACCACACAGTCTGCACCTTTTTCATCATCAAGTAGGCACACTGCATCCGTGCATGATAGACAGAAAACAATTGATCTAATAACATGCCATTCTAAAACGGCCTCCTACAGTGCACTTAACCATCACTGTCTTTCAGCTAGATGCTTTGCCTCTGCCAATACGGCTCCTATGGTTGCAACAAAGATGGTGGCACCTGTTAGTAATTTTGGCTGTAGACAGAATACCTGCACATCTACTCAACAATGGGCAACCCAGACCCCTCAAGAAGAGTTCGCTGAACTAGTTTTCCCCAAATCAGACAATGTAAAACCGTGCTTCCTTTTAAGTCATAGTTTTGAAGCCACAGCAGCCTGTGTCAAAGGAAAATAAACAAGTGATGCATCTGAAAATTAGCTTTGAGTAGTTGGAACTATCTATTAACACATTGTGATTGCTAATGATCATTTATTTTTGCACAGCCATTTTATAATTGATTTTCCCAAAGAACCTCACCACAAAAGAATGATCTTTTTTTATGTTAGCAAGAGTTGAATTTTAACTAGTGTTATTTTCTCCGTGTAGCAGGATAGCTGATCTCTGGTCGCATCTCTGATTTTTGCCACCGTCCATCTCTTTTAGTGATTTAGTGTAATTTAATATAGATAAGCAATATAAACATGGTTTGCCAGTTGATAAAACAAAATGAATGTCTTCTTTCCAGCATATCAACCGTCACATTTACAAGTAACATTCTTCATAGCCAAGCAGGAGGCTGTTGACCTTGTGCAAAGATTCGCAGTTGCTGGCAGACGGAAAGCTTTTAAAATGTGAAGCACACCCACTGGGCAGTTCAGAATCCAGGGCCAAAAATTGCCATTTCGCTTGTTCATCCACTATATTTACAAACCTTTTATACAAAAGTCAATAGCGCTTATCTGAAAGTAATTCTGCAGCAGGGTGTTTCTAATGGATAGTAGGACCATTTACATTTTGCCCAGACTTAAAAACAACTGATGCTTGATAATGGATGGTTACACTTTTCTGGCAAACAAGCCAGTGCAAATAGGGAAAGGAATGTAGTGTGGGTGGTCACTATGTTTTACTGGATGGCTTACTTTACTTAAAGATGAATTCAGGTTGCACCATTCGTATCTATCACTGAGTTTTGCAGACTAAAAATTTTCCATATGTATCAATAAAACCAGGTATGAACATCTGAGATTACCAGCAATCACTACAAGTTATAAAGTTGATTTCCTTTGCTTGACAAAGGCATGTCGCTTTACATGTATCGTATATTCTCCTTTTAAGATTGCATAAAATTTACTTGAGTAATCCCCTTAGTAGGAATTAAGGGAGATGGTTCTATGTGGCTGGATTCCTGTGCCCACAGAGCCTTAATAATTGCATTGGGCTCCACAGGGTTCCCTGATCGCTTCTCGTTGTAGGTTCAGGATATTTTTAACTGAACACAGTAAAAGAAAAGCTTTTAAAGAATGTCTTTACTGCTAAATTATAATTCATGATCAATATTAAATTAGCCTTAATTCACATCGTGCCTGATTGTGCCTCCATTAATGATGCTGGATAGTTCCGTTGTGAATAGCCTGTTCAGTCCAATGAGGCTACTTCTGAAGTGTGCCCCTGTATGGCGAAGGGGAAGGCGGGGCATGTGTTAAGAAGATAGGAGGTGGTTGGTAGTGAGTGTGGCACAACATGGCCCTTAATATTCAGTGAGACAAAAAACAAGGGTTGAATATTATAAATGATTATTTTTACTACTCACGGAACTCTGCTAATTAGCCCCTTCTCGTTAACTCAAAAAATCCTACTAAATGTCAGGCAATCCAATACTATTTCTCATTGCTCCCTGAGAATCATTACCAGTGTATGGTTTCTTTACACTGTAATGAGCTCGGGTTAACAATTTTTGAAATAAACTATTTGCAAAAATACATACAGATGCGTTCTTTACCCTTCTACACTATCACACTATATTTCCTATGGTATATAACCAATGAAATGTTAACCAGAAAAGAATTATTCTTAATTTCTTCGTAAATTAAGTCTAGCGTTTGAAGTTACTGTTTCAATGTTGTGGACTGTGAGGGACATTAAGGGAAAGATTGTCCATCTATCATGTGGCTAGATTTATATAAAGTGGTCTTACCATGGTCCCAGGAGTTCCTCCTATAGAGAACCCCATCTCATCTGATAGGGACATGCAAAGGAATCTGCCAACAGAAGGACCCCAAGAACTCTAAGAGGTTCATTTGCATGCTCCAGTCAGGTGAGATGGATGTTTCACAGTCCCTAAAACCCATGAAGCCTGGAGATATGTGCGGAATCCCAACCCCAGTCCCAGAAGCAGAGCTCATTTCCACTGGCTGCCTGCCCAGAGCTGATGTCCACTAGCTGCACAGTAAGTGTCATGCTGTAAGAGGAGCCTCAAGCCCCAGTAACTCCCACTTGCATATCCTTGCCAATATCTGTGCAGCTGGTCCCTGGCTCCATCCCTTCCCAGTCCCACCCTAAATTGCCTTAAAGCCTTTTTCCCACAAAGCTCAAGCAGAAGATCTTCAGTGAATTCCCAGGGATTGGAGAAGAAAGATGAGGAAGTGGCACTCTCCCATGGACACTCTCCCTCACCCGTTCTGCTAAGTTCAGTTTCTGATTGTTTCTTCTTTTTCTTCGTGTGCCTTTCCACCACAATCATAGGTTTTTCCAGTGTTGGGCATATGATATGGCTTGGTCTGTGGCCCTGGCAAGGTCTTCCATGGTGAACAGTTCCTCCAGGAGCTGGCAGACCAACAGATGTTCCATGATCTGTGTTTCACTGCAATCATATGTTTTTGGGTCATTGGAGTAGCACTACTTCTGCATATTGACTTTTGACATGCAAACTTTTATTTGGATTTAAACATCTCCTGGTCAACCCATCCTTCTCCACACCTATGGGAAGGTGTTCAGCAACATCAATGTGCATTTTGATGTCCTCGTTGTGTATTTCTAGCTGTGTGCACCACATTTCCAGTCATGTGGTCATTGGAAATTTTTTTAAGCAGTTCTGTTGCAGCTAGGAAACTTTTCCATGATTTCAGGTGGCTAACTGCAGCAGTGTGGCCATCTAGTGGATGTCTGGTATCTTTGACCTGTTGTAATTGTTTCATTTTGCTTGTCACCAATCTCCTGATAGCCGGTGAAGCAATTCCAGGAAGCACATAAAGGCTGTTCACCGTTGTTGATTTTTGACATCCTGTAATATATTGGCAGATGTCATTCAGATCCAGCTTCTTTGCATGAGCTGATCTTTCCTACACCAGACAGGCATATTTGGCCCTCAAATAGCAAAGTGCAAGTGTGGTGGCTCTTAGTGTTGCTGGATTGACTCTCCATTTTGAATTTGCAAACTTCCTAAGTATGGCATTCCAGGCACTAATTTTGCCTTTTATCTTCTCCATGTGGGTCTGGAAGGAGAGAGTGCTGTTTAGGGTAACCCAAGATAGACAGGATTCCAGCACAGGACAAGTGATACCCCTTACCATGTGATGTTGAGTTGTCTATTGGTCTCACAGTTCCAAATATGGAAGAGACTCACTTGTGTTTAGTCTGGGTTGGCATGCAATAAACTGAAAGCCCAGACAGAGCCAATGTAAGTGTAACTTTGATCTGGGTTAAATCCTTGGGTTAGGCAGTGACACATAGGTCATCAGCACAGATAAAACTTCTTGTGCTGAGGTGGACTGGTTGGTCATGCGTGTAGATGTTGACAAGTATTGGCGAGAGTATGTCCCCTTGTGGCAGACTATTGGTCTGTTGCAGCCATTAGCTCCACTTCTCGCATAGTTTGCCGTAAAAGTGTCAGTTCTCTAATAGAGATTGGATTACTCATATGAGGTGGTAATCTTTCAGCATGTTGTATATTTTAGTGAGGAGCCTTTGTTGATTCACTGTGTTGTATGCTGCTGATAGGTTGACAAATACAGCAGTTGTTGTCATCATAGGCGCCGACTCCGTGGGTACTCCGTGGCTGGAGCACCCACCGGCAGCCAAGCTCCCCTCACCCCCCGCCCCACTTCCTCCTCCTCCTCCTCCTCCCCTGAGCGCACCGCATCCCTGCTCCTCCGCCTACCTCCCAGCACTTCCTGCCCGGCCACCGCCAAACAGCTGTTTGGCAGCGTTAGCATGTTCTGTGAGGGGGGGAAGAGCGGGAATGTGGCGCACTCAGGGGAAGAGGTGGGGCTGGGGTGAGGATTTGGGGAAGGAGTTGGAATATTCGTAGGGAGGGGGTGGAGTTGGGGCGGGGACTTTGGGGAAGGGGTTGGAATGGGGTTGGGGAAGGGGTGGGAAGTGGCGGGGCCTCATGGAAGAGGTGGAGTGGGGACGGGCCCAGTCGGGGGGGGGGGTCGAGCACCCACAGGAAAGAGGGGAAGTTGGCGCCTATGGTTGCCATATCCTTTTCAAAGCCATCTTTGATGTATTGAGTGATATTCAGCAGTTGGTAGTGGATGACTTGCCTGCTCAGAATCCAGTTTGCTCTGGAAAGAGGTTCTTTTCAACAAGTGGTAATAGGTTTAAAATGAGATGCTTGTAGAGTTTGTACAGGTGGCGTGATAGTGATATATGCCTGAAGTTCTTCGACTCTGTTGCATCCTTCCCTAGCTTCAGGAGTGCCCCAGCACGTGCTCACTGCCAGATCTTGGGCACTTTATATGTGGCTGAGCATGAGTTAAACAGTTGGAGGAACCAGTTCTTTGTTGCTAGTCCAAAGTATTTTCCTGACTACTAAAAGGGGGCTAAATTAATAAGGTGCATGAGAGTGAAATAGGGATTTCTCACGTCACTACCTCTAACTAAATTCAATTACTTTTTTTCTGTGGATGAATAGCATGAATGACTGTCTCATTTAGTTACAATAGGAGTGCTATTAAAACAGACTGCATGCAACAAAAACACCAAGCTGAAGTCCATTAGCATGAAGTACCAAAGTGGTAACATGCCATTTTATACCTCGTAAGGCATACTGGATTTCACTGCATTTTATGTCAACAGTCATAATATCACAGCAATGTAGGGCTGGAAGGGACCTCAAGAGATCACCAAATCCAGCCCTCCTGCACTGAGGCAGGACCAAGTAAACCTAGACCATCCTGAGACGTGCTTGTCCAACCTGTTCTTAAAAACCTCCAATAACGGGGATTCCACAACCTCCCTTGGAAGCCTATTCTAGAGTGTAACTATCTCATGGTTAGAAAGTTTTTCCTAATATCTAACCTAAATATCCCTTGCTGCAGATTAACCCATCACTCCTTCTCCTACCTTCAGTGGACCTGGAGAACAATTGATCACCATCCTCTTTGTAACAGCCCTTAACATATTTGAAGACTGTTATCAGGTTCCCCCCTCGCTCTTCTTTGCTCAAGATGAAACATGCCCAGTTTTTTTTAACCTTTCCTGATAGATCAGGTTTTCTGAACCGTTTATCATTTTTGTTGCTCTCCTCTAGCCGCTCTCCAATTTATGCACATCTTTTCTAAAGTGTGGCACCCAGAATTGGACACAGTACTCCAGTTGAGGCAGCACCAGTGTTGAGCGAGACAATTACCTCCCATGTCTTACATATTTCCCAGAGGAAGAAAATTCAAGTGAGCACAGAATAGACAATACTGCATTTGTATCTTGATCGTCCGCATGACGATGCAGGAAAAAAAGACCAGAAATTCCATGAATGCTTAGAGAACGCTGCAAGAGAGTTGAGATGTAATGACAATAATCACCCTCATACTCCAAGTGCAAAAGAAATACAGGGTTTGTGTCCTGCAACATGAAATTAACCACATAGGACCAGCATCCTATGGGAGACAATGAAATACTAAGGACTTTGTGGTGTATCTAATGGTGCAGTCTTTTTTTCCACTCTTTTCAATCTGTGTCGTATGCCTTTTCTCCTATTCTTGCTTCCTATTCCTTTTCTCTTCTATTTTCTTTTATTGCATCGCATCATATTTTTTCCTTAGTACTTACTCCATATATATCCCCTCTTCTTTCACTTTCCCTTCCTTTTAATGCAAAAACGAAGTGGGCAGTGGAAAAAACTCCCAATTATCTTGACTGTAACCAATATAACTCCACATGTTGTTGGCAAATTGAGTTCTCCTCATCAGGGCATATGTCTAATTTCTAGGGGGGTTTCTCCCTCCCTGAAGTTAGCTTTAATTAATCAACCCTTTGTAGGTGTTTCCTCTTATTTTGAGTGACATTTGCTGCATAAATTCCAGTTACTGTAACAATCCTACTAAATTTTCTAACTCTTCCAAATATACAGAGTATCAAAATCATAATGCCCTCATTCTGTCATATTTGCTTGAAATGTGTATTTGTGTATTAGGTGGTTTTACTCTGACTAGATAAAGTATAAAAAAATAGAGCTATGGTTCCTCATTGTTCAGACAGCTTCATCCTATTAATACTTAAAAAGAAAAAGAAAAAATAAAGCTAATAGTGTCAAGAATGGAAATTGTCTCAGATCTATGTTAATATTATTTTCCTTATCATCCTGTTTAAAAGATATTCTATTTTATTGGCCTTATAATACTTTTTATCCCTCTGTGCTAATGGAATTTTTATAAGAAATGTAAAGTCTTTGAAACACAACTAAATAAATTGAAAATAATTGAATGACGGAGCTGACAAAGGGCAAGCTGCACATATCTGTGTTACTGCTAAACCATCCAGGACAAGATAGGCACTGCATATTCCACCGCAGTAGGTCAGCAATATATTAATTCCATGCCAAAAATACCAAAATGCAGCTCCTTGACCTTCAATGACAGAACATAATGCAGGGGGTTATGGCCACCAGTTTAGAAGCAAAAGACACAGGATAGATGTATGTTTTGCAGTATAGTATATCCTAACAGAAGAGCAACTGTATATTTTTTGAATGATTCTCTTTGTCATAAAAGACAGGCTTACTTGTATGTTGAGTGTTGTATGGGAAAATAGGTGGGTGAAAGCATTTAAAAGCAACAGGTTATTTAAGAAGTACATTAGGGTTTTACACACATCCACTCTCACCCTGCCTTCTATAGGGTACGATAAACAGAAAAGAAAGAGTTATTATTCCCTATTTGAAAACTGATGCCTTTGGTACTTATCATTCACTCAGACACATGCATTCAGTTCCGTTCAAATCTATGAGGATATACTTACATAGCCTGAGGCAGCAAGCCCCCCAGGCCAGATCAACAGACTTGGACTTGTGCTACCATGCTAATATCTGCCATCATGTGCCAGCAATGCCCCTCTGCCATGTACATTGGCCAAACCGGACAGTCTCTTCGCAAAAGAATAAATGGACACAAATCTGACATCAGGAATCATAACATTCAAAAACCAGTAGGAGAACACGTCAACCTCTCTAATCACTCAGTGACAGACGTTAAGGTGGCAATTTTGCAACAGAAAAGCTTCAAAAACAGACTCCAACAAGAAGCTGCTGAACTTGAATTAATATGCAAACTAGATACCATTAACTTAGGTTTGAACAGAGACTGGGAATGGCTCGGTCATTACACTAATTGAATCTCTTTCCCCATGTTGAAGTAGCCTCACACTTTCATGTCAACTGTCCGAAATGGGCCATCTTGATTATCACTTCAAAAGTTTTTCTCCCCTGCTGTTAATAGCTTCTCTTAATTAATTAGCCTCTTACAGTTGGTATGGCTACTTCCACCTTCTCATGTTCTCTGTATGTATAAATATCTTCTTACTGTATGTTCCATTCTATGCATCCGAAGAAGTGGGCTGTAGCCCACGGAAGCTTATGCTCAAATAAATTTGTTAGTCTCTAAGGTGCCACAAGTCCTCCTGTTCTTCATGCTAATAGCTGTGTCGGATGTGACTCGGGCTGGAGTGCGGGCTCTGAAGCCCACCCACCCCTCCTTAGGCTTTAGAGCCCAAGCCACAGCTTCACAGTGCTGTCTACACAGCTATTTTTAGTGCATTAGTTCAAGCCCCATGAGCCTGAGCCTGTCGACCTGAGGCTCATTGCCACAGGCCATGGAGAGCGATCTGGAGCAATGTCACAGTCCCAGCTCTGTGTCTGTTTCTAATGGCTTCTTCCTTGTACACACAGCTGAACCACAACAAACTTTTTGTGGCAGAGGCGTGCCGGGAAGTGGACGGAGAAGCATTGTTACAGGAGTGGGGGTCTGAAGAACTGATACCCTAGAGAGGCATTCGTGTTTGCTAGACACTAGGGGGCGACAGCTGCAGCCATTGCTCCCACCAGTGACGCTTTGCTGGTATGACAGGACAGGGATGGAGCTGTACTGTGGAGTCCCACCCCATGTAAAGTCTGCAGTGGTGGCCCCAGAACAGCTCTGCTGCTGTTGCTGTGTGGCTCGAGAAAGGATTCTGTCCTCTATCTACCTGCCTACTCGGGGGGAGGCTTTGCCAAATCAGGCTTCTTGAGCCTGTCAGTGTTGGGGGAAGATTTCACCTTTGATGCCCATCACTGTGTATCTAAGGGCTCAATCCTGCTCCCTTTGAAGTCAGTGGCAAAACTTCCATTGGCTCTAATGGTGCCAGTGGGGTTTAAGTGGCTCGTAAGCTTGTCCATGGGCTCTCTCCACTGGGTGAATTTCACCCTTTCTGAATAAAGTGCTGGGTGTGAGAAGAACATGACAATGGGCTGATATGCTTAAAAGCTGGTCTGGTCCTAAAGATTGAATATTTTTATGTCTGCCATGTAGCCTAAAATAGAAAGTGAATGATGCTAAATAAGAATGGAATAGTGATAATAAAGTCTTTCTTTTTAGTTCTATAGCACCTCCATTTGGGGTCTCAGGGTTATGCAATGTCTGCCAGGAGATAGAGTTTAATAAATTGTGTAACAACCACACTAGAAGTCAGGCCCTTTTCTGCAAAGAATTGAGTGATTTTTATAATGAATATGACTTATATACAGAGCGTTTAAAGAAATGTTTCAAGGTATTAACTTTCCGTATTTAAGGTCATTGCCATGAGAAGGAAATGAATGGTTTGCATTTTTTGGTCCATTTACCAAATTCACTTGCTATTGTTATTTAAAATTCCTGCAAGAATAGAAATCACCCCAGTTATTTTTCTTATAATCCTTCTATCATGCCAATAGAAAAGATCAGATTGTATTGTTTGTGGTGAACTGCCATATTTCGTCAGTTTACAGCTGAATATGTCCTTCAGACAGAGCTTTGCTAAATATATAAAACATAAATGTTTTATGCACCTGAAAAATGTAGCATGGAAATATATAACACAGAACAAAAGAGGGACTCAACTCAAACTGTTGAAGGAAACACACTTTATCTTTCTGTCTCCTTAATATAGAATAGGAGTCTAATATATATATAGATCTTTATTACTACTTCTAGTGTGTCAACTAATTAAAAAGAATGATTTACCCGTAACAGAAACTAATATCCCTGGCTTTCTGAACAGATAAAGTTTAATCATGTTGGGTCTATGACTAAGCTATTAAATCGCTGATTTGGGAAAAGACTTTTGTTACATATATTGTATTTCCAAACAGGTATTCAGTGTGGCTCATTCAGGGTGTGAGTGAACAAGGCAGTTGCTCGGGGTCTCTCGTCAACTCCTGTAGAGCAAGAGCAGAGGGGACCATTGAGAGCCATGTGGACCACAGTTCAATGGCTCCAGAGGTCCCAAATCCTTGAGAAGGAGTCTTGGCAGGGATGCGGACTCACAGGGGTGGATCTTCACCCACAGATTGGAAGAAGGGCGACAGAAGGTTGTTATAATCCAACAGCCTTTTCATGGGTTAGGAGAACCTGATTTCCCCATGGGAGGGTGAATTTCACTGAGAATGCAATTGCAATGCAGCCTTACAAATCCCCGTACATTGAGGCTTATAGAATCTAGTGTGATTGTGTATAGTGCCTTTCATAAATTTATAACTGAAATGAGAACAGATCCTTAACTACTGAGGCACAGGACGGGAACTTTCATTTTTACTTACAAGCGCAGCCGCAAACCTGGAATCTGTCAAAATACTAAAAGTCATTCATGCCTGGAAAACATTTAGACTAATAATAAAAAAGCCTCATTAGAAAAAACGACCACATACTATACTCTCTCATAACTCACTGAGAAAAAAAATTAGCTGTTCATGCTTCGACTGCTAGGGTAAATTAGACAATCAAGAGACTCTTACAAAGCCCTAACCGAAGCCTGAGAAGATAATGAATCATTAGTACCCCAAAACATATTTTCCCTTTTCTGGACTGCTATCTTAGGGAAGTTCATTGTTCAGTGCACTCAGACAGACTCCAGCAAGCATCCTCAACCTTGTTCCATTTATAGAGGAGCTTGTTAAAAGTTCGCTATGTGAACAATAGCAAAGTGAGTCCAACCTTTATAAGCACCACCTGATAAAATCATAAAACAATCGTTGGATAAGCATAATAATCTGTACTTTGCCATGTGCTATTGTTGCACATGGCTGGCATTGACTCAGTGATTGACATTATGGTACGCATCACACAATTGCATCTTTCTCTAAGTGCCTGGGCATGAACTGGCAGTGTGGAAGCACTTTCAGTCCCTTTGTGATAGCAACTCGCAGGACCTCTTCCAAATGACTTTCTCCCTCTGTTGTACAGCTCATTCAGCAAGTTGAAAATAGATGAGCCACAAGCACCAATCCCGCTCTAAGCTCTCTGGATCTTTCACTTTGCGCAAGACTGTTCCAAGCGCCATCTTTAACAGCTGAAGAGCACGTGGGTCGGTTGCTGCTACTGTGGCATCCTGTGCCACTGAGCTGTGTCTGCCACATAAAATTATTGTGAGGGGGGCACTCTGGGTTTGTTGAGGGACCTGCAAAGCTCAGCCCATGGGCCTGAAAGAATCCTAAGTTGCCTTCCACACTGATGGAGCAGGTGAGGGCCCTAGTCCTAGTGATCTATGAGGGGTTCAGAACCTTCACTAGAAAGGTGGCCCATGCTGAGGAGAGGTCTGAGCAGAGGGAGTAGAGCACATACTGGGCTTGGGAAAGGTGTATCTGGGGACAGGTATCTTCAAGATGGATGTGTGTGTATGGAGGAAACTTGGGGCTCATGGGAGTAGGAATGGCCCTTTTACACTGCTGATGATCTGTGGTGCATGGGTTCCATTCTACCAGCCCCAAGTTCCCTGCTCAGAAAAGGATTTCATACAATTAAGGTTATTTCCATCTTCTTTCTGCCAACCGCAAGCTTGAAAAGAACAAAGAAAAAACAAACAAACAAACAATCCCCAAACATAGAGAAACAAGCTGGGGTGAAGGCATGTGGTGTAAATGGACAGTAAACTCCATGGGACAGTATCTGCCCTTTGGGACTTCAAAGACATGGAAGGAGAATATCTACTGCAGGGAAACTGCAGTGGCTCTTGATTCCCTGTCACTTGCAGGAGGAAGGGCTAGTGAGAAAGCAGAGCAGCCAGGGACAGAGGAAGGAAGGAAAGGAGAATCTCATTTCCTGTGGATTTCAACTTATTTTGTGCTCTTCCCCAAGAATCACGCAGCAATTGCAGAACAGGAACACACCCCGCTGGCAATGTCTTGCTCCCCTGACATGCTTCTTCTCATCCCTCCTCCACAATGTGGTGGCAGCAGCAACTAAGGCCTGGTCTACACTGGGGGGGGGGGGGGGGGGGGGCGGGGGGGGGGGGGGGGGGGATGTCGATCTAAGTTACGCAACTTCAGCTACGTGAATAAAGTAGCTGAAGTCGACATACTTAGATCGACTTACCACGGTGTCTTCACTGCGGTGAGTTGACGGCTGATGCTCCCCCATCGACTCCGCCTGCGCCTCTTGCTCCGGTGGAGTACCAGAGTCGACGGAAGAGCACTCAGCGGTCGATTTATCGTGTCTAGACTAGACAAGATAAATCAACCCCCGCTGGATCGATCGCTGCCCGTCGATCCAGCAGGTAATGTAGACAAGCCCTAAGGATACAAATTGCATCATAACTTAAGAGCTCCACCCCAATCCCAGCTTTGGAGTCGAGGCTGGGGGGGAGGGGAGGGGAGGGAGATCCTCAGTTGCCTGGTTGACCTGGCTTTATGGCCTCTTTATGCCTTTGGAGCAGCACAAAGGGACCCAGAATCTTGCCCATAATTGTTAGCACTATGTAAGATATAGGTAGATGGAATATAAGAAAGGCTTGCCACAAGCCCAGCTATGGTGAGATGACGTATCTCTCCATAATATACACATAAAATCTGTCCAAGTCATGCCAGGGCACCGAGTTGTAGTACTGCACAGCAGCGGCAATATTCATCCTTTACTTCTGAGGCTAAGGTCAGGTTTCTGCCACACACAGCTGCACCTGTACCTCGGAGCCACAGAACTCATTTCGCAAACACAATGAATTCCGAAACCTGATCAATTTCCGGAACCAAAGCACATTGGATTGTTTGGAAGCTCTTTGAATGATACAATTTCAGAAATTGTTCTGCAGTTTGCTCCACCCCCGGGCTATGTGTCTGGAATTATCAGAGGCAGGGGGAACATTTTTAATAGAAAGGAGAGGGACAGGAGGGGAGGGAGAAAAATCAGTAAGTATTACTTTCTAAGACCTTGATCCTGCAAAGACTTACTCCCACGCTTTACACATTGGGAGCAGGCCTGTTAAAGACAGTAGGTTACTCAGAGTCCATAATGCTATATCAGTCTGTAGGCTCCGATCCCACAAAAGGTTTAAGAGCATTCTCAAAGAACAAAGCCCCAGCGCCACCAACCAAGCATGTGCGCATAGACATAGAAAAAGCCAAAAATGTGACACGTAAAGAGTTCTGTCACTTGTAAAATCACCGTCTAAATACTACTAGCTGAAACGTGTGTCTTTGAAGCACACCTTCAAACATGTACCTCTTGCACCTTCTCTGGGTGGCCGCTTTGTAAAGCTGTAATATTTGGGCCAAGCAATCAACAGAACCGCTGCATCACAGAAGAGGAGGGAGGCTGGGAGGATAAGTGGATGCATGAGATCAGCTGCATTCAGAGACTCTCTACAGGACACAAGCAATCATCCTGCTGCCTTTGGGAGAAAGGTTGGGGGACACTGAAAAAAGACAAATGGACAAAGAAAAAGTGGCATTGGATATGTCTACACTGCAAAAAAAGACCCATGGCAAGTCAGGGAGCCTGTGTCAACTGACTCGGGCTCACACTATGGGGCTAACAATAGCAGTGTAGACACTGGGGCTGGAGCCTGGGCTCTGAAACCTGGCAAGGTGGGTGAGGCGCAAAGGCTGGGCTCCAGCCTGAGACTGAACACTCGTTTTAGCCCCGCAGTGCAAGAGCCGCGAGCCCAAGCCAGTTGCCCCAGGCTCTGAGACGTGCTCCCATGGCTCTTTTTCTGCAGCATAGACGTACCCAATGAGGGCATGTCTACATTACAAAAAAGGCGTGTTCTTAACTTGGGTTAGCTAATCCATATGAGCTAACTTGGGTTTAAAACAGCAGCGAAGACCCAGCAACTCAGCTTTTATCTCAGATTAGTAGTCTGAGTTAAAGCCTATGGGGAAGACTGGGTTTCAACCTGAGCTGCTAACTAGAGCTAAAAGCCAAGTTGCTGTGTCTTCACTGCTATTTTATGTCAAGTTAACTAACCCGTTAACACACCTTTTTCTTGCACTGTAGCTATATGCTATACGGCTAACAATCGTGCGTTTGTATATCACCTTTGATGCAAAAGGCTTGAAAAGAGCTTTAAAAACTTTACTGTTTACACGACCTTTGTATGTGTATATATCTGTGTGTGGGTAAAGAATGATTTGGCCCAAAACTGAAATGAAGCCACTTCTATGTGATATATTAACAAATATTTAACAGTACATAGCAACACCATACGACACTTTATGACAGGAGGTGAAGAATAGTTATTTTTTTAATCATGTTTGCTACCGTTAGCCAAAAATGTATATCATAAAGTTTGTGAAGTTATGCTATCTGAATGCATTATACTCTCCTCACAATTCAGTTCACCCATGTCAAGAATCCCACAACGCTTTGCAAAACTGGAGTCAGCTATGGCATTAGAGAATAGGAAGCCTGTCAAAGTCAAGATATACGAATGGTGAGTCATAGTACAAGTTGGGATGTACGTCTACGCTCAACTGGTTTGGAATGTAGTATCCAAAACAGAGCTACGAAAAGCAGAGAACAAAACAAAACGTTAAGGAATGGTTACAAACTGGTGGGTTGGATTTTAGTGACACAGAGTTTTGTATGTTGTAAAATCACATTATAAATACTACTAACTGAAATGTGTGTCTTTGAAGCACACCTTCAGCATAAGATGAACACACTGTGAGAATCTGCCTTCCAGAAGGAAGGTACATATGTCTCCTTTTCGTATTATGCTGCTTTGTCTTCAGACAATACATTTGACTAAGTTCAGTTATTTGATCTCTTGAACATTTTAAAGAATGAAATGCGAGTGTAGTCAAAAAACTGGCAACACCTTTTAGTCAGCATTATGACAGTGTGTAGGCGCCAACCAACTGCATGATGCTAGGCACTGTGCATATGAAACAATTCCTGCCCCAAAGAGCTTACAATCTAAATAGACGGGACAGACAAGGGTCACTAACTAAATCAAGGGCATCATTTCCTGTAGCACTTACCTTTTCCCTAGAAATAGCTCAGCCAAATATGTGCTCAGCTCAACCTGTGCTTATCTTGGAAGATGGCAGGTTGAGGTATTGTTGCATTTTTGGTTGGTTAGGTAAAGCAAACCCTAAAATCTGCCTCATCCATTTAATAAAACAACCTTCTTTTAGGAACTCATCCCATTTGCCTTGCTCAGGGTGGAGGGACGGGGGGAAGAGTCTGTGGTGTGGCGGAGCTAGTTATCTTAAGAATTATTGTGTTTGCGAGAGGCACTAAAAAAAACAGATGAAAAGAGGAGGAATGAGAAGGGAAAGCGATAAACTAGTAAGATGGAGGAACAAAGAAAGTAGTCAATGAGTGCAGCCTCCTCTTGGTAAACAGATTTAGGAGGCATAGTATGCCACAATGATATAACGCTGGAATTAACAAAGGAGTCCAAATGGATTTAGGTACCCACCTTGCTTTGAAAATCCCACCACTAATGCATATACACATGGGAGGAAATACCTGGAGATTCAGCCATTTCTACATGAGGCTATAAGACCTATATGGACCTCACTTACTTTCCTACAGTATTATATGAAGTAACATCTTCCCCTAATGGAGGGGAAGGCATGCCTGTTTCCAGTTCAATGGCCCAAATATAAGTCTCCCTCTCTTATTTTAAATTATTTGTTTAATTTGTCGGGCAAATGAGTCTAACTACATATTGAGAAACACAGTGGGTGACATAATGGACCAACTTTCAAGCTTACACAGAGCTCTTCTTCAGGTCGGGGAAAGGTATGCAGAGTGTCACAACTAAATACAAGGTGGAACAGATTGTTAAGCATAAGGAGCTAACACGTTGCAAGAGACCATTCAAGGTTAACACTTCTGCAATTGTGGGTAGTGGGTTAGTGTTGTAATGAGCCATAAACCCTGTGCCTTTATTGAGTCCATGTTTTTTAGTGTCCAGCAAAAATGAATTCAAGTTCCCAGGATCATCTTTTGAAGATGGTGTGCAGGTTTCCTTTGAGGATAGGGAATAAGAGGTCAGATATGGAGTGATCACCCACCTTGCCTCTCAAATATCCTGGGACCAACACAGCCAAACCACTGAAAATCTAACTACACATAGTCAGACACAGATTGGTGGCAGAGACAATTAAAATCGGTCCCTAAATGGCAAATAAAAAAAGGAGGAAAGAAACATAACATCCATTGTCTGTGAACGCCTCTGTAGGCAGACAGTCCTTCAATTTTATCTGCCAAATAACCCTTCACTGTAATTGCAATAGTCTAATTTTCTTCCTGTTCTGCTCCAGACAGTGTAAAACACTGCCCCATTTGGCCTAGAGAGCTCCAATTCTCTGCTGGAAGCTAAACTGATCATATTATATTAGAGTTATCAAGCACAAGTCAAGCATTGATTCCATTGGGGAAGCTCTGCTTAAAAATTGATGGTGCAATAAGACTTTATTCCACTTTATTCAAGGAGCAGAAATAGTCCAGAGCTCTCTCCATCATCAGGATGCACTTCAGGAGCCAGAGAGTAAAGAAGACAGAACTCATCTGTTCTTTGAATCGTGCGGTCAACGGGGAGTCCCATCTAAGACTCAGATCTATAGGAATTTCCTGTTCATATATTTGGGACAAATTACACTTTATCTTACACTAGAAGTGCTGGTTCTTTGAGCATTCCCATACTGAGTTCCTCAGACTGGATTTTTTTAGTTTGGCCTTTTTTTAAAAAAAAACATAGGTTTGGCATGATTTTGAGGGTGATTTGGGGAAATAAAACCACTTTGGTCTATGACATATTGTGCGTGTGAATAAGTTATAAACTAGATCCTGCGTCTCTATTAAACTATAATCTCCACTCCTCCAAGGGAATTCTCCTGCATGCCTGCACCTAAGCCATCCCCAAGTGCAGAGCTGGAGTGACGTTCTTACTTCCTTTACTCCCCTCTCGGACATGCAGTCCAAGTAGCAATCTAGCCCTTACAATAAACACAGGGCCAGATTTTGCCACCCTTACTCTTGCTAAGGAGTACTTGACTCCACGAGTAGTCTCACTGATTTTCGTGGGGCTACTCACAAAGCAAAATCCGACTCAACACGAGTAATAGTGGCAGAACACATTGTAGCACTGACTGTAATCGTCCCGCTATTTCTACGGTGGCAACAGCGGCAGCATCTTGCCCTCTCAAGCAAAACAGCAGCACAGGCATTCGAAGTATTGTAATCAGGCGGCTAGTCCTTATCTCAGAGGATCCACCTTTGGACTCCTGCTTGGTTCTAACACCATGCACCTCTTTTCTCTTGATAGTTTCAACAGTTATCTTAGTGTTTGCCCTTGCAGAAGGGCCTCTCTTATTTTTTACCTTTCCTTCAGTAGTGTTGCCTGTCTACTCTGTGTAATAAATGAAATCAGGAGGATGTGGACAGCCTCTTAGTACTCCCTCTGGCTGGGATATCTCGCATTCTTAAGAGTGCCGTTTGCACCTTTTTTCTTTGCTGCAATACTTGCCACTTAGGATGAGGTCCTTAGCCCCATGCTTTTTACCAAGCTGTCAGATCTCCTATGAGATTAGCAAAGCCTAAAAACTGTGAAACAGATCATCAGAAGGCATAGACCAGCCTAATTCCATTGAAGACATCTTATTATACTGCCTTACAGCAGTTGAGAATCTGGCCCCGTGATTTTTCAATATTTACGAGTTCATATTTTATGAATTGATACAATTTGCTAAGGACATTATTGAACTGAAATCTCAAACAATAGCGAACTGCCAGTAATGTTATTCTGAAATTTCACAGTGGTGGGAAATTAGTGATATTTAGCAGTCTCTGTGCAAAGTTTTGCTAATTTTGCAATGTTTAAAACTTTCTCCGCTTTTTCTGTGGCTTTTTCACTATGCTAACCTCAGAGGATTAACACAGCTCTAGTCATGATACTCCGTGTTTACCAAGTGAATGTTGGTTAAAAGGAGAAAAGTGGACAACTTCAAACTTTCATTTCAATGCTACTTAGAGAACAAACATCTATTGGCAGGGTAAGAGCCTAAAAAGGAAGAAAAGAAGCTTTCTAAGCATTGTGGAATAAATCAAAAGGTTTGAGTGAAAGTCTTTGAGTGTTAGCAAAACTACTTAATCTAGGATTTCAAGGGATGATCAAAACTATTTTCAATTATTCCTGACTTGCATTTCTTGTATCATTCCAGAATGAGCAAAGGTCTTTTTTCCCCCTAGCACTTTCCTTTATTTAAAGGAAATAAAAAGAAAAAAGCTGATTTCAATGATCAGCATCTCAATGTGTGACTTCAATTTTCCCTGTAGAAAGTACTGAATAGGGCCAAAAAAAGTCAGCCAGTCCTTCACTAATAAAAGGGGAGAAAAACAATACAGCACATTTGCTGAAATTGGACTTTTGTTACCTGTAGTGATATAGGAACACTATTTCCTGTGAACAGAGCAAGCCTGATTCTATAACATGGCATAAACAGCTGCATGATAACAAGGTTATATGTTAGGTGCTAAAGACAACCCTATCACTGATCACAAAACAATAAGACAGTTGTAACTAAGCTTGGGAAAACAGGACACTCTGAACACGACTTCACCCATGCCGCAAGCTGCGCTTAGATTCCACAGTGTGTTTGCTTTGAATGCAACTTTACTGTTATAGGTGGTGCTGACATTTGACTAAAGAATCAGACCCAAAAGTAGAGGGTGTGTGTTAAATACCTCATCTCTAAATGCGAATGACAAGCCCCAAATATACAACAAAAAGATATACCCTATCTCGCTAATTCACATTAATACTGCAAGGCCCTTTGAGAATTAATGACTTTTGTAAATAATGGCATGACAAAATGGCAATTTTACTGCTATAAACTACTCATTTGCATCATAAAGAGGACTGACTAGCTGCTGAGGATCCCAGGATTTCTACAGTAGATTTCAGCGGCTCAAAGATCCAAAAGCATTTGTAAACCATCAGATTTACAAATGACCGAAATACAAATGAATGATATCTTACTGCATTGCTAACAATGTTGATAAGTCATTTAAATAAATGTTTATTTACTTAGAGGTGAGAGACTGGGAATCAAAGTATAAATCGCAAGTAGAAAGTAAGCCAGATCTTGAGATGTTGTAAACTGGCAGGGGGGTGAATGAAGTCAACTCAACTGAAGCTAGACTGAGCTACATCATTTTACACCATCTGAGNCACACACACACACACACACACACACACACACACACACACACACACACACACACACACACACACACACACACACTTCCTTCTTGTAACATCTGAGAGAGAAAGAGAGAGAAACTGGAAGGCCCTTCCTTGAAATAATTTTCATTGAAATACTTTTTTTTACCAGCACTGCAAATACAGAGTTGGCTCTCTGACATTCTCAAGCAAGTCATCCACACTTGTTAATTTAAGGGCTCAATCCTATTCACATTAAAGTCAAGGGGTCTTTTACCCTTAACTCCCATGACAGCAGGATTAGGCACAAATGTTAAACACTCATGCACTGCACACTACGAAAATATTATACAAACACAGAACAACAACTTCATCACAAATCGTGGTTTACTTTGTAAGTTCAATTTCCCTATTTGTTTTATCACTGCCCTAGAAATTAGGTGAACATGGGGTGGGAGGGATTAAAAACACAAACCCATAGATAACAATAATATCCCACATTAACTCTTTATGGAAAAATGTAAAATAGACATCAAAACAATCCCGTAATATTTTCAATACTTGATCAAGCTTTTTCTAAGAGCTTAAACAGTGAGTATTTGAATAAAGAATTGGAGTGTTTATATGAGCCTTTGTATTCTACACATTTCTGCTGGTACAGAAGAGCTACTTACCGGGACACCTTGCAGTGTTAGAAATATCCTGTGGTGTAAAATGTATCATATGTATTTTATACAAACTGCCTCTAAATAGCTTCATCTTAGCTGGAAAGAAAAGTGAATATAATAGTCTATAGCTCATTGCGATCAGCAGAAAAATCACGTCATTTACACTACTTAACAATCACACACACACAGGCCTAAAATCTCCTATTTCAGCTAGAGATGGGCCCAAATCAAAACCATGTACCTAGCACCCTGAAACTTTGGAGGGGCTTGGAATTGAACCTGGATCAGAATTGCATGGCTGGCCAATATTTTCATGGGCTTGATCCAAAGTCCACTCACGTTACTGTGGGTGAAATCCTGGCCCCACAGAGCTGAATGGAAAGACGCCCGTTGAATTCAGTGGATCCCCGAATCAGATCTTACATAAAGAGACCACCCCAACACTCTAGATCCACTTAGCCTTACTCTTTTTTGAAAAATTAAAATCTGAATTTTGTGGCTTGGGAAGGTCTCTCACCCCAGCACTACCTCAACTTTGCTATTAACATATAATCTGCACCGCTGCATCTATTCATGCATGTACACATGCAAACTATTGGTAGTGCAGAACGGCTGATCAATCAAGAGGTATTTCACAATTTGTGTGTCTTCTTCAAATGTGATTGAAGTCTGGCTGGGGACACTGATTGTCCAACGATGGATTTTGGTTGGCCCTTTTTGATTAATTGACAGCAATGTACAAATCCCCAACAGCGTCCAGCTGGGACCTCAGCACTAAAACACTCCCCCTCCCCTCTATATTAATTGTATTCAGGGGATGAGGGAAAATGGGTAACGGGGTTGGGATACAAAAATAAAGCACCCTTTGGGGCCAGGAAGAGAGGAGAGGTTATTTTGGATGGTGATGAGAAGGAAGTAAGGGGTTGGATGGTGAAGAGGAGGAATTAAGGGGCCAAACTCTGCCCTCAGAGAGTCAAGCTGCCATTTCAGCCACAGCCTCTCTCACTCTGAGCTACTTTAAACTCAGTTTCCAGCATAAAAGTTGTGTTGTGCAGGCAACGTTACTTTATACAGAAGAAAATGAGTTGAGAACAACTGTCGGGCTATTTGTTGCTGAAAGGACTCCATAGGGCAGGAGTTCCCAAGCTTTTTACTCAGATGACCCACCTACAGCATTTTGTCTTTTTTTGAAATCCACCCAAGGTCAAAATTAATGGTGGTGGTGGGGAGGGGGGGGGCTAAAATCATAGGCCAGCACCCTTCTCCTCCTCCTCGCCCCGACAACCCACAACTGCACCCTCCACCCCAAAAACCCTAGTCCTGGCCCGGTGTATAGCAAAGGCCCTGGGGAGGGGGTGGGGGGGTGGAGGGGAAGAATGGGACAGCAAGCCCACCCCAGACTCACCCAACAGTGACAGCTCCTCTCCCTTTCGTGATGGACGGGTGATCGGTCCAAACCTACGGAGCAGTGGGATCCCATGCATCAAGTGGCAACCCCCAGACTGGAAAGCTGGGCCCAGCCCCAAAGGACAGAAGCCACCACTGTGGGGTAGGTAAGGCAGGCTCATTCTCCAACCCTCCCCCGAGGTCTCTCATCCACACCGGGCCTACAACCAATCTAGTATTTTCCTGTGACACGCTGCTAGGTCAGGACCCAGCATTTGGGAAACACTGGGCAGGAATGGGGAGAATTAGGGTCTAGTCTAGGGCACCTAAAACAGAGAGAGAAAGCATACAAAATATTAGCATTCAAAAAAAGCTGCAAAAATTACTCTCTATTACTTTTCCCCATATTTTTTCTCTCCTTCCAACAGGAGCCACTTGTCTCCATGAAGAGATATCCACACAAACTCTTTTTAATCTTTAAAAAAGAATTAAACGTGAAATTAATACACCACATTCTAAACACATCAGGGTATGAATTAATAGGCTACGGGTGAATTGTGGATAAAAGCATAAGGCCAAAGGCACCTGAAGTGTGCATCAATAAAAATAATACACTTTTCACCAGTAGATCAAGACAGCTGACACTTCAAATAGTGAACACTTACTATGAACTGTTCATCAGGATGACTCTACAGACGAAGAATTATTCATAAACATTATTTGGTGAACAACAGAAAGCTAAGAAAATCATAAGCTGCCCATGAACAATGTGTAAACATTGCATTACAGAAAAAGAGGCTACATTACTAAATGCGAATTATCCATTCAGCTCTAGTAAGTAGCTTACAAGTTAGATTGTATGGTAAATATGGTCTAGGAATACATAAACAAGAAAAAACTACACCACTAATTAAAGTGTAAACTGTAGCATTAGGCATTTCCCCACTGTTACTGTCTATTCACATGTGCTGCGGTTCCGTGAAGATTGCTGTAAATCGAGTATCGTAACTTTAAGGCTTAGATTTCTAAGCCATTTAAGAGAATTGAGTGTCCAAAGCCCTTTCAAAATACCAGCCTAAGTTTATTCTTTTCCTTTAAAAAATGTTCTCAAATAAATAGACATTGAAGCTGGCTGTTTTAGCATTCAATGCGAACGCCCTTAGCTTCCTGCTTGCCTCATTTTCTAGCACCTTGGTAGTTCAGGCAAACAGAGTCTATTTACAACCTTTCCTAAAATCATACGAAAGAGTTGTTGGATTTTCTTTTGATTCACTAATGATCTTAATCAGCCCCTAAAAAACCTTTGGAAAAGCAGAGAAAATTTGAAATACTTCAAACCCTCCGCCCAAACTACATTTCCCCCTGCCCTCTGCTATTGTAAAGAGCCACATCAACTGAATATTACAAGGTTCTTCTAGGTATTTATCAGTGTGTTTATGCTTCAAGTCAAAACACGTTTGAGTGGATGCAAAAGCTCAGCAGAACACAACAGTTAGATCTGATGAGAATGGCAAAGCTTTGCAGAGCTTGTCAGCTGAGAGCTTTGCTCAGTGGAGTGGATCAATGAGTTTCTGAAACTCATCTGAGTTGTCCAAGGGTCAGTTTCCCTGGTGATGAGGAACTTGGCCACTTGTGAGGGAGAAAAAAGACAAGAGAGAGGATAGATTCCACTTGTCCTGAATTGCAAGAATGCAACCAAGAACCTTGTTGGTCAGGTTTGTTTAACTTTTACTGAAAGAGATAATGATCTTGAGCTCACACACAAAATCTGCCCCTTACAGAAAGGTGCTGGGAGCTTTAAGGATCAGAGAAACTGATAGAAATAAATAGGCAAGTAAACAAGCTACATTATCTGGTAACAAAAACATAGTGAGAATCTGGTCTCAGTGACTCCTGTCTAAATCTGGAGTAACTGCATTGAGTCTAGATTTACATAAATTGAAGCTGAGTTCAGTTGTTTGTTAGCTTGAAACATGCATGTGGGATTTTAAGCGATGCATTTTATAGCAGTAATACAAATATATTTCAGTTTGAAGCCCAATCGAGCTTCCCTTGAAGTCAATTAGAGTTTTAACATCAATTTCAACTGGAGCAGGAGCAGACACAATCCAGATTTTTTTTTTTTTGCACGAGTTTGAGCCATTGCAGGCAGTGCACTCTGACAAGGAGAAATACAAAGCTGGCTTAATGCACGACCCAAATATCCTCATCAAACCGAAGAATTTCAGCTGATAAGTATTCATTCAACAAACTGAAGGACCCACAAAGCAGCGTACGACGGGGTGAAATTAAAGGAAAAAGCTAACAAAGATAGTCAAAAGTTTCTCTCTACATTGAGGGGAGATGGCTGAGGTCAAACAGTAAGCAAATTCTCCATCCCTCCCACACAGAACCCAGCAATTCTAAGAGAAAAAAAAAAAAAGGAATGGATCAAATGATAGGAGGCCAATGCTTAATCATTAATGCCATTTTAAGATGCCTTCTCCGTGGCATAACAATGAGGTTTCCAGCACTTCTGGATGAACATTCTCTCCTGGAAAAGGCAGGGAAGGAGCTTGCTGTCCCTTTGCAAGTGCTTACTTGAAGTACTATGCATACGGATGGGATTCACCCTCTACAGAGGGCCAAACTACAGTATAGCATAGCCTATGGTGCTAGCTGTTTACACAAGGGTGAATTTCAGCCACAGAACATTGTTTTAAGTTACATGACTCAAACTGACATGGGCAGTCTTCAGAGTCTTTCACATTTAACATATTTGGGACAAAATCCATTAACACTCTTTTCCCCTCCTCCCTCCCCCTATGAAGTTCTGATATGGTTTCATGACTGCCTGTTATTGGCCAGACTCTGATCATATTTCCACCAGGAATGAATTCAAGGTAACACCATTGACGTCACTCAGACTCAAAGCTAACAGAGTTACTCTGGATTTATACCTGTATAACTGAGGTCAGAACGGGGCCCAATACCAAAAAATATGCTATAATCTTGCCTCTGAATAACACTGGTGGGTTATTATTTTTTATTTGTGGGTAGTGGAGAATTTACATAATCATCATTCATCTTCACAGTTCTCACAGACTCTTTTCTATTAACTTAAGATGCCCAACTAATGAACTGACACAAGCAGACTTATTAATGGAATGGAGGAAGTAAGAGAAACAATCTAGTTCGTGCAAGCCACCTCAGTGGAGTGACATTCAAAATGGAAATCAAGACAATTAAAAAAAAAAAGTGTCTGACATAATATCAGTGGTCTCGAGAGAAAATATTTTACAGCCTTCTTATGGAAACAACAATCTCAAAAGGAGATAGCTACACCAGGTCCGTATGCAATCACTGTACCAGTTTGAACAAAACCAGCATTCCTCAAATGGTCCCACTGCCTCCTACTTAAAGGCTAATTAGCACCCAGCACTTCTGCACTCAAGAGCAAGGGGTATGGTGAGCGCAGAAGACACAGGGAATCGATGCTGCTGAAACACAAGTCTATAGCCAGGGAGAAACCTACATTTGGCATTGCAGACATTTCAGAATAATTTTTGTACAATAGTTATCGCTACTGTTTGCGAAGACACAAGTTAATCACCTCATTTTCAAAATGGCACCGCCATCTTAGGCTCATGATCTTTACTTTCAAGGTCAGCAAATATATTACGGATTGGTCTTGTTTCCTAACAAGTATGACATTTAATTTGATCACAGCAGGGGAGAAACATGTACTTCATATGCCCTTATGAAAAGCTGGTTTCAACTCAGGCCCTTAGAAGTGAATGGACTACAGGATCTATTACATCAGAGGTTAATGCATGGCATTTAAAAAAAAGTATATTAATGAGTAACTGGGAAATATTCTAACTAGGTTTATTCTTGGTAACAGTATTATGGTTATTAGACATCTACAGCCAAGTTGTAACAACAGTGCTATATTTGTAGACATGTACAGACATAGGGTAATAAACAAGAAAGCGATAAAAACCTTGCAAATCCCACACACTTCAATTACGTGAATGTACTTTAGGATAAATGAAGCTTTTTTGACCTCTAATTTCATCTATCCAGATACCAAACACTATGTAATGAAAACCATTACTGTAGTCAAATGGGTGACTTTGTTCATAATCTCAACAACAAAATTAGACTTCATGATGTCTCGTATTTCAAACATTACTAATATTCTTGAACTTCTCTGGTCTTTAATATGATTAAAAGCCAACCGCTTCTCCATAATTTCTTCCATTCAAAACGATCTACTCAGTGTATTCACAAACAAGTCAATCATCCACTTCCAAAAAGAAAAAAATAATAACCCTCTCATTAATCCACCTCTCTTATTATCCAGGATTAAAAACAAAAACATAGTGAAAATGATTGGCCCCATGCCCAGAAAAAATGAGGAGATCGATAATCCAAAGACTTAATGATCCCCTTCCTAAAGAATCATTTTTCTACTTCTCCTACAGAATGTTTTGAAAAAAGAATTAAAAACAAAAACAAAAAAACCCTGAGAAATGTCAGATCTCCCAGAAAAGTTTATTTCTCTGTAATTTTTGGTAAATAGGAACTCTTCCACTATGTTAATTGACATTTGCCATCTGCTATAGTGGTAATATGCAAAATCACAAACTGTATCAGTGATTAGCCTGGAAGAGCCTAAAAAGTTTCATTAACGTTTCCAGTATCTCATTTCACTCATGAGCAGTTTAAAATTATGGCATTTGTATTCTGATGCAAGGTCAATATTCTTTTTTAAAGTGTTTTATTTTTGCAATTCAAGTTGTTATCTTGACACAAATGGTTACAACTTAAAACTAAGAAAAAATGGGTTTCTTGTTTGTTTTTTATAAACTAAAAACAAAGAAAAAAGATTGATGTGCAATTCTCTTTAGATACAAAAAGAATTAATATTTATAAGTTCTCTTCATCCCAAAATACCCAAATTCTACAGGGATCACTTCAGCCACCAACAAAATCCATCCACCTCAGGGGTGGAATAAGGCAGATGTTAAACAGTGCACAGCAACAACAGGCAACAGTTTAGGGACGGAAACGAAGAATTCAACATCCAGTTGAAATTACAAGAGGGTATTAGGGAGGCAGAATGTAATTACTATGGTTTAAGATTACTAATCTGCCAATCCTCATGCAAAACGTCCCTCAGCAAAGGCAGAGCAGTTCTTGGATTGGGTAGCACATGTTAAATACACTGTGGATGCAAGAGCCCTGCTCTGTTTTAGAAGCTTGCCAGCTAGCCTCTTCCAGCTGAAGAGGACCACACAGTAGCAGGGGGAGGGAACTGCTACATGCAGCTCCCTCTAGTGCTAAGGTCCATGTTTACCATGGAGATTAGGCAGCAGCATCCAAGAAAGACACACACTGCTGCTGTCAAAGGAAGCAGAAAGAGGAGGAACTTGTCTGCATAGGCAGAATCACTCCCTTCGGCGCTGATTTCAGCAACAGGGAAATAGGGCAGAGGAAGAGCTTGTTGGCGTGGAAAGGGGAGAGCACAGAAGGATAAATCTGAGGGGAGCGCTGGAATCAGTGCAGGGAAAGAGCTTGCAGAAGGTGATTAGGCAGCTTGGAAGGCAAAGAGAGTCCCATTACTGGGAGGAGAAGAGAATCTTCAGGGGGGAAGGAAGCAGACAACCCGGAGGTTTCAGAAAGACAAGCAGCAGAGAGTGGCATAGTGAGAGATAGCAAACCATGGACCTTCTACAAATCTTTTCTTTTGGGGGGACGGAGGGGGGTTTACAATGTCAACCTCTAGCAATTACCCAAACTAGAAGCCGGCCAGAACAGCCCTACTCTACTGAAACATGCCATGGACACCAGTGATTGTAGTTCTCTCTCTCAATCTCCCTATAAAACAAATGAGCATTTAAAAATAAGCAAACAGGAGAGACAGGTATGTCACACATGCAATAGAATTTCTTCTAGGAGATGCCTGCCTAGGAACCATAAGCCAAATTCTATCCTCAGTTACACCTTTCCTTATACCCATCCCCTCATGCACAGGGGTGTAAATCAGGGTAGCGTTCGGCCTCATCAGGTGTTCATGGTGGGTCAACTTCTGATAACCTTATTCAGATCTTACTTACCAGTAGCCCTATTGATTTAATGCTCTATATCCAGAGAGACAAATGTGCAGCCATGAATTTTGAAAACAGGCAGTACTTTTTTTTGCACTGCAAACAGCTACATCGTTTTAGTACTGTGCCACCGTATATCACCCATCGTCTTTAATCTGGGGGCCATTCTGTCATGCTTCATAAATATATCAGTTTACCAGGAAAATAAACTCTTTTCATCTTATTTCATACAGAGACAGTCTTCCACTGATTTGGTCACTCTTTTTTCCACAGGTGAGCTCTGGAAAGGAGCGATCAACCAGGGAGATCTTTTCAGATTGCTGCTAACTATGAGGCTGCTACCAAGGCAGGCATCGTCTCCTAGGAGCAAGAAGCAGCCGCCACTGCTGCATAGCAAGGGAGGCCTACAGATCTTCCACAGGACAGCAGCTGAGAGGCACAACTTGCTCTATTAAAAGCAGCCTTTTAACTGTTAAAGAAAAAGAAGTCTCTCAAACCTACGCAAGCTGTGAATAAAATTAAAGTTTAATATATAATAAACAAGATCCTAGAATAAAAATTGTTTTGAAAAGTTTGCACTGATCAGGCAAATCAAAATGCATTTACTAAATAAAATACATGAATAGATCTAACAAAAAAATTTTAAAGAAAAACAATACCTGAAAAATCTCTCTTTGCCATCAAGGCGAACCATGTGCAAAACTCAGGGAAGCAAAACAAACATAAAAATTGAACCATAAATAGCTACTAAAAGATTTCATAATCTGAGTGCTACCATGTTATTTTTAAACATTACAGAACTGAAAACCCAACTTTGCAGAAGACAAGGAAATTTAGCATTGGTTCTGCTCTGTTTGGGGGAGGGAAGAAGACTATTTACTAAAGTACTACAGATACAGAACAGTGCCAGTCTTTGCAAACAGTACTAAAAGGGAATTTAGAAAGAGTTAATGCAGCAAACCCCTTCACAAAACGGTCACTTTAAGTAATCTCTACACCTGATTTTCCTACTTTTCTCAGCAATAAATACATTTAGTTGTATCCTGTGTCACAGATATAAAACGACACTATTGGAAGCTCTCAAATAAGTACCTCACCCAAAGATGGATGCTATTCCAGGCAAATATTCCAACTTCAACTAATATGATAATACTTCTCCTCCTTCTTGAAATGAGACCATTTTGAAGACTGATTCTTCAGTTGTTCACTGCAGCACTTCAGGTTTAAACCTGATCTAATGAGCAGCAATAGAAGTTATGTCCTCTAAAGATAAACAATTGACAGGTTAGCATATTAATGTACTCATATGTCACATAACTCACTAGAAAACAGTTTGCAGAATGACCCATATATTTGACCCTATACATGCAAACCTTGTTCACTTCTTAAATATAAAGCCACTTCCTGCTGGCAAAAGTCCTGATTAAAATAATACAGATTGTAGTCATTAATAACCAAAATTCTATTGCTTAAAATTCCTCAAAGTTGCAGATAATATATCATTAGTTATAGTAAAGCTTTAAAAATCAGTCAGCAGAGTCCACTTCAATCTCTGCATGATAATAAAGGATTATTATGTGGAGCAACCTATTTATGAAAAGGAAACAGTGTGCTTCTTTCAGACTCCATCAATTGCTTTAATAAGGAATTGAAAAGCCTGGCCTACTTTATATGCAGATCACCATCCCAGTTGCATAAGGATTTACAATAGACAAAACAAAACTTTTTGTTGTAAATAAGGGCTGTTTGTTGAAATCACACAATGTTTGAATCTAAAAATTATTTACAGGCTACTAAGGCTCTATAAAGTTTGTGTATCTCACTTGTTAATTAAAATGTTTTCAATATTCTCCAGGAAGGAAAGAAATGTACATTTAAGATGTTAAGGTAAAGATTCAAGTAACACAAGCCCAAGTCAAAGGCAGAACAGAAAACATATTGACTATGTTTACTGATGTTCTTATGAAAACCCATATTGAGATTAAAAGGTAACTGATTGATAAAGCCCTCTAAAAATTTAAACTACTGTACTTAGAAGGAGTTATTTATCAGGTAGGTTAGGATTGTTGCACTGTTACTTTCTATTTAGATAGGGAAAACATGAAATAGTTCACATTGCTGAAAGTTAGTATGATGTATCTATCAATCTCTAGCAGACTGAGGGGACCCAGGTTCTAATCTCACTTCTGAAATTTCTCTGCGAGTTTGTTTATTCATTTACATGTATGCCTGTGTGTTTAATGAGGTTGTGTGGCGGCCCCTGCTGTTGTGCATGCTTATTTTAAAAGTACTACACCTGGCAAGAAAACTGGTAATTTCAATTAAGAAGTTAGAAAAATAAACTCTGTTGTTAAATGTATAAAAATATCTAATTTAATGCAGAAAATATATATTACAAGTAGAGTAATGTTTTATTAAGTATGAAAATAATCTTAAACCACTGAACATTATTGGCTGTGTTAGAGCTGCAGTGTAATGAATTAAGAAGGGACATTAATTGTTCAGTTCACTATGATGTCATGTTAAATGTCTTTTATTAATGAACTGTTACTCCCATCTGAGGCAGCTGATTACCTCTAGTCCATTGCTAAATCCTCTTAGTTGATTTCAATGAATCACTTAAACCAAACCCAAAGGGGGAAAAAACCCCAAATAATTTACAGTTCAATCTTTAAAGTCCTAGAACTACATTCCCTTAAAGAAGGTCTGGTTTCCTATAAATCAAGCAAGATTGTTTGATTTAATGCAGCTGACATATAGATCTATTTTACATTTTTTTTAATTTCAAAAATACAACACATTAAAATAGGTTCAATTTATCAAAGCTAAGAGCAACAATTAAGTAATAATGTACTTAAAGTGCAAAGGCACTTTAACACAAGAAAGTGATGCCCAGTGGCTATACTTGTAATTGAAACAGCAGTATTGTATATTATTATTTACAAAAAAAAGTTATAGTCCAGGAAAAAGATCGTTGGAGATCTTCTACATAATACATTACCTTTCCACTTTAAATTGAAAAAAAAAAAGAAAAGAAAAGTCCCCCTTCCTCCCAACTCAAAAAAAAAGAAGAGAGAATTATGCAAAAAATCTATTGTCGAAACATTCATTTGCAGAGACAGTTCCTAAGGGGAGGGGAAAAAGAAGAAAGATGTAGAAATAACTTAAAGGGATCTTTGCAAAAGCAACACCATACCTCCAGCATAGTATAAGGGGGTTGTGTTTGCTTGTTTTCAGAATTTAAAAAGTGGAAATGTTGAGAATGTGACAAATCACATTGATATTGAGTTCTGAATCAATCAAGTTTGACTTTAAGACCCTTTTAAAATGCCTCCTCCTCCCCCCAATCCACCCTCACAGCTGACTAATTGCAGTTTGTTTTTCCAGAACTTCGAGGTAGTCTGGTTCCGTTTGTAGCTTTCCTTGCAGCAAAGGATGCTCGGGCTTAGACTGTTCTGCAAAATATTTCCTGGGAGTTCCATACAAAACAGTCTTATTTATCCTGTCCTGGTTTTGGCGTCTGGATTCATAGGAAGGAGCAAACTGCCTTTTGGGTAAGGTGCAAAAGTTATAATGAACAACCCCTCCACTGGGGAGTTCCTTGACCCTCTCTGCAATGTTTTGATACAGCAGCTCTGGTTCCCTTGGCGAGGACTGCTTTTCCAGCAATTCAGCAGCACTGATTGTAAATGCAAGGCTGGCTGAGTCTTCCTTTTTCTGGTCAAGATTGCTATAGCTAAACTCATGGAGATTCCTGTAGTACGCAACCGGATCCCCTTCCTTCTGCATGTAGATTGGGTTTTGGCACATCTGCCCGACAGGAGGGGGGATGTAGTTATAAACGTGCCCTTCCGTTTTATCGTGGCTCTCCATGTTGTAAGACCCATACTGCAGCTGAAATGAACTTATGTCTAAGTTGTTTGCGCTGTTGGGCACGCTTGGCACTCCCTTTCGGCGTTTCAGAACAAAGACAAACAAGCCTGCCCCAAAACAGACAGACAAGATAAACACAACCAGCAAGCCTAAAATTAAGACAGAGAGTGGAACTTCTGTGTGTATTTCTGGATAGGAGCTGGGTGAGACGCTAAGGGACTGTGGTGTGTCTGTGTTATGACTCATAGAGAAGAGAGTAGAATCTGACAAGTTAGGGTTCTCTGGACAGATGGCCTCTTTGCTTAGGAATTTCAGATGTTCTCCTGAGTGCTTAGCTGGAGACTCACATATGACCTCATTGATAACTACTGGGGGACTTGACTGCTGATTGTTCTGCTCAGTGGCATGCTCTATCCAGTTCCTGAGCCCCATTATGTCACACGTGCAATCCCAAGGATTTTCTTGGAGGTCTATCTGAATTAAAGCCGAGAGCTGGTCAAGGACTCCTCTCACAGGCAAGTGTGAGAAGTGGTTGTTCCTCAGATTGAGCCTCGTGAGGGAAGTACCACCAAACACATTATCAGGCAAAGACCTCAGCAAGTTATTGTTCAGAAATAATAGATGAAGGTTACTCAGAGCATCAAAGGTGCGTGGCAGGATTTCCTTAATGACATTATACTCTAAGTAGAGATACTGCAAGCTCTGCAGTCCATTGAACATAGAAGGGTACAGAATTTCAAGGTAATTGCCATTGAGATAAAGTCTGCGTAAACTGGTGAGGTTTGTAAAGGCACCTTCCTGTATCACTGCAATTCTGTTGTTTCCTAAATGTAACAAATCCAGAGAGCTGTATTCAAGGAGATCGGTTTTATAAACAACCTGTAGATAGTTACTTGTAAGGTAAAGTTTCTTTGGACTGGTGGGTTTGGGGTGGAGATCTGAGATGTTACTGATCTTTTTCTCTTGGCAGTTCACATTTAGACCATTGTCAGAGCTTTGCGAAGTACAGACACAGCCACTTGGGCAGGTGATGGGCACGGGGGACTTGGTCTGGTAAACCATGATAGGTCCGAAAATTTGCCTGTCTTTTGACACCGTGACCCGAGGCGTTGGACGGTTCCTCGTTTTGGGTGGCCGGCTGGCTTTTGGGGCTCTGGTGGGGCTGATGGCAGGGTTGGCCGTGGGTGAGAGCCTCTGGATATGCGTGTCTGAGTGGGAAGGGAGCTTTTCCCTCTGGTGAGAGTCACTGGAACTTTTCCGAGGGCAGAGGTCTTGCCGGGTGAGCTGGGTCACGTCCTTCCCATGCAGCCGGAAGGGGGTCTCGCAGACGATCTCCCCGACAAAGACGGTGATGGTGTCCAGCCAGGCTTTGAGGGGGAGCAGGTCACAGGTGCAGTTCCAAGGGTTCTCCTCCAGCTGGATCTCCATGATCCCACCAATGTGCTCCAGGACGCCGGCGAACGGCAACATCTTCAGCCTGTTCCCCCTCAGGTCCAGGTGGGTGAGCAGGACGAAGCGGAAGACGTTGCTGGGCAGGGACAGCAGGAGGTTGTCGTTGAGGATGAGCACTTTCAGCTTGTTCAACTGGCTGAAGGCTCCGGCTTCGATGGCGCTGATGTAGTTGTAATCGGCCTGCAGGTATTCCAGGCTCTCCAGGCCCAGGAAGGTGTCCTCCCGTAGCACCTCCAGCCTGTTATTGTTGAGGTGCAGCCTCTTGAGGGTCCGCAGGCCACTGAAGGCCCCGGTGCGGATCTCCTGCATGTCGTTGTTGCCCAGGTGCAGGGTCACGGCGTTGGAATAGTTGACGAACTCATTGGGGTGCAGGCGGGTGAGGGAGTTGCCGCTGAGGAAGAGCTGGTAGATCTTGGAGGGGGGCGGCTGCAGCAGGCTGACGGTGGTGAAGCCTTTGTTTTCGCAGTTGATGTTCAGCACGTTCTCCTTCTCCTCGCAGGGGCAGCGACTCCGGCTGCAAATGTCTTTGGCGGGCTTGCGGCTCTCCGTCGTGGGCGAGATCCCAGCCACTGTCAACACACTGAGCAACCAGACCCCCTTCAGCATCTTTAGGCGCCGCGGGTCCCAGCTCCGGTACCTACAGTCAAACCTGCAAGCAGGTGGGGGAGGGGGAAGGAGAACCCCAATTAAAGAGGCCAGGAAAGGGGGGAGCAACAAGGCAGAGCAGGGCAAAAGCCCCCCCCTCCACCCCCACACACACACCCGTCCTTCCACTGGCCCCGGGGACAGCTCGCCCTGCCCCAGCCCAGAGCGGTCCTGCTAAGCCCCCCACCGCACCCCGAGTTAGCTGGACCCTTCTGGCCCCCCCCCCCCCCCCGCACTTAGTGGTCCCCCCGCACTTAGTGGTCCCCCCCGCTGCAGATCCCCCTGCCTCTGCTCAGCCCGGAGCTGCCCCACTCCCAGGCGGCTCCTCCTGCCCGGACTCCGGCCCCCGCCGCGGTACTCACGCATCAGGAACGCACCCGGCTCCCCGCCCGCGCCCCGACCCACGCGCTCCGCATCCCGCCGGCCGCCGGGGAGACCAGCCGCCCCGCGCCGCGCTCCGGTCCCGGCAGCAAGCGGCGGCGGCGGCACCCGCTCCGCATGGAAGTTTCGCCCCGCGGGCCGGGCCGGGCCGGGCAGGGGGAGGCGCTGCCCCGGGAGCCGCTCGCGCTGCCCCGGCTGCAGCCGGTGCGCCGAGCAGTTTGAATCCCGAGGCTTTTGCAGGCTGCCCTTGGACGGAGCCGGGGCTGACGTCACGCCCGGGGATGGGGCTGCCGGGGGGAGGCACGTCCCCCGCCCTCCCTCCCCCCCCGCCAGCCTCTTCTTTCGGGGACCCCAAGCCCGCTCCGCTGCAGGCTCGCTGAGCTCGCCGCCCGGCAGCGTGGCCCCCCAGCAGCCGGGGGGAGGGAAGGCAAAAGCCGGTTTCACCTGGATCCTGGCGGGGTTTGGCCCCGATCCCCCCCCCCCCCCACACACACACACACACACACACACGCTCGCCCCCCTCAGTCGCACGGTCCAAATAGAAGAGGCGTCCAGCTGCTTCGGCTGCGCACCAAAATCTGGCGGCTGGAGCAGAGGGTTCTGCAAAAACCCCGGAGCTGGCATCCGGATCCAGCCCAATTTTGGCCCCGCCCCCCCCCCCCCCCCCAAAAAAAAAACCCCAAAACCCCCCCAGCGCCTACCTCCGTATCCAATGCCGGGAGAGTTCCAAAGCCGCCTAAGGGATCTAAACACGCCCGCCTCCCGCTCCGCGGGGCTTCCAGTGAATGGAAGAGGTGTCTCCAAATCCCTTACGCCGCTTGGAATAGTCAGTCGAGAGCTGACCAGGCTCAACCAACGTGACCATTCACACCGGCTAGACTAGCGGTGCTGCCAACCTGCCCGTGGTACGGCATGAGATTTGGCTGCATCTGGAAAGAACGAGATGTCAGAGCCGGCTTGTTGTGGCTTCACTTAAGCACAATGCATTGGATACGGTTTTATCTGATGTCAAAGGAGGGCTGAACTTGCTGTCTTTTGAGAAGGTAAAACTTTGGGGGGTCTATGGGGGGGGGGCGAAAAAAAGGACAAGATCATTCGTGATGATTGTTTTCCAGTGCTCCTGTGCCAAGATGTTGTATCACCAGAGTTTTAAAGCGGAAGTTCTCTATTTATGAAGTTAAATGTAGAGATTTTCTGGCCAAAAATGTGCTGGACCTGGCAAGACCTAGGTGCCAGCTATATGAGGTTGTGTTGCTATTTAACCAGGTTGGGTGGGAGCTCGGATTTTAGGAAAAGCAACATGTGTTGTCTATTCTGATGGGGACTTGGGGGCCAAAAAAAAGGTAGGATCCATCAGGCGTCCAGCGCTGGATAGATGTCTCTGAGATGGTGCTGAGCAGGGATGCACTGGCTTTGCATTGCAATCTGAGCAGCTGCACTTATTCTCTATTTAGTTATTTAAAAAAATGGGGAGGGGGGACCCGAAAAAAATTATACGGGCGTTGGAGTCAAATTTTTGCAGTGCTGCTGCTCCAGCCCACAACAGGGTCTGAATGTTTGTGTTCCCTAGGATCTGTTACATCCCACACACACACACACACACACACACATACAGTACAGCGTGGGGCCAAAATTTGCCAAGCTCCGTGTACTGGATCCAGAGTTTTGCAGTGGGATGCATCAGCGTCCAGAATTTTTTTCAGCAGTTTTTTTTGCTTGTTTTCTCTTTAGACATTAGAATTTGAGGGCAAAATTTGGCTGGATTCAGAAGAATCCATATGCTGCGTCCAGGTTTTTGTAGTGCTTCTGCTCTGGATGATTTTTTTTTTTTTTTTTTTTTTTGCAGTAGGCGTGTTTAGATTGTTCTCTATTTTGATGGTACAATTTGGAGATTTTGGGGCTAAAGATATGCAGGACCCACTTTTTCCCTGGGGGAATACTTTGGAGTGCCAGTGCCTGCACACACAGGCATCTACCCACCCGCTTCTGGCCTCCTTCCATGCACCACACCTATACACAACACTGTAACATCCTTCACACTCTCTTGAGAAATGCACAACTCTCTCCAACAGACTGCAAAAGCAGAAGGCAACAGTAAGTCCATTGCATTTCTTTCTGATGGCCTTAATGTATGCATGTGTATTCTTGTGCATGAACTATTTTGACATGTAGTGTGTACTGGTGTTAAAGTGTCCTGTCCTGGACTTGGTTTGTGGGACTGTATATGCTGTGCTTGCATATGTGTTCTGTAGAACCAAGGTGCATTTATGTCTGTTGCTAACAATGTCTGTGGAAGGGATATTCACACACTGCGCATCTCAGCAATAATTGCCAACTGTATGTGGGATGGAAGGAACAGCATGTCAGGGGATGGCAGGAGTAATAAGCACAGAGAAGATGCTGATGCCATTACACTACAAGTACATATGTACAATGATCATGGTAGAAGGAGAAGTAAAAGGGATTTTGAAAATACACAACTGATTTTATTTAGGAGCAAAGTTATGATTTTCTCAGTACACCATAAATGTTTTATAATCCCTTTCCTTAACAAGTACATGGTAAAAACATTTGCTTTTCTGCCTGTTTTGCTCCCCATTGACTTCATTTAATTAAATCCAGATCAATTCCAGGCATTAGGATTGTGTGGGAGCCTCAATCTGATGGTGGCCTTCAACCAACTTCAATTTATGCTTATATTCTGGGTTGTCAAAGGAGTCAACAGGCAGAGAGGCTGTAGTGGTTTAGGGAAATGCTGGTTTCTGCCCAGAAATGCTCGCTTTCCAGACAATTTTTGTTGTTCCCCTCATCTCCCTTCCCCCCCCCTCCCCCCCCCACACATACACACTTGGAGGAAAAGATTCATAGATAAGGTCATTTGTGATCATCTAGTCTGACCTCCTGCCTAACACAAGCAATAGGACTTCCCTGAATTAATTCCTGTTGGAAGTAGAGCACATCTTTTAGAAAAAAAACCCATTCAGTCTTGATTTAACAATTTTGTGTGATGGAGAATCTATCTTGGTAAGTTATTCCAATGGTTAATTACCTTCACTGTTAAAAAATTGCACCTTATTTCAAGTTTAAATTGGTCTAGCTTCAGTTTCAAGCTATAGGATCTTTTTATATCTTTATCTGCTATATTGACGTATCCTCTGTGATCGAATTTCTGTTCTCCGTGTAGGTACTTTTCGAGTGTAGACGGATAGGCATGAATTGAAGGACTTGCTTGATCCAAGCCTAGAGAGCTTCATCTAGTGTGAGAGCACTTTATGCAGGTTAAATATGCTACAGCAGATGTAGGCTCCGCATGGTCTTAGAGCCTGCGTGGTATCCCTTAGCTATTAAAAAGAATTGAATAAAACACAAAGGGACGCAAAGTGTCAATACCCTAACAGAACTCCACTAACCATACTGTCTGCCCCTTTGTGCGTGTGGATATTGAAGAGCAGGTTTTCTAACTCCGTAGAAACATGGACTGGGGGATACTTTCTTCAGTCATAATATCAGATTTTCTGAAGGAGGAAAAGTTGGCGAGGGTCAAACACCTTTCCCTATACAGGCGGTAAAAATTTCTGGCAAAAATCTCATCATCCAGTAAAAGAGGAATGAAAAAAAGAGAGAGACCTTCTCTAAGGTCCTGTGGTGTGAGATGCAAGACGAGAATGGGAAATCTCTAGAAAGGTAGAAACTCAGTTGAATTTCTGTTAGCTGAGCAATAGCTACCTTTACTCATCGGTTGGAAACCATTGCCTGAAGGTGAATGTGTGCTGGAATGGCTAGGTGGTCTGTATGCATTTGTCAGGAATGGATACAGGAAATGCTTCACCGTCCTGTTAGTTAAACAAGGGGTTAAGACTTGAGTAGTGAAATGATAACTGCAAAGCATTTGCATCCTTGCATTCCCCTTGTAGCTGAAGTTTTAACATCTATTTCAGTAGCTCTTGGTATTCCAGCCCATCTCTCTTTGAGCTACATAATCTGAGGACTGTAATCATCTCACAGACACAAACCAATCCACTAAGTCTAAATGAGGGAAAGTGGCAATTTTTCACACTACTTCTGTCCCCAAATGGTGCTAGTGCTTAGGGTCCTGAGATAAGCTCATAGACTTCATTACCTCTATGTGTGTGCTCCCAGAGTCATTGTTACTCTGCCTGTGTATGTTTTCCTAGATATGCGTGGGTGGGTGGACGGCTTGAGTCATTGTCACTCTGTGAGTGTGTGTGTGTGTCTGTCGAGTCATTGTTATACTGTGAGATATTTTTATTCTTTACTAACAGTGATTATTAAGAAAATAAACAGTTACTGCATTTAGCAGTAAACAGGCAAAATAATTGTGACATGTAGTACAAGGCTTTATCTCAGCCAGCAGCAATAAAAAGCATGTTATAAAGGCGAGGGAGAAAGAGGAGGTTCCTGCTGCACCGGCTTCCTTTGGGGAATGGAGGAAAAGGGATGGGAATGCAAGGGTCAATGTGAAGGGCACAGAGAGGAGAGAACTAGCAAACTCTGCCCACGACCTGCTGTGCCTTGATTTCTTTTCTTCCTCACAACTGATGCTCAGCAGCAAACCGGGGAGTGTGTGCACCTGAGAGAGGCAGAGATGCTGCCTCCAGCAAAGATCCAACAAAGCAGCCACCAGACATCTCAGCTGAGGTGCTGGACAACTTACCACACAGCCCAGTGGCTACCTGCGATGTGGGCGGCTGGAGTTTGCCCAATAGGCTGAAATGTTTAACTGGCAAGGCCATTGATTAGAATACATTTCTTAAGCCCTGTGAGTACATTTATTTAATTCATTTCCCCTGCCCTCCGCAAGACCCTAAAATCTCTGTGCTATATTGGGATTGTGTTTATTAAAATTCCATGACCATTTACTACAGGGGTAGGCAACCTATGGCACGCGGGCCGAAGGCGGCACGCGAGCTGATTTTCAGTGGCACTCACACTGCCCGGGTCCTGGCCACCGGTCCGGGGGGGCTCTGCATTTTAATTTAATTTTAAATGAAACTTCTTAAACATTTTAAAAACCTTATTTACTTTACATACAACAATAGTTTAGTTATATATTATAGACTTATAGAAAGAGACCTTCTAAAAACATTACAATGTATGACTGGCACGCAAAACCTTAAATCAGAGTGAATAAATGAAGACTCGGCACACGACTTCTGAAAGGTTGCCGACCCCTGATTTACTATATAAACAAAATAACTCAATGATACACCTTAAAACAAACCTGCCATCAACTCCTATTCCCAGCTCCAGGCTCCTGCAGGAACTGAAATCTTAACCAGGAATTTACATTGTTTTAATGGCTACGCTCTCCTCTCTAGACCTGAAGAGGTCACTCTCATCATCACCATTGTTTTGCATCATTTTTGTGGAATCCTGATTTAAAAAAAAATAAAAATCATATTTTTTCTGTGTTATAACAACAAAATCTGATTCAGTGTGAAACTGGATATACTAGCACTTGTGGGGGGAAAATAACAACTCTCCAGTCTGCTAATGCACTGGGTATATTGATACATTCTGTATCATGTTATTACCAACGCATATTTCCTTAGCTTGAGCCCAGTCCCTTCAGTCTTTACTTTGAAAAAACTCCTCCATCCCCACCCGTTGATGTGAGGCCCAATTCAGTACAACATGTGCTTAAATGTATGCAAGTTCATATGTCCATCCACATTCAGCAAAACACTTAGGCCTGATCCAAAGACCATTGAAGTCAATGGAAAGAATCCAACAGACTCAATGGGTTTGGGATTATTTCTTTAAACAAACGCTTAACTTGAAGTCTCATTGAGTTAAATATAAATGGGAGTTTTACCCTGATAGGGACAGCAGGATTGTTTTTTCTAATGACAGATATTCCCATGATACACCATCAATGGATTTATTGTTCCTTTCATAGTGAGAGGGTAACTATTAAACAGCTAATGCAACTACTTATTCATTTCTTTTAATAGGGTTCCTTATATGTGCAGTCTGTGTAGAATATATTTTAAACATATTTTTAAATGCGAGTGTCCAGTTCTGCAAACACTTATGATGTGAGTATCTTTAATCATGCAAAGAGTCCCACTGAACACAATGATCTTCTTGCATGTTAGGTACTTTGGTACCTCAGCACCCATATTTGCATGCTTTACCTTACCATTTAAGTCAAATATGCAGTAGGCTATGCAGGTACCGTTAATATTCATTGGTAAAAATCTGGCTGTGAGATATGTCTTTCTTTTGCTTTATTATACAGTAAACACCATAGTTAAATATGTTTCCTTATTATCTGTATGGCAGTAATGCTGAAAAAAACACAATCAGGATTCAAGTCCTAATGTCCCAATGGCATATATAGAGTGGTATGTGAAACAACAAGGGCAAAGGGTGAAATTCACCCTGTACAGAGAGCCAGCCTAACAATTATACACCACCAAAGTTCCCAATTAAGTCCTCAAAACACAGCTTAAGTGGGACTTCAGTGGACATTAGTCTTTGTGCTGGCTTTCTGCACAGAGGTGAATTTTACTTGCAGTGACTAATTCATAGTAAATAATGTATTCTGCTAAGTTAGCCTCTTTGTCTTGTTTTCTTGAATTTATTTAATTGAAATTACTCACCAGATAATTTCTATGAATAATCATGGCCTGTGGATTTTTTTTCAGCACTCCACTGTGAGCATTTGTATTCAATATGCCAAATGTGAGCGCTGTCATTTAGTTCTCAGTACAGACAAAGGTCATGTGTTACTGCTTTTGCACCACAGTTAGTACAAAAATTACCCAGATTAAGGTTTCCAGCATGAGTACTTGGACATGCAAATTCAGAATGTGCTTTCTGCAAATATAATTGACTATTCATTTACAATTCAATATGTCCATGTGTTGGGTGAGGATTACCACACACTCAGATTCATTCATTCAAACCTTTATTTGAACCAAAAGCATGGTCTTGTGTTTGCAATTGCTATAAAAAGCAATGAATGACAGATGTATAGAAAAAATATTGATCAATTGCCTTCTCCTGGGGCGTAGACTGGTCATGATGGATTTCTCCTACAGGTTTCTGACTATGCCTTTCCACTCTAGCATATTTATACCTTTCAACATTATCTGACCATCATAATTTGTACAATACGCCTGCGCAGACTTCAGTTTAATACCTTTTGCTGTCCATGCTATTTTCATTTCATCATGTCACCATACGCCATTTAGGGATTTTCCTGCTTTTCCTAATTATAGGGACTTTTTGGCATTATATTTTGTGTATTAAGAGGGTATGATTAACTCCCTTATCTGTGTCCTCCAACACAGTAGAAAACATCACATTTATCCTACATAGTTATAAGCATAATTTAAACAAGTCCACAAGGAGCAACACTCATGTCAAGGAAAGACTAGGCCAAAGTCAGTTAGCCTAGCATAAGTCTTACCCTGGCCTGTAGAAACGATCCACGCTGATATTTCCAACACATGCAAATGTATTCAATTAAATTCACTCACAATGATATTTGTAGAAAGCAAACAGAAAAAAGGGGTGCAAAAGGCCAAAGCAAATTCAATATTGTTAACTTGAGCAAATATTTGCCGGGTTGTGGTTTTATTTATTTTAAAATATTTGCCCCTTTCTAACACTACTACTGTGTTAGCAATCCCCTGCAATATCAAGTCACAATGGGATGGGTTAAATAGGGAGCATCACATTTTAGCTCTGCAATTTGTGAATGTTGTGGTTTCAAATTAGACTCTCATCATTATTTCTAAGGCTATTTCTAAGGCCCTGTTTCTTCAAACACATGCCTGAAGTCAGCGGGACTACTCATCCCTATGTAAAATTATTTATGGACATAAAGGTGCAAGATTGAGGTCTTGATGTTGCTAGTTTATGTGGAGCTTTTCGGTGGCAGTAACCATAAAACACAGTGCTGATCAAGAGGCCCCCCCTAGAATCAGTAGTAATGAGGAAGCTATGCTGAAAAGGCGAGTAATATCTCTCTGAAAAGGGGGCGCAGTAACAGCTAAACAAGAAAAAAAATCAATAACTTTCAGGAAGTGCTCATTTCTGTTCCGGTTTCCACTGGACAGAAAAGCCATCTCTAAGAACACATAAGCATTTTCCCCTTCTCCCGACTGGAGAAAAATATTTTGTGCTGTCTTTCAGTTTAAGCTGCAGCGTCCTTTAGGAGAAACCCTGCTGCCGTTGAACAATATTAACCTAGCTAAAGAATACTCTACACTATTTCTCTTCATAGAGGTCAGGCTGCTGCAGATACAGAGTTTGACATCTGAGGATGTATAATTCAGAGTGGCAAAATGAAAATGCATGAGGCACTTAAAGCTTATCAGAATGGCAGTTGCATTGATAGTGTGTGAAGAACGCAATGGAAAATGGTGAAAAAAATTCAAAGATATGTATTTGTATGAAAGTAGCACCCAGAGGCCCCGTTGTGCTAGGCACTGGACAAACACATATAAAGATGTTGGGGGAAAGCCTGGCACCATTGAAGTCAATGACTAAACTCCTATAGACTTCAGTAGGGCCAGGATTTCATCCATGGTCTCTGCCCTGATCTATAATATATATATATATGTATTCCATGATGCCCTTGGCATTTCATACCATCTATCAAGGGCATTTGTGTTTAAATGACTCCCCATCCCCTCATATTTCATCTTCCCTTTCTACCTTTCAACATTTCCCCCCCTGCAGATGGATCATTGAAGAAGACTTTGATGTCATAAACCCAAGATTATGACTTCACAATCAAGCAGCGAGAGAAGCCAGGATGAGAGAAGGAAAATAGAACATATTCATCTTGGGAAACCAGCAAGGGGAATCCAGAAAATTAGACAAAAAAACTGAATGTTATAAATTTCCCCCAAAATGTCTTTGCTTCCAAGCTACTATGCTGATTGACATCTGGTCTTTCTAGCTATTCAAGTAAAAGCCAATTGGGACCAGATTTATCACTGGTGACATCAGTAGAGTTTCACCAGGATGACCTGGGACCTTTATGCCTCTAGGGGGAAGATACCTAGAGATCTCAAATGCAAGAGTCACAGCACTTTATATGCTTCTTCATCCTCACCTACATTATGAAAGCTCCCTGTGTGCTTATATTAATTAGCTGTTTTATCAATGTAACTATCTTTCTAAAATACTTTTACATCATCAACATGCCATGGGGCCTAATTTGCCACCCATACGCTCTTATTCTGTGAATAGTTTGAATGGGATACTACACAGGAGTAGAAGTGGCAAAATTTGGCCCAAAGTTAACTTCAGGAACAATCTGATTGTAATTAACAAAAAATGTTTGGTGTTATTTTTGTTCATTTTGTTGTTGATTTTTGATATTAATGTTATTTATTCTTGTATTGCAGGAACACCTAGGAGCTTCAGTCATGGGCCAGGCCCCCATCATGCTGGGCATTATACAAACAGAACACAGAGATGGTGTCTGCCTCAAATACTTTACAATGATATGCTGAGAATTTGACTTTTTTTTTACCTTTTGGCTGGATCTTAAATGGAGAAAATGCGAGTTTGTTTTTATATTAAACAAAAAAAGTACAACTAGATTGAGAACTTGCATGTCAGGGTTTTAGCTGACGCAGTTTGAGACAGTTGAGATGTTATCTCAACCACCCCTCTTGCAATGAGACTTATAATGGAAATGCTGACAAGACACCTATGTTTGGAGACGGCACCATGCACTGCTTTAAAAACTTGTTATGAATGTTAACTGGTTACCTGAAGAGTTTTCTTTTTCCAGGTGTAGGCAGCCTCGGTAATACAATGTAACAAATGCATGAAAACACAGGATGTTTATGTGAGTATTAGAATGGCTGGCATTTCTGCAAACAGTGTTGTAGTTTTATTTTCAAAGTTTAATCAATAATAAGCTCTTTGATATTGCTATGTACTTGGAGAATAGAATTTCCTTAGGAGGACAGCTAAGCAACTTTCCCACGGTTTTATGTCTAGGTTTGGGTTTTAATCAGTCTGCTTGGGGGATTGTCATGAACTTCAGTGCCACACAAAATAAATAGAAGGCAAGCCACAAAATGGTCATGCAGTTAGGGTAGTAATTGTTCACCCATCCTTCAGGTAGCCCACCATATTCTGGCTTTGGCAAATTGGAGCATTGGTGAAATTCACGGCCGTGTCACTTAATTCCCATTTACTGTAAGCCCTAATAGCTCAGGCCAGAGAGGGCTTTGAGGGCTTAATTGGTGCATGGGCCTTATGCTTGCTCTCTGCATAGGGGTGACTCTCACCCTGAGTGACAGCAGCAAAGGACAGCAGGCAACCTATAGGTAGGGCACTATGCTGCAATGCAGCCCCTCAGCCTATGGGCTACCTCATAGCCTGAAAGAGTGACTGCTGCAAGGTACCTTTCACCTGGGCTGTCACAGCAGGACCACTGGGTCCACCTAATCACTGATTCCTTGCCTCTGCCTTCAGATCTTCCCTATGCCCTAGGCTTTTTTGAGCCTGCCTGGATCCCCTCTCAGTGGCGCCAGGGGGTGCAGAGAATCATCTGAGCAGCCAGCCCGTGCGGCACTCTCTCCATGCACCACACAGCCCACCACAGAGGCTTTGTGGGCTCTCCGTGCAATGGGTGGATGTCACTCTTTCTGGGAACACCTTTTGTTGTTGTTGTTTGTTCAAAACTATACCAATTCAAAGAGCTGACCCTTTACAGAGTTAACCTTTAGCAGGTCACTAGCACCGAAGAACACATTTCCTGCCGTGCTGATAAGAAAGTGCTAGATAACAAAAAACAAAAATGGCTTTGTCCTCTACATTGCAAAAATCTGCACAAAAGCTGGGCTGGCTCCACAAAATAGATCTCTGGGAGCCTGCTCAGTGTAGAAGACAAGATGATTTATTAAATCTGGCACTGTGAGGGCACACGATATCAGCTTGGAGATAACCTTCGGCAGGGAACTCTCTCACAGACAAAGCATAGTAACTGGTAGGCGCTTGGAAGACAAGAAAGCAGAGGCATTTCAGGTAACTTGACCTGAATGTAATGAACTGCCATTAACATTCATGCACTCCCACTGATGTCGATGGAAGTTCTGTGCATGGCACCATTGCGGGATATGGCCCTAAAGGCATAGGGTCTGGTTCTGCTCTCAGTTTCCAAAGTAGCTTCACTGAAGGCAATGGAATTACATCAATATACAATCAGTGTGAAATCAGGGTCTCCCCTTGGCGTGTGCTTAACTCTGTTTAATGCTGATAAGAGTACAGAGAAAAGTGAATGAGACTACGAAGCTTTAGTTACTGTAGTTGCTTTAACTTTCATCAAGAATATATTGTTGGAATTCCCAGTTGCTGTACTTCTAAGACATCGCTTTAGGTTTTCATACAGCCGGGGGACAGACATCAGATTCAAAATAATCCACTCAGGATAGCAAAGGAAAACTTCAGTTTAGTTAAAAGAAACTAGGTTCCCTTACTAAAAACGAGTAAATCACTGATTCCCTGGGATACCTTTGCTCATGTTGAATCGTACCTGACACATTGATTAGTGCCAATAGGGCCACCTAGTGGAATAAGGTACTACACGAATGTGAGCAGGGATATCACAGTCTGACCTGACCCCCAGGTCTTGCTCCTTAATCAAAACTCCATTTAATGAGACCCATCGTTTGTAGCAAAAGACATTCTCTGCTGCATTAAAATGCATTGGAAAGGCTGGAGCCTAAGTTTTAAAGGTTAATTGGATCCCACAAAGAAGAATTAACTGAACTGTTTTCTCTCTTTTTAAAAGAGCCTTTATAGTTATTGTAATCTCTACTTTATTTCCTCACCGGGCAACCAAAATACAGGATATTTTTTCACATTTTAATGGGTTTTTTTTACAAAATGGTTAACAAATAATGTACAGATTTTGATTTATCTATAATGTACATACTGTAGTCTCATTGCATGATGATTTATGCACCAAATTTTCATATACATGCATATGAGCTTGACTATTAATCTTTACTTATGTTTAACTATGTGCTAACATTATTCGCTACTCCGGTATTAAAGGAGAATTTCATTTTCAGATGCTTACCTCTTGTTTGGAAAATAATAGCCTAAGGCACGGCTATTCAACAACTATTGGGAGTGGGGGTGGGGGGAGGTTGAAGTTCTAGCCAACCAGGTTTTTCAAGCTCCCATTGCTCCCCAGCAGTGGAACTCTACTCTTGATTCAGGAATATAAATAATCTGCTTCCTTTTCCACTGAGCTTGGAGGTTTGCCATTGGCTACATGAAAATATGAGTCCTTGTATCCATGTATGGAAAGTAGACAAGTGACCTGACTCCCTGTCAAGAGAAAAATCACTTCCACACACCAGAGAGAGCTCTCAGAACCTGTCTAACCCTGCCAGCACAGCCAGATCACTTGATGGGAACATGCACTTTGTGCTAATAGATTTAGATCACGGCTGATGACTGCCTTTTCAGGAGTCTGCCTTATGATTTCCCATTACACACCTTCCCAAATTTCTTCCATTGGCATAGGTCTGAGGATGCTGTTATCTGTTTTCGGTGCCTACCCTTGCTTACGTGCAGCACACACAGAGAAGAGAATAGCCTGCAGATTGGGGAAATCATCTTTTTCCTTCAGCTTAAAGCTGAATTGATCGTTTTTTTGGAGGGGGATAGATGGGAATTAAATTCCTAGTTCTCCCCTCCCCACTCCAGCACCTCCCAATTTCCTCCCACATCCCTGTGTGTGTGTGTGTGCTTCGGGGGGAGGAGGGGCCGGGGGTATATGTACTGTTTCTATAAATTCATAGCGAGAACCCAGGCCCAAGGAAGCTCAGGAAAGCTCTAGGTGGAGGCAAAGATAGACTAACTTCAAGACTCATACTGTTTTCCTCATTCTAATACACTTCCTTGTTCAGTGGCAAATGAAAGCAACTTTCTGCAGATCCTTTGTCATAGGGGAATTTTAATGGGAGCTGGACACCTGTTTCCTTTAGGTGCCTTTGTAAATCCCAGCCCGAGTCATTTATTTTGTAGTTAGTGAGATGTGTGTTGTTATTTATCATTATCATTATGGTAACTCCCAAAGGTCCCAATCAAGTCAAAGAGAAAATCTGGCCTGAAATGTATAATAGATTTTGATGATGTTGAAAGACAAAATACAGAAGTTGTATGTCAGGGATAGCCTCATAATGAAGAGCCTTTATAAAGAGAAAGCTCTGTCTGGCTAACTAATACAATAGAAATGCTACGCTCCTAGTTCCATGCACCCGTCCTTGCTTGGCATCTATGGACTCCTGAAACTAGCATATTAGCTTGTGAACAGGCAGAATACCATCCCAACAGATGAGCCCAAGCAGGCAGCCATAATATCATGTAGGATCATCAAGTGTGTTGGTTAAGGTCAGGGCTCCTAGAAAGCCAAATGGCAAGGGGAGCCTGTTTAGGTTTCTGTGCCTCCCATATGTTTACTGGGTTGACCATAACCACTCCAGCTCTGATCTGAATTAATGTCAAAAATAAAAAATTAGTTCACACGGCTCTTGTGTTAACACTAGGGAATTCACTGTGTAGTTAACAGTAACTGAATAAGGGAATAACCAAAGCAAAGGACTAGTGCTGGTGCATGTGTGTGTGGTGGGATAGGGTGGGAGAAGATGAGAAGTCTTGATGCACAGAATCTTAACTTTTTCTCCTGCAATTTAAAGGAAACAACACAGTAACACAAGGGAAATACATTGTGTGAAATTAGGGATGGTAGCAAGCAAGGAGAATAGAGGGAAAGGAGTCCTAGGCCTTCTCCATGTAAACTCCACTCTCTGTATTGATGCACATGCGTATTCAAATTCTTCCCTCCACACCCTTTGGCCTCTTCAGAAATAGACAGCCGGTGCCAAAATGCTCTTTTTTAAAGGTTGTGTGTTCTGGGTCATTTTTGAATAGCTAGTTAGAAATGCTGACGTCTTTACTGATGAGAGCCCTATAGAATTAACAAGTCGGCACAGAAACATACAGTCGCTTAATATATGGAGACAAATCCTGCCCCAGCTGCTACCCTCTGTGTATGGAGAACTCTGCATCCAGCAGAATCAAATACATTTCTGTCATGAAGGCAGGATGGGGGGCACATAGCCTTCAGGGGGATCCCTCCGCAGTAAACATCAGCCCTTCTCAGGAATGAGAATCTGCCCTATTACAGCTAAGTGCAAGGATCTCCATTTTTTCTGGGATGTTAACATCAACAAAGCTGAGGAAATATATATTGCACCAGTCAGTACAACTCCTACACGGCCGTATTTTTCCCATTGCAAAAATCAGTGATTGTATTGCAATCCCCTCTACCGTCACTCAAAAACAAATCGGGATATATTGCAAGTCAGGTCACTGGTGCAATCAAATATGGAAGGACAGTGGAATCTCATTTGGAAAAGAGGGGTGCATAGCCTTCTTTTGTCCACATGAGAGGAGGATGAAAAGCTTCATTAGAATTTGTGTGCAAGGATCACAATAGTCTCCATTATGTTACATGTTCAGGGCTTTAACCTATGACCCCCATTACGGGGGCTGAATACAGACCTTGCTGCAGTAGGACACACACTGGAGGGATTCTGGATGGCAAAGCCAGAATTCCTCATGGAGACTGTGAGGAGACACATGCTATACAGGCAGCTAATGCAACCCTTGTAAATGGAGCAGTGTGGAGAGAAGGTGTAATCTTTTAGGGAAGCTAATACTGCCAGTGTCACGAGCTTGAAGCAATACTCAAGTATAGCAAGTGCTGGAACCATTCTGGACCCCTGCACAAGGAAGCAAGAGGGGTGGGGTAATTCTCCATAGGGTCTCTACCTAATTAGTTATCACTTGTATTGTGGCAATGCCTTGGAGCCCCCATCAAGAACCAGGGTGCCATTGTGCAAGGTGCTGTACAAAAATATCCTTGCAGACTTCTGCGGGCAAAGGCACAAAAAGCGCCTTCTACATTTGATAAACTGGTGACAGACATTGCAATGCTCAGGATGTTTTCAATCAGCAGTAAACTACATCACTTTGTATCAGTAAGCAGCTAGTTCTTTAATATCCCTCTGGCTGCTAGAGAACAACTCGTCGATATTTGACTATGCACAAACGTAGCTATATTTTCTTACAGGTGGACTGGCTGAACAGATTTCAACTAAACCCCACACTGAACGCTGCACACAGTATTCATTAGCAAAGGGATCAGCCTACATTGTTGTGTGGTGCATACTAACTAGTTGTTTCCATAGTTCTAGGGCATGGGAATTGCCTCAACCTACTCCACTTATGCTGATGTTCCTCCCAGCTCAGCATTTGGAACCCAACATTCTGCACTGAACAGTTCCACTCTGCACATTCTTTACTGGCGCATTTGGCTACTCAGTGGCACACTCGGGATTTGCACGAGGTGGGTTACATCAAGTGCACTTATCTAAAAATGTAACTTCTGATGCAGAAGGACGCTAGTTATGAAATTCAAGTGATTTTTGTACAATGAGCGGAAGTGGCAGACACACACACAAATTAGATATTAATTTGGGTACAAGTACTTTTTTCTGACTGCTGCCTTGAGGTTTGGCGGGGGGGGTAGGGGGGGGGGTTCACTTCCCTTTCACTAACAGGATACTACAGACCTGCAGCTATACAATACCCTTCCCCCCCCTCTCTTTCTCTCACACACACACACCCAGAAAAGCAAATGGGCAAGAAGAGAAAATATCCCCTCCTAAAAAAATAAATACATCTCACATTACATCCCACACTCCTTCTCCTTTCCTCTGCCTGCCTTTTGCCTATAGTTCTTAGTCCTAATATAAATGCAGGTTCTACCCTAATAAGTGAGTTTATCTGGTTGAGGTCAAGGGTCAATCTTGACCAGTAAATCAAAATAAAAGAGGTGAACCTGAGCCTTTACTAGGGAAAAGGTTGTAGTTAAGTCAGGATCCACTGACATGCATTAGTGAACCCTGACCCAACCTTGTACTCTTCTCTTAATATAGATAAACACTCTATGTTTTCTACTTAAGTCTGAACATTGTCAGGGTCAGGGACCTGCCTCTCTCTAGCACATACTTCTACACAAAATCAATTATTTTATATTCTCTAGGAAGTAATAGATGAGAGACTCCTTAGGAAACTTAACATGTCATAGGAAGTGGTGCCAGCAATCCAGAAGGTGATACACTTCCTTTTGACCCAGTGCTTAATGATATCCCAGCAGGGTGTTAGGGTGAATTGTGTTACTACAAGTGCTGTATTTCAGATCAGACATAAAAGATCCCCTGGCTTCTTTTTCACAATAATGGTGGGTTAGTTCTGGTATCCTGGCAAAATTCCAATTAGGTAATTACATTCTGCCTCCTGAAAATTCCCCCTTCACCTTCTGTCCTAGAATATTTTATGATGTTGTTATGACCGCTTTAAAAAGCTTACTTCATTTTACTCCAGAAATGGCTGTGTTCCAGTGGTGAGTGAAATCTTCCCTGTATGCATATGTCTAAATGTTCAAAAGATTTTCAATCACGTCTCCAGATTTAGATATCTAAAGGTTGACACCTACCTTTTTGCACACTTACTTTTTGCATTCAAATAGACTGAACTCTGGATGTGAAAACTGGGCCAAATCCTGCTCACTCCTTGAAGTCAAGGGGACTACTTGCATGAGTAAGGTTATGTCTACACTAGAGAGCTTACAGCAGCACAGCTGTACCAATGCAGCGGTGCCACTGTAAAATCTCTCGCATAGCTGCTCTCCCTTTAACATAGTTAAACCACCCCCAACAAGTGACAGTAGCTATGTCTGTGGGAGAAACTTTCCCACCGACAGCACTGTCCACACCAATGTGTTTGTCAATGTAACTTACGTCGCTCAGAGGGGTGTTTTTTCAAACCCGAGTGACCTAATGACATAAGTGGTAGTGTAGACATAGCCTTAGGCAAGCAATATCAGAACCGATTTGTATGTACAAATGAGCTAGTGCAGTTTGTGCACCCAGCGTGGCTTATCACGTGTTACCAAAAAAGAAACAAACACTCTTAGGTGTGCAAATTTGGAGACGATGCCATATAGTTTACAATTGATTTGAGAGGAATTACAGAGTTTATAATCTATAGGGAGGCTAATCCAGAGGATGACAGTAGCCTCCGATGTGGGAGACCTGGGGTCAAGTCCTGTGTTCTACCACACACTTCCTGTGTGACCTTGGGCAAGCCACTTAGTTGCCCCGTGACTCAGTTTTCCATCTCTAAAACCGTAAAGAGATGTGGTGGGATGTTGTACACTGATATTTTTGATTACATTAAAGATGCGATACACTGAAGATTGTGAAGATCTCAGTAACGGAGAACCTATAAGTACCTAAGATATAGATTTATCAACAACCTTTGGATTTGGAAACGAATGAGTCTATGCAAATAAGAATTGCTGCTATTATGATATACAAGTGACATAGAGCATTCTATAAAAAAAGCCAGAATGGGAGTTCCTTTTCCATGCATAAAATATATTGGGTAATGAATATGTAGGATGAGCAAAAAAAAAAATAGTGTTTGTGCCTTATGTGTTGAAGAAATTAATCATGTTCATCCCTGGACAAGTGTAATTCTGCAAATGTCAATGTCTGCAGGGTCTATCTGCCATATAAATGCCAGTCAGACACATTTACACTTCTAAGGAGAAGAGTTAGCTTGTGCATTTGACTTTTCATGTTGCTTTCAACATTTGTTTGTGATTTCTCACCTAATTTCAGTTTGTGCACTAGGATCCTGATCCAAAGTCAATAGAGACCAGCGCAAAGATTTCTGTTGACTTTGGCCGCTGACCGACAAATAATCAAATCTGTGCAAGTAACTGTTTTGTGCTCAGTAGAAAGTGGTGGTGCGTCATTTTCCCATGTAACGCACAAATCAAAATTATGAGGGACCCTTGATATAAGATTTCCTGTCCCTTTAATTAGTATTGTAGCATCCAAAAAGAACAAACTACAGTACCATAAAATGCACTAGTGAAGTCAGTACAAACTAAAATTTCATACTGATAATGACTTATGCTGCTCTATATACTATACACTGACATGTAAGTATTATATTTATATTCCAATTGATTTATTTTATAATTATATGCTAAAAATGAGAAAGTAACTAATTTGTCAGTAATAGTGTGCCGTGCATCTTTTGTATTTTTAGGTCTGATTTTGTAAGCAAGTAGTTTTTAAGTGCCGCAAAACTTGGAATATGCAACACTAATCAGGCTCCTGGAAGGGGTACAGTAGTTTGGAAAGGTTGAAAGCCACTGGTCTAGTCTGCTGAGTAGACGGCCTGCTCCAAGACAAACTGTCCAAATGCAAAACAGACCACACGTTTTTTATTTTCCTCTATGACATAAAAATTAAAGCAAACCAACCAACCACCCTAATCTCAAAATGTAACTTACATGAAGAAATACATGGTAGAGGGAATTTGTTCTGTTCTAATTAAGACCATTTTGTCTAGTTTCATGTGGATCAGCTTCAGCTCTGGATTTCCTGTCATTTGTTTGTTAATATTTGTTATCTGAACATACCTTTTATGTATTTATTTAAGGCTAAATTCCAACCTTGCCTGACCGCAGGGTGTTTTATGAGAAATAATTCTTTCTAAGATTGGGAGAAGCACTGCAATATATTTAAACCAACTTTATTATTTTTACTCTGGGTATTCAGATATATACTAGTTTGATGGTGCTACTATGGGGATAGCCACTCAGTCAATGCAAATAAATAAATAGGTTGAGAACCTTAGCAGGTGTAAATCAGCCCAGCTTTGCATCAGCCCGTGGAGCTACTCTTATTTAAACCAGCTGAGGATCCATCCCTAGATTGTATGAAGCTGTAGACTGGATTCTGTGCAGGAAGGTTTCATTTCTAGTGAAAGATTTTTATGTGTGTGTCTCTTTGCATTTAAAACCTATCTATAGTGCAATAAATGGACATTAGAATGAAGCTGAGTCAGGATGTCTGTGTGCATTTATTTCACTTCCCACTAGGCTGATTACTGTGTGTAAAAAGGGGAAAGGGCCAGATGCTCAGCTGGCCTGGCTCTAATGAAAGCAAATGAGCGATGCCAATTTACGCCCGCTGAGGATCTGTCTAGAAAGTCTAAACTGTATAGGTTTAGCATGGAGACTGCAAAAGTGACTAATAAAATGTGCATTAAATTAGAAGCTGTGATGTAGTTTTGTGGAGCTAAGATTCTATTATGAGCTTTGCAGTATGTGTATTAATAAAATAACAAACACCTAATGGGCACAGCCTAAACACCAGTACTTGAGTAAAATAAAGTCTTCATAAACAACACATTCCATTAGCTCTCTCTTTTACAACTAATATACTTCCAGTTCATTAAGCTATTGCATGCAACAACTCCTCCTACAAATAGATCCCATAATTCAGTCTTTTCCAGAGTTGCACATTCTTTTAGTCTACAGACTACATTATCAGAACACATTTTAACAAAAAGCCTTCTGTTTAGCGGGGTTTAAGAATAGTTATATGCAATGCATGAGGTTTTATTTGTCAGAGGTCATTTGTTTGCTTCACTGTTGCTTTTATTCTATTTGTACGATCTCTAAATTATGGTTATTATGGAAAGTCCGTGGTTATTCATCCTAAACCACTTCAGATTATTTTCCTTATTTTATCTCAGACTTTTCAGCTTGTGAGTGTTTGAAAGTATGATCTAATAGTATCAACTGTGCTTTCAGAAACAACCACAGAGACTTTTAGAGGGTCCAGTCATGTACTCATTTGAAGGGTAATAACTTCCGCTGGCAGGCAGTGGAAAAGCTACACAGGGAACAGAAGTGGCTGTATGCTGTAGCCCTTAAGCCAAAAGATGCTCCAGGGCAGGGTCCAGCTGTTGGAGGGAGATGATGAATCTTTTGGGATGTGACAATCACAAAAATCCATCTTGGGGCCTACATCGAGTCCCCATCACCCCCTGCCATTCCTGCGTAGAGCATATTCAGAGGGAGTACAGTTGAAAAAACACATCAAGAAAAATGAAGAGGGGGCAAATAGGCATCTTGTGCTTACTCACAACATCAAACCTCTTCCAGGCTTGTATCAAGAAGCGACCAAGCACAGTCTACACGTTGTTGTCATGCAAGGTCTTTCAAAGAACTCCCAACCCCTAGCCCACACACCTCCTCTGCATATACTCATAATTCATTAGGTGGGTAATTCTAGCCCCAGTGCAGCCCAGTGCATTACAAACAGTGTGGTAGGATGCATCATTGAGGAAGGCAGGGACGGTGCTAACAGCTTGCTGGAGAAACAAGGAGTGGGACCTGCCCTCTCTGGAGAAATTGCCTAACCTGTGAGTTACGAAAGAAGACTCCACCACCTAGGGAATCACGAGTATGTGGAGAAAAGCAGGAGGGAGGGCTAGGAGTTCCTGGAGAGACCTTGCACAGGGAGGAACTGCAATATGTGGTGGAGGGCACCTGGAATGCTCCAGGGAGTTGTGCTGGCTGTACAAAGCTGCAAATCATCAACTTTTCTTTTGGGACTGGCTGAAAGAACCTGGGTCTTGATTTCTCTGCTTTAGAGATGGGCAGAGGAAAGCTCTTTTGAGGTATGTATGGACCTGAAAGTCACAGGTTGCTGTATCTTTTTTCAGTACCGGCAACCCCAAGCAATCCTAAATTATGAGTCAGGCCCCCCCAAAACATGTGATTAGTTTAAAAATCATGAGATTAAAATAATGAAACCTGATGCATTTGGGGTTCTTTTCATTTGCCTTTTAGTTTTTAAGCCTTCAGGTGTCACATGTTCAAGCTTTGCTCTGCAAACAGGAGGGCTGGAAACTTTTTTTTTTAAATGAAAACTGAGAATCTCACATAATCTCATAACTCCAGCAGCTGGAGCTTGAAGAGAAACATCAAATGCAGTGAGACTCGCAAAGTTGGTGGCACCGCCTTTGTTGTCATATTGTCAAAGACAATTGGCCACACGTGCATGTTTTGAAGAGGTTGTGCAGCTGAGGAGAAAAAAAAATGCCACCCTCACCAGCACACAAATTTCTAAGTGGATGGACTGAATTCATGGCCAAGTCTAACAATTGGTGATAAACCAGCCTCACCATAGCCAAGCATGCTTGCTGCAAGCCAGCTCCAAGAGAGCCCAAATATATACAAATCAAGGGTCATAGGAACTCTCAAGGTTCAGAGTTTCAGTGCTTGTCAGACCCCACTAGGCCATTCAATCCTTCTCTACTCAGTGCTCTGTCCCTGAAGTACAGAGCCAATGGCCTGCTATCCAGCTCTAGCATCTTTGACGGATGGATTATTTGGCCCCATTTTGTTTACCCAGTGAATTAAATCTAGTTGTGCCTCGTGTGCATCACCTGAGGACGCCTGCTGTAAACCATAGGAGAATATAGACTTGGAGCTTTCCTACCCTTTTCTGTCTTGTAGCTTTCCCCACTACTGAGTCCAAACTTTATTTTGTTCTCTGATGGAAATTAGCCGGTTAACCTTTCACAGAAGCAAAAACAGCAGATGCAAAACCTGCAGCCATTTCTCCACTGCTACGATAATCAATACCCCCCCCCCACACACACACACACACCTTTCAAGATCCCTGGGTACCACACATGCCTATCACAACATGTGGTATACCTCATCAGTGCATCAAATGCCCCAACAACAGCTATGTGGCTGAAATTGGACAATCCCTACTATCTCATACATAAAGGTGATAAAACACAAAAACACCCTGTCACCCATGGGTGAACACTTTTCACAAAATGATCACGCCCTGTCGGACACCTCAGTGCTCATATTCAAAGAAAACTTGCACAATACCTTGAAGAGACGAGCTTGGGAGCTTAAATTCCTCTCTCTGCTAGACACCAAAAATCAGAGACTCAATAGAGATATTGGTTTTGTGTTTCATTACAACAACCTGTAACCCACTAACTTTCCTTTAGGTCTTATTACCACCAAGACTTTCACAGATATCCATCTTAGAGATGAGTGTATGCAATCAAATTTATCTGATATTGAGCTATTCAGTACAATATGTTCAGTTCACTTATGTTTTTTAAACTACTGCCACTATTTAATGTGATTTGAGCCTTTGATATTTTATTATCAGTATTCAACTTTGGCACTTAACCCATGAAAAATATTGTTGATCTGAAATCACAAGGAGGAGAAAAATGGATCAAGAGATCAACAATTAGTTGGGACTGTACCCTCCAAAAATCAGTAATTTATAGAAGTGATAAAGGGCCCCAGACTTCAAAACACTTACCCAGATGGTGAAGTTACTCACATGAGTAGACCTTTCCTATCAATTCCAATGTTTATTGTAGTGAATTAATCCAACACTGTATTTGGCCCAGCGTCTCTTGACTCTCACAGTATGTTTTTTAAAAGTTGCTATTATCTTTTAGCTCTGCTTTTTATCAGAGAAAGTTTTAATGAGAAAATTTAGCAGATGCATGTCTATTTTTCTACTAATTAGGGGAAATGTTTTTCTTTTGCAATGGGTTTTCTTTATCTTGCACTAGTCAACTACTATGTAGCGTCCATGCAAGGTATTACCTTCTTATCTGCTTCATTGGCACATACAGCATTTCAATTCTATAAAAGTAATTTAAATGGGCATTTAAGAGCTGATGCTTGTGTTTATAGTTCTAGGTTTGCAAAGTGCTACAGCATAATGGTTGAGCATTTATATGTTGTCCCAGTTGCAAGGGAACTTACGGTCAAAACTGTTAAATTTGACAATGTACGCTTGAGGGCTGTGTCACCTGCAGCAATATAAATCAGGTGTTCTTGCTTATTGCTACACCTAACTGCCTTCATTTTTGTGATCAGCATTCATTCCTGACATGCTGGCTGCTTTTATACTAATAGCCCTAGCATAGTTAGATACAGTACTTCCAGCTGTCTTTTTTAACCGAGCAAGTAAACTGGGAAGTCAGGGCTAGTGCTGGGTAAGCGATGGTGCTTTGCAAGAGGGAATATGTGATCTATTTAATCGAAATGGCCCTTCATTGTGGGCGGAAGGCAGCCTCCTTTCTAACTCTCTTCACAGTGCTCATAGAGATGGAAATCATGGCCCCAGATTTATGAAAAGGCAGAGCCATGGCTTGTTCTAATTGCACTGTGGTTCGAGATACTTTCCCCAGATGTTTTATGGGCAATGCAGATGTGTGTTTCTTGGATCTGTACTAATTCTCTGCACAGCTATGGGTCCAGGACCATGGGGAGAAGATATCATGGGAAGCCTACAAATGTCCCAGCCACCAGAAGAACCTTTCACAACAGAACCAGCAGCAGATGTGAGGGTAAGCACACCTCAGCCCCTCCCTACTTCTCCCTCACAAGAACCAGCACATCCACTCTGGGACTTAACATTCTCCACACACATGGCCAGGACCAGCCCAGAGGATGATTCAAAGTCAGCCTGTGAAAGATCCACCAGCTCAGGAGCAGTTTTCAGACCATCTGCCTCCTGACACCGCAACTGATATTTACGCTTGGACATTTCAAATTCTGAAGTACAAACTTCAGTCCAGTCATATGCCTCACCCTTCCACAGCAATCCCTTCAGTCTTGCTTCAGTCATCTCTGCTCGCCTACTATCCCCCGCTCAATCCTTCTCAGTCTCTCCTTACTGACTGTCCTCATCCCGTTTTTACCCTTTTACTTATCTGCCTCCCCACAAACAAAGTGCTAGCACCCGAAATGCCATTTTTCTTGTTAAAAATAACACCCAGAACTGACACAATAGTTGCCAACCTTTGCCATGACCCACCTACTGTTATCTTAGAGACCCTTACCGGATACCATGTCCAGTTCTGGTGTCCACTCTTCAGAAAGGATGTGGATACATTGGGAAGGCTTCAGGAAAGAGCTACAAGGTGATTCAAGCTCTACAAAACATGCCTTATAGTGAGAGACTTAAGAAGCTCATTTCATTTAGTTTATTCAAGAGAAGGGTAAGAGGTGACGTGGTCATGGACTATGAATATCTTCGTGGAGAAGATATTTCTGATGGTAAATGGATTTTTAGTTTAGCAGAAAAAGGCATCAAAGATTCAGTGAGTTCCAGCTGGAAGATGAAACTAGATAAACTCAGACTAGAAATAAAGTGCTTTTTTTTTTAACAGTGAGGATAACTAACTGTTGGAACAACTTCCCTGAGAGTGTGATGGATCCTCGACTACTTGAAGTCTTTCCATTAAGACTGTATATCTTTCTCAAATATATGCAATAGCTCAGACAGAAGTTATGGGTCTGATGCAGGAATCAGTGGATGAGGTTTTCTGGTCTGCATTATGCAGGATGTCAGGCTAGATGATCAAATGGCCCTTCCTAGCCATACAGTCTATAAATCGGTATCCCTTCCTCCCACCCTTGACATATTTTAATATCACAGGAACCAGGTCTTTCTACAGGCCTGGAAATACCTAGATATTTGGGGTACTGTTGCAATCAAATAACAGTCTCATTGATGTTAATAGGAATTCTGAGCATGACACAAAGGCAGAGTATACAAGAATTAAAAACCGTGGACAGAAAACCTGCCCTGTGAATTGCAAAGCAGAATTTTGCTTTGTCTTTCCAGATCTGTGCCTCTACATTGAGAAAAATAAATAAGGGTTATCCAAACTTGAAAAATAATGGCCTAAACCATGACTTCTAGACCCATTGTCCTTTTAAATCTCATTTTTTTATTGCAATTGAACACATTTTAGAATTATTCAATCACTCATGATGGATATTGGCACTTAACTGTAAATAAAATAAAACAAAATAAAAAAATCTGGACTGGATTTTACCAGCTCTCTACTTGTGCTTTATAGTTTTGGATGAAAAGCTGTAGTTTTATGTTTTTCAAGCATATTATCTACTAAGGTATTGGTTTTATTTTCTAGTTTAATTTGTTCTTTAGATTCTGTGGTCTTCAGTCAATTCACTAGCTGATTGAATTATTATCCCAATAATGAGATTTTACATGATTAGTGTCAGTTACCTATCTGATCTTTTAAGTAGGTTAATTGGCAGCTCTGAATAATTATCAGCAATCTCACCTTGCTGACTGAGACTCTGGGAGAATAAATGAAGCACAAAGACACGGGGGTGAAGGGTGGAGGGAAACAGTTCTGGATCTAAGCTTGAAAGTTATTCAGTGTAAGAAAAGCAAACTTTTTCACTAATAACTTTTACATAAAATGAAACAATTTTGAAGTATTTTAAGTGTCCCATCAAAATTTTGGCTTTGTAAAATGTATATTTTTGCCCCGCAACACTGATCAAGAGACTTTCTCAACACAACAAGGAAACCATTGAGAGGTAGATAAATAGGTCCTACTCCTGTAATCAGATTTGCATTGTGGGATCATTGTGCTGTCAAAGTCCCACTGAAGTCAATAGGAATCATATAGGTGTAAAAGTGTGCTGGAGTGATTCCTTCTGGTTTTTTGAACCTCAGAAGTTCATGTTTTCTCGCTTTTCTCCACAACTATCAGGGCTAACAACTTACCTTTTTTAACTGGAAACTGAGATTATCACATATTCATATTTCTCCAGGAACTGGGGTTTAAGAAAAATAAATATCATGAGAACTGGCAACACTTAAATTATGTGTATGTTATTCCTTTTTTACTTAGTACAGTTTAAAAAAAAAAAGTTATATTTCTGATTGTTTTTTACTACAAAGAGGAAGATTTGGAATGTGTGAAGAAACAGAGTAGACTGTGGAGAAGCCAAGGAGAAAAAAATATAGTAGACCCAATCCTGCAGTCTTTTCTCTATCAAATCTCTGAGGAATGAAGCCGAATATATGATGTGCTTGTTTCCTGTTAAAAAGCAATTTCCCCCCCTACATTCAGTGTTGCAGAGAGGTGGCTGTAAAAGAACAAATAGCATCAGTCACATTCTGCCTCATGGTTTATCAACAAAGCTATCAGTTCCAGAATCCTGCTTACTTCAATGACAAAAAGGGCAACATCCTGCTTTCCTCAATGGATGCAAATAGCCTTAAACTCAGCAGAGCCAGTGTAGATCTGTTGCATGGGGTGGGTGTCAGGGCCGGGTCACAGGCAGCCGGTGTATTGACTAGAACCAGAGTCGGACATCTGGAATTGGTGGCATGGGTCAATCTGGGGTCAGGAACCAGGGGGTCAGAGTCAGGAGTTGAGGCCACGTCAAGAGCCAGGAGCCAAGGCCGGGAATTAAGGCTGAGATCAGGAACCAGAAGTTAGAAGCAGGAGACCAGTTAGCGGAGTTAGAAACTGGCTATTGGAGCCAGGAGGTACAACCAAGGTCAAGAACCAAAGATCAGAAGCAGGGCTTGTAACAGCAGCCAGCTGGGGTTCCATCTCATTGCACAGACAAATTTCCTGTACCCTCCGCAGGCTTAAGTAGTATGTCTGTATCAATCAGGAATTGGGAATGTCCTGTCAATCAGGTCCTCCGAGATGGCACGTTCCGTGGTGCATGTGGATCCTTGAGGCTCATCATGACCTGCCGAGTATTTCTGCTACTACATCTGTTAAGTGGCAGAATGAAGGTGGTTGCTGCTGGGTATTCTGCAAACCCAGGTTCCACTGCTCCTTTCAGTGGGGTACAGCTTGCAAAGACTCAATGCCAGGGGATACCAAGTGCTCTGTAGAAGCTCTGTGCCAAGGTAGAGGAATTTTTTGAAGGGAAGGTGGAGACACAGTGGACTTAGGGTGTGGGCAGTAGCCAGTGTGCCCCCAAGTAAATCTCACTAAGGATTTGGAGACACTTCTAGCCCATCCAGGAGCCATGAACACAGTAGCATAGGAATTGCCATGCTGGCTGAGATGATGGGGCCACTGAGTCCAATAGTCTGTCTCTGAAAGGGGCCAAGACCTGATGCTTCAGAGGAAAATGAAGGGAACCCTGTAGCAGGCAATGATGCAATAACGTGCTCCTAGGAAAAGTCCCTAACTAGGAGATGTGCCGTCACCCTGATCTGAGAAGGCCCCAACGCACTACACAAATAATGTCTGCTGTAATTTCACATTATGACTATTCAGTTTTAAAACAATGAGTCAGATCCCTCAGGTCTGGGTCAGTGGCCTCCCACCAAAGGCTGCTCCCCTGTTCCACCCAGGAACACCCTCTATATCAGGTGTGGGGAGAGAAAATGGCATAGAGCCATATACACATGTAACCCACACACCTCCTGGGTATGGTGCTCTGTCCCATCTAGTGGCACCAAGAACACTTATTGACAGAGATTAATGAGTCTACTCTACAGCCTTACCTAAGAGCCATAGGCTTTTAGCTCAGGTAGTAGAGGCTCATGCATTTAGCTGCAGAGGTCCCAGGTTCAATCCCACCCACTGACAACCAGGGTCTGTCAGCATTCCACACACACCTTCCCTCTCCTCCTCCCCCCCATATGATGTAATAGCAGCTATGTGATAGATAGTATTTACTATGCAGCTTCAACTGTCTCAGGTTCATTCACCTGAGAGAGAAGCCTAAGCCATGGCTGGAACCCCCATGCCATTCTCTGCCCTAAACTGCAGTACTTCTAGTTATCAGCTACCTGGAAATCTCAGGAACAGAAACCGCTCATCATGCATTGGTTTTGTAATGCAGGGAAATGTCAAGTAGAAATTAGCTTGGTCCAGATTAAATTAATGTTCACTTCTGACCTCAGACAAATTTTAACCCAGATCCCCAGAAGAAAGAGACTTGAGTAATCATTACTTCAGATATGCCCTATCATTTTGTTTGCAAGTCCTGGTTTTTTATTTATTTATTTTACAAATTCACTCCCACATCCACACGCTCTTGCTATTGAAAGACAGGGGAGATGCATTTCTGTGGACAAAAGAAGAGTTCTTCACCTAGGGCCTGAGCCGAAGCCCAGGGAAGACAGTTTGAGTCTTTCCATTGACTTTGGTGGGCTTTGGATGGAGTCTTATACAACCCACCTTAGGGCCCAATCCAGCAAAGCACTTAAGCGGGCGTTTAATTTTAAGCATCCGAGCAGTGCCATTGATTTCAACAGAACTACTCACATGCTTGAAACTTAAACACACGCTTAAGTGCTTTGTGGGATCCAGGCCATATTGAGCAATACTGACCTTACTGCAGTTACACCTGAGATGAATCTGCCCCCTCACCTCCTACCCCCTTTTTCTCCAGGGCACATACCTACACTTCCATCCAGTAAACGGTGTCATTTTCTGTTTCCTAAGCGCTCCTTTTATTTGAAAACTTTATGACTTGTTTAATATCTTATAACCATGGGTTGAGTTCCTTCATCTTGATTTTCTCTCAACAGGGCTTTCTATTCCGACCCAAAGGAATTCAGTTGCACTGTACAAAATTTAATCAAAGCTAAATCGTTGGAGCTTATTAAAGACTCTGCCATCTCTTTGTGCTACTTCATCTACCTGAAAAAAAAAAGCTGCTGAAGATCTGATGCAGGTGAAGCTGCTGTCTATAAATGGCAAAGCTAATAAGGTCTTTCAGCTCTCTGCTTGTAAAAATGTATACTGGTATGTGGTCCTGGTGACTAAAATTACAGGCATTTAGACTGTCAGGCAGGGAAAAACTAATAGTAAAATAGCAAAGCGATGCTGTCGTGGTAATAGTTATATGGTCTTTTATTTCTTAAAATAGCCTGGTTGAATAAGGTTATTTTCTAGCAGGTATGTTAATAAGGGGTCTGCAGTATTTTGCAGCTCATTAATTGTTGATTACATAAGTGGTTTTGAATGAAGCCCCATTGGAAAGTCCTGCCACAGAGCCAAGCTGACAAGATTTCTCTTTCTTTTTTTATTATTATAGTCAATAGCTTATTTGTAAAGAACATAATTGCTCTTTGTTCTCATGTTAGGCTTTCATTTTATGGAGCAGGCTAACATTTTAGATCAACAAAAGTATTTCTAACAAAAAGAAAAAAAGAAAAAGAAAAAAAAGCACCAGGCAAATCATTACAAGACTGACTGACTTTACAACCCTTTTGATTGATTTAGCACCCATGGACAACCAAAGATCTTTGGCTATTGACCCTGTAATTCCTGGCTGAGGTCTTTTTATTGAAATCTATATAGAAGTTGATATAACATTATTATACTGTCTTTATTAGGAATTTGCCCATGAAGTGTTTGTATGAGCAAATACGTTGTACAAATGCCTCCTACATCTTTTTTTTTTCTTCAACCAAAGCATGTTGTCGTCTATCTAGTATATACGGCTTTTGTATTTGTATCTCTGTGTAAATTAACAACTGGTGGATTATACATGTTCTTTTCACAATGACCACTGCTAGTGACATGTTAATAATGGCAGTGGAATATGTGTCCTGGACAAACTGTTCTGCACTATAAATATGCACATACTGTATACGTTCACCTGAAGAATAAGACTTACGTTGTGGAAACAACACCCGAAACCACATGCGCTATGTGTTAATAATCATAACACTTTGCATTTACGCAGAGCCTCCCCTCCAAAGAGCTCAATATTCTATTCAGAGATTTGATCATTTAAAACATACAAATGCCTCTGTAAGAGGAAAGTATTTTACACCCATTTTACAGCTGAGGAAACTGAGATGCAGAGAGGTTAAGTGAAGATGCCTGGGACAGAACTAGGGTTAGAGTCTCCCTCTTCATACAGCCCATGTTTTAACCATCTTAATTATACGGGGACAGCAGAACTTGGGGGGGGGGGGAGGGCAAGCTAGTGCACCCACAATGGCAATATTGGGGGTGAGCTATGTTTCTGCCCCTGCTCCACGATATCTCATGGATGCAGAAATTGGAAACCTGGAGGAGGGGTTGGAGCAGCCACCATGACACACGAGATCAGTCCAGCCGTCGGGAGCAAGTAAGAACAGTTCTCCTCTTCCTGCCTTCCAACCATCCTGGGTCCCATTGGAGTCCCAGCTCGGGGGGAGGAGCAGGAGCACATACACCAAATGCTTGGCTAGGGGACAGAGCACCAGCACCTGAGCCAAAGGGCACACGGTGCCAGCTGCCAAGGGGGGAGGGCAGCAGAGGGTGCTAGATACCAGCTGCTGAGGAACTACCATAGGAAGGGCAGAAGGGACGGCGGGGATGCCCCTTCCCATCCTGGAGCCGGATGCCCTCCTTCTCTCCTCCGACCATATCTCAATATCTCCCCCCACTCCCTCTCCTATCCCTCTGCCCCTCATTCGCAGCAAGCTTTCTTCCCTCCAGTGCCCCCCCCCCCCGATATTAGATCTCACATGGGAAAATCAATACCTAAATGACTTTTGAAAATGGAACTTAAGCTTCTAAGTCACTTAGGCCTAGATTCAAAGAGACTTAGGCACCTAACTGCCACTTCAGGTGTGTAAATCCCAGAATCAGGCCCCACTGGGATTCACAAAATCTCCGCTCAGCTGCCGCCGAATGCCATAGGTGCCTAAACTTACTCAGCCTTTAAGTTTTTGCACGAACAGCTCCCTAGGCGCCTATGTGCCTGCCTCTGAACAGGTGGCAGGGAGGAAGAGGAGGATAATGACTTCATGCCCGTTGAAGCTTTTGCACTTTGGATAAATAAGCAGCATCATGAGGGGGAGGGAAGGGGGGTAGATAGAGAGGGAGCACATACATGCAAGGATGAGAATGACATGACTTCACAGCCTGGTGGTTGGAGCCCTCACTCAGGATGTGGGAGACCCAGAACCCAGTCCCTCTACTCCAGTGACTCTAATACAATGTGGAATAGCTTCAACAGGAGAGATTGAGGGATTCCACCCATGAGAATATCCCACAGCCCAGAGGCGAGACACGGCAGATCCCTGTTCAAATCCCTTCTCCCACACAGGCAGGGGATGTCTCCCACTTCTCAGGCAAATATCCTAACCAGTGGGCTAAAAGTTATGAGGGAAGGGCTCATCATTCCCCAACATCTTGCAAAAATAGCATAGCTGCTTATCACCAAGAAAGGGGGTTGCAGCTGAGAATCTCAGGCAGGAATAGGTCCTGGGTCGGGGGAGACACCCCACCCCTTGTTATCTCCCATTGGCTAGCTTAGGCAGGGAGCCACTTAACGTGCTCAGTTTCGTGATTCCCGTTCTTAGGTGCTCCCTCCATTCATTGGATAGGGAGCCTGAGCACCCAACACAGACTTTGTAAATTTCAGTGACTTTCTAGGCACTCAAGAGTTAGGTGTGGTGGTGCCGAGCATCACAACATCTACGTTCCTTTGAGAATCGAAACCCCAGGTGCTTTTTTAAATGGCACCTTTTTGTTCATTCACCCCTATATGGATGGTAGTTTGATAATAGATACATGATTACCTCTAGCTAACTTGTCTCCAGGGCATGAGTTCACTTTACAGACTCAGATTTCTGGAATCTTAACAAAGAATACCTTCAGATATGAAAGGTTAAATTTCAGATGAAAAATATCTTCCCGCCCCGCCCCCTACAGTTCCTTATATCTCCTTGTCAAGTGCTGGAAATGGGCCATTTTCATTACCACCACAAAGACCTTTTTTTTCTCTCCTGCTGACAACTGATCACTCTCCTTATAATGTGTATGGTAAGATCCATTGTTTCATGTGTGTATATATATATATATATCTTCCTTCTGTATTTTCCACTGCATGCATCCGATGAAGTGAGCTGTAGCCCACGAAAGCTTATGCTACAATAAATTTGTTAGTCTCTAAGGTGCCACAAGTCCTCCTGTTCCTTTTTTCAGTTAACATAAGCACTTGGATCCAAAAAGATGACTATGCAAGAGTAGTGCCTCTCTCTCATCTGGCATTCCCTAATTTAAATGTCTGAGATTTCAGTAGGTGTTACAGTCCCAGTTGTCTATCTGTTGCAAGCTGTGATTGGTGTACGGTGATGTAATATCTCAGTAAGAGATAGCTATTAATGCTTAAGAGCCAAGTAGGAGACAAGCAACACAATGAGTTTAATCAGTAACTCCTTTTGACTATAACTTTGGAGATCCTGTTTTCCCTCCCCTGACATGACCAAATTATTACTTTAACAAAATTGTTAGGAAGTGGGAGCAACACACAGACACACATGGTATACTTAGATAAGGATAGCTTATTTGGCATATATGTTACAGTTTAACGATGTTGGTGTAATTACATTCATAAGAATGGGTTAGAAAATGAATCAGGAAATATTAATTTGATGAGGGTTGTTTTTTTTTTACCGTTACTAATATCAGTTTACTGTTTGATGCTTCATGCAGATTACATCTGCGTCTTCATGGAAGGTATGTATACAAGGCTAGATCCAGCTATCCCATTTAGAATAATGATTCTGTAATAAACTTCACTAAACATTTCTTGGTAATTTTTCTAGAGCCTTTTCAGAATCACAGAGTCCTAGAGGAAAGCAATACCTTTCTACAGGTACTGAAGATTCTGCAACAGAATTCACCCTGCCAGGAGAAAAAATCCTCAGAATTTGTGTTAAGTTAACTATGTCTTACAATGCAATGTGATAAAACACGTAATAGATGGTCCGTAGACTACGCAGGGACCCGATGACTATATCGAGATTAAGCGGGCTCGTAATGGTGATTCTAGAGAAGGGGTTGCAGAGGTAAAAGCCAACGAGGTGTTTTACAAAACAGGTAATCAGAGAAGCGTTAGGGTTAATATAGAGCATAACCAGTTTTTTAAGCTTATAATTAGGATCCATTAGGCCCAATCCTGCTCCCACTGAAGACAATTGGAGTTTTAACTTGGGAACAGGATCTGGCTCAGTATTTCAGACATGTAGTTCTGGGCCAAACTCTCTGAGGGCTAAATGGGTAAAACGCCAAAGTCAATGGTGCTATATCCGTTTACACTGGCGAGACTATAAATTTAAGTAAATGAAAATTCCTCAGGGTCTTGAAAGCCCTGCCAAGGTGTAACACAGTTTTAGCTGTTTAAATGAAAATAATTCAAAGTGTACTATATCCTTTAATATTGTGGTTCCTAGACATGCTTCGCTGTGAACTATTCATTACAGAAACAACATATCAGAACTTGAATAATTGTTTTTAAAAGTAAAAAGTTTGATGAGTTCTGAGCTGAAGTCCAAGGTTAAAGGCTTGGATTTACATGACATTGAAATATTTTACTATACCTAGAGGGATAAAATGAACAGCCGAGCCTACCAGTTGCTTGAGTACTCAAAATAAGCTTCTTTATGGCTCATTGAAGTCAATAACAAAACCCCTAGAGTGAAATCCTGGCCACACTGAAGTCAATGGAACATTTTACCCAGTAGCGGCGCCAGCTTTTTCGCCGCCCTAGGCGGCGGAAGGTCCCGCCCCCAAAATGCCGCCCCCGACAGGGGCGGCGGAAGGTCCCGCCCCCAAAATTACACCGACGACCGGGGCGCCAGCGCCCCCCAAATGTTCGTGCCCTAGGCGACCGCCTAGGTCACCTAATGGGTTGCGCCGGCCCTGATTTTACCATGGACTTTAATGGGCCCAGCATTTCACCCCTATTGATATCGGTGGTGCAGGATCTGGCACAATAGGGCTAATGCAAACCCCACTGAAATCAATGTAAAATCTTCCGTTTCATCAGTGGAGTTGGAACAAGTTAATCAATCAGTAAACCAGACAGGCAGAATATGCACAGCGGATGAAATTCACACCTTGTGTGCAGAGCCCATGCGAGATGCTCCATGTCACTTAAGACTTTAAGTGGTGGGGGAGCACTCATGTATGGGGGGCTCTGCACCCCTCCCTTGAAAGCTGCACCAAGGCAACACAGAAGGATGCATGGGGTCCGTCACCCTCAACTGGAAATTCCTCTCTTATTGCACTTAATTTTCTCTTTCGTCTCTTTTTGCCATTATATTCATCATTCTCCGCGCATATTATAAATTCTCAACTGGTACCTATTTGCTTCATTTCTGGAATAAAATGCAAGCAACACAAGTATCCAGAGAAAGAACAGGGGTGTTGCCAATCAGAAGTGGATCAATCCCTATTAGAGTTTGTGAAAAAAAACCCTGAAAAACAATTTATCCTAAAGAAGAGGCTTTCCATTAAATATGAAAGGTTTTGCACAGAAAACCCCCACTTTTAATTGCATTTTCCAGTTTGTTGATGAAAAACAGAAAGCAATTTTTTGATATTTTATTTTTTATACATATTTTGGTTTAAAAAACAAAAAGATTTTGCTCAAATTGATTTTTGAAAACCAGAAATTTAATCAAAAACTGAAATTTTTTCATTGGAAATGTTGCCAAAAAATAAAATACAATACAAAAAACAACAACACAAAAACACCACACACTTTTTTCTTTAATTTTCCACAAAGAATATTGGTATTTTTCAACCAGCTCTATGCTTCATATGTACCAATGAACAAAGAATTCATTACCTGATTTCCTGAGAGTAGAAAAAACCTAAGGTGCCATTTTTCCATGGATTGTTTTCTAGTAAGTTGCATTTTTGTGCATCCCAGGTTCCAAGGAGATAAAATATCCTGCCACAGAATAACTTCCCAAATGGTAACCCTATTACTTTTATGAACAAGGGATACAATGCTTTGTTCATATAATAGTCCAGCTGAAATAACATAGGACTGCTTAGATTGGAAGCTCTTTGGGGGCAGGGACCATATTTTGTTCTGTTATTGTACAGCACCTAGCACAGTGTGGCCCTGGCCCATGACTGGGGCTCCTGCCTGTTACTGCAACACACAAATAATATTAATAAAAAGTCATATTGTGCAGCACCATTTCGAGCAATACAATTGGGACATTTAGGCTCACAATTTTGGTTTGTCAAAACACAGATTTTGGAATCTAATAGTAATAGCAATGATTTCATTAGATTAGGGGAAAAAAATCAATGCAATCTGTTTTGTGTTTGCATTTAAACATGCCCTGCGGTTCACAGAAAATACAGAGCTGCGTCAACAGCTAACAAGCCAGGAAGCTGATGGAGCGTCATTGTGTTTTACATCAATGCAGGCAATTTTGGTTGAAAAGAGCCCCATCCATATTTTAAAAAGACAACGGATAACAGAAGGAAATAGCTTTAAGCCTAATTGATATGCTTTCCCTGTTCATTCACTGCAGTCAGCTTGACAGATGCAGATCAAATTAATGGCACACATGATAACCTGAGAAGCAAATATTCCTATTAAAATATTTCCCCAGTTTCATAAATCAATACTTCCCCAAACTCCCTCTCTGCCAATTAAATAACTTTTTATGCTTCCTATTAAATACAGTGAGTGTAGGTTACTATGGTGATCAATAGGAGCACAGAAAAACCTCTGATTCATCATAATTGCCCCATGTTAGAAGGGAAAAAAATGCCAAACATCTGAACTGTATCTTTCAGTTTCAAAACGGCTCTTTGAAACAACAATTGCTGTCTGGAGATATAAATCTGTTTGATGAGGCCCATGTAACAGTGGATGAAGCCATCACTAAAATGAAAACGTTACAGCAGCCAATTTCTTCAGGTAGAAAGGGACTCTGCTAGGAAGCATCCCAAGGCTCAGAGGTGATTCCATTTCATAATCAGAATCCTCGTATTATTAGTCGTTTTATGCTACATATTAAACACAAGACACTATGTGAAAAGAATGATAAGGGTTACAGATAGACCAACCAAAACATGACCGGCCAAATTGTCACATGTGCACACCCTGTTTATGTACAACCCATCCCTTACTGACATACAGAGAGGATCAAAGTGCCCACTGTGATGTGCCTTTATTTTATAAAAGAGCAGTTTATACTGCACAACAAGTTACTTTAGTGATTTTCACTAACATCTCCGGCCTTAAAATAGCTCTTATTTCCTAGCCTTTAAATAATCAATGTTGCTCTGAATCTGACTTTTAGCCTGTCATCTTTTTCTAACATGGTTTGTCTTTTGTCTGTAAATTTCTAGGCAGAGCGTTCAAAATCTAAAAGATGTGGGAAATGTACGTAGACTCTAAAATGGAACCTACTTAATGGAAATCCATGGGGATGAACAATTAACGTAACACCAGTTCCTCATCCTTCGCCCAGATGTTATTCTTCATTATGTTCCAAGTGACATGAACGCAAACATTACTGAGCAATCTATCTACCATGTAATCTATCTACCATGTAACACCTTAAAAACAGACATTTTAGGAGCCAGGTAATGGTGGATTTTATTTATGGTCTTTTTGATCTACGTGTCTGTCTAATACCTGCTGTGGCAACAATATAATCAAACTTTTATCCACAGAGACATCCCTGTTCAGTGAAGGACCTAGTTGACAGCTTGATAACTGTTGCTCAAAGGAATACTGAGTCTTCTCTAACTTGCACAGCATTACTCCACTGACTCCCTTATTACACAAGCATACTAGAGTACCCAGCACAGATGCTTGTACATATGAATGTACATTTCAACATCTACACATAGTCACACAAGCAACATGGAACAAAGCAAACCAAGGCCCACAAAGTTCGTGGAAGCAGCCATGCTCCAACCTGGAAGCCTGCTTACAATAGCTTACTGGGACGCTCAAAGCCCAGCCCCAATGTGAGGCTCCGCTCCTGAGGTCTGATTGGCAGAGTCTCAGAGTGGCTGATTGGCTCACTAGCCCTACTTAAGGCAGCATCAGGAACAGGAAGCTGTCTGAACAACTGGGTTCCACCCTGCTCTAGACTGTGTGCCTGTGATTCCTGCTCCTGGCTAGATTTCCTGGCATCCAGACCTGGCTTGACCCCAGTATTTGACTTGTGGTTCCTGACCTCCTGTTTGCCTCCAGCTTCTGATCCCCATGATGTGCTGACCTCAGGGGCGGCTCTATGTATTTTGCCGCCCCAAGGACGGCAGTGAGGCGGCTTTCGGCGGCACGCCTGCGGGAGGTCCGCTGGTAACGCGGATTCGGCGTACCCGCCGCCAAATTGTCACCGAAGCTGCAGGACCGGTGGACCTCCCGCAGGCATGCCGCCAAAGGCAACCTGACTGCTGCCCTCACGGCGACCAGCAGGCCGCCCCCCGCAGCTTGCCGCCCCAGGCACGCGCTTGTTGTGATGGTGGGCCACTTAGGGATCTGGGGCAAAAATTGGTCCTGCTAGTGAAGGCAGGGGGCTGGACTCGATGACCTTTCGAGGTCCCTTCCAGTTCTAGGAGATTGGTGTATCTCCAATTATTATTATATTATATTATGGTGCCTGGAGCCGCCCCTGGCTGACCTGGCCTGACTCTGGCTCCCAACTAGTGGTTCTGATCTCCAGTTTGTCTCCTGCTTCTGACCCCCCGGTATTCTGACCCAATTGATTCTTGACTCCTATCTCATGACTGTGAACTTGGGCTCAGACTACTAGGTCTGGCTACCCGTGACCCAGCTGTGACAATGTGTGTGTAGATAAACAAGTCACTTATTCTCTCTGTATCCTAGTTCTCCTTCTCGAAAATGGTAATTAGATTTCCCAGCCACACAGGTAGGCTGTGAGGATACAGACATGAATGCCTGTGAGGTACTCACACAACATGGGAAGTAGAGTCATTAAAAATCTGGATCAATTCAGCAATATGTTCTGCTGCTGCTATTTTTAATTTTAGGTCAGAATTATGTTCTAAAGTCTAGAGGAAGGAAAATAATAAAGAACAATCATGAGCAGCAGTTGATGAGGCAACTTGATGTCCCAGTTGGAGACTTCAATAGGAGTAATTTCTTACCAGGAGAAGGTTTCAAAGAAACGTCTAAGGAGCTGTTTTAGGTGGGGAAGCTGCCACTTTTCTGACAGAACAAAATCTAACTGCTACTATGACTTGAGATCCAGGATAGAAGGCGGCATGTGAGCTAATTTTCAGTGGCACTCACACTGCCCGGGTCCTGGCCACCGGTCCGGGGGGCTCTGCATTTTAATTTAATTTTAAATGAAGCTTCTTAAACATTTTAAAAACCTTATTTACTTTACATACAACAATAGTTTAGTTATATATTATAGACTTATAGAAAGAGACCTTCTAAAAACGTTAAAATGTATTACTGGCACGCGAAACCTTAAATCAGAGTGAATAAATGAAAACTTGGCACACCACTTCTGAAATGTTGCCGATCCCGGTATAGAATATAGGTAGTTAGACCCTAAGGGCCCCCAGAGGAAATTTCAGAAGTGCCTAAGCAAGTTAGGTGGCTACTTTCTGTTGATTTTATCTTTAGGAATCTAAATACCTTTGGAAAAAATCTGTCCTGAAGTGCCTAAGTCACTTCTGAAAATAGGACTGTTCTAATATTAGCAAAGAAACAAAAAAACAAATGGATGTTGTCGCATTTCACATTTCCTGGCCAAGCAATAATGTTGGAGAACAGAGCTATTAAAAATCACATAAAAATGTTAGAAGTTTTATTTTACAGTAAGAATTTTATAATGTTTAAATAAAAATATGAAGAATTCATGTGCAAAAATTGTAGTCTTCAATTTAGTTCCAGTGTTAAACTGTAATTTATCACATCATTAGTTAGTCTTCACTATTAATTCATTAAGGGTGAATTTCACCCTAGGTGAAATATTCAGCAATCGTTATGTTTTGTATTAAACTCCAATGAGTAGCTTCTTATTGATTTTTAACAACTGATCTTAAGAGGAAAAAAAAGAACAGTGAATGTTTTTAAGAGAATCTTGCTATATGGGGAGTTGCATTTAATTAATTGGAAGCTCATTTGTGTCTCAGCTCCTACAGCACTTCTGATAGGATTATAGGGAACATTCCAATGAGCACTCCATTGTGTTTGAAGTAGCAACTAATTAGCTTTCAGTTGACTTCAGTTTTGACAAAACTGATCCTAGTAGCAGGAAAGTCTGAGCTGTTATTTCTAGCCATTCTTATAAGCTTTGCAAAACCCCCAACCACCCCAAAAGAGGTGTTTCAGATCCTAAAGCCTATTTCAAATCACTGATGAAGGGAGTGTCAGCTCTTTGGAACAATGACTGTCTTTTTGTTTTGTTTGTACAGTGCCTAAGACAATGGGGTTATGGGTCCATAATAGGGGCTCCTACGCTCTATGTTAGTACAAATGATTATTATTTTATTTGATGTGATTCATCACAGTTTCTTAACCAATAGATTTAAATAAGACGTTTCAAGTGCAAACTGAGGGGTCAGTTGTGTATGCGCACGGGGCAATTAGAAGCCCCCTTATGCTCCTGCATAGGCCAGAACCTACATGGGTCGAGGGAAAAGCAGCCACTGCTGGCTAGCTCCATCGTCTCTGGCAGAAGTGGGCAGGAATTGGATGGCACTTCGGTTCCACACCCCCAATGGATCAGCCCAAGACATGAAGCCATTACAGAGCAGGGACGTAATCCTCACCACCAAAATGGTTGGTCCGACTTACTCACCACCGGGGAGCAAACGGAAAGCACCAAATTGTGACCCTTCCACTGCTGCTGGAGGTGTAATTTCCAGTTTGGGCAGACAGACATGCACTAGCTTTGATTGAGTTACTGCTCTAAGATTTGCAGCATGGCTGCAGTGGTGCAGGCAGGGACATAGGCCAGCTCCCTGAGTGGAATCCTGTCTGGGAGCTTGCGCAGCTAGCCCATCACGCTGCCGGTGCTGCTGCAGTGATATTGCTTGATAAAAGCTCACACATATACGTCTAGCCAAGCTGGGAATTACAACCCCAGCTCCAATGTAGACATACAGTCACAATATAGTCCCTGCCCAGCTCCTGGGGCAGCAGACTACAGACCGTAGAATAACAAATCCACCCCCAGATAAAGGTCTTTGTTATTCATCATATTTTTGGTCCTCATAAGTTATCCATATTCCCCACAGAACCCTAATTTTCTCTGCCCTCTTCCTTGAAGGCCTTCTGACACAGTCACAACCTGCCAGCTGCAAAAGAACACACTGTTCTCATGTACAGACCAAAGGAGAGGTAAATCTTGGGACAGGCGCTTCTACCTCTTTGGGGCTTAGCACGCAGCTACCACGTGAATAGGAGATGAGGACTAGGATTCAGTACATAACATAAGAACATAAGAACGGCCATACCGGGTCAGACCAAAGGTCCATCTAGCCCAGTATCCTGTCTACCAACAGTGGCCAATGCCAGGTGCCCCAGAGGGAGTGAACCTAACAGGCAATGATCAAGTGATCTCTCTCCTGCCATCCATCTCCACCCTTTGACAAACAGAGGCTAGGGACACCATTCCTTACCCATCCTGGCTAATAGCCATTAATGGACTTAACCACCATGAATTTATCCAGTTCTCTTTTAAACGCTGTTATAGTCCTAGCCTTCACAACCTCCTCAGGTAAGGAGTTCCACAAGTTGACTGTGCGCTGTGTGAAGAAGAACTTCCTTTTATTTGTTTTAAACCTGCTGCCTATTAATTTCATTTGGTGCCCCCTAGTTCTTGTATTATGGGAATAAGTAAATAACTTTTCCTTATCCACTTTCTCCACATCACTCATGATTTTATATACCTCTATCATATCCCCCCTTAGTCTCCTCTTTTCCAAGCTGAAGAGTCCTAGCCTCTTTAAACTCTCCTTACCAGGAGTCTTATGTGCCATCGCTAGTAGTAACTATTAAAAGAATCCTGCCCCTCATTCTCTCTCTCTCTCTCTCTCTCTCTCTCTCTCCTTTCTCTTCTCAGTTCTAGCATATGGTATATTATTTCAAGGCACTTCAGTTCTGGTAAAGCAATTCCATATGCAAACCTCAGAGCAGTTGTAAGGGCCATGTCATAGTATAATATTTCATATGCTTCTCTATATATCATCATTGTGAAATGCCAACTTGGCCAAGAAAGGATTTAAAGGTGGTTGTTTTTTTAGTGTCCCATCTGAGAAGAAAAATGTGCCAGGTGGAAAGGGAAAGGCTCAGAGAAGGGAGTTTCTAATCAGTGATATTCACTCACAAATCGAATGCTTAGCATTTCATTTCACTTGATGGGGGAAATGTTCCAATGTTAGCACATCCTTTCACTCTGGAATGAAAGGGCATTATTAACAATGCCAACGTGCAAGCAAAGAGCACAGAACTTTGCCCTGAGCAGGCAGTGGTCCTTTTAAACATAGAGGTCAGGAGGGACTTTTTAAAATCAGAAAAATGGACCACGAGTATACTTGTGAATGGACTTTCCATTTTGATGACTTATGCACATGCTCATTCCAAATACCCCAATGGTTGACCCTTGCAGTCAGCATCCTACAAATTTGATTCCACAAATTTTAAAGCTCTCTGATTCAGTAACATAACTTACATGACAGGCTAATTTGTAAACGATAATCATAAAATATAAAAAGGCTCTGAGGCCCACATCCTCACAATAGGCTCCTAATTACCACTGAGAAATCCATGGGAGTTCAGTGCCTAAATACCTTTCAGGACCTGGGCCTGAATGTCCCTGAACTTGTGATTCAAAATGAAACCCAGGGCTAGGGTCTGAATTTTGTGGTTGGTTCCTTTTGCTATCATGGGCCAAGCTATCATCAGCTATTGAAAACTGGTATAGCTCCATTAGGGCTATGCTGATTTACAAAAACTGAGGATCTGGCCCCTAGACGGTCCTAAATTATAGAGGAGGGGCACTTTAAAACTCCAGATCCCCCTCTGCACCCAAATTTTGCATGCCGGGCCTTTACATCCATTAAACTTGCTTTCCTGAAGGACAGGAAAGGGGGGAGGGATAGCTCAGTGGTTTGAGCATTGGCCTGCTAAACCCAGGGTTGTGAGTTCAATCCTTGAGGGGGCCACTTAGGGATCTGGGGCAAAAATTGGTCCTGCTAGTGAAGGCAGGGGGCTGGACTCGATGACCTTTCAAGGTCCCTTCCAGCTCTAGGAGATTGGTATATCTCCTATTATTATTATTTCATTTCTTCCTAAGAGTAGCTTTTCTTGCCAAACGTCTAATCATTTAGCAGTGTTTCATTATTACAAAATTGGAAAACACTTGATGTGCAAAAAAAAAACAAAACCCAGCTGATTCATATTCCCAGGCATTGAGCAACCCTTATCTTTTTGATAAGCAGAAGCAAGATTTAAAAAAAAAAATGAAAATGTAATAAAGCTACCAGACATTTTGATCTGACTGTGTTACATTAATGAAAGTAAGTTACTACTTCAGGCTCCTTTGGATCATCTACATAATTTTAAAGGCAATAGGCTTTTTATTAATATGATGCATGTGGCTTATATAGTGTTATTAATATAGTGTCTCTGGTCTCATGTATCTAAGAAGAAGATTGTTCATAATTTCACCCTGTGTAGTAATATGTTTCCCCCCCCCCCCCAATCTGTTTTTATTTGTATTTGAGCCAGTCTGAAGGATTTTTCTGTGCACAGGGAGGAATGCAGGCATTGCATGGCTTTATTAGATACTGAACTGCTGCAAACCCCATTCAAGATTTATGAACCAAATAACTATTTTAGAGCAAATCCTTGAAGACACTGCCCTCTTCCAAATTCCCCAGAACTTTGTCTCCGTGTTGTGGTGGAAAGGTGGTTTTTGTTTTGGGGTGGTTGGTTTTTTTTTTGGGGGGGGGGAGGGAAAGAAAGGGTATATCCAATTTGTCTCCCTGTAGCAGATCTTATCATTATCCTAAACGACACCTAAATAAAATTTCTCTTCTCTTCTCCCACACCAAGAGGGAAGGTAATAACTTATCTTCTGCCACTCATCTCTCCTGCCTCTTCTCATCAGGCGCAGGTAGAATCAGGTTCACGCGATGGCTCTCATTCCATCTCCTATATAAATGGAACTTCAAACACCTTTCCTGAAAGGACTACCTGGAATTACCAGGGACCCCATTCCTCGAACACCCACTGGGCAGGGGCTAGTTCCCTGTTTGGGGGAAGAAATGCAAGTTCTATACTCTAGTTTTTAACTGAGTGTGTGATTCAGCCACCAATATGCTGAGTAGTACATTTACTCCACGGCCCTGACCTTAGACCACCCTGCGTGCTCTTTGCATACTCTGATGGTGGAAAGGGGACTTAACACTAAAGAGACAGCTAAAACTTCCCTTGATATCAGGAAATCCTCACTGGCCTTGAGCTAGAGAGGCTGACTCTACACTACATTGTACATCCCGAGCCACCCTCCACCAGAACATGGGGTGTGCCAGGGACAGGAATGGTGCATGCTGAGGCTGCTCTAAGGCAGCCTTGAGGATGCTCCAAGTTGCACCGGGAGACACCTCTTAAGCACCTGAGAACTGAAGCCAGGGGGCGAATTGCAGAATAATGTTCTGCTCAGCAGTAAGGATCCCGCATTAGGGGGCTCGTACCACTGTACTCCAAACGGACAATGTCCGGCCAGGAATCAGTTTAATCACAATCCTCAACATTTCATAATTGCAGGTAAAAAGTTACTTTGAACATTGAAAATCCAAGCGGCCAGTTTTCAGTGAGGGACACAGAGTTGTTACCGTTCAACTCCAATTTATATTAAAAGAAGCTGCATGACTCAGTCCCAAGTCAAGGTGCTGGAACCATTCCCTAATTGTGGCTGTAACCCTTCTGGCAGATGTTGTCAGCAACAGCAATGGCTGGGTTCAAATTCCAAGTGGTCTCTCTTCAAACTAACAAATACTGGCACAAACCCATAATTACTGGGATAACGAAATACCTTCTCTGGGTGCCATTAATAGAAAATACTTCCCCGCTCATGAGCACTGAGTGAGTGTACGAAACAAGGAAAACTATTAGGGGGAAAGTGAGCACAGCATCAACAATATATCTAGATGAACAATAAGTATAACGTTCCCCCATGGTAACTTTGGCAGTAGTCTGTTAACTTGGTTTCCCAGCCATTGGTGTGAATGCCCAATAAGCAAATATGCCTTCACTATTTCACTTCTCCCTTCTTCCTCTCAACACATGGCCCAGATATTTCCATCTTCTTTTCTGGATAACTATAGAGATAAAGTGTTGTTGAACTCTCGGTCAGGTCTGAGCATTTGTTATAATTTCATTGCATTTAATACCCGATATTTTTCTCAGGCACTTGCTTTCAAAGGCATTTAGACATCTGTATCTTCTGTGGATTTTCTGCTTTCACATCCATATGTTAAGATGGAAATCACATTTGAGTTGAAGATTTGTAGTTTGGTCTTTAAGCTGCAGATTTTCAATGACCAAATCTTGTTGCTACAACAAATGGAATTTCCATGATCCTACTAGTCCTATTTTTTCGGTGACATACTTCACTTTATGTAGTTGCACACCTGCAAATATGAACATTCCAACAACCTGTGTGTGTTAAGGATCACGAATCTGCAATCTATAATACTTGGATTATAAAAAAATTAAATCAAAGGAACCACCCATGAGCACACCTTGAAATCAAAGGCAGTCTTTCCATTGAGTTCCGTGTGCTTTCAGATTAGGCATATGTGCCCTGATTTAGCAAGATATTCAAGCCCATACCTGGCTTGAACCCAGTAGTCCTATTAACTTCAGTGGGATTGCTCAGGTGAGTAAAGCGAGGCAGATGCTTAAGTACTTTGCTGAATCAAGGCCTTAACGGTTCATGACATAGTTAACCAGGTTCAAAAGGTTTCAAATATTTCTAAAGAAATCATTATGTGCCTCAGCCATTACATAACATTTTACTTTTTTAATGTAAGTGAATATTACTAAGTACACATGCATCAGTTTTAAAGCCATGTTCCCAATGTCCCTAAAATCCTTAAGGGCACGGTTGGATTTGATATTATTAACTACCTACAACAGCATGGACCAGCAGCCAAAACTGTATTTATTTGGAAAAATTTCTGCCTGTCAAATTCTTTATATTTTACATTTTACAAAACTCACAATATTTCCATAGAAAGACTGTAAAAAACACCCTGTAATTACATTATTGACAAGGTGAATAAAATATTGTAGATGGTAAAATGCCTAAGATCCCTCACTAGTAAAGCTGATAATGTAGTCTGACATTTCAAACATTTTTACCCATCTATTATTTCTCTTGAAAAGTGCAGGGTTAGAATCAGAGACGATGGAAACTCTATTGTACCAAAGACAAGGGGCCATGCGGTGCTCAGAACTTCCCCCATGAGTCTCATTGCTGATCTGGTGGGGTCAGTTCAAATGGAAAGAAGGTAGGTGAGCCACTGCGCAAGCTCAATACTTGGTCTATCTGCCCAGGAAAGTGCCCAAATTCACAATTTTGGGGGGAGGTTGCAATGTGGCTATAGTAAGCCTGCCTCTCCTTTCACTTACACCACTTGTACATCAGAATCTTGGCCGCATGCTCGGGGTTCAGCTGATCGCCATAATTGGGGTCGGGAAGGAATTTTCCTCCAGGGTAGATTGGCAGAGGCCCTGGAGGTTTTTCGCCTTCCTCCGCAGCATGGGGCAGGGGTCGCTTGCTAGAGGATTATCTGCTGCTTGAAGTCGTCAAATCATGATTTGGGGACTTCAACAGCTGAGTCAAGGGGAGAGTTATTTCAGGAGTGGGTGGGTCAACTCTTGTGGCCTGTATCATGCAGGAGGTCAGACTAGATGATCATAATGGTCCCTTCTTACCTCAAGTTCTATGATTCTATGATTCTATGATCAGTGTAACTCCACTGACCTCATTGGCATTACTCCTGATTTACATAAGAGGACAATCAGGTCTGCGTAGCAAGCACAGCATCTGAGGCACAACATTCATTTCACACAGGCCACCAAATAACTAAGATGGATATGGCTTATGGCCACAAATACTGAAACTGGGTTGGATAGAAAGGTAAAAGGTTCTATTCCCCATTACCAGTCACAAGAGCCATCTAACCCACCATGCTGGGCTCTAGGCTGCCCTCCTTCCGCCAACAAAACATCAACTGATACCAGAGGAGCAGAATCTCTTTCAGTTGAGACACTGGTGCCTGAAGGCCCTCAAGGGGCTACTGCCTTAATATGTTGAGTCATCAGGGCTTTGAAGAGCAAATGCCTAGGCACAGATACTGGGATCTCCCCAATCTCAGCATCAACCCAAGCTCATGCGTGGGTGCTATGGGGTTATCAAAAGCCTCTCTGGGCCCCTGCATATTGTTGCTAACACTGTCATTTTTTCCCTCCCCATAGCCTCACTCAATGCTTCATAGACACCAAAGCTATGTTCAGTCTGCCTCTCATTGGCCCAAGAGCTCATCTTTATTCCCCTTGATGTTCAGCCTCTCTCTCTGGCTCACTAGGGGCTCCATGTAGTGGAGTAAAATATAAGTACCTGGCATATCTGAACCATTTCATTAGCTAATCTTTGAATAATTCAAAGCAATTATTCCAAACAAGGGGAATTTTTTTTTAATTTATTAATTAATATGGAGATATACCTATCTCATAGAGCTGGAAGGGACCCCGAAGGGTCATCGAGTCCAGCCCCCTGCCTTCACTAGCAGGACCAATTTTGCCCCAGGTCCCTAAGTGGCCCCCTCAAGGATTGAACTCACAACCCTGGGTTTAGCAGGCCAATGCTCAAACCACTGAGCTACTCCTTCCACCCACCCACCCAAATTAATCTTTATGACTTTAAATTTAAAAATCTCAAAAGTCGCGTATGTGCAAGAATGCGGGTATTGTGTCTGCTTGAGAGTTTGTGGGGAGAAATGATTCTTTAGCTAGATAACCCCCAAAGTTGTGTGAGGAAAACAGGGCAACATTTCAAAGAGAGGGGTATTTTAAGTGTTTTCTCTACAAAAATTTGTCAATTTTTCACTAAAGCAAACCCAGATGAAATTAAATTTTCCTCTGAAGAGTTAATATTCCAAACTTGGAGACTGAATTCAGTCACCAAAATGTGAAAAAAGGGATTTTATTACTGATATGACTGTACATTTCAATACAACCAACCTTACCTGTGGAGTCATTACTGACACCTCCATAATAATGTGTGTGCATGTGTATATATCTATACATACAAATTAGATTTCTAATAGCATCCAGTGGAAGAAAACACTCTGCTAAACTGGACACACTTGCATGATGGAAAATTCCACACAAAAATCTGTTGTTGTTTTTTCATAGCAGCACAACAGATTCAAAAAAGGGAAAAAATAGAGTGTTTTTAGTTTTACTATGAATATTTTTCCTTGCTCTGGTAAGTTCCAATTCTCTGCAGCTGTGATTGCATTTGCAATTCTTTGAGGAAGACCCTCATTCCTTAGCTATGGTATTTCCATATTGAAATCTTGAGGGTAACATTGAGTGGCACCATGCAGCAAAGAAGAATGCTTGGAGTTCCCAGACCACATAATATGGAGGCAAGTTGTTTTACACAGCTGATCAGACTGCAGACATCCAGGGAAGAAATTAATTGGGGCCATAGCCTGAAGTGGTTGGTTGAAAAGTACATCTTAGTTCAGCAAAATACTGCTGTTTATGCTACTCTCTCTTGGTGCTAAAGAGAAGTAGATAGGGAGAAGCTGAAGGCTGCAAATCTGAAGGTTGAAGGCAATTGGGATGAAAGTGATCATGAAATTATAGATTTCATGATTCTAAGGAAAGGAAGGAGTGAGAGCAGCAGAATAAAGGGCACATAAGGACTTCAAAAAAGCAGACTTTAACAAACTCAGAAAAGTAGTAGGTAAGATACCCTGGAAAGAAAATCTAAGAGAAAAAGGATTTTAGGAAAGTTGGCAGATTCTCAAAGAGACAATATTAAAAAGTGCAACAGTAAACTATCCCAATGTGAAGGAAAAATAGTAAGGGGCCACCAATATCTCCATCAGGAGCTCTCTAGTGATCTGAAAATCTGAAAGGAACACTACAAAAAGTGGAAACATGAACAAATTGCTAAGGAGGAGGGAAAAAGAGTAGCACAAGCACATAGGCACATAAGAACATAAAATAAGAGCGGCCATACTGGGCCAGACCAATGGTCCCACTAGCCCAGTGTCCTGTCTTCCGACAGTGGCCAATGCCAGGTGCTTCAGAGGGAATGAACAGAACACTCAATCAAATGATCCATCCCCTGTTGCCAATTTCCAGCTTCTGGCAAACAGAGGCCAGGGACTTCAATCACCTGGACATCTGCTGGGAGAGCAATACAGCCGTGCACAGACCGTCCAGGAAGTTTTTGGAGAGTGTCGGGGACAACTTCCTGGTGCAAGTGCTGAAGGAACCAACTAGGGGCCATGCTCCTCTTGACCTGCTGCTCACAAACAAGGAAGAATTGGTAGGGGAAGTAGAAGTGGGTGGCAACCTGGGCAGCAGTGACCATGAGATGGTTGAGTTCTGGATCCTGACAAAAGGAAGAAAGGAGAGCAGCAGAATACGGATCCTGGACTTCAGAAAAGCAGACTTTGACTCCCTCGGGCAACTGATGGGGAGGATCCCCTCGGAGGCTAATATGAGGGGGAGAGGAGTCCAGGAGAGCTGGCTGTATTTTAAAGAAGCCTTGTTGAGGGCGCAGGAACAAACCATCCCGATGTGCAGAAAGAATAGCAAATATGGCAGGGGACCAGCTTGGCTTAACAGAGAAATCTTTGGTGAGCTTAAACACAAAAAGGAAGCTTTACAAGAAGTGGAAACTTGGACAGATGACTAGGGAAGAGTATAAAAATGTGGCTCGAGCATGCAGGGATGTAATCAGGAAGGCCAAAGCACAATTTGATTTGCAGCTAGCAAGGGATGTAAAGGGTAACAAGAAGGGTTTCTACACGTATGTTAGCAACAAGAAGGTGGTCAGGGAAAGTGTGGGATCCTTACTGAATTGGGGGAGGCAACCTAGTGACAGATGATGTGGAAAAATCTGAAGAACTCAATGCTTTTCCCCCCTCAGTTTTCACAGACAAAGTCAGCTCCCAGACTCCCAGTATGGGGAGATGATCAGCCCTCAGTGGTGAAAGAACAGATTTAAGGACTATTTAGAAAAGCTGGACATGCACAAGTCCATGGGGCCGGATCTAATGCATCCGAGGGTGCTGAGGGAGTTGGCTGATGTGATTGCAGAGCCATTGGCCATTATCTCTGAAAACTCTTGGTGATCGGGGGAGGTCAGAAGGAAAACAGGACGTGCTGATTTACAGAAATTTCTGACATACCTTTATCTATATATTTAAGACACCTGAATGCTAGCTGCTAGTCAACAGATGCTAAAAGACATATTGGTCTTTGAACTTATTGGTCTTTGAACTTCAGTGAAGAAGTGCATAACCAATACAGGGCTAGACTGTCACTTTATGGTCTCCCCTGAATAAGTCGCAGCATGTAAACTCACTGCCCAAGGAGCAGACCAGTATATACTCCCTCTTCCTTTGGAGAGTAGCTTATTCCCCCGCTATGTGCCCAGCCAGGGCAAAAGCCTGGAGCAAGGATTCCACCTACTTGCCACCTAGCTTTGCTTCCTCCTCATTCACAGCATGGAGTAGAAAATGATTAGCCACTAGTCAGAGCAGAACTAAACAAGGGAATAAGGGGGAAGGAGATTACTCCTCTGCACAGCCAAATAAGGGTTGTGACAATCTAGTCCAAAATGGATACAACTATATCAACAAAGGCTACAAGAGAACAGTCACTATCTGGAGATTGTTTTGAAAGAGGAATTCTTTTTTTCAAGTTCTGAATGTCACAGGAAGATTGGAATAGATAGTATTTTTCTGCAAGTTGTAAGATGGTCTATCTTCTTTCCAGAATTCCACCTGCATTATCAGGTAAGCTTTGGTACAGATACAATCACTTGAAAAGCTAACTTCTGATTAGCAGGATCTGAACCAAAACTCTGAAGTTTGGTCCATGGAATTTGGATTTCAGCAGGGTCTATTCATTTTTATTTGATGAAACAGAAAGTTTTGCATTGTCTATTTTTCTGCTGTTTGGTCCTAGTGGAGAAGGATTTTTTTTTATTAACACTCATGGAAACAGGTTGTTGGGCTATTATTTTAAAGTCAAGCCTTTACTGTCTTCTCCAGCAGACCTCTTAATAAAACAGTTGAGTTCTCTTAACACAGTGAGCTAGTTCTGAAAACATCTTACCTCGAGTGTAGGGCTATTGGCCCAGATCCTGAAAAGGGTAGTTAGGTACCTAACTCCCATTGAAATCAACCAGATTAGGAGTGTCAGAATATGCCCTTATGAAGTTTAATTTTTGTAACGTGCATTCAGATAGCCTCACTCACATCAGCTTTACTTTACAAGTATTATACTTTACAAGTATTCTCATGGATTTCAGTGAAACTATTCGTAGTGTAAGGTACTATTCAGTTTAATTAGAGGTATTAGAGTATGGCCTAAAATAAATCTGAAGGTCCAGTTCTGCTCCCAGTAATTCTGCAAAGGACTTCAATAGGAACAAGGGCAGGCCCCCATTCTGGCTCATGTATAACTGCTCCGATTCAACATTGCCCTGCACCAGGTGTCACTTTACACCAGTGCAGTGCGGGTGTAAATCACTACCATTCAGATATGGCAGCATTTTACATCCACGTTATGTAAAATAATGGTGTAATTAGTTACACAAGGTGTAGGGAAAGGGTGAGTTGGGCCCAGCATTTCAGGGTACGTCCAGACTACCCGCCTGGATCGGCGGGTAGCAATTGAATTATCGGGGATCGATCTATCGCGTCTCGTCTGGACGCGATAGATCGATCCCCGAACGCGCTCCCATCGACTCCAGAACTCCAGCAGGGCGAGCGGAGGTAGCGGAGTCGACGGGGGAGCCGCGGCCGTCGATCCCGCGCTGCGAGGACGCGAAGTAAGTGCAGGTAATTCGAAATAAGATACTTCGACTTCAGCTACGCTATTCCTGTAGCTGAAGTCACGTATCTTATTTCGATAGCTCTCCCTAGTGTGGGCCAGGCCTCAGAAACCATTATCAAAAGAGGTTCTATATTAATAGGGAGAGAAAAAAGGCTTCCTGTTACTTCCCATTTATTTAACGACAACATAAAATTTGAGTGGACTATTTTGTATCAGAAGGTAATCGTGCATGACCAATTGCTGCTCCTGAAAGATTTTTCCCTTGTGGCTATATTCTGTATGAGCTGATTTCAAGGAAGAAATATCACCTACAGGCTTTTCAGTGATTTGCACAACTTTATCAAACAAGTAAGGAAAAACAGGCAACAGACTTTGTTAATACTTCAATTAACTTTCCAAGAAAATCATCATCATTTACGTAGCACACTTAAGAGTACATGGCAGTTCTCATAATACTGATACCATTTTTGAGCGACTGTGATGGGTGGTATCAAGTTGTTTGCTGTGAGCTACTTCTGGCTTTTCTCTCATGCGTCAGTAGAATGTTGGACTCGCATGCTAATTTTGCAAAGTCTCACTCATATGCTTGGTTTATGCAGTGCAGGTCCATAAAAATAAGATTGCGCATAAAACTTTGCAGGATCAGAGCCTTAGATTGCAACAGATGAAAAGGCTGTTCAATGAGCAACAGTATTGTAGAATATACATCAGAATAGAATTTACCAGTGTCTGCAACATTGACTCCAAGGCAGAATTATGCAACTGATGTGCTATTTCTGGGCATACTCTAGGGTAAAGGTCAAGATTCTGAAACCCTTACTCATTGATTTCAATGGAGCCACCCTTGGAGTAAGATGATGCTTAATGATGGGATTAGATTCTGGATCTAGGTAAATTATCAAATAAAATAGCATTCTAGTCCTTGCAGAATTCTAATATAGCTATGGTTACTAGTAATATCAATATTCACATTAAACTATTTAATAACAGCCCAGATTTCCCACAAGGGCAAAACCTATAGAGCAGGGGACGGCAACCTCTGGCACGCGGCCCACCAGGGTAAGCACCCTGGCGGGCCGGGCCGGTTTGTTTACCTGCCGCGTCCGCAGGTTCGGCTGATTGCGGCTCCCACTGGCCGTGGTTCACCGCTCCNGCGGGCCGGGCCGGTTTGTTTACCTGCCGCATCCGCAGGTTCGGCCAATCGCGGCTCCCACAGGCCGCGGTTCACCGCTCTAGGCCAATGCGGGTGGCGGGAAACTGCGGCCAGCACATCCCTCGGCCCCGCCGCTTCCCGCAGCCCCCATTGGCCTGGAGCGGCGAACCGTGGCCAGTGGGAGCTGCAATCGGCCAAACCTGTGGACGCGGCAGGTAAACAAACTGGCCCGGCCCGCCAGGGTGCTTACCCTAGCGAGCCGCGTGCCAGAGGTTGCCGACCCCTGCTATAGAACAATAGCAATACTCATTTACTATTTGAGCGTTGAGTTACTACACTGACTCAGTAAATTAACATCTAAATATTAAAACACAATGAAAGATGAACAGTGGAATTGTACCCAGGAAATGTTAAGTTTACTTTACTTCATCCATACACCACACTAAATTTAAATTCAGATTAACCTGATTATTAATTATAATTATATTATATTATATTATATTATANTTAAATTCAGATTAACCTGATTATTAATTATTATATTATATTATATTATATTATATTATATTATATATATGCTTCCATTACATGTGCAACTAAAATTAAGAGCAGCTTTTTGGTCTGGAATATATAATTTGTGGGACATTACAGTCTGGAGTATTGGTTTAAAAATTTATATGTAAGGTGCATATATTAATGCAGAAATTTTTCATTATACATTTTAATAGCACTTATATTATGTGAAATGCTATCATTTGAGGCTTGGCATCATTGGCCACCTAATACTTGGAATGTGAAAGCCATGTCATAACTAAAATCACGTTAATCACAAATACAGAAAGATGCCCAAAGACTTTAAATAATATAGCAAGTACCTAATCTTGCAAAAGCATCTCAGCAACTGCGGAAGACAATGACTGTGCTTGTTCTAAAAATTGGTTTAAGTTCTAGCAGTGTTCTGAAAATAGATAACTAAATAATTTTTGTTTTGCTCTTTACTCCAATGGCTCAAGAAATAATATTCAGATTAATATTTGAAATCCCAACAGATCTAAAATCAAAGAGGAGACGGAAATACATATGGTATGTATGAGTATTTTAATAAATAAGCAAAAATGTTAGGCCCAGATTCTGCAACTGGCTGTTGAGTAGCATTTTCCTTTGCAATATTCACAATGGCTTTTTGGGAAGTCATAACTCCAAAGAAGTAAGTAAGGGGAAGAGGAGTAGGGCTAGTTGAAATATTTCAAATGAAAACATTTTTAGTTGAAAACTGGCCTTTTTTCCAACACTGAAATTTTCATGAAAAATGTTTGAAAATGAGAAAACTAAAAATTTAGTCCTTTTTCTCAGTTTCTTATTTTCCTCTTTCCCTTCCCCCAATGCTTTTTAAGTGTTAAAGGGAGGGAAGAGGGGAAAGGGAAGGAGGAAAAAAGCAAGTGGTGAGGAGAAACGAAAAACAGGCTAAACTTTTAGTTCCCATTTCATAAAAAAACAACACAGTAATACCCCCCACACACACACAACACACACAAAATGAACATCTTTAATAAAGAAAGATTTGTGAAATATTTCTAGTGAGTGAAAAAATGGTTCCCATTCAAAACCCATGGGATGAAAATGAATTTGAAATTTTTAAAATGTTTTGCAAAAAAACTGTTTTCCGTTTTCCGAACAGCTCTAGCGGGGACTGAGAGAAACAAGTGAAGAGAGAGGATGAGATTTCCTGTGGCTTTCACGAATGTCTATGGCTGGCTGTAATGTGATCTTAACTGCACCAATTCCTTCTCTAATCGTCACTTTTTTGTTTCTTCTAGTGCTCGTCTGCATTGGTGCAAGTGCTGAGGATCCTCCAATCCTCGGTACGTTAGGCTGCCATTTACTGCATCTACTATGCTTCTAGGCCAGAAGGACCTCTTCTTCCAGTGTGCTCCCAGCCTCTGCTGGCCCCAGGGAAAGAGACCAGGAACAGAACAAAAGTGAGTCTTCTACATGGCAATGAAAAACTCCAATCCTTAATCAATGTCTCAAATTCTCTGGTATCTCTACCTGCCCTATATTACATTACCACCCCAATACTGTCAGATGCTGTATCTGGGCATGACTCACTGCAGGACAAAAGCAGCAGCAACGGCAACTGAAAAAGAAGCTTTACAACAAACCAACCTACCTCTGAATAATCTCTCCGTAAACTTTTAATAAAACAGAGTAAAACAAACTCTTAGAAAGGTCAGATGATATGCTGAACAGAGCACTTGTGGCCACATCAGTATCCCCATGGGTGACCATAACAATAGCATGGGGTTGACCAGTGTGCCTGTTTTGCTGGGTTGGGTGTTTTATTGGGCTGATCCTTCATTCTACTTTTTTTCTGCTATTTGCCAGGAGACCCAAGAGGTATTTCCCCACCCACAGACAAACCTAAAAACTAAATATTTAATGCCATAATGAAAGCAGTTCTGTGATGTTTTTAATGTATTTTTTAATGTTTAAATGCAGCTTGTGTGACTCACACAATGGATCAAATCCATCTCCGGTGTAACTTCATTGAAAGCTATGAGTTACACCAGGTTTGAAAGGGGCTCAGTGTGAGGGGAATATGCTGAACAAATGGGGAACCAGGGAATGGTTTCTCAAAGTGGCAGTAAACACATATAACAGCCTCTTAATTTTAATTTTAATGTTCTATGATGTGAACTGTACGAACTGCTCTAAATCATGACTCACTTAATGCAGTGGGAGATGGAAAGTTAGGTTAGAAAAAGAAACTTCACCTAACTAGATTTTACAAGAAAAAGCACATCCATTTTCACATCTATACTTCTGCCTATCCGTCTAGCCAGTCACATTTCCGTTTCCCCTTTTAGTTACATTCAGTGAATGAGAGGAGACAGAGAGAGAGGTAGAAAAGAACAAAGGGGAAGAAGAAAGAAGGAGCTAATGTGAGAAACATTATTTCCCTTCTTCCTCTAATGGAGGAAGCACCTGAAGAGAAGCCATTGCTGAGGTGCTCTAACGAGAGATGGTTTGTGCAGGTTGCCTGATGGAGTTGTGAGGCCCCAGGTTTCCATGAAAGATGGGAGTGAACTTCAGGCTGTTCAGCTGGCTGAGGAGCAGTGAAGGCAGAGTAGTTTTTCCCTCTCTTCTCAGTGCAATCCTTAGCAAGTAATATAAACTGACTCTGAGCTCACTTTCTCATGTCAGTCTCACTTTCTCATGTTAGTCAGTCTGGTGGGTTGTGAGGTCTGAGGGGGAATGGTTCACTCAGCTCCCATACTGACCTCCTCAGCCTTAGATCCCTGTTTTTCTCTCTGACACTACCTCAGACATCCGCACCATTCAGAGAGCCCCAACAGTCTAGCTGAATGAGGAGGCTAAGAAATGACCATTATTTGCACAGCCTGTCAGTTTCAAGATAGAGGGACTCCATGGGGCTGATTTTTGACTATTTTACACATGATGTAGCTATCTGTGGATATAAAGAAGTCTACCAGATCAGGCAGGGAGGTAGTATTTAGACCAACTTTGCATGTCTCCACTGAAGCTGAGATTGTGCCTCTCAGCCTGGGCAGACAGACTCATGCTAGCTTGGCTCAAGCTAGTGCTCCAAAAATAGCAGCGTGGATCTTGTGGTACTGCCGGAGACTCGGACTAACCACCTGAGCTTGGCCCTCCTGTTACCCAAGGTTTTCAGAACCCAAAGCAGTGGTAACTGTTTCACTCCAGGTGGTGTCAGGAATAAATCAATGGGAACACAGCACTTCCGGTTGATGAAAAATTGATACAAGTCAGTTTGTTCTTATCTAAAACTATTTATTAGATAACAATTATCTATTTATTAGACTTAAGCACGCACAGACATAAGCAATAGGTTTAGACACATAATTACCTAGAATCTGAGATGGTGTCGAGTAATTAGCAGCAGGTCAGCGATGGCCGGTTGCTTCCCCGCCCGGGAATGAGATGTCAGGAAAAAGTCTCTCAGGATAGCTTCAGAGAACTGCTCCAAAGTACACTCTATTATCTAGTCTTTTTATAACTAATTTTTTACAAAACACACAGCTCATAGTGACCCCTACTGATTCATCACTTCTCCTAACTTCAATCAACTACTTATCAACAAAACATTCCTAAAAATCTTAGCCATAATAAGCATCTATACCAAAAGGCACCGAAACTCAAGGTCTCCGTCCACTTATTTTCTTTCAGTCTCAATTTATTCAGCCTCTCTCCTCCTCCTATTCTGATTCGCAAAAACTGCAAGCCTACAGCTAGCATTTGACCTTACTTCTGGAAGCCCTGCTTGTTTGAATTAACCCATAACTAGGTGGCGTTCTATTTTATTAATTCATGGTGGCTGAGTGCACACAATTAGCTTGATCAAAATCTGGGGTACACACATGCCTCCATTCCAGGGAAATACTCCCAGCTTCAGTGTGATACAGTGTACCCTAAGTGACCACACAAGGTGCAAAGCAGTGGCGAACCAGACCTCAAATCTTTAGTCTTTCAAGGACTGTAGTTGGGGTATATTCCAACAGAAGATAAGCCTGGGATGGGATTCTGAAACTGACAGGTCCAGGAAAAGTTTGATTTCATTCTTACTAGATCATCCCTAGGAGAGGCACGTAATTAGTTTGTCATCACTATAGAGGACAACATCATATTTGTATTTAACTTCTTTTCCATGGGACTATCTGGTCCCAAACAAGAGATTACCTGATGAGAAGTAGGTAATTCTAGGGTGTGCTAGCCATTTCATTCAACGAGTGCCACAGACCCCTTCTCAGCTGGCATTGAATGAGTTAATAGCAACTGCTTCCACCTCCTTCCCTCAGAAGACTGCAATTTAATAAATGTGGCCTAGTGTGTATCTGTAGAAATTTCTAATCTGGGGCTGGGGGTGGGGAAGGGGCATGCTGTTTCCTAGTTGAGTGAGATGTGACACTATATATTTTTCCTTATGAGTATTCCTGTGCATGTTGTACCACTTGCTCCTATTTATCCTTTTAAAATATATATATATTTGCAAACCCAAATAAACAATACACCCTAGTTTGCCTGAGGGATGTTTCAGCCGTTTAGTCCTGTGTTTGGATGTTGATGCATGAGGTTTAGAAGGAAAATTAGCATTGTGCTTGCAGAGCTGGTGGTTTAATCTATTCTGCAAATAGATTCTCTCCTTTGTGTAACAACAATACAGCCTAATTCTTTTCATCAGTAGCTCTCAAAGCACTTTACAAAGGAGGTCAGTATTGTTATCACCACCTGATTTGAGGCACAGAGGGGTCAAGTGATTTGCCCCTGGTCATACAGCAAGTCAGTAGCAGAGCTGGGACTAAAACCCACCTCTCCTGAGTTCCAGAGCTGTGCTCTGGCCACTAAGCCACGTAGCCTCTAGTGCCTTGCATCATGAAGGGAGCCAGGGAGTTGTGGCACCACCACATCCATCACTTAAAAGAGACAAACACAAAGTGCTTCCGTCCTTGCACATTGGACTGAGTCATTTGTGCACACTCTGAACATCAAGGGTTGCATATTCATTGCAAACCATCATAACTAGTCTTTAACAGCATCCTGGCTGAGGGACGTATTATAGGTTCCTCCTCTACTATATCATTTAATTAGTCCTGCTTTAAAAATCAGCAACCATGACAGTGCAAGAAACCAATAAAGGTTTACACTGAAACCACCCTGCAAATATTAAAAGCAGCCGAACAATGTGAATTTGCAGCAGGGAGAGGAGTTATTCCTTCCATAAATCTTGACACTTTGCGCAGTGGAAAGAGTTGTAACTGGAACTCACGATAATGCAACGAAAATTAGCAGAGAACCGAAGGAGTGTTTGTGAGGGATTTGCGAGCCTCACGGAGCTCTTGTTGACTTTGCAATTGTAGTTTTTCTTAAGCTCCCAAAGTTCTATTTTAGGGAAAAAACTCAGACCCTCGCCTATGGCCAAGGAGCACATAGCGCATCTCAGGAGGGGATGGGGACAAAGATGACTTCTTTCTCACCTTTCTACGCCCCCTCTTCCAGGTGTGTTGGGCCAGTCCTGTGCTATATGATAGAGTAGCCTGGAGGTTATTTTATGTTATACCAGCTGCTGCTGGTTCCAAGGAGTTGCTCTGACGGGTAGGGAGTGCTAGCCTTGTGACTAAGGCATTGGCATAGAATTCAGATGACGTGGGTTTTGTTCCCAGCTCTACCACTGACTGACTGTCATTTGGGGCCAATTGTTTGATCTCTTTATAAATCAGTTCCTTATCTGAGAGACAGCATTAAGAATACTTCTCACCAGAGGAGCTGGGAGGATATTCATGAATGCCTGTCAGGGACTCAGATACTGTGGTCATAAGAACAATATATGTATCTTGGTAGATGGATAGGGGATAAGTGTAGTGGACGGAAGTGTAGTGCACATCTCCTCTCCCTACTTTGGCAGCATGGAAAAGGGGTGGCATAGGATCCACTATGGAGGCCCTATGGTATCAGGATGAGGCAATCCTCATTTGTGTGCCTACACAGGCTTCAAGAGTTGATTTGTGATATAAAGTTACTGCTGCACAGGGGAGAATCTGGGCCCTACCATTTTTAATAGACCATTTAGGTTAAGAGCAAGATTTTAAAGCTGCACCTTTCCAGTGTCTCTTGGTGTGGTTTTCTTATCGCCTTTCCAACTGTTCCACAGGGAAGCAGATTTGCTGAGCTAATCATCCTTTTTCTTTAACAAGTAGAGAAATTAAAAAGGGTAATTATATCTCAGGGGCACCTTTATTGCCCAATTTCCTGACCAACTTCTGCTGTCAAATATGACGAAGGGAAACGATCTAAAATGATCAGACACTGTTCCATGTGCTACATGTAAGAGAATACAGACATAGTTAAGTAAAATAATCCCACTATCAACATTCAAAAGTATAGTGTATGAAGACCTTATTACACAAAAAACTAAAGAGAGAAGTTGCAGTGTATTTTAAGAAACACTTTCGTTCTCAGACTTCTGCATGATATATACAAGCATTAGCGCTAACTCAATTATAATTAAACTGAATGTAATCAAAATTGGCAAATTCAATTTTCCCCACATTTCATTATAATTTAGCTGTACAGTAAATTGAATTAAACTATTTTCCGCAACCTCCTACAGGTATAGCCGCTATCAAATACCATTTTACTTTTTGCTTAACACGCTTATTTAGATGAAAAATCACACAATATATTGTTGTCCTAGATTACTGAAGAACTATCAACATTTTTTAAAAGAGTAGAATAGTTAACGTCAAAATATTCTAGATTCTGCCGCAGAAATATTTCAAAAAGATGTCTCGGGAGTTTTGGTGGCTAGTAAGTTAGGCATCCTCAGATGCTAAAAGATCAAAGCCAAGATTTTCAAATTTAGGACCCTACAGTTAATCTCCAAAATCCATGTTTTAGGCATCTACATAAATCACCTGATCTTCAAAGGTGCTGAGCACTCAGTAACTCCCATTCATGTCAGGGGGGACTGCTGCATGCTCAGAACTTACGAAAATTAGGCAATTTAGCCCCTGATTCAGGAAGACGTTTAAAACCTGTGTTTAAGTCCCACTGATGTCAATGAGATCCAAGCATCTAATTAAAGTTAAGCACAAGCTTAAGTACTGACCTGAACAGCGATGTTTTCCTGAAGCAGGGTCTTGTTTAAGTGCCTAAATATGAATTTAGGACACTACACTTAGGTGGCTATTTTGGCCCAAAGGATCAATGCTTCATTACTCTCTAACATCAAACTGAAAAATATAAACAATTTAAATAAGATTAGGAGAAGAAAGTCATCTGTTCGGTTGAAGATTTGGGACTTGATCAAAAGCTCATTGAAGTAAATGAATCTTTCTACTGTATGCAGTGTGTTTTGAATCAGGACTTCAATCAAGGAATAGCCTAAGATTTCAAGCTTGATCTATATAAGACTAACATTTTATTAGCAATTTGTTTATGGTAACAACAATATGAAAGACACTCCAAAATAGATCAGTAAAGAATTGTACCTGATAGCTGTAAATAAAGTATTTGGGTCAGACATAAAACTTAATTCCTCTCACAGGATTATACAAAATACTTGAGGGCAGGGGAGTGGGAGAGAGGATCATAAACAATAACAACAAAATCAACCCCTCCTTCCCCCCCAAATATGGTCATCACAGAAGATCCAGCCTCTCAAAGTAACCCAAGAGGAGAACAGGGAGTCACTAACAACACTTCCACTCAAAATGTACTCACTAAGTGTATACTTTTAAAATTGTTCTGCAAAAGAAAATAATCCACCCTCTTCAATCCAGAGACCCATACTGAATTAACAAGAAGAGGAATCCTGAGAATTATAGATAGAATTATAGATTGAGAGTGTCAGGAATAATACACATTCCCGTTATTCTACCTGATCCCAGCACGAAACTCATCCCCAAGATGAACTGCCATAAATAGCCAGACAAAGCCTGTACTCATTGCTTCCAGTCAAAACATATTCCATGTGTAAACCAAATGAGTTAGCCTCCTTAGTCTATTGTATCACTGAACCATTCTTGATAGCACATTATGATACACTACGCTTGGTCCCAAGACTAAACTCTAGTAGCAGATTGCTCAGAATAAAAATAGATTGTGTACCAGCCCCCAAGTGGTTTAAACAGGAGTCTGTTCAAAAGAATCATTTTATAGCAAAACACAAATGATAAAACAAGTGAAGAGAGACAACTCTTCTGATGTCTTCTGCTCTGAAGGACCCATGAAGGCATCTTCCCTCCTCTCATGAAGGGGATCCAGACACTTGGCTGCACATGCCCTCGTAGTCTATATAATACTTTCAGTGGATAAATGATTTACTACTAGATTAGGCCTTTGGTCTTTAAGTTTCTGCCTGATTGAACAAAACTCTGCTCCCATTTTAGGAGCCCTGAAGTGTAATCTGTGAGAATACTTGTCCTGACACCTGCAAACGTGCCCTTGTTTGATGTTACGGTAGGTTTGTGTAGAAGTGTTCTGCAACTGGAGATTTGTGCATTTGAGTAAAACTCCTAGTGAGGATCTAACTCTAATGCAGCTTCACAAGTTATAGGACTCTAGAGATCACATCTTCAAAAAAATATTGGCCCAAAACAGCCAGCCTATGGGTTAGAAAAGAAGAATACTCTCCTCATACTTACATAGTTTCAGGCTTTTAATCTAGCCTTGTTATCAAGATAACTTGCTCTCTCCTAACGGTCTGTCTGTGTCATTACTTAGGACTGCAAACATTTCATCCTGCCCAGCGATGTTATATAATTATTTAGCCACACTGAACTCATCTCCTGCAGCTCATCAGAATTCACATCCATTCTTCTCTCAGCTGATGACAATGGATCAAACGGGAATCACGCCTGCCATGTGACAGGCCACAAATTCCTCCATTGTTATCTTTTAGCAAAGATCAAGATTTGCAGTATTTAAATCCTGTAGATGCCAGCCAAGCATAGATCTCCTAGGGGAGTTGAAATTGTGCTGATTCTACTCTCCTAGATGATTTATTTGATTCCTTCTAAAATCTCCAAATACAGTAATTTCTCAGTGCAAGGAAAAGTGTAAGTCAGACAAATATAAACAACATGCACCCATGGACTCCAGTACACTTATAAAAGTAGCAGAGCAACACACAAATACATCTACACTGCTGCTCTTCCATTCATGCCCCCTCTTCTGCACAAACAGATGTTTCATGCTCTTTCCAATGCAAATGGTTCATGGCGTTCCATTACAGGTAATTCCGGAAAAGACTGCAGAGCTAATTCCTGCACCAGCTGGGCAATTCAACCAATAGCACATCTGGACATTACTGATATTCAAAACGATGGGTGCCTGCAAGAGAAGGCTTTTTGGAGATGGAGAGATCATGCTAATGAGCGTTTCTGCTCTGTCCCCTAGGGAACTTCAAGTTGGATTCAAATGTGCTGTACATTTCAAACTTGGAATGGACAGCACATGTCCTAACCTCAAACTTTCAACTACTTCTGTCAATCAATTTTCGGACTCATATTAGCTAGTTCTGTACACCAGTGACAATAATATTTTCAATGTTAATTTTTATGTAAGTACAGGAGTTAATTTTACATTGCATTTACAACTTCTAAAATAGACTGGCGAATTTCGCAATCCATTAGCAAATTGATTTTTGTTAAAATGATGAGAATGATAAGAATGCAGCAGAATGCAATTGATAAGACATTCTTATTGCACGGGCAGTATTAAGTTATGCTACCGTGATAGGTAACCCAAAAGACAATATCATATGTGGCAAACCCAGGAGAAACAGCTACAAGGGGGGGGGGGGGGTAGTAAGTAGTCCCAGGGGGTTAAAAGACCTCTCCCAATCCACTGAGGAGAGATAACCTGGGGGAAATAAGGTTCAGCTGGGAAAAGGGCTACCAGGGAACTAATTAGGTTCAGCTGGCTCCAACTGCTGGAGACCTTTTTAAACCCTCCCTAGCATGGAGGGGGGAGGGGGGGGGAAGGGAGTGAGTGAAAGAAAGAAAGAAAGAAAGAAGCAGGGAAGCTGCCAGCAAGCTAGGTGCAGCAAGGCTCTGAACCCTTCTGGCAAGGAAGGCTGCACTCTGTACCCCGAAGGGGAGAAAAACAAGAGCAAGGGACTGACTGACTGAAGAAAGGAATAGCCAGACCCTGTGCTCCCTCCAAGGATTTGCTTTGCCAAGCCTGTGTCTCCAGGGCTAAAAAGGACTGAGCTTGCTGAGGAGAAGCAGGTACTTTGCCACACATAATAATGCTTCCATTGCACTGGTAAATTATACATGGAAATCCCAAAATATCACTGAATTTTAATAATTAACAGTGACATTCACCCCTGTGCAGACAGCCAGCACATGACCTATGGACTTGTTAAAACTCACTCAGAATAAAACTTAAAATGAGATATAAATGGGGAAAGAGGCCTTGTGGCCCTCTGAAAAGGGCTGAATTTCACCCTAGGTGATTGAGATTTTTTTATCCCATTCATAAAATTCAGATATGCAATCAATTTGTTGATAGAGGTACTTTAGCACAGAATATTGCAAGTCTGCAATTACAAGTCTCATGAGAATACATGGAGGGTATTGTGCCACAGCAGATGTCATGCTTTTACACATGATAGCTGTGTATTAGCCAAAACGTAAAGGCAGGGCTGTGTGTTTTTAAAGAGATCTTTTCCCCCCCACTTGCCTTCCATCGAATCTGAAGTGCTGCACAATCCAGTTCATTCATCAGTTGTACACCTCTACCCCGATATAACGCGACCCGATATAACATGCATTCGGATATAACGCAGCAAAGCAGTGCTTCTAGGGGTGGGGCTGCGCACTCTGGCGGATCAAAGCAAGTTCAATACAACGCGGTTTCACCTATGACATGGTAAGATTTTTGGACTCCCGAGGACAGCGTTATATCGGGGTAGAGGTGTATTTAAATCTAGGCTTCTTAACCCCAGTTTTTTTGTTGCACCTCAGACTGCTGTAGGTGAGCCATGCTTCTCACTTTTGAGGATATACAGATATGGCCCACACACATTGGTCATATGCTTACTGCTATGAAATTGGGCTTTTTAAGAAAACAGCCTCAGTATTTGTAAATGAACAAACTGAAACATGGCTGCTCTGTCTCTCATGAGAACTGTAAAACCAAACTGCTCGGGTAGAGCCCAGAATCCACACCAGATTAGGTTGGGTCTCAGTGTGAGTGCAGATGTGAACACAAGTCCAAGTTCAGAGTTCACAAATCTAGGCTGAAGTTGGTCGCACAGTCTTCTACATACTTCCTAAAGGTACCTTTCCCATTTGCTTTGGGTGTCCAAGGAAAGGCTGGTGACCAGATGTCCACTCTTGCGAAGATCACGAGGCTGGGTGGTCATTTCTGCCCACCTCTGGTCTTCAAGCATTGCCATGTGACTATTCCAATAGGGTAGATGTTCTTTCATTGCTCTTGCTCCTCCTTGTCTTTATTAGGGTGCAGCTGGAATAAGGAAACCCTCCTAAGGCAGGGCAGAGGCTTCCAGATTTAGCACCATTCCCTAGGGCAGTAGGGCAAGAATTCAATGGAATTCCCCAGCCACGAGAAAAGATGCAATCCCTATGGGATGGGATTTTCACAAAGTACTCAGTGTTGGAGAACAACGTAGTGGCCTTGTGGATTTTACAGGGAGTTCCTTCCATGCATAAGGGACAACATGAGAGAAAATACAAAGGCCCTGGTCTTTAGATGAGTGGGTATCGATGAGTGGGTATCGTTCCCAGAATATGAATACTCGGGCTAAATATTATAAGGCAAATAGTTCGACTAATTTCTCAGCTATTTAAAATTCCTCTAATTCGTTCTGTATCTGAGTGCATTTTTTTCATTAGCCAACCACCTTTAAGAGTGCAGTAGATTTAAAGTCCCACCTGACTGCAAGATAGCACAATGTACAAATTGCAGTTCTGGCCGCAGCAAACGCGAGTGTGAAATTCACCTCTGTGCAGAGGCCCAGCAAGGCCTATGTGACGCTTAAGTCCCACTCTGAACCCAGTTTTAGATCTTGAGTGGACAGTGCAAGCTGCCTGCATGGGGTGAATTTCACCCACTCTGATTTTCTTTTTTATGTGAATGAAAGTACTTCACTCTGACTGTGCGTCTCATTTTGACACATTGAGATCATGCGTGTTATTCTCATTTGTCATTAGTATCATGGACTCTTGAGAATTAACACTGGGGTAGCAAGCCTCTCTTTGTGGCTATACGCTGCATGTGCCCAATCTATACAAATGAGCTATTTTCCAGACAACAACTTATCTACCAATATTTCTTTTTTTCACTCTGCTGGCTTTATCAGACATGGCCTTTTAAACTCAAAGAGTGTTTCAGCAAAGCAGCTCACAGTTATAAGAACTGAATCAAACAGCACGAGTGTTTTGAAGTCTTTTGCTTCTGTCCTTAAGGGCCCTATCCCACCTGCCTTACTATTGTACCATATTGAAGCTACATTGCTTCCTTTTAATCATGGATTCCAAACTATGCTGCAGATATTGCACCAGGCATCCTGGATTCAGGGCGACTGATTAAAAATTGGAGACAATACAGCCGGATTAAGACTGGAGGAAGGACATTTTCCCCTCTTCGCCTTAGTAGCAATAATATTAATATCATACTCTGGCAATGCTTCATGGGATTCAAAGCGACTCAGTTGCTACGCTAGCAACAGCAAACAGTGGATGCTCATGGTGATTTTAATCATTTGAATGTGTCATCTATCACTCCTGTTTGTAGAGGTAAAACCTGACTCCCACTGTGCACTGTTAAAAAACGTACACTCAATTAAACTAAAATATTGAAGGAAAAGATTTCATTAATATATTGAATGAGTTTGTGCCCATATGGGTATTTAAGCCTCTTTCAGAATATACACTTTAATGAGCTGGTCATGTTTGATTTATTTTTAATTTCTTTGTATAGACCTTATTTCTGAAATGCAAAAAAGATTCCCATGGGTTGTGGGTAATTCCACTATCCTTGCAAATTAAACAAGCCATTAGCAACTTTAACTTACACTTCTGCTGCACCTATGCGGCTTGAAGGAGGACTTGTCTGGAGAGCCCAAAATATTGCACTTATATCCTGTGCCTACTTTTTGGTTCCCCCTTCAGTAGGCCAGTACCCTCCATTCAGCTTTAGCTATCTTCTGGTGGTGGTGAGAGAAGATGATGTCCAGACATTCCACTCACCTTCCACCTATTTTGGGAATTGGCCTTCTTCTCTTTCCTGGGTTGGCTAGAGATGGTCATATAGTGGTTGGGGTACGTAAATTATTGGGAAGGTAGTTGCATGTGCCCCTATTGCCTTAGTTTGGCAATTACAAAACTCTAAGCACAGAAGCTGTTGTGACACCATAATCTGGTGCCCAGTGGGCCCGAGAACATACTGGTATTGGCTATCTTATATGAATAACAGCATTGCCAGCCTTTATCTTCAGATGGAAGCTGCTAAAGGAGTTTCTACAATTGAAACATTTCTTGTTCCCCTTCCAAGAGAAGCTGAGAGGATGTTACAGGAAGCGGGACAGAGCACTGGAAATATAGGAAGAGAGGGGAGAGAACATTGCTGCCTTTGTCTCTCTCAGTTTGGTGTTTAATAAAAGGGATAACATTACTATGTTTTTAGTTTCAAAAAGACAGAAATAGCAAAAATAACATTTCCCTGTTTCTATCAGCTTTGGGATCTGCAAGGAGACTGCTCTGATATGTATAACATTAATTGTCTTGATATGATCTGAGAATTAACCTGAGCTTTCAACTAATAAAATACTAGCACCTTTACAAACTTATGCACACACAGTGCAGTATTAAACAATTCACCTCATTATGGTATATCAGAATAAATTAAATGTCTATTGAAGAGATGTGTGCAATTAAAAGCAACCCACAGGTGTCTTCAGCTACCTCCCAAAATTATCCACTACAAATTACTCAGAGCAATTTTTTGTAAGATGTTCAGAAACAATAGATTACCTGAAAATGACTGTAGCTGAGGTTGGTCCAAATTCTGTCTCATCAGGTTTTGGCACAACTACAAAAGGATGAAATGAAACAGACTCCATCATGGAAAGGAGAAGTGAGAGAAAGGGGGAAATGTTGGCTAATTATCCTGCATGATTTCTGTAAAGTCTAAGATCCCCCTGCTAGCACCAGCCATTGCTCTGCTTACTCATGGTTTTAGGAAGTACATTTTCATATAACAAATTCTAGCTTCTCAGAAAGTGTTTTACCCCTTTCTCCTGACACTGCCGACATGTTTTTGTCTTTCTCACATTGACAGCCATGATGTTGCAAATATATTAAAAGTTATGACAACTTGACACCAAAATGGCGATGGGAACGTAAAGACGGGTGGCATTTCAGTTACATTTTAATGGCATTTTCTGTCATTTCAGCTTAGAAATGTGGTGAATGAAAACTCTTGACCTAAAGCTCAATTCTGATCTCACTTTCAATGGATTTGCACCAGTGTGACTCAGCTCATGTTACTGACATTAATGGAGTAAACTGGTAGGTGTGTTTCTGGGTAATGTTAGGTGTGCTGGTAGGTATGATGCACATTAGCAGATACCATTCGACTTCCCAGTCATAGCAGCTGTTTCCCTATCCATATGGAAATAAAGTTTTTTGCATTAAATACATAAGAAGAATTACTGGAGAATTTTTATATCACAGCAATTTGAGAATGACCTATGAAGTGAATTCTAAAGCTGGTCCATAAAATGTAGATGTAACAGTGTTCTATTGGAAAATGCAGTTTCATAAAAATCTAAACATTTCATTTGAAGGTGTCAAATTTCGATGAAATTTTCGATAAGGTAAAAACATTTTGGTTCAACTTTATTATTCTGATTTGTTTTGTTTCCTTTTTTATCATATTACTTCTATAATAATTGCCATTGAAGTAAAAATCATACTCTGGTTTGTGTTGATTTCTCCTCCTCTAACACCGCAGATAGGCTGCCGTGTATTTCATAGCCAGAGACAACCTTGAAAATGTATGGATTCAGAATAAAAGTATGGAGATTTCAGCCTAAATATTTCAGTTTTCTATTTCTCATTGGAAACTCAGAGTTTTCTGCAGAACCCCCCCCCCCCCAGTTTCCAACCAGCTGTAATGTCTATGCATAAATAAGAGTCAGCTGAGAGGAGACAGTGAGCAAGACTTGGACCCGTCCCACCTACATCAACATACCGCCACATAGGCAAATGCTGAGTTCATTCTGTTTGTGGTACACAAAAGAACCCCCATTTCTTCTATTTTTCCATTCTTCATCCTATTATAATGAGTACCAAGAGTGATACAAATAGAATCATAGAATATCAGGGTTGGAAGGGACCTCAGGAGGTCATCTAGTCCAACCCCCTGCTCAAAGCAGGACCAATTCCCAACTAAATCATCCCAGCCAGGGCTTTGTCAAGCCTGACCTTAAAAACCTCTAAGGAAGGAGATTCCACCACCTCCCGAGGTAACCCATTCCAGTGCTTCACCACCCTCCTAGTGAAAAAAGTTTTTCCTAATATCCAATCTAAACCTCTCCCACTGCAACTTGAGACCATTACTCCTTGTTCTGTCATCTGGTACCACTGAGAATAGTCTAGATCCATCCTCTTTGGAGCCCCCTTTCAGGTAGTTGAAAGCAGCTATCAAATCCCCCTCATTCTTCTCTTCTGCAGACTAAACAGTCCCAGTTTCCTCAGCCTCTCCTCATAAGTCATGTGCTCCAGCCTCCTAATGATTTTTGTTGCCCTCTGCTGGACTCTTTCCAATTTTTCCACATCCTTCTTGTAGTGTGGGGCCCAAAACTGGACACAGTGCTCCAGATGAGGCCTCACCAATGTCGAATAGAGGGAAATGATCACGTCCCTCGATCTGCTGGCAATGCCTCTACTTATACAGCCCAAAATGCTGTTAGCCTTCTTGGCAACAAGGGCACACTGTTGACTCATATCCAGCTTCTCGTCCACTGTAACCCCTAGGTCCTTTTCTGCAGAACTGCTTCCTAGCCATTCGGTCCCTAGTCTGTAACAGTGAACGGGATTCTTCTGTCCTAAGTGCAGGACTCTGCACATGTCCTTGGAAGACTGTGTCAGGGTTACTGTATGAATAAATATGAGAGATCCCTTAAAAGTGACTCTGATTTCTCACCTGGATAAATGTTATATTCACAGGAAAGACTTTTTCTACATGCTCGCTAAGACTCTATGAAGAGTTTAATAGTATTAGATTTGTATTCAGGAGACAAGTAGTATTTCTTTAACCCAACCACAGAATTCAGTTTTTGGGAATCCATCTCAGAGTTTTTAATTATCTCCCCACCCTCTAAACCCACCTTCCTCAACATAAACCATAAAATGGAAATTGGCCACAAAAGATGGTGCCACAGATCAGGATAGCAGGATCCGCTGACCTCTGCTGCAATGAAGGTGACTACCAACAAATACCCACAAAAGAAGCAGCTTATTATGGAGAACGAGGACACAAAGTGCTAGGGATGACACATTACCATCACTTAAGTCTAAGTAGGTCTCAAGAAAGCAGAAGGCACATCACTATTCTGCTAGAGCAGGGGTAGGCAACCTATGGCACATGTGCCGAAGGCGGCACACGAGCTGATTTTCAGTGGCACTCACACTGCCCGGGTCCTGGCCACCGGTCCGGGGGGCTCTGCATTTTAATTTAATTTTAAATGAAGCTTCTTAAACATTTTAAAAACCTTATTTACTTTACATACAACAATAGTCTAGTTATATATTATAGACTCATAGAAAGAGACCTTCTAACAACGTTAAAATGTATTACTGGCACGCGAAACCTTAAATTAGAGTGAATAAATGAAGACTCGGCACACCACTTCTGAAAGATTGCTGACCCCTGTGCTAGAGAATGGTGCCAGTACTCTGTCACATTATTAAGTCAAAGTTGAAGGAAAACAGTGGGAATTAATCAGAGTCAGACAGCAACTTGAGTAAATCACCAAGGAAGAGCTCCTACAGCAGTAGCGGGTTATTGGGATTCCTTAGTCTTTGGAAATAGGAATACATGTCAAGAATCCACACTTACTGTATAAAACTACCTGGACAAATTACTTTGGAATCCAGTGGAGGAAAAAAATTGCTTCTATATCTAAGTTGTCCCCAGAGTGGCATTGTCACGGAACAGTAACTTGAATGTTTCTCAATGCTCCATTCATGTTTATTTTCCACTCAACTGAGAATCTAAAGATAAAAACACGATTTTCAATGGTTTCTTTCCATGACATGGGTAGTAACAAAATGAGGTAGAGGAAAATATTGCCCTTTAAAAGTCACTGATCCAATGGAGAAAATTTGATGTGGAATTGTCAAAAAGTTCAAGCGGTTCTGCTCAGACAGTGGCAGGCTATGCCTTCAAATGAATTCTGAAAAAGAGTCAGCATTTGGTATATAACTGTTTCAGTATAGCCAGGGATGTATTGTACCTTGCGTATTAAATAAATGAGTATTAATTAGGATTACACTGTACAAAATGTATAAAAATAGTTGTTACACTATCTCTCATTACACAACTACAACAGCACAGTTAACTGAATAATCTAATGTGCACAAATGGACAGATGTAGGCCCTCTAAAGAAAGTCAAAGGGAATTAGATGCCGAACTCAGTTAGCTCTTATTTTAAAGATCCCAATGTGTCTATTTGCATATTTAGGCACCTAAATACTAGCGTGAATTTGGCCCAAACTTTAATTAGCACTTATCTGCCTGACACCAGTGAAACAGAAAATATTCAGTATACAGAATTTAACCATTTTACAGTACATTTATTGCCCTTTCACAAATTGTTCATAATCCTGAGCTGAATATTATGGCTTCGGACCAAAACTCTTCCAGAGATACGGCATCCAGGGTTTTGTTTCAGACCACTACCAAGAAAGAGGTTGTTATTCGAGCTGGTTGGAAATTTTCCAACAGAATGTTTTACTGCCAGAAAATGTTAATTCACTGAAATAAAAATGTTTTGTAGCAATGCAGTGATTTCAACTCATTTTCCAACAGATCACTGGCAGTTTTTGAAAATTCCCTGCTAGGCAGGTTTCTATAGACCTGCCGGGTTTCCTGCCAGCTCACTTGTCTGGCTCCTTAGCAGACCATCTGGCAGACTGCCTTGAAGTCAGGATCAGACTACCATGTGGACAGCTCCGGGGCTGGGAATTCCAGGCTCCATGCCATGGAGCTGGGATCCCTGCTTTTGGCTCCACAAAAACCCTGGGAACCGTAAAGATCTCAGAGCTTCCAGGATCCTTGCTGCAGAGCCAGGAGCTGGGAAGCCTGGGGAGCCATGGCTGAGCCAGAGGCCTTGTGCTCCCAGACAGAATTTTGTTTAAAAGTTTTCTAATCTAAATGAAACATTAAATTATTTCAAAATGAAACTTTCAGACTTTCCTTTCTGCAGGAAATGACCAAATTTCATTTTTTCATTGTAAAACAAAACAGTGTTTTCAAAAATGTTGGAATATCCCACAAAAGGGAAATTCTGGCTTTTGACAAGCTCTAATTCTCTATGAAAGAGTTCTCTATAAAATAGATATGTCTGTATATATACCTAGAGAGTTAATAGTAAAAGCTCCATATAGTGAGTTAAAGAAGATAATATAATTCATGCACATCAATGTGAGTTTATGGAAAATGAATGCTGTCAAACTAACATGATTAAAAAAAAGATTACAAATTTGATTGATAAAGGTAATAGTGTTGATGTAACTTACTTAATCATCTGTAAGGCATTTGACTTGCTACAGTATAACATTTTGTTTAAGCCACCAGAAAAATACAAGATTAACATGGCACACATTCAATGGATTAAAAACTGGCTAATTGATAGATCTCAAAAAGTAATTTGAAGTGTAGAAGCATCACCAAATGGGTGTATAACATTTTTATCAATGACCTGGAAGAGAACATAAAATCATCACTGATAAAGTTTGCAGATGACACAGAGTTTGGGGGAGTGGTAAATAATGAAGGAGACAGATCACTGACACAGAATGAACTGTAAAGCTTGATCAGTTAAGTGCAAGGAAACAATATGAATTTTAATATGGCTAAAAGTGAATACATATAGGAACAAAGATGGGGAACTCTAGTCTGGGAAGTAGTGGCTATGAAAAAAAGTTGCGGGTCTTGGTAGATAATCAGCGGAACATGGGTTCCCAGTGCAAGGCTATGGCCAAAAGGGCTAATGCAATCCTTGGACGCATGAACAGGGGAATCTCAAGTAGGAGGAGAGGGTTATTTTACATCTTTATTTGGCAATGGTGTGACTGCTGCTGGAATGCAGTGTCCAGTTCTGATGTCCACAATTCAAGAAGGATGTTGATAAATTGGAGAAGGTTCAGAGAAGAGCCACAAGAATGATTACTGGATTGGAAAAGATCATAGAATATCAGGGTTGGAAGAGACCTCAGGAGGCCATCTAGTCCAATCCCCTGCTCAAAGCAGGACCATCCCCAGACAGATTTTTACCCCGGTTCCCTAAATGGCACCCTCAAGGATAGAACTCACAACCTGAAGTTTAGCAGGCCAATGCGCAAACCACTGAGCTATCCCTCCCCCCTATGTCTTATGTTGATTGAGCTCGAGTCTATTTAGCTTAACAAAGAGAAGGTTAAGGGGTCACCTTATCATAGACTACAAATACCTACATGGGGAACACATACTTAATAATGGGCTCTATCTTATAGACAAATGTATAACAAGATCCAAAGAGTGATATTTGAAGCTAGACAAATTCAGACTGGAAATAAGTGAAGGTAGTTAACCATTGAAACAATTTACCAAGGGTCATGGTGGAGTCTCCATGACAGGCACTTTTTAAATCGAGACTGGATTTTTTTTTGATTTTTTTTTTTTAAGATATGCGTCTAGTTCAAGAGGAATTATTTTGTGGAAGTTCTATGCCCCGTGTTATACGGCTAGATGATCACAATGGTCCCTTCTTGCCTTGGAATCTAAGCTGGCATATAAAAATATGTAGCATTGTTTGTAAATTAGTAGATTTGATGAAGTTGTTGTTATGCACTGCAAATAGCTTTTAGTATGCGGTTCTGAATATGTAGATCTGAAACTTCCACCTCAACCTCTAAAACAGCATTTGCTTAGAACACCCTGAACATTTTTTTAAGATAGAGGATTGTTTCCAATAGTATTTACTTCTCCTTTGTTCAGTATAATGGCAGATTTATCTTCTATTATCACACAACCAATGGCTCGGAGGGTGAATCATTGTCTCTATAAAACCCGTGAAAGTTCCAAACAGTGCTGCGCTGCCCATTCATCAGCTATGGGAAGTTACAGCTATAATTTTAAGTTACAAGAACTTCAGGCAGTTTTCGCTGTTGACACAGAAGCAGCTCTAGAGCAGAATTTCCCAGTATTCATCCGAAGCGATTTTCAGAGTTTATGAATGCTACAATCCTATGCTGTTTTATCAGTGATGTGACTGAGTGTATTTCCCATCTTCCTAATGTTTCTCTTAATATTCTTGGTGTTCGATAGTTCTTCCTTGTGATTTGTTTGGCCAGCAATACGTGCCTGTGGTGTATTGGAGTCATAGAGTTTCAGGGCAGAAGGGACCACCAGATCAGATAATCTGACCTCCTGTACAGCACAGGCCACCAACGCCACACAGCACTCAAACACTAAACCCAATCTCTGAAATTAGACCAACGTATTACAGCTCACAGGAGACTAGATTATTAGTTTCCACAGGTGGCAACACAGGAGGCATTAAGATGCACCACTGCCCGAGGCCCCTGCAACGGCAGGAAAACGATTAAGTGAGATATACCCTAGTGGGTATATCTTGGCAAGTGACCCACACTGTGCAGAGGAAGGTGGAAAAACCCCAAGGTCACTGCCAATCTCAGTCTCACATATGGCAATCAGCTAGATCCTGAGCAAGAGCCAGCCAGTCAAATACCTGAGAAAGAGAATGCTCGGTACCACCTCAGAGCCCTGAGCCTCCCAGTCCAATGTCCCATCTCCAGCAGTGGCCAACCCTGATGCTTCAGAGGAATGTGATCAAGCCTACTCTCTGCCCAGAATACATTGGAGTGCGGGGGAACGCTTCCTGATCCCCTGCAGGTGGCCAGATGAAATCCTGAGCTTTTAGGAGCATAAGACATACACCAGAAAGGATGCAAAGGAGCCCCTTCCATCACAAGCATCACAAAACCAGACTAATAAATTTGTCTTAAAACTAAGTTGTTTGCCCACTCAATACCTATTGGGAGGCGGCTCCAGAACCTAACCCCTCTGATGGTTAGAAACCTTCTAAATTCAGCCTGAAATTGTTCATGGCTAGTTTATAGCCACTTGCTCTTGTGCCAGGATTGTATTTTAGCTTAAATGGCTCTTCACCCTCCCTGGTATTTACCTCCCTGATGTATTTATAGAGAGCAATCAGATCCCCTTTCAGCCTTCTTTTTGCTAGACTAAACAAGCCAAGCACTTCCAATCTCCTCTCATAAGATAGGCCCTCTGTTCCCTTGATCATCCTACTAGCACCTCTTTGAACCTATTCCAGTTCAAATGCATTTTTCTTTAACAGGGGTGAATAGAATTACATACACAGTATTCCAAATCATGTCTTACCAGTGCCTTGTACAATGGCAGTAATACTTCTCTCTCTCTTCTGGAAATGCTTTACCTGATGTATCCTGATGTATCAAGGTCCTGCTTTGAGCAGGGAGTTGGACTAGATGACCTCCTGAGGTCCCTTCCAACCCTGATTTTCTATGATTCTATGATTCTATTCAAACCCTACACACTATTGTAATAATATTTGTACAAAATATGCATTGTGAGACATCGATTAACTCACTGGTCAATAGTATCACGGTGAAATGTATGTAGCGATATGTAGTGTGTAAAGTTATGAAATTCCCCCTGTATAATGTTAAAGGAACACGTTCAAACTCATGAAGCACCAGTTAAGCCATAACTGGTGAAGCATGTCTTAAAGGGATGTGCGGTTACTTCAATTTTAATATAAAGCCATCAACAGAGCCCTCAGACAGTGAGAGAGAAAAGAAAGGGCAGGTGATGATACAGCCCCTCACTCGTCTACATAACACCCCAGAATGTTACACTCACTCAGGTCTTTCTTCTCCTCCTGTCGCTTCCAACTGATGAGCCCCCATCTTGTAGCAGCAATTCTTATTAGACCTTAAGTGCATGACTATATAGAATTTCATCCCATTTCTGTCATACCAGTCTTGGATGGTATTTATCCAGACAATACCCCTCTGAGGTAGGAAATTATCCCCATTTTACAGGTGAGGAACTGAGGCATAGCGACTAAGCGACTTGCTGATGGTCTCACAGGAAGGGTATGGCAGATCTGAGTTCTGAAGTCAGGTATCCTGAGACTCAAGCTAGTGCTCTAACTACTGGGCCATCCTTCCTCTCCTAGCTCTACCATAAAACCCCTACATAGTCATGGGCATTACGGACCAGGTCAGGGAGCCCTTTCTCAGCACTTACTCAAAAGTACTTACTCAGAAGACTAGCTCTGTTGACTTTACTCTGTGATAAATGATCATCAATGTGAGTAAGGGCTCCACAGTCTAGCCTTTGATCTCTCTGGTCCTGATTCAAGATCCTGGTCCCAAGTATGGGCATATCCCCCAGATATTATCTTGAGTTCCCAGAATTTTCTGCATATTGCAACTGAGACATAGAAAGTCCTGTACCTATCATATTGAATTAGGTTCCTCTTCATTCTCTGGTGCATTCTCTTCCTTTAAACTTTATAGCACATTAGCTTATCCATTATAGAATATAGCTCCTATTCATGCCACAGCATAGATCGGTCTCCTAAATATCACAGTTTATAATAACATTATTTTCTGCAATTGAGCATACTAGGATCTTCTCATGTAGCATATGAGAGAAACATCTATTTCATCCACATCACAGCCATTCATATTCCTGACTATATTGTAAATTATAAGGTTCCCTTGTCTTAGAGATTGCCCCAGAGATGTTTCAGCATAATCCTCACTGATTCCCACTACCAGACCATGACAGTGTTCCCTACCCAAGGTGTATAAATGTTGATCAGCTAAAATAAAAGAAGTAATACTAATGGCTGACTTAAATCCACAAGAGCAAAGACATTTAAAGTCAAGGCTGGAAGTTTTCCATAAATGCATTCACCCACGTAAGCCTTCCTATTGCAGCACTGCAGATTTCAGTGCAGTTTTCAGTGGTGATTGTGATGAGTTAAAGATAGAAAATGAGCTTTAGATTTCCATTTCCATGCTTTTGTGAGTTTCATTAGAGCCTTATTTTACCTTAATGTAATCTTGTCATTTAATTTTGTTTCCCCTTTTACGGTAATGGTTTTTACAATAGAGATACTACAATGTGATTAGAGATCTCCCTTAGAGTCAATCTGATTTCAGTGAAAGTTAACTGAGAAACTTTACCTATGCAGTAATAATGCTATTCTATTTGTTTTTCACAGTTACACTTTTTGCATAGTGAGATCAAAGATCCTGTACTGACAACACTTACACTGAGTAGTACATACTCAGGCAATCCCATTAGTGGCCCAGATAGACATACTCAGCTTAATAAATGCTACATGGGTGAGGGTTGCAGGATCTGGCCCCAAAATATTTTATCTTTGGCAGCCTTTCACAAATCGTACTTGCCACCGTTGTTTAAAGTTGGTCAGAGAACCAGGGATAAAAGGGTGTTGGCCCTGTGCAGAGCTCCCTGCTTAGGGATGGTGTGTTTGTTAGTTCTCACTGCTCTCTGTAAAGTCTACAGTAGATACATTTATGAAAAAACACAAAACCAGACATATTTTGAGTATTGGAAATGAAGGTTATCTTGCTATGGGCAAAAAGGTCTAATTTCCATTGCAACCTGACAAATAGATGCCCTGAGAGAGCTTAAGCGAGTATGTTTCTGAACTAAGCTCTTCACATCATTTGCCATTCCAAGTTTTATCTGATAAAAAGCAAGTGGATTTGTCAAGGGTTCATCTTCATCCCTGTCTACACTATTGCAACAACTTTGGGCCTATTGAAGAAAATGGAAAGACTTCCATAGACTTCAGTGGACTTTTGATCAGGCCCTTTGGTTACAATGAGGTAGGTGAAGACAGCATGGCATCTTTGACATCCTTATTAATCAAGAGCTTGGGGAGTGGAGGATCAGAAGCATGGGGAATCTGGGATCTGAAAGTCTTCCTCCGGTGTATTCTCAGCCTCTGCATAATCTGAATCTCATGACCCCTTTCAGGCATTGCTTCCTCCTATTAGGGAGAAGATGCAGCAGACCAACAGTACCCCAGGACTGCATCTGTTTTAGCACTTTATCTCCTGTGTCTTTGGCTTGAGAATCATCTAGCATGACCATTAATGTCCTCTCAATGTCAATACCAGGAATAACTACTATCAACATTGTATGTAGAGCTGGTTGGAAAACGGGGAAGAAGGTTGACTGTGGCGGGATATTTCAATTTTTCCTAAAAAAAAAATGCTGGAAAATGTTCAGTCAGCCTGAGTTGTGTGCTTCTTGAAGTGTAGAGGTGCAGAGAGTAGGAAGGAAGAGGTCAAGAGCTCATCATGCTGGTGGATTACCACAATGAGAAAAAATTGGTTTTGCTTTAAAAAGTAAGAGGATTGGCTGCTGTCTTTGATAGATCTGGCATACGGGAAGAGAAAGAGGAAATGCAGCAGCAGCCACGACCGCTATTGTTGTATGTGTTGAACATTTATTTATTAAGATTTTTTGTTTTAATACAAGCCTCAACTCACATTGAGGTCCATTGTGCTAGGTGCATTACAGAACTGTAGTAGGACAGAGTCCCTGTCAAACAGCATAGTCACCGTTTTTCATGTACAAAAATCAAGCCAAGATAATTGATTACCTGCAGGTATTTAAAAGTTAGTTTTTCAACACACGGGATTAAATCGCGGTCTGACTGAATTCAATGGCAAAGCATCCATTGACTTCATTGAGGCCAGAACTTAATCCAGGTGTTGTATTTGTGTGTAAAACAAATAATAAATATGAATACATTTACAATGGGAGGTTTGTACTTAATATTACTCCATAATTACTGTGTGGGTACAGATCAAGTATTAAAGAGGTCAATTTGGTAATAATCACTCTAGATAAGAATGCAAAACACTTTTATCCCTATTTTCACATGCTTCCAACATTCCCAAAGAGTTACCTTTTATGATGAATTTCTCTGTGCTTAGTCTCTATGTAAAGGCGACATTTTTGGAAAGTTTGAACAAAATCCCTTTGGCTCTGTTTTTGATCCATGAGAGGATGTGACAAAATGTGTTCTGGTGCTCATTAAAAGGACTGCTTTTTACTGGTGAACAATGTAACATTACACTGTTCCTCATGCTTACACATTAAAACACAGCAATATCATGGAGTGGTCAAGATGAAGGATACTGTGGTCAGATTTCGGAGCTAAGAAGAAGCGGACTTGGTGAATATTTAGGAGAAGGAATTAGATGGAAGTGGTGATGGAAAGAACCACAGTAGTGCCTAGATGTATGAATTAAAAATGATAGTTGCCAAGGTACAGTCCACATCTTAATCAAATCTTATAAAGCTGGTAGCACAATACCAAAACAGAGAGAATTATTAATTAAAAAAAATGAAGCTAACATATATGATCCAAGACATAATTAGGCAAAAATATTTTGGAATGGCAATGACCATAAAATTTGAAAAGACTGACAAGGAAAATGTCTATAAAACTAAAACCACATCCTTTAAATGACATTATAGATTAATTCAGAAGTGATTGCAGATCCCTATAACCACCAGGTGATGAACTGTGTCATAAACATAAATCTAGGCGGATTATCTCTTTGAAAGCATATTTTTGCTAATCACCACATTCACGCAGGAGAGGGTTCCCTGTCTGGGCCAGTAAGTATTAACATCAATATGTGGTGCTGGAGAGTTAAAAAGTGCATAGCTACCAGCGAACCTGGGTATGCATTACCCTTGTGATCACAGGGATTTGGGTCTAAGGGATTTGATGGCTTGATCAAATTAGACAAGATTACACTGGATACTGAACAATGCAGATGGGCAAATGTATTCAAGAACGTCCCATCTGTATTATCACCAATTCTTTCCCTGTACATGGTTACAAACATTTTTGCCTTATAAAGGTTCTACACTCCATCTACTAGACAATACCTATAATCTAAGAGCCCATCTCTGCCACCATTACACATTGAGCAGAACCATACTCCACATTTAGTCATCCTGGGCCAGATTGGGCCTTGACCCTAATTAGCCCCGGAGGGGCATAATGGGGGAGTAAGGAATGGTTCCTTTTGTACAGTGCATGTTAGGGTGCTTGGATTGCAACTCCAGTTCTCAAGGGAGCACAGCCATTGCCCCAGAGATCCTCCTCACAGTAAAATATGGTCAGAGAGTGGGTAGAGAGAGGGGTTGGGATTAGACAGAGCCATGTGTCCCAATGTAGTTGGCTGGATGCAAGGGGATAGTATGCTATTCCTTCCTCCTCCTGGTGCAACAAGGGAGCCTCTGGTACAAAAAGGCTGGATCTCCCCCTCATAAAGCCACCCTAGCCAGCCCCTACCTCTCCACCATAGGCTCCAGCATATGGGACATTTTTTCCTTTCTAGGGGAGGAAAAACTGTCTAGGACAGTGCTTCTCAAAGTCGGGCCGCTGCTTGTTCAGGGAAAGCCCCTGGCGGTCTGGGCCGGTTTGTTCACCTGCCGCGTCCGCAGGTTTGGCCGATCGCGGCTCCCTCTGGCTGCGGTTCGCTGCTCCAGGCCAATGGGGGCTGCGGGAAGCGGCGCAGGCCAAGGGATGTGCTGGCCACCACTTCCATCAACCTCCACTGGCCTGGGGCGGCGAACTGCGGCCACNGCCGATCGCGGCTCCCTCTGGCTGCGGTTCGCTGCTCCAGGCCAATGGGGGCTGCGGGAAGTGGCGCAGGCCAAGGGATGTGCTGGCCACCACTTCCATCAGCCTCCACTGGCCTGGAGCGGCGAACTGCGGCCACTGGGAGCCGCGATCGGCTGAACCTGTGGACGCGGCAGGTAAACAAACCGGCCCGGCCCGCCAGGGGCTTTCCCTGAACAAGCGGCGGACCGGCTTTGAGAAGCACTGGTCTAGGACACTGTTGCAGTCCAGCAGTCTGACAGGCCCTTAGGGCCATAGCCAGCTGGGAATAGTTTAAAGCAACCCTGAAGGTGCTCTATATTGCATTGCCCCAAGGATTGCTGAACTGCAATTGGCTGTCTACTGTCATCTGATACTAGAGGACTTAGTAATAGAACTCCATTGCTCAATACTGGACAGTCAATTGCTCCTGGGGCGGTCTCTCTAGGGGTGTCAGATTTCTCCTAACTGGTCCCCCTCTATTCATCTCCAATTAACCCAGTCTATCAACTTGACCTAATGAGTCAATCAACACAAACTCCAGGATTGCAGTCTTCCTTTGTTTCCCTGTCAGTTTCTTAGAGGCAGCGGATGTGGGTTTGTTGCCTCTATGCTATCCCAGGCCTTTCTACCGCTTCCTCTCTCTGTGTTCTCCTTCTTTTATAGCTGGGCTTGTTTTCCTTACTAGTCACAACTGAGGGTGCATGCCTCCATGACTAGCAGTTTATCAGTGCTGCGGTGTGGTCAGACAGAGCTTGTAATCAGGGATGACGTTGCTCTCCCTTTTGCCTGTGCTCAGTATGGGGATTGTAAGCCACATTACAATTACCCTTGGGTTGATTCAAATATTTCATAAACTTTTCTATCCTAATTTTGAGGGTCCCATCCAAGAACATTGACTTTCCACATGTGAGGTAAAATACTTGTGCCTTTTGTCTGGAAGATGAAATGTGTGATATACCAGAACCCTGTTTGGAATTTCTTAATACTATCCAAAATTCAGGATTGCCTTTTCAAAGTATAATTTTATGTGAATTTTTAACATACATTTTTGCAACCTCCTCCATTTTATTGTCTGAATGTATGGGGTAATGAACAAGCAGAGTACAAAGACTCAGCAGATAATTTTGTATTTAATCACGAATCTATTCATGTAGTACAACTTCTTATCCAATCATAAATTTAGAACTAATCAGAACTATGTCTGTCACTATATAATTAGATTGCTTAGTTGTCAAATAATAAAAATCCATTATCCTTATACAAACTGCTGGTTTCCAAGGCAATTCTGGCTCTGAAGAGCTGGTACTTAAATAAGTGTAATTTACTTTTAATGTTAGTTTAGAGAAAACTAAAGTCGAGACCGGAGGATGTCAGAGAGGTAAGAACAGAAAAAAGAAGCAAACCAAAAATCAAGTGATACAATTTTTTTTACATTGTGTCAGTTGTGAACTGGACCAAAGACACAAAGAGATGTATATATATACACATATATATATAAAAGGGAGTCTGCTAAGTTTGGATCTTAGAAGGAACACCATAAAAGATTAGTCTGGACTCTCATGTTATAGAGGTCCTAGCCAATGCCTATTAAAGTCAATGGATAGACTCCAATAGATATTTTCCCTCACTTTCACCAAGCCCATGGGAAAGCCTTTGAATCCTAGAATGACCAAAAGAAATAAAAAGGACCCTACATGAAAAAGAAATGAGAAGAGTGACCTTGTAATGGGAATTACTGAGTGACTGCACTATTTGCTTTCGGAGAGGAGGTGGATGAACAGAAACGACTTGTTTGTTCTCCTAGGACCTGATCCAAAGCCCACTGAAATCATTGGTTTCAGTGGGCTTCAGGTCAGGCCCTTTTAGAGCCGGGTGAATAGAAGAAACATTCAGGCCCCACCGCTGTAAGTGGAAGCAGACCCCGAGGCCAGGTAGAGCCCTACTGACTTTCTATTTGCAGGCTTCTCCATTCATTTGGTTGGGGATTTGCTCGTATTTGTTTGAATACATTTATCTGGATGTGCTTGGGAGCGATCAGGTGCACAGCCTAAAAGGAGCAGCCAGGTGCACAAGACGACTGAGGTACCCAGAGCAGGTAACTCAGGGAGCATTGTATCTCTATGAAGCACAATCTTTTTGAAGTCCTTGTCCTGGAAGTACCGCTCTGTAGTACCGCAGGGCTGCTCCTTCAAGCACAGTCTAGCCAGTTGTTTATTTTGCCAGTCACGCACAGAACGTAAAATTATTCTATTCAGACTCTGCATGGGGATTCCCCAAGTATCATAGGTATCATGCAGAACATAATGATTACCAGACTGGAAAAGACTAGACACATCCAGCCCAGTTGTCTGTCTTTGATAATGTCTGAAACCAAATGGTTTAGAAGAGTGTGAGAAACCCCAGTGATATACTGCATCATGCAATACTCTTCCTTAAAGACAATTTTTTCCTGACCCCAACTGGTGACCATCACCCTATGCCCAGAAGTACAAAGACTGGTAACTCTTATTTTGATCGTAGCTAATATTACTGCTGATGCTATTCTTATACACGTGTCTAATCATTAAAAAAAACTCATTAAGTCATATGCCACAGTAATGTCCTGCAGTAGATTAATTACAAGCAGCAAGAGTGGGAAAGTATTTCCTTCCATCCATTTTAAAAGTGATGTGCCGTCTTGTCATTGAGCTAGGGAGAAGGAGGGAGTGGAACACCCAGCTAGCCTTCTCTACACCATTCACTTACCTCTGTTCATTTCTTTTTACCTTTTGTCATTCCGAACTAAATAACTTCAGTCATTTTACATTACTTTTGTATAGATTCTTCACAATGCTTGTAATCAGTTTTGTTGCTCATTGACTGAACCTCTCTTTCTCTGCTGCTTTCCCCCACCCGCACCCCGAGAGAAAGATGATCAGAACTGAATTCATTATTCAGATGGGAGGGTATCCCAGCTACTTGCATAACAGCATTATAACATTTATATGAATGTTCCTCTTTAACCTTCTTCATACAGCCTAGTACCCTTTCTGCATTCTTGGATCACTGATACACACTGAGAAGTTGTCTTAATTGTTTGCAGCGATTCTATGGAAAACCATAGATTATTCTGTCTCAAACTATTATGCCACTGCTGCACCTCTAGTTCATTTTGTCCTGATCACTCCCAGTTCAGGCAGCTGAAAGCCAGATAAGGCTACAGATAGGTAGGGTGACCAGATGTCCCGATTTTATAGGGACAGTCCCGATTTTTGGGTCTTTTTCTTATATAGGCTCCTATTACCCCCCACCCCCGTCCCGATTTTTCACATTTGCTGTCTGGTCACCCTACAGATAGGAGAGCAGAAAACATGTGGTTATTATGGAACAGTGGAACTGATGTGGGCTTTCAAGTGTAAAATCCATTTGCTTGATTGCTTTAGCATGCTCTTCTTTCCTGTAAGTGAGATGATAGGTAGGCAATATTCCATTAGGGAGTTAAGCATGTGGTGAATCTTTCTGCATATTGGCTACTCCGGCATGGAAAAGGAGTGGAATTCAGCACATACCAAGGCTAGGCCATTTCCTATAACCCTAGTCATCCATTGTGGAAAGAAGAATTTAGGGAAAGATTGAAGGAATTAGATTGGTTGCCCAATGGCATGCGGACAATACCTAGCAGCTTTACAGAAGCTTATGTCTAATGCAATAATTACCTGGTCTTTGTTGCTAAGGCTAGTTAGGAAGAGAGAGATGACAAACACCTCCAAAGCCTCCACACACAGCCACCAGCGGCTATTAATGTGGCTTCAAAAGAAACTAAACAAGGATCATCCTTTCCTGGGAACAATTGTGCTAAAGCATTCCACTAGCACTTGCTGCAGGTTTTTTTGGCCTAACAGAGCATGCCTGTCACTGTCAAGATGTGGGGACTGAAGTTGCAGACTTCCAGGGTGCCACTGAAGCTTTGGATTCATGGATTCATCTGACATGGACAGATCAAGAAAGCTTTTGGTTTGCCTAGGAATAAGAGGTCACTGAAGGTGATGAGAAGAAAATGAGGAGAACCCAGGTCGCTGCATGCCAGGAACAGGTAATTCCCTAGTTATCGGACATTTATTTAATCATTTAAATTGGTGGTAAATAGCCAAATAGATTCACCAACTAGCATTAAGTGAGGGGAGTGTGTGATCTACTTTATATTGTCTAACAAGCACGTTCATGCCTTCTCCCATACTGCCCCTTGCACGTGAAGGAACTCCCTGTAAACATCCACAAAGCCACCCCATTGTCCTCCTTCAAATCCCCCCTGAAAACTCTTCTTTGCCATGATGCCTTCAAAACAAGTCTTGACAGCCGTTAGGCAGCTAGCGTGCTGAGACAACTGCCTATCATGCTGACCAATATGGTTTCATCCTTTCCTTGTATTCCCCTGTCTGTCCCCCATTGTTGTCTCATCTTACACTTAGACGTAAGTTCTTTGGGGGACAGAGACCATCATTTTTGTTCCGTGTTTGTACAGCGCCTAGCACAATGGGGTCCTGGTTCATGACTGGGCTCCTTGGTGCTGCAGCAATACAGATAAATAAATAAATAATTGTGCAACTTACTTCTTTACACAGACTGATTTGTTATACGCCTAGCACAAATACAAATGTTCAAACAAAATCAATAGCCAGATAACATGGCCACAGAACCAACAGCTCCCCAGTCTACACATCGCTACATCCCTTGTCGGGTAACAGAATCCCCAGCCATTGACAATAAACCACCTACTAGCTAAAAAGGTCAGCAAACTTAGGCCCTGGTAACTCACAAGGAGAAAAAATTCCGAGCCAAGGTCATCATCCTGTACCAAGAGTGTCTTGCTATCTGATCTTGGAGTGCAGTGCTGAGGCAGATAGCCCTCCTGTGGTTAATTTCCACATTCTCACCTTTACTGTATGTAAAGGAATATCCTAAGGGTAGGGTTACACTGCAAATAAAATCTTCTGGCCCTGAGTCTCACAGCCCAGGTCAATAGACTTGGGAAGATGGGGCTAAAAGTAGAAGTGTAGTGGTATTGGCTCGGGCTGGAGCCTGGGCTCTGAAATCCAGCAAGCGGGTAGTGTCTCAGATCCTAGGCTCCAGTCCGAGCCAATACGTCTCGTCTGCTACTTTTAGCCCTGCAACCTGGCCCCCCATGAGCCTGAGTCAGTTGATCCAGTCTCTGGGACTCAGCCCTGCAGATCTTCTATTACAGTGTAGACATGCCCTAAGAGTGCAGAAGGAGACAGGGCCATACTGAATGTATTCACACGCTTTCTGAAGCCAAGGGATGACATTTCTTGTGAATTTCTGAAAAAGGCTATACACCAAAATCCAGAGACTGAAAGACTTAACAGACCCCTCAGGGACCCTGATAGCACAAAAGTTAAGCTTTATTTTGAAATATATCATGTGCCGATTGCCTAATGGAATAGACAGTCCAGGAGTAAAAACATCTTATATACATAAAATGAGCAGAGACTGCCAGCAGAAAATTGAAACCACAAACAGCTGTTAGTGTATGGTATTGATTCAGCCTCTCAAGGAAAGTGCAATTACTTTTTCCGCAGCCATTTCACATAATTTAAAAGCAAAAGTCTACTACTTATGTGATACATGAGTTACTTTAGGGTACATGATCATTTCTCAGCCATCTCATTCGCCAATCCAAAGGTGTAATATTTACGTGTGTCCATGTCATAATGTGCTACAAGGTGATGGTGTTCATGTGACAAACTGAAGAGCCACATGATAAGTTATATTTACCATGCACCAACATACTTGCTTTCTGCTCATAGTCCAGTTCTCTACTGCTTCAAATAGCCATTATCTTTTCAAACACCCTGCCAGACAAACGTTTCATTCTTTCAGCCCAAATTGTGGTAATTTCCCCTGAGTTATATTGATCTGAGGTGCAGGATGGGCTAATAATCAGATTCACAGGGTAGCTTGTATTACTAGATATGAAGGTCATGAAATCTAGCAGACAGCTACAGCTGTGCAAAATTCTTAACTGGAAGAGGTAAGGCATATCTTTGCCTCTAGCCAGATGTTGACTACACAGGGGAATCATGACTTGCCAATGCTGCTTAGATAACAGCCTTTACTGGTTTCTATTATCTGCAGGTGGATTAAGGTTGTTAACCAAATAAACCCACCATTATGATTTGAAAGTGGCTGATGGTTTCAAGCAAGTACTGTCCTGTACAGCCCCAAAAGGATTATTTCAAAATGGCTAAAGGGTTAATGAGACAATGTTTCTTTACACTGATGTCATGAAATGGTTTATTGATTTTATTTAACTGCAAATCAGCTCAGTAAATTAGCAGCATGCAGACTAGAAATGATTGTAAGTGATCAATCAGTACAAAATGAGGTTAAGATTATTAGGAGGAGACTGGAAGGGCAGATAAATAGATCAATAGACAGAAATAAAGATAGACTGATCCGAAATTGAGACTTAGCCAAGAAAAGTAGGTCAACCTTCTCTCTTCTTCTTAATTACATACCCACTGGCTTTTCTCTGTTGGGGCCAGAAATTTGGAAGCCTATTTCTACACAGTGTAATATCCCCCTTTTCTCTCCCCCCCGATCTGGCTGATCATGTCAAATCTTAACACAGAACAACTAGTGAAAACTAGGCACACTAAGATTTTGAGCCATCAAATGACATAATCAAAGTCAGTGCTTGGTGGTACCGTTTAGTAACTCCCCCAAAACTGAAATATAGAGCTCATCTATCTTAGAAAAGTTGTACTCGTTTACTATATTTACAATAGACCACAAAGTTGGTGCATACCCCTAATGTAGATGCAATTAAACAGGTTTAACCCTCATTTGAGCTAGACTGATTTAAGTGAGGGCTATCCCAAATTAAGCATGTCTACATTAGGGGAATGCACTGGTTAAAGGAAGTCTACTGTAAATTGATTTAGTGAAGCTTTTCTAATGTAGATTAGCCCCAAATTAAAAACAAATCAAAATGCCACTTTCACTTTCCCCGCCCCATTTTAGGGTTTATTACCTTTACCTTGTCACACCATTGAACGGAGTATTGCATAATTGATAGTGAAAATCCTTCCTTTATTAGGAAGGCTTGAGCTTGTCTTGGCTAGATTCAGAAAAGCTTTCTTACAGGTTCATTGCTTTAGCCAGCAATAGATTTGATTCATTTCAGAACGACACTAATAATCACCAGGTAGCATAGATTTCTATGTGAACTAGGGCAAATCATTTCACCTCAGTCTTTCAGTTGTCCCATCGGTAAATGGGGATGTTGATACTTAGCCTCTTTTGTAAAGTGCGTTGAGACAGCACTTTTCATCTGCAAATCTAACAGCTAGGTGTCAGGATTATTTCATTTCCTGTTCATCCTACTGAAATTTTACCCTTGAGTGCTGGCTGCTAAAATATTATCAATCATGTTATAAGTACATCAGCTTGTTTAATTTAGTGAAAGCTCTCCATTTTACCCCTTACTGCCAAAATTAAAGCCTGCCTCATGCATCCTGATGATGCTGAATCCAGGAGGATACTACTCATCCTTGTGGAGTAAAGACCATCTGACTCACACATTTCATGTTCAGTGAATACCAAAACTCTTCTGCATAACACTGGGTGTAACATTTGCCTGGGGTGTCCAGAATGCAAGATCACGGTGTTACTCCCCTGCTCCAGCAAGAGAGAGATTTGTGGGTGGGTGCTAAACTGTGTGTCAGTTCCCCGATACTCACAGTCAGCCACCCAAATAATCTGCTCCAACACTCTGCCAGCCTTTACTTTGCAGGTAACACTTGGTGCCCCCCAGCTCCTGAGTCCCCCCAGAACCCATCACCAGTAGCGGCGCCAGCTCTTCTGGCGCCCTAGGCGGCGGAAGGTCCCGCCCCCGAAATGCCGCCCCCAACAGCGGCGGCGGAAGGTCCCGCCCCCAAATTTGAACGGGCGGCCGCGGCGCCGGCGCCCCCAAAATAGCCGCGCCCTAGGCGACCGCCTAGGTCGCCTGATGGGTTGCGCCGGCCCTGCTCATGTATCACATAGACACACTCAGAAATTACCAGATTCTCTATCTCCAAATACACAGTGTAAACACCTGCTTGTCTGATTCAATTAAGAATTCACACTTTGCTTAATATTACAAATAATATTGCTTAATATTATAAGTATGTTTTCATATTAGGGGAGGGCTCTCTCTTTTTGGCATTTCTATCATCCTCTTTGAACTCCCCAGGAACGCCATTGTTTACTATCTCATGCTCACAACTCAGATTGGAAACAGGTAAAGCCCAGCAAGTCTTAACATAATGACTTTCTCCCCTTGATGCTAATACATAACTCACATCTGCATTAATGGGTGTTTTATGCAGAGGTGTTGAGGGGAAGTACACCCTCAGGGAGTTCGAAGAGGCTCTAAAACTCGGTGTTCAAAGTTCTCCTTTCCTTACGTAAGAGACTGAAAAGTAAAACAAAACGCATCAAACAAAAACTGGATGGAGTTCAGGATGCACAACCCACTTCACTTAGACAAGTCCCCCGGCTCCTGTTTACTGAGTGTTGTCCAATTCTATCTTCTCTGAAAAATACACCGCTCCATAAAATACGTCATATTTTCAATACCAAAGTGAAATGAGAAATCCGACTGACATAGGACACTTCTAAGCAAAGACTCAAAGTCATAATGTTTCTATACATTTTTATTATACAATGATTAGTGGCTGAATATTTCACTGCTCCCCCCCAAGATATAGCATTTTAAACCGCAGAAAGAGATATCCCTGAAAGAAGCTTTACTGTAAAGCACTGCAATTATATTTTACAAAGAGTAGAAAATACATGACACAGAAGAGAGATTTTTTCTTGGTTTTGAGCCAAAGCTATTTCGGGGGAGGGGAGGAGGAGAAGGAAAATAAATGTGTGCAAGTTCGCCTAAAACTAAAACATCATGTTTTTTAAAAAATCAAATCAATTTTTATGCTGAATGAATTAAAATAGTATTATCAATGCCACCGGGTGGCTGAGCCTGTCTCTCGTTTGAAGGGAGAGTTATCTTATGAGTAGCAGAAATACACATGTACTGGCTATTTTTCTAATAGATATTTACCTCAGTTATTCAGGGTTTGATTGCAGCTTTTTCACAAGCCTTGTGTTCGGGATAGGCCGTAGCTGGGCCGTCCCAAGAGTATAAACGGGAAAGAACTGCACCCCTGAGAGGCACAACTGCCTGCTGTCCCTTGCTTTGGTGGAGGATGGTCAGAATTTGCTGCTGGCTTCTTACTCCATTAAATCCCTGTCTGAGTGTGCTGTCTAAGTCGTAGTCTCGTCCTTCAGCGACAAACAAGTTGACTGATGTCATTGTGGGGAAACAGGAACACAAACTTAAAAGTGCCTGGGGAAATGGCAAAGACTCAGTTGGGAAAGGAGGGGAAAGTACTACAATTAATAGATTGTTTTGGGGTTTGATTAGGCTACCTGGCTCAGCAAGTATAGGGTGACCAGACAGCAAGTGTGAAAAATCGGGACAGGGGATGGGGGGGTAATAGGAGCCTATATAAGAAAAAGACCCCAAAATCGGGACTGTCCCTATAAAATCGGGACATCTGGTCACCCTAAGCAAGTGACACATAGGAAATCCAGATGAGAGGCAGCGTGCTTTAATGGATAGGGTACGGGATAGGCAGTTAGGAAACTTGGATACTTTTCCTGGTTCTGCCACTGAGAGAAGCAATTCTTTTCAGTCCTCTCTACCTGTGTTTACTCTCCCTTTTGCTTGTGTATTTAGACTGTATTTATGACAGGGCAGCACAGTGAGCACCTGCGTTCAGTTAGGGCATCCAGGCATCTACTGTAATACCTGTAATCCCCTTGGAGTTTAGAGAGCAGGGCTCCTTTAAACCCCAGTCCTGAGGCAGAGGAAGTGCTGAGGGGTCCAGGGGTGTGGAGCGAGGGAGAGGAACAAGATGTGTGTGTCTGGAGCTCCAGACAAAAGGGCTACAGCGAGCAGGCCGAGAACCATAACACCACATAACAAAAACCACATAACAAAGCAGCCGAGAACCAGCCCGAAGCCTGGGAGGGACAGAGCGGCTGACCGGGGTCACCACAGGACGGGAGCCAGGAGGAATCCCCGGAGAAGGACAAACTGGAGCTGGCTCGGTATCTCTGCTACCCAGAGCTGCATGGGGCCATGAAAACCGGGGCTTGTGACCTTGCATTAGGAATAAGGGGGGAGGCTGTAGCTAGCGAACTGGGGAGGTGGTCGCTCTGTGTGGGTTTGCAGAGAACGGCAGAAGAGGACACTGGAGGGGTTTGTTGGGGAAAGTTTACAGGCGCCAAGGATGACCAGGAGCACCCAAGTCTCACTGCTGGACTGGAACGCTACCCAGGATTCATAAATTCGGAGTGTAGATGCATTGCTCAGTGTCTGCCCTAAAGATTGTGGTCCCACTGAACCTGTGGGGCCTGGTGTTGGATGTAACTCTGTTTTACTGCTCCCTCTATTTTCCTGCCTGTTGTTTTTCTCCATTCATCCCTCTGAAAATATATATTTCCCTTTCCTATACTCATTGTGCTATTCCGGTGTGGGGGTGTCCCTGGGGTGGAAGGGGGTTACCCTGCTGCATTCCTGCGCATGCCTTTTCTCAGCCGGAGCTGCCTGCAAAACAGTCTCCATCTTGGCCATGAAGGTGCTACAGTTACATACCAATGACAGAATTGGGTGTTATTTGGTTTTGTGAAAGTAGAGGAACAGAATGAAGTGCCTCTTGTACTGGATACATTGTTGGAGAGGACGTATATTGTGCCAACAGCTGTTGGATACAGGGAAATAACAATGGTTAGAAGAGCAGGGGGAGACATCAGCAGGAAGGATTACACAGTCAGATCTCTATAGACAGATTTGGACATGGACTTGTCAGTTCACCTGTCTGTATTAAGAACATGTAACGTAACATGAAATTATTGATTCACTATCTCAATCTTCCAAAATAAATCGAAGCTATACAAGCTAAGATTTTGAAAATGATGACAAACTGTACTGAGGAACAATTGTGTTCACCAATGTGAACAATGTGCAATGATTTTGAGATAGGGACCCAATCCATGAGGTACATCTCTAGAGCAGTCTGGTCGGAAATGAGTACGCACAGCACCTCACAGGATTGGGCCTCACGAAAGTACATTGATTGCCTGTCTATGGGCACTAGGATTGTGACTGGTAATGATTTCATCATACTGTGTAAAAAACCCAAACCTCATGTTGGGCAGATCCTACTAACGTCTGAGCAAGAACTTAACGATAACTACTAGGAGGCCAATCCAGAGCTCAGTGACACCCCTGGAAAGACTCCAATTGACTTCAGAGGAAAATCAGATCCTATTTATCATGTGGTTGCTTGCCACAATATAGAATCTACATTGCATTTGGGTTCATTTCTAAAGTGAGAAACTTTAAATCTATTTAGTAAGAGACTAGAAATAGTACACATATATGCTAAAAAAAAAGTGCATATGTCCAAAATTTTCAAAAAAGCTGTTCCTCAAAGCTAGGCTCCTAAATCCATATTTAGGCACTGGTAGGCTATGGAAGAGCTTGGTAATGAATATTAATCTGAATCTTAAAATGTGATTTCTGTGTTGGATGTCTGAAATGCTGTGTTAGACTGTCGGAAGGGAGAAGACAGTTTTAACACTTTCCCCGCAGGTAGATACAGTCAGAAAAGACCAGTGGTTGCAAGTCATTGATGCTGAATGGGTCTAAATGCTGAACAATGCTACTAGATGGCCTGGCTAGACAAACCAGGTGAGGCAGGAGGAAGACCCTGTAATAAAGACCATTGAGCAATATTGTAATGGTCCTAGACATACAGAAGGGAAGGTAGTGGCTTCCAGAAAACGCAGATTCTCTGAAAAAGCAGGGAACAGACTGGGGGCACAGTCTCTGACAAACAAACTGATCAAGCTGTTCTGAAGAGCTCCTCGGCTTCCTAAAAGAAAGTTACAACTGTAACTTACCAGGAAAGCCTACCTAGCTTAGCTTGTAGTGAAGCATGACATTAGATGAGACTAAATGTGTGTAGGCTGTTGTTCTAAAAATCTCTTTTTCCCTAATGCTTTGCTAAATAAAAAAAAATGCTTTATTTTAAGAAGGTTGTTGGTCACTGCATGACTGGTCCTGAGTTCCTGAAGGGAAGAAACACAGAGCCCAGTAGGACCTGCAGGTATACATAGGATAACGTAGCCACACTCTGTTCTAAGAGTGGAAGAATCATGGGGTACCACCCTTTGACAGCAACGGGGTCAGAGGCTCAAGACCTTTTGATAAAGTCATTTTCATAATTCCAAAATGAAATTTCAGAAATTTTGTTTTGAAGGGAAACTTTGAAATTTCAACTTTTCATTCCAATTTGGGACTAAAGAAAAAAAAATCAGAAATGTTAGACATCCCTACGCAATGGAATTTCTGAGTTGCAACAAGCTCCAGTACACACACATCATGACACCCTTCCCCAGAGTTTACAATCCAAATAGGGAAGACAGACAAATGAATTATGCTCATCCCTAATATACATAAGGGGATCTGAGTCACAAAAGGATTAAAGTGATTTCTGAAGGTTACAGAGGAGTCTCCGGCAGAATCAAAGAATATCTCCTGGCTCCCAGCTCAGTGCCTTAGCCATAAGGCCATCATCTCTCTCTCTTGCTCTCTCTCTCTCTCTCTCTCTCTCTCTCTCACACACACACAACAGCACTTTTGAAAAATCTTAGTCAATATTAGCATAAGTAGCAAAACCCTAGAAAACAATTCTCAGCATTGTCATGTTAGTCTCTCTTAAAAAGAAAGAAAAGAAAAAAGTTTAAATACAAAATATGCCATGAGAAGCAACTAACTGTCTACATGTTTGTTTCCCAAAGATAAGCGGGGGGAAAATTGCAAAATGGAACCAAAAGTGTATTTGATTCCTTACATGAGGTAAGTGAACCAATATGATGAAGTTATATTGTCATTTTTAGGTGACTACTTGCGCATAAATAAAGGACCCATACACATGATGATCATCATCGTTCTGCTGATGGATTACAGAGCCAACAAGGACTTCTTAGGGCTTAAAGACGTGTTCAAAACACTCTCTTCTAGCTGTGAATAGATATGGGCAGAATTTTCAGTGCAAGGCAGGTATGTCCTTTCTGAGTTTGCTTTGTACTTCTCTCAGCATTCAACCTCTTGTCTAGGTGATTTGTAGTCTGCTCACCCACTTGGCTGAAACATGAGAGAATTCTAAATATGGGCTAAGACAAATGGTGGCTGCAAGGATATTTTCCAACAGCGAGCAATTTCTTTCCATGTGGCCTAAAGGGTACTAGGTCCTAAAAGAAAAAAGATCTTAAAATAGCGGAACTAAAAGGTCACAATACCTAACAGGCATATTATGTTCCTCAATATGTTTGGAAGTTTTTATGTGTTTAATTTACTATACTAGTTAAAGGGTTTTTTTTCAAAGTGTGTCCCCAGGAAACAGTTTATCACTTCAAACTTTCCCTGACCATAAAAAAGTTACAAGAGACACTAATATCACGGCTAAACTTGTCATTAAGAGAGTGATATTAATGAAGTGATTAATTCCCTAAATGAATGACAGATAAAAGTCTTATCTGCCTCAAGCTGGGTTATTCGAGGAAGATGGAACAGTTGTAATGGTAATTGAAAAACAAATATATGGAAATGCTTGAGAGAAAAAAAAAATTACTACCTTCAACCAAAAGGCTCTTTGAATCTAACAGAAGATGTCATTTTACACGGCACGTGATAATGAAACAAAAGTTATTCAAAGTTTGCCAAAGCAGTAAACACGGGTGAAGCAAGCAAAAAGCAAATGCATTTGAAATGCAGCAGGGTTGCTGTCCTTCCCTGGGCAATGTCCTAAATAAATGGTAACACTTGGCACTTACAGAGCACCTTCAACTGAAGATTGAGTACAAGGTGCTTTACAAAAGGTAAGGGAAGCATAATTCTTCCCACGTTACACTTGAAGGGAAAGTGAGGCACAGAGGCACATGTGGTGAGTGACTCACCTCAGTCACATCATGAGCCAATGGGAGAGCCAGGACCAGCAGTCTGGTCTCTGGAGTCACAGTTCTCACCACTAGACACCATTCTCCTTGACAGTTGGTATCTTCCTCTTCTGGTGATCCAGGGCCCACTCCAAAACCCACTGAAGTCAACATGAATCTGTCCATTGATTTCAACGGGCTTTATAGCAGCCACCTTCAGTTCCTTCTACTCTGTTTTCTTTCCTTGCAACCTAACCTGAATTTCTCCACCATACTCTTCACTTCAAATCCCAGTTGTTAGCTGCATTCCCTCTCCTCTATTTAGTTTGCACTCCTCAGCACTGACATTCCAGTTTTGATTGATCAGCCCACCCCAGTTTCTGCTGATCATAATCCCCACCTCTTTAATAGAAGGCCCAGTTTTTCTTGTTTCCCAAGTGTGTACTCTGCACTATTGCTTACTTGGGGCTGTGCCCTAAAGACACAGGCTGGAATTTTCAAAGGGGCCTAAGGATGTTAGTTAGGAGCCCAAATCCCATTGAATTTCAGAGGTGTGTTGAAAACTATTTCAAAATTAGGAGCCATCACTTTAATTTGTAAGGGGTTTCCTTGTCCAGCTTGCTGGCAGGTGGCACTGTAGGGAAGGATGTGATCAGAGTCAGTGTATAGAGAGCCATCCCACAGTAAGGTGGGGTGATTTGTGCCTCTCGGTCTCCCTCTGTTTTGGATTCTTGTTCAGAATTCTAAGAAATAAAATAATGTTGTGATATGTTGCAAAATTACTGCAAGGGAGTATGTTATGTTTTTATCAAACTTCTGTGTTCATGCCACGAACATAAGAGAAGCCTTTGAAAAATCTCAGTCACAATGTGATCCATTACTGTTAATGGATAAAATGTTTGAGAGGAGAAGATATTAGTAAGGTGTGCCTTTTATGTACCAAGATCGAGTAAATAGACAGTGCTTGACAACTACAAAGGCTATTCACCGTTTGTTCCAAGTAGAACATTCCTGTAATACAAGATAATTGGATAAACCCCAACAACTAAACATACTATTTCTTCTCTCCTCAAGTTTGGGCTCTGGCTTTCTGAGATTTCCTACTGACATCATTCCAAGGGCATGATAAAGGAGAACCAATTTTTGAGAATGGCACCAGAACTGATTCAGAAAGTAAATAAAGTATTCTAGTGCATGGCTGAAAGGAAACAGTTATTAGTAAGTGGAGATGAAATGAGAACAATGCTTTGATTGAGCCGTCTGTGTGGAAAAGGCCACATAACAAGGCTTTCATCAATACCACAATAAGTGTTTCATTTTTCTCAGCTATTTCCGTCTGTGGTCTTGTTGCACATTTTGCTAACATCCATCTCTGCAAAACTGTAGTTCCTATAGGTGCACACTGTAAGCAAACAAAATGAAGATCCAAACTTCCCTCTGGCACATCGTTGCAGAGACTTCAGTGGGGAAATCTGTTCCTTTTAAAAGAAAAGCATTTGCTGTGTGCTGGCCAGAAAAGCCCCTGCCTGCCTCTTGGCAAAGTAGTAAGAGTTACATCTCAATAGCCCAATGTTACGCTTTAAGAAATCTTTTGAGAACTTAGTCTCTGTGTTTACTACTTTCACTATCAATGGTTACAGCAACTTCTTTTTTGTTCAGAAGCTTGAATCTGGGAACAGAGCAGAGGAACAGGGAGGAATCTGGTCTGTCAAATTAAAAGCTTTCTGCCTTTTACAAAAACATAAAACACAAACCCCCATTTCCCTATCAAGAGCTGTGTTTGGGAACTAATGCCACAGATCTCAGGCTTTGATTGTGATAGAGATGTATTGAATCAGGCCCTCTCCAGGGTAAAAGACCACGATTGACAATTGCCCCCAAAGCACTTTTCACTAATTGCAACACTTGGAGTTCATGTGTATGGCCTTATTTGCTGGTGTAAGATACATCACATTTATATGAATGTACATCAACATGCACTATACAAAATGCCAGAGAGCCATACAGTATTACAGATTGTCAAAGGTTGTGCCTGCAGGTGCCCCCTTGTGGTGAAGGCAGGTGTCTCACTGACCTGGTACAGTACATTGTTCCCCAGGTGACTGCCGGTATAAGCCCTCCAGCGGTACCTCTTAGAAAGTCCACCTCCTTCTAGAAGGGGGGAAGGGGTATAAAACAGTCCCTCAAGGTGCCAGGCTGCCTCCCTCATGCAAAAGAGGAGAAGTAGTTTTCAGATGCCACAGAAAGTCTAAGCTCCGGTCTGCCTGCATGGCTAAAGGCCAAGAAGCTTTCCCTGGGGATTTCAACAAAAGATACAAACACACCCATCTTCTTTCCCACAGGACTTGGGGGGGGGGGAACCTCTTAAGATGGCCACCAGAAAGCAGTCAATTACCCCAGTCTGGGAGCTCTCAAGCTCTAAGTCTGCTTGTCTCAGAGCATCACCACAGAGCTGAGTTCCTGCCTTCCTGAGGGCCTGCCCCCAGGCTTGGCAAGCCACACAGGTGAGGTGGGTTGGGGCTGATTGGGATGACAGGAGTTCTTTAACCCCCTTCTTGACTGGTGGGTGGGAATGGTTATCTGTCCCACTACACAGATACAATCCATATAACGCCAAGGGTAGATGCTTGTGTAATTTGTCCTCACCCACATGGGAGAAATACCCAATATGCGCAGGCAAAATTGTATTTGCACATGGTCATTTAGGTATCTAGCCAGTCACATGTGCACACGCAACCTTACAGCCACATTCACATAGGGAATTTTTCACTCAGAATTTAATACACAACTGATTGGGAATCTTGCTCTGAAATCAAGCCTTATAAATATTAAATATATGTAGTAAAAAAAATGAATCAGTCTGCTCTACAATCACAGAACTGTCTGTTCCAACATCTGGCATGGTACCAAATGCCTTCCTTTTAACATTGTAATCCAGGCCCGTTCAATGCAGCAGGAGGAAATGTANGTGAGCTGGGGCGGGGACCGGCTGCACGGCTCCCCGGGCCGGGGGGAGCTGCCGCTGGGGGGTGGAGGGAGGCGCCTCAGGGCGGANTAGACTAGATCATTGGAGACAGACCAAAATAAGTTGTCACATTGTGGCCTGGATCCAGGGCTGGTGCAACCCATTTGGTGACCTATNTGAGCTGGGGCGGGGACCTGCTGCACGGCTCCCCGGGCCGGGGGGAGCTGCCGCGGGGGGGGGGCGCCTCAGGGCAGAGGGGGCGGGGCAGAGAGCTGCCACAGGGCTCGGGGAGGGGGGCGCAAGATGGAAGTTTCGCCTAGGGCGCAAACATCCTTGCACCCACCCTGCCTGGATTCTATAAGTCCTCGCACAATAGGCACTGCAGCAGTGTGTGCAGAACAGTTGTGCTTCATCGTTAAGTGTCCGTGCATTCAAAGGTGCGTGTACAATACAGCACTAGATTGGCCCTGTGCTTTGGACGCAGAAAATCTCAGACTTCTGAGCGTGTTTGTTCCCGTTTGACAAATGCACGGGTGAAATAGGTGCAGGTCACAAGCTGCAGTGTGATCCTCATCGAGTGATGAAACACCTCTTTGATGAAGGATAACTTTCTCTCATGCAGGAGCAAGCTATAACTAAACTCTCTGCACTCCCTGGTATGTCCCCTTAGGTGCAAACTACCTTAGAGAGTGTGGAGGGAGAGGCCATGCTGTCTCCTGAGGTAGGTGTGCGAGGAGTTGCAGGAGCCATTGTGCCTCCTGGAGTTCCCTCTGGGGCAATGAGGTTCTGCTCCGTTCCCACTGTGGGCGTGGGCCTGTGCCTTGCTGTCAGGATTAGTCCATGTGACAGTTCTCAGGGTACTTGTGAGCGATCCTGCCTCTCGTGTGAGGGAGACCTGCCTGTGATAACTGAGTGTCAGCTCCCTAACACCCACCAGCCTGCCACTTGCTCAAGCACCAGACCTGTCTTTGCCTTGCAGGTTAACAATAGGTGCATCTCAGTCCCCGAGTCCCCTTGAAATGTTCCTCTGTGATATGTAGTTCTTGATGCTGGCCACTCACAGAAATCCCAGATCTTCTGCTCCCAACAGGGCACAGAGGACAAATGATTTCCTGGTGACTAACTTTTACTCCAAAGCCATGATGCATAATTTTCAATATAGTTACATTATTCCTTAAATATTACCCACATACAAATCTCACAATGATTATGATTATTGATAAGTTACAAGCTTTCAGCAGAGATCTCACATGCTACCCATTAGGTCTCAATACCATGAAAGTGGTGTATTAGGCACAGCGAGTTTGTTAGGTCTGAGACAGGAGTTGCTTGTAAAGACCAGTGATCCCTTTGCACCAGTGAGCCTCTGTTTCACAGCCTCACACATGCAAGGCCATGCACCATTCAAGATTAAGCTTTCTATGGAACAGAGGGAAACAACAGAGAAAAGGAATGACAAGAAAAAATGGAGAATAAAGGCAGGAATGAGAAAAAACTAATTCTGAAGTCTCCAGTTGAGATCATATTACCCAATGCTCTAATCACTCATCTATTGGAGCGAGATTTAAGTGTGGTGACCATTTTATCTCCAAGGACATAAATCATCCTTTGAATGCTGCAGCCATTTTTAATTGCAAATAGCAGTGCTGGATGCAGTATTGCCAAGTCTCCCAATTTTAATCACAAGTCTTGTGATATTTGTTGTTTTTTCTTAAAGCACCATGGAGACAAGTGATTACGTGAGAACCTCAGCTTTCATTTTTTAAAAAAGAATCTCTAATCCTCATGGTTGCCGAGAAAAGTTTGCCTCTCGCTGTTTCATCCAGTTGGCATCTTTATCCTTCCTCCCATCTGACTGGAAATAGCTAACAAACCAGTTAGCTCCTTTGTATATCTTTAAAAGGCTTTTACCCACCTGTCTCAGTTAGGTATAATAACAATCCTCTCTCTCTTCCATTTAGACTTTCAATTTTTTTTTTAATTAATAGCACTCTGTTGTTCTGACTATTGTCAGAAAGCCCCTAATGGAAAAGATCTATAAAACTTAATACAAAATGGTAATCTTTCTATAGGTTTTTTGAACCACACTATGGAATTAAATAGAGGATTATATCCCTCAGATAGAATTCTATAGGGTAATTCAATTCACCTATAGAAAGGAGATCATGCGGTATTCATTTCTGTAGGTTATTAGAATGACTTCTCTAGAGACCTCGCTGCCCATTGCTAAATCCTTCACGATAGATAATTTCAATACCCAAATCACAGCCCCTTTATCCAAATAGATTCCTCCTACTCCCTTGGTGGATCTAATACATTCCTGAGATGAAAGCAAGCCTGGCACAGGGATTGAGGGGAAGGATGGCACCAACCTGAATCTCTGGTTGCCAGGGCTGTTTTGGACCCCAGTGTAGATTAGGGATTGCACCCCTCTACCCAATACCCCAGAAGGCTTGTGGTGGCTGGGAAATAGCCAGACACCTCTCCAGCACCTGAGAACATCCCCTGGGGTGTGGCTTATGCTGGGAAAGCACATATCCAGTTTCCACCTGGTGGGTGGGCTTCTAGTCTGGGATCATTATTCCATGAGGGAGCCTAGCAGATGTTTTGTGGTCCCTTTACACCCTTTTTGTGGTGGAACAGAGAGGCTGTGGGACAGAATTGAATTGGACACATCCAATTGTATGTCCTTGGTTGCCCCCATTGCCAAAATTGTAATGGCTCCAGGACTTGTCTAATGCCATCTTCAAACAAACCCAATAATGGGATCTCCAGTATGATTATGTAGGCTGTTCCATTCATTTTCATGAGGACGGGGGAAACAGAGAGATGAAAGTGACACTTTTCTTCTGGTGTGTGGATTCTGAAGGCACAAACAATGAATTAGATATTGGGCAACTGATGTAGCCACTTTATTATGACAGCATTGTCCAGAGACATCACGCGCATCCATCTACCATCAAGATGATAGGGAGCAGTCTATAACCAGATGGCATGTTTTTTCTTGAGCTCCACAGGGCAGTGCTGAGAGCTCAAGAAGCCCCAACAGTAAAGAAGTAAGTTAAACCACCCACATCATATTGTAACAAAGAAGGATCTTCTAGTTCATCCAGTTTTTCTGAAGGGCATGTGAGAGCTGATCCAGAGAGACTAGAGGATGCAGATCTGAGTTGTCTATCCACCAAAAAAAAATGTGCCATGGATCCAAAATGTAGTCCCGCACCACCGGCTACGACTGTTACTTAGAAAGGTTGTGTCTAATGTACTGTCTGAGGCTCAACTATTTCAGGAAAGGGGTGTCTTGACTTTAGCCAGCATTTTTGATGCAGCTGTGAGATGAAATTGTGGAGTAAGCTGTCTTGATAGTTGGCTGTGTGCAGTAATGCGAATGCCCCCACCCCTCCATGCCTAGTCGCTGCTGCAGAGTCACTGTATCTGCTGGAAACTTGGAGCTGTAATTCTAATTGCTAGGCTACCCTACCAGTCTAGCTGGTTACCACAGTTTTAGTACAATCGGGCTCACAACTGCGATGGAGCAGCTAAGATTAGTTGCTGGAGAAGGGCATGATAGGGTTTTTTATATTACTTTCTTTCTAACCTAATTTTTACCTCTTTCAAATTCTCCAGTGATGTTAATGAAGCTTGTCATTGGCTCATAAGCATGGCACATCTCACCAGACAAGTTTTCCAAAGTTAATTTATAATATAATATTCATGCATTCATAATTCAATGTTCACATATTTCAACATCATTTTGAGAGAGGTTGTACCCTAAAAGCAGCCAGAGCATTAGATCTATGCTTTTGGCTGGAGGTTGAAAGAAGGCATCTTTGTGGGTAGATGAAGAGACCCCTCTTTAATTGTTCCCATCAAGGCCTGGTGAACTATATTTGTTTATGTTCATAGGGCATTACCCAAAACCATGGGAATCCATCTATTGTTTTCAATGGGCTTTGGATCAGGTATACACAGCCAGAACTTGCCCTTTTCTACACACAAGTGTCAATCGCAGTCACATTCATGACTACTGAGTTCACGGAGACCTAGGGAGATCCCTGGTGGTAACACTAGGCAATAAAGGCTGCATTTAATTCAGGGATCGGCAACCTTTGGCACGTGGCTCGCCAGGGTAAGCATCCTGGCAGGCCGGGCCGATTTATTTACCTGCCGCGTCCGCAGGTTCAGCCGATCGCGGCTCCCACTGGCCGCGGTTTGCCGCTCCAGGCCAATGGGGGTGGCGGGAAGCGGCACGGGCCGAGGGATGTGCTGGCCGCCACTTCCAGCAGCCCCCATTGGCCTGGAGCGGTGAACCGCGGCCAGTGGGAGCCGCGATCGGCCGAACCTGCGGATGCGGCAGGTAAACAAACCAGCCCGGCCCACCAGGGTGCTTACTTTGGCAAGCCGCGTGCCAAAGGTTGCCGATCCCTGATTTAATTAGTCAGAGCTAACTTAGGACTTGTCTTCACTACCATGCTAAATTGGCAGCGCTGCATCAATGCAGCGGTGCCGACTTTGTATGTCTGGTGAAGACACACTATGGTGATGGAAGAGCGGTTTCCCGACATAATTACTCCACCTAAACAAAAGGCAGAAGCTATTTTGGCGGGAGAGCATCTCCCACTGACATAGCGGAGTGTAGACACCACTTTAAGTCGATGTAAGTTACGTCCCTCAGGGGGGTGGTTTTTTCACACCCCTACGTGACGTAACTCACATCGACTTAAGCGATAGTATAGACAAGCTTTTAGAAACAAAATACTATCTGCGTTCAGCAACCAGAATAAGGAATTTCCTTCATATTCATTACAGCTGAGCCCAGTCTCTTCTCTACTTCAGTCACACTTCAGTGCCCAGCAGCAAATACATGTTGAGCAGCGAGAGCATGACTTTATTCAAGACCTTCTGAAGGGCCACTCCACAAAAGGAACTATGGTCTGAATATTTATATAGGTGAGCTCCATGATACAGCAATGGGCCTTATCTACATTCTAGGAGTGGATTATTCATACACTCAGCAGGAATAAGCGACGTAGGAGACTGTGGCTGTCAGAATACGGATGCACAGTAACAAGGTTTTTGCAGTGCCCATTAGAGATGGTTGGGAATTTTTTGACAAAACTTGTTGCAAATGAAACTTTTTTGGGGGGAAAGGGTTGGTTTCAATGAATTGTGCTACTGAAAACATTTGTAGGGAAAGTTTTTAAGCTGCTGAAATGTTTTGTGTTAACATTTTCCAAAAAACAAATTCAGTTTTCCTATTCAAAGCAACTTTATGTTTCAGAATGCAAGCTAACTAAAGTAAAATGTCTTTTAAAAAAGGTTGAAATCTAAATGTTTGGATCCAAATCATTTTTTTTTTCAGTTCACTAAAGTTTGAAATTTCACCTTTTCTTCCTGAATCAGGATTTTTTGTTGTTTTGAAATCCCAATATTTTTTTGTGGGGGACAGTAACCGTTTCCCTCCCAGATCTAGCAGGTATGTATCTGTTTTAGGCTACCATTTGGCCCTGTCCCAAAACTTAGCCCAATACACGTGACTTACAAATCTCCCTTGAACCAGGAATGAAAGGAAGAAATAAATAGTCCATGTGATTGAAACTGGTTTCCTTTTTAGCCAAGATAACAGTAGGTTTACTGAATTTGCTGACTCTTGGGGCTTTTTGCCAAGGCATACAGTTGTTTTCTTTTGTTATGGAGCATACAGGCCTGCACATACAGCATATATTAAAATGAATTAGTGCTATATAAGAGCTAGGTATTAATAATGGTAATAAATACTGGCACAGAATGATGAGAACCAGATTATGGGCTGGATAGTGTTTACTTTGCTGTTTGCCTTCCTATGAACTATGGTCCAGGATTCTGGTAACCTTCAAACACCTCTTTCCAAAACTGCATTGAATTTTAGATTGGCTCAATGCAAGCTACGCTTGGGTGCCCAAATGAATTGCCTTAGAATCAGTTCTTAGTTCTCTGACAGGGCTGATGGTTGCAGAAAAGAAGATAAGACACCATCAATAAACTGAAAGGAAGTGAAAGATATGCTGCCACAAAATTTGATGCCATTATATTTGAAATGTGAAACCTCAAAAGGGAAAACTACTGAAGCAGCCAAGTGGAAGAAAAAGGAGTGTTCTGAAAAATTAGATCTGCAAGAAGTTGTCAGTATATAAGCAAACTCAAGAGTTACCAAAAAGTAGGAAAAGAAGGCTGGGACCAGTCATATCTCTGCCCTGCTGAATTAAGACCTGGAGAGTTTTGTGACTTGTAATAAACATACAGTTTAAGAATAAATGGACACAAATCAGACGTCAAGAATTATAACATTCAAAAACCAGTCGGAGAACACTTCAACCTCCCTGGTCACTCAATTACAGACCTCAAAGTCGCAATACTCCAACAAAAAAACTTCAACAACAGACTCCAATAAGAAACTGCAGAATTGGAATTAATTTGCAAACTGGACACCATTAAATTAGGCTTGAATAAAGATTGGGAGTGGATGGGTCATTACACAAAGTAAAACCTATTTCCCCATGCTATTTCCCTCCCTACTGTTACTCACACCTTCTTTTCTACTGTTGGAAATGGGCCATCCTGATTATCGCTACAAAAGTTTTTTTTTCTCCTGCTGACAATAGCCCAACTTAACTGATTACTCTCGTTATAGTTAGAATGGCAACACCCATTTTTTCTTGTCCTGTGTATGTATATTTTCCTACTGTATTTTCCACTGCATGCATCTGATGAAGTGGGTTTTAGTCAATGAAAGCTTATGCTCAAATACATTTGTTAGGTCTCTAAGGTGCCACAAGTACTCCTCGTTCTTTTTTTTTTATTTCCTGCTTTACTTTGAAGGTCCGATCACTGTCTTGGGCAAACCCTTTTAAATTATGGTTTGGGAATTACTATTTTACGAGAAAGGGAATAAACCCTTGCACTCACAACAGATCTAGCTAAGAGNTTAGGCTTGAATAAAGATTGGGAGTGGATGGGTCATTACACAAAGTAAAACCTATTTCCCCGTGCTATTTTCCCCCCTACTGTTACTCACACCTTCTTTTCTACTGTTGGAAATGGGCCATCCCGATTATCACTACAAAAGGTTTTTTTTCTCCTGCTGATAATAGCCCAACTTAACTGATTACTCTCGTTATAGTTAGAATGGCAACACCCATTTTTTCATGTCCTGTGTATATATATCTTCCTACTGTATTTTCCACTGCATGCATCTGATGAAGTGGGTTTTAGTCCATGAAAGCTTATGCTCAAATACATTTGTTAGGTCTCTAAGGTGCCACAAGTACTCCTCGTTCTTTTTTTTTAATTTCCTGCGTTACTTTGAAGGTCCGATCACTGTCTTGGGCAAACCCTTTTAAATTATGGTTTTGGAATTACTATTTTACGAGAAAGGGAATGAACCCTTGCACTCACAACAGATTTAGCTAAGATAAATGAACCAAGAAATAGACTAAGCAGGAAGAAGTATCCTCTTTGAGGCCACCAGATATAATGTGGACAAAGCACATGGTAATAATCAGAATACAAAATCTTAATCATAAAATTTGTTTTCAGAAGGGTAATTCTGGGGCAATCCATTTGCCCGACAAAATTAACAAAATGCATTAAATTGGGCAAAGCTAAGGGTACATATGTAATTAATTTTTGCATATTCTGATTTTTAGAGCTTAAATGTGAAAACAATGTGCTGATATTTACACACAAGAGACAAACCCCAAAATCCATCATCTGTTGTTGTTTTAGATCAGTCCTCAATCAGGCAAAATCCCCATAGATTTCCATGATCACTTTGCCAGAGTATCAACTTCAAGTTCTAACATATGGGGGGGGGGGGCTTGGAACTTTTACATTTATAATTTAAAAGCCTACAGAGCTTATTTATTTTCCCCATGCTATTTTTACATTTTATCCATAGTCTGTCAGTAAAGAAAATTATCACAAAAAGCTTAAGTGAAAAAAGTAGCAAATTTCCATGGGAGGCCTTGCTTTTTGAACAAAAGTTGATTGCTCTTGAGACTGATGTAGTCAGGTTCTTTTCCAAGCAGCTAATATAGTCAGACAAATCATTGATTGTTTAGGCAAGGACAAACATAAGGTGTACTCCATATGGACAAGGCTCCATATGGAAGACAGAAGAGAGGGAGGTCCTCTCATCGAGCAGTAACTGGTTAAAAGTTAGGAAACAAACGGTAGGAATAAATGGTCAGTTTTCACAGTGGAATGACATAAATAGCAGGGTACTGTACTGAGTCCAGTGCTGTTCAACATATTCATAACTGATCTGGAAAAAGAGGTAAACGGTGAGGTGGCAAAGTTTGCAGACAATACAAAACTACTCAGGATAGTTATGTCCAAAGCAGATTGTGAAGAGTTACAAAGGGATCTCACAAAACAGTGACTGGGCAAGAAAATGGCAGATGAAATTCAGTGTTGGTAAATGCAAAGTAATGCACATTGGAAAACATAAACCCAACTATACATACAAAATGATGGTCTAAATTAGCTACCGCAGAACCTCAGAGTTACAAATACCAGACTTACGAACTGACAAGTCAACCACACACCTCATTTGGAACTGGAAGTACACAATCAGGCAGCAGCAGAGGAACCCTCCACCCCACCCACATACAAATACAGTACTGGGTTAAATGTAAACTACTAAAAATAAAAGGAAAGCAGCATTTTTCTTCTGCATAGTAAAGTTTCAAAGCTGTAATAAGTCAAAGAACTTTTGTAAACTTTTGAAAAAACCACCATAACGTTTTGTTCAGAGTTATGAACAACCTCCATTCCCAAGGTGTTTGTAACAGAGAAGGGCAACAAAAATGCTTAGGGGTATGGAACAGCTTCAATATGAGGAGAGATTTAAAAGACAGGGCGTGCTCTACTTGGAAAAAAAGATGACTGAGGGGAGATATGATTGAGGTCTATAAAATCATGAATAGTATGGAGAAAGTGCTTAGGGAAGTGTTATTTACCCCTTCATATAACACACAAACCAGGGGTCACCCAATTCATCGGCAGCAGGTTTAAAACTAACATAAGGAAGTATTTCTTCACACAATGTATAGTCAACCTGTGGAAATTGTTGCCAGGGATGCTGTCAAGATCAAAAGTGTAACTGGGTTGAAAAAAGAATTAGATAAGTTCATGGAGGATAGGTCTCCATGAATGGCTATTAGCTAAAATGGTCAGTGATGCAACCCCATGCTCTTGGTGTCCCTAAACCTCTGACTGCATGAAGCTGGGACTGGATAATAAGGGATGGGTCACTCAATGAATTGCCCTGTTTTGTTCAATCCCTCTAAAGCATCTGGCACCAGCCACTTTTAGAAGACAGGATACTAGGCTAGATGGACCATTGCTCTGAACCAGTATGACTGTTCTTATGTTAAAAATATTTAAACATAACTTTTGGCTTTGAAATCTAAGAGATACCTGAACTCAGATGGGAGTGGGAGGTCAGACCTCCCTAACGGGGAAAAAGACCAGATTTATGTAACAGCCTGGATGGATTGTCTGCAGGGATAGAATTTGGGACCTCTAGATCTAAAAGCATGAGACTCTTCTGACTGAACCAAAGAATTAGCTCTACTAGCTCACAGGAAGTAAGAGATTCCTACACAGCTATGTGAGCCTGCCAGTAAAGGAGGACTAAGTCACTAAGACACACTTAGCCAGTGTATTTACATTTTCAAGGCTTGTAAATCCTCCCAAGTTATGAGGTCTGCTTAGTTTTGTTTTCTTGACAGGTGGAAAACAATGGAGGCAGGCACCTAGGGAGCTGATACTAATGATACGGATTTGTATTTAGATCTGAAAACCGATGTCCCCAAATCTGAAACAAACATCCTGCTTGCAAACCATGGTATAGGCGTTATAAAGTGGTTGGGAGAAGTTATGACTTTATATGTATGGGGGCAGACGGGAGAGGGCAGGTAGATGGGGAAGAAGGGGAGATTTAAATTTTAAACTACCTATCTGGTAATGTTCAAGGGACTGGTAAACAGGGTGGTGGTGGTGTGGGAGGAGGTTTAGATAACAATTAATTCAGGCATTTATCACATTTCAAACTGGTACCTTGTGCATACGAACTGAAACGTTGACTAATTCTCCTCCACAGACAGAAGGCTTGAGCACCTAGTCTCATTCAACTCCCCTGGCTGAGTCACTTATCAGAATCTTTACCTCGCCCTACGAACAGGAGGGAGATGGATTTGCCAATAATTTAGGCAGACTCAGAAGTGCCGGCATCCTTTTTTCAGGGTATAGCTTAAAAACGCTGTTGTGTGCTCACAGATTATTGAGCCAGGGCAAGAGAAACTTCTTCCTTTAGCCTTACCTTCCTAATGGTATTTTTGTTCTAGCATTGACATGATAGTGTTCTTCATTACGCTTTTCTTACCATGCCTGGAAACATAACATCAGCTGTATTACTCACTCCTTACTGAGAGCTTCAGTTGGTGTAATAAAACCCTTCACCAATAGTTATGAGCTGGATATTCTAGAATGGCTGCAGCCATTCTTCTGTGATTTTTTCCCCTCCTTTTCTCATTAGCCTTCAGACTAATGTTCCTGACTGTCAGCCTATGGCAGCAGGGGGAGGGGGAGGAATGTGTAAAAGAACACAGACAGAAGTGCAGCCCAATGTTATAAGGTCACTGTGGTAGCTTGTGATTGGGAGAAATGACATTCCAGCCCAGGCAATACAGGCAGTGACTGCGCTCTGTGCAGTAGGTAACATCGGTGAGATGACAGAAAGAAAGACACATAAGGAGAGAGATGCAGCTAGAAGAACTTGTCACTGTCACCAGATTTATTTATCCCATCCCTTTTTAAGGAACTTAATGATCTCATTAAGAGTTATATATTTAGTTTGGCGAGTGATCGGGGTGATACCATAAAATCATTGTAAGGAAAAATAATATCCTCTCAAAATTGTAAATGCAAAATAATATTACGCAGGGAAGCCCCACACAAGAGAAATATTATCACAATAAGGCCACTGTTATCAAGGTAAAACACAGCTTTGCAAAAAGTTTATTTAAAAACAATAAGACTTGGGGAAGTTGAATCTCTGATGCATGGTAAAGATGACTTAGTATCATGTCCTAATACAGATCTGTAAACTACATGTGACTAGAGCTGATCCAATACATTGATTTTTTGGTTCCATAATCAAACTGAACAAATCCAAAAAATATTTTATTTTGAGTTGACCTGAAATTGATTTTTTTTTTTTTTTTTTTTTTTGGTTTCTCCCAAACAAAACAAATTTCTTTTGGATCTAACCAATGTTCTGGGTCAACCCAAATTAAAACATTTTTTTATTTTGTTTCATTTTTTATGTGTTTTACCCTTTGGAAATTTTCCTAGATTTGTTTCTAAAAACGAAACATTGTTCCGAACAAAAAAACCCAAAATGTTCCATTTTGAAAATGTCAACCCAAATTTGCAAAAATAGTTTCAGTTGATCTAAACTGAATTTTTCAGAAAATAAACTATTTGTCTGAAAAATGTCACCCGGCGCTATCAGTGAGAGAAGTCAGAGATGAAGTCAGGATTAGAATGTTTCATATACAGTAATGGCATACATCATTAAGAGCCATGGGCATGTTAGAAAGCGCCAGTGAAGACAATGGAAAGCTTTCCATTGACTTCAACAGACATTGGATCACACCTTTAAAAACCAAGAGGGTCGACAAAGACAATCTGAAGAAGCACTGAATGAAATGGGACACACAGTGATCCATAACTATATGCTACAGCTGGATGAAAAATATTTAATTTTCAATTAACAATATCTCAAATTCTCACAAAATTATTTGGCTATTTGTTTACCTGCTTGTCTAAATTTTTTGACAATTTGAAATTTCAACAAAATATTTTTCTGTCCTCATCATAGCAACCTCCCTAGACATATGCACTCTCTAATGGTAATAACATTTTATTTGAAAAGCAACTTTATGTTTGATTGAAGTTTGGTATATTCATCCCCCCCCCGCCCGCCCCCTCAGATCTGATTTAAAACAACAACAACAAAAAACAGTCACATAAGCGACAGACAGGTTCTTTGTAATTTTATTCTGAGTTGTCAGTGTGGAACACACACAATACATGTTTTGTTCTTTTGACAACTATTCATTTCAATGAGTGTATAGATATGTGGGACTGGGTAGACATGGAAGACTTAAGCAAGCGGTGTTTAAATCAGAACTGGATTTTAAAGGGTTTGATTGACATGACTGTCTCTTACATTACTGTTATATAAAGTCTAATGCCACCCAATGGGGGGGAAAATCAATGAAATACGTTGTACATTTAGGCACATAATACATTGGGCAGGAAGAGGTAAATTTGCAAAGGACTGAAGATGTGCTTCAGGTGCCAATCAGTGATATAAAAATGTATTTCTTTAATCACATTTTTGGCCAATTTTTTCCAACCTTGGCTGAATAAATACAATGCCCAAGGCTCTCTTTTTCTACTGTCGTTTCAAAGTGGGGTAGATCAAAGCACACTATAGAACTTTTAGTGTGCAGAAGCATGGTCTACATAGACTCCTAGGGTGTATCTACACTGCAGCTAGGAACGTACCTCCCAGCCCAGGTAGTATATAGTACATTGACAACACATACAGCATTTAGGAAGTGTGTCTCTATCATTTATGCAATCAGATGAGTTATACAACATTCACTGTGTGCGCACAGAGAGTACCGTATAGTAGATATATTCATCCAGGAATTTATTCAGATTGTCTTTATATTGAATAAAAGAAAATAATGACTGTCAAGCTTGAAATGTCAGCTGTCTCTAGAAAATACCACTAACTGTGCCTATTCCACCTGTGGTACATTATGCACTAACAGCTACACAATGGGAGGTGACAAGTGAGACAAGCTGTGGTTCCGTTGAGGACCTATGCCACAGAGGGTGTGCAAAGCCCAGCTGACTGTGGAGCTGGGATTTTCAGAATTCAGTTAGAACCGGATTTTAAAAAAAAATCCTACAATTAAGTACTAAGCCTCCAGTGTGCTGTCAGAACAAGCCAGCAGAAGTTCACGTACTCTGGGCTCCAACCCAGACTTCAAAAAGGCTTTGAGCATCCCAAGTTTGAGTCTGGTTTACACAAACAGAATAAAGACTTTTTCCTCTGTTAATAATTTTTGCTTTTCCCCTAAGGAGGGTTGGACGATTTGTGCCAGTGAACTTAACCGTTCTGAACACCTGCCTTTTATCCTGAGGATGGAAAAATTGCTCAAGTGACTCATGGCATGACAACAGACCCAGCCCTGCTACTGTGACAATCTCTGTACTTAAAGTATGCAGCTGCAACCTTTCTAGTGCTAAGAGAGAGTTAATCACCTCCCTACCAGTTCCTGAATGGTTCTATACACCCCATTTCTGAGGGATTTATATATTCCTCCAAACAGTGTGCTGAGGCCATCAAAAAAGCAAACAGGATGTTAGGAATCATTAAAAAGGGGATAGAGAAATAAGACGGATAATATATTATTGCCCTTATATAAATCGATGGTACGCCCACATCTCGAATACTGCTTACAGATGTGGTCTCCTCCTCTCAAAAAAGATATTCTGGCACTAGAAAAGGTTCAGAGAAGGGCAACTAAAATGATTAGGGGTTTGGAACGGGTCCCATGTGAAGAGAGATTAAAGAGGCTAGGACTTTTCAGCTTGGAAAAGAGGAGACTAAGGGGGGATATGATAGAGGTATATAAAATCATGAGTGATGTGGAGAAAGTAGATAAGGAAAAGTTATTTACTTATTCCCATAATACAAGAACTAGGGGTCACCAAATGAAATTAATGGGCAGCAGGTTCAAAACAAATAAAAGGAAGTTCTTCTTCGCGCAGCGCACGGTCAACTTGTGGAACTCCTTACCTGAGGAGTTTGTGAAGGCTAGGACTATAACAGTGTTTAAAAGAGAACTGGATAAATTCATGGAGGTTAAGTCCATTAATGACTATTAGCCAGGATAGGTAAGGAATGGTGTCCCTAGCCTCTGTTTGTCAGAGGGTGGAGATGGATGGCAGGAGAGAGATCACTTGATCATTGCCTGTTAGGTTCACTCCCTCTGGGGCACCTGGCGTTGTCCACTGTCGGTAGACAGGATACTGGGCTAGATGGACCTATGGTCTGACCCAGTACGGCCGTTCTTATGTTCTTATGTTCTTATATGTTCTATTTAGCACTAGTCACTTTTAGAGGCAAGATACCCAAATGAGATGGACCATGGGCTTATTCCAGCCTGGCCATCTGTATGCATCTATCTCTGCTTTGCTTCTGAACAAAGTATGTCATACAATTACAAAGTGTTTTGCTTGATTGTTCTGTCAATTTTCACAGGCATGATGGACAACAGAAGCATCTCTCTCTGCATCATCTTCCAGTGACATAAAATATCACTTATCCACTGTGGCTTTGCTCCAACTTTCTTATTTCATAAATGAATGTGTTTTATTGAGTACTTAAGCAGAAAGAATGGGATGAGGGGGGACAGGCAGGGAAGGAGCCGGAGACACACTGAGCTCCATTTGCTTGTCTTCTCTGCTTTTACCTGTTTTTTTTTTTTAATCTTTGTGTGAATGTGTTTGTTAGCGCACGTCTTCTCTCTATCCATTGCCATTTCCTTTTAAATGACTGCAGTCTCCTGACATACTGAGCACCACTTTTGCATACATTATTTAAGGAGACAGAGCGCCAGCCCTGCAGATGCAACCAGGATTGTGACAGGAGCACACAGAGCTCCAACGGCAGCAGGATTCTCACCGTCAACAACCAGTCACTGAGTGCGGATAGTTGACATTTTTGATTAAGAAAGTGAAGTGCTGAAGCCATGATCCCCAAGGGAAAAGTTGATCCTTAGATCCTATAAATGATAAGGGCGGGAAGGAGACGCTCTAATGTGGACAGTTGGATCAAAATATAACTGTCAGCTCTCATTCAAGTCTCAGACTGGCACTTTGAGTTCACTTCACTGCAGCTGGAGCTACTTGAGGAGGGAAAGGCAAAATGGATATTCTTCACTCTTCTCTCAAATGAGTCATTTACACAGAACAAGCTTAGGGCTCGATTCCACAACCCTCACTCACAGGGGACTATATCTCCGTCCTCCATTAGCCCCGTTAAATAATTCTACAGTCCAATATGGTTCATCTTACTCACCACTTACCAACAAAAGCCAACAGATGGAGAGGTCCCAAAATTAAAATTGGTTCTAGGGACGGACCAGACACCAGATACATATACCTCTAAATTCAAACTCAGAGCCAGAGCCAAATTTTAGAAATATCAACTTCCTCTCTGTAATGGACAAAAAACCACCACCAAGTTTGACACCCTCCCCCCCACCGAACTTAGATAGGGAAAGGGTGTGTTTTGAAATCTGGCTTAGGCCCTTTTTTAGCTGTTGGTTTCTTCTCCCATAAACACAAATAAAACGTTCTTCACAAATTGCCATCTAGATGAACAAGCAGTTTCCATATAAAAAAAAATAAAACTGAGGAAATGTAATACTGAAAAAAGATGAAGTATGCAATCACGCATGTTTTAAATATTCGGCAAATTCAGCCAGGCACTAGTCCTGGGGCTGGTTCATGGCTTGCACCTCACCAATTGCAAGGCTCCCATGGCCAGATCAGCCCCCAGTACAGGCTAGTGCCACCTTAAGGGCTACTTTACGTTTTCTCCAACTGTTGTGGCCTCTTTGGGCTTTGCAGAAGCCAAGTGGTAAGCATGCCTTTCCCTGCCTCTTTGCCATGCTGCCTTCCATCTTCCAGCCTAGCACAGAGACATCCCAAGCACCTACGGCACGTCCACGTGTAACATTTAGTGTCCCATATTGCTGAGACATAATTTATAGCATTTAAAGTATATTTCAGGTACGAAATGAAGCTAATTTTGTGAATGCCTACTCCATACATTTTACCTGCCTGTGCAATATGTTTGGTAAAGAAGCTTTCCCAAATCAAATACCCTCAAAACAAAAATGAGAAAAGCAGAGACACTGATTTGTAAATATAAATCATAAACCAGCATCTGGAATCAGTTGCTCAAAACCCCAAGGTATATGAACTGTCATTTTGTAAAGCTTGTGATGCATTTTTCTATATTAGTGTCAATCTTTCTCTCCTTGCACATCTCCTCAGCGACACAGGCTACCACGGACCTTTCAAACCTGTCCTCTGTGCTCTACACTGGCTTCCCATAGAGTTTCTAACCAAGTTCAAGTATACCTCCTTATCTTCAGAGCACTTCCTGGCCTGGGCCCAGGAAATCTAAAAAAAAAAGAAGCCTAAAGCTGTGGGATGAGAACGTGGTACACTCCTCTGACACAATGTAACTCTCTGCAGTAAGAGTTAAATTTGTCTGTGCAGGAGACAGACCTTTCTTGGAGGCCTGCCTACAACTGTGGAATGAACTCCCCCAGAACTAAGGGAACCTCACCACCTTCCACTCGATGCTATGTATTTGTTAGAGAAGACAGATCAAAACAAGACACTCCACTGAGAATGAGAGAACACACAGCATGGGTCAGATATGTAGTTGTGTAGACATACCTGAGTTAGTTTAAGTCTAGCTAGCTCAGGAACCAGAGCAGTTAAGCAATAGCAACATGGACTGTACAAGCTGCCCAGAACCCTGGGTAATTACTTGTGTGGCTAGCCCATCCTGAAGCCTGTGTGGCCATGGCTTCACCATACCAGTACCTGAGCCAGTTATTCTAGATTAAAGCTAGCTCAGGTGGAATTACGGGTTGCAATCACAGTCCATGCCATATCCTTAGATGCTCTCAGAAGGACTTAAAGACTAGGAGGGGTGAATGACAGTGTGTAGGAATAATCAGACCCCAAGAATTTAGCAGGAATGCACCAGGTGAACCAAACAAAAGAAGAATGAATTGTGTTGACATTTAGGGCTCTATTCTCCATGCACTACAGGCAACTTGCATTCATATCAGTGAGTTACTAGAGTATAGATTTTCTTTTAGTAGAGAAGCAAGAGCCCTCAGGACATCACTTGCTACATCACCTGTCATACTTTTTTTTTAATTAAACCTTATTTTATTGAATAGTTGAGTATCTACCATCTAGGGCAGTTCTGAATCACATTATCATGTTTTCAATCTTTATTATTTCACCCAAATGGCTTCTTTATGTTGTAGGGCTCTTCTAAGGGCCATTTCTTTTATAGCTGAGAATAATGCTGTGAGAAAATTTGAAAACTACCTGTGCTAACCATAGGATTACTGATTCAGAGTGAGAATCTCATGGGAACACAGGGCTTTCCAGGCTCAAACAAAAAAAAAAACCTCTCAGCTTCTGGATCAGTTTATGAAAATGTTTGGGGAGAGAAAATTATTGCTTTCTCTTTAAATTAGTCAATTTTTAATTTTTAAGTACTTACTAAAAATCTAAACAAAATAAATCCTTTTTAATCATAAAATAATTCTCTCTTTTCCTTCTTTCCGGTGATCTGGGGATTTTTCTGGCTAGTAGACCACAAGGAACTTTAAAAAAAAAATCTTGCTTATTACAATTTGAATGAGGCAAGAGAGCTTTAAACCTTAAATCTCCTATTTGCATACAAGTTAGCCTGAATCTACAATTTATTTTACAATATATGTTTTACCAGCAGGAGCAACTGCTTGCAACAAATGTAGTCCCCAATCAACTACTGGCATCTTTAAAATATAGCTCTTTGGTACAAATAAGGATCCTGGTAAATTAAGTATTCATGTTTTCAAGTTTCATTGATTTCAAACTACTTTCTTTGCCCGGAAACCTTGTCTGCCTTTCCCAGAAAAGCAAGTAAGACTAATAAATAATAGCTGGACTGAAAACCATCTCTCCGATCCTCCCCACGTCTGATCTTGAGATAATTAGGTAACTTTAGAAACCATAATTGTTGTTACTGTGGGTTTTATACTATTGCTTGCCATGTGATTCTTGAATTGTGAAGCTATAAATTACTATTGTGATGCTCTAGTCAGACCTTCTGTATAATACAGGCCATAGCACTTCCCTGAGTTAATTCCTGTTTGAACCTAGAGCATACTAAAGCATGATTAGAAAAACATCCGATCGTGATTTGAAAATTTCCAGTGATGGAGAATTCACAACAGCTCTTAGTAAGTTGTTCCAATGGTTAATTATCCTCACAGTTACCAATTTGCACTATGTTTCTAGTCGAAATTTGTTTGTCTTCAACTTCTAGCCATTAGATCATGTTAGACCTTTGCTAGATTGAACAGCTGTCTATTAATCAAATTTCTGATCCCTGTTTAGGTGCTTATAGACTGATCAAATCACCCTGTAACCTTCTCTTTGTTAAACAGATTGAACTCCCTGTCGGGGGCGGCATTTTGGGGGCGGGACCTTCCGCCGCCTAGGGCGCCAAAAAGGCTGGCGGCGCTCCTGGCTTCAACCACCATTCCAGAGGACATGCGTCCATGCTGATGATGGGTTCTGCTCGATAACGATCCAAAACAGAGCGGACCGACGCTCACTACACCTACTTTTTTTGTTCAGATTAAACAAAAAATAATGGCATGTAACCCCTACAGCTTGATTGTTCTCAGGTGTTCTCAGCAGAGGTGCTTTCCCCGGCATCACACTCTGCCGCCAACTGGTCCTGTGAAGGGATGGGCTCCAGGGTTAAAAACAGTTCTTGGCTGTCAGGGAGAATGGATCCTCCGCTTGCCTGCCTCCCATTATCCTCCTCGTCAACAATGTCCTCCTCGTGGGAAGTATCCACGGAGCGTTTGGGGTAGTGGTGGGGTTGCCACCGAGAATCATATGCAGCTCCTCATAAAAGCAGCATGTGTGTGGGGAAGAACGAGAATGACCGTTCACCTCTCTTGTCTTCTGGTATGCATGCTGAAGCGTCTTTATTTTCACACGGCACTGCTGCATGCTGCTGTTGTAGCCCTTCTCCCCCATGCCCCGCATAGATGTCAGCGTTCCTTCTCCTGGATTGGAGCTCTGCCTGCACTGACTCTTCTCCCCACACAGCAATAAGATACACCACCTCCTGTGTACTCCATGCTGGAGCGGGTTTGTGGCCTTGAGTCTCCATGATCAGCTGGGCTGGTGAGCTCTCCATACTGATCAAACAGGAAATGAAAATTCAAAAGTTCCAGCAGCTTTAACAGGAGAGCAGCTATTTCCTGTGTACCTGGCTGATGTGCAGTGACATTTAAAGTGCTCTCCAGAGCAGTCACAGCAGAGCACTGTGGGACACCTCCTGAAGGCCAATTCATTCAAATTACACAACGCAGTGTCTACATTATACCCATGTATGTCGAATCAAGTGCTACGCCTCTCCTGGAGGTGGAGTACAGAAGTCGACGTTACAGACACTTAGGTCAGTGGAAGAGACTCGATAGTGTAGACACATAGATTATTAGAGCAACTTAACGTGGTTTATGTCGATCTAAATTTGTAGTGTAGACTAGGCCTCAGTGATAGCACCTAACCATTATTCCCAGCTTCCTAGTTGGAATTATTAGCACTCTCCCTTTGTTTCCCACCCCAAGCACCAGCTGTTTTTCTGTGAAACTCTGTTTTCCATCACAGAACACTGTGTTGTCTGCTAGATTAACTGACCTTTTTTTTCTACCCACCGCACGGATCAAAAGTTCTCCCTGATGAGTCTGTCACTCACAGCTCTTCCCTCTGCCGCACAGACAGCGTGGGCTGGACTCCTGCCATCAGTTGCTCCTCCTGTGTGGCATCATCCTTCTGCCTCCTCCACATTGTCACTACCAGGCATGTTGCCATGCTGTGAAAGACCCAGCAGGTGGAAAATATCATGAGGAGAATAAGCTCATCTTTGCCTCTTCACATACGAAAGCATTTTAGGTGCATATACTTCTCTGGCTCCTGCATAGAGTCTTTTGGAGTCTAAGCTATATATTGCAAAGCCTGATTTTACTTTTCATCTCGAGCTTATTAGTATTAGATTTTGCCCAATAGAAAAGGTGCTGAGCTGCTGAAAAACCTCTTTTTCTAAAATAGGAATTAGCGCTGTCGATTAATCACAGTTAACTCATGCGATTAACAAAATAAATAATGATTAATCGCTATTTTAATCGCACTGTTAAACAATAGAATACCAATTGAAATTTATTAAATATTTTTGAACGTTTTTCAACATTTTCAAATATATTTATTTCGATTACAACACAATACAAAGTGTACTGTGCTCACTTTATATTATTTTTATTACAAATATTTGCACTGTAAAATGATAAACAAAATAGTATTTTTCAATTCACCTCATACAAGTACAGTAGTGCAATCTCTTTATTGTGAAAGTATCAGAGGGGTAGCCATGTTAGTCTGGATCTGTAAAAAGCGACAAAGAGTCCTGTGGCACCTTATAGACTAACAGACGTATTGGAGCATAAGCTTTCGTGGGTGAATACCCACTTAGTCAGACGCATGTAATGGAAATTTCCAGAGGCAGGTATAAATATGCAGGCAAATTTGACACCATCAGCTCAGGATTAAACAGACTGTGAATGGCTAGCCAACTACAAAAGCAGTTTCTCCTCCCTTGGTGTTCACACCTCAACTGCTAGAAGAGGGCCTCATCCTCCCTGATTGAACTAACCTCGTTATCTCTAAACTGATTCTTGCCTGCATATTTATACCTGTCTCTGGAAATTTCCACTACATGCATCTGACGAAGTGGGTATTCACCCACGAAAGCTTATGCTCCAATACGTCTGTTAGTCTATAAGGTGCCACAGGACTCTATGTCGCTTTTTATTGTGAAAGTGCAACTTACGAATGTAGATATTTTTATAAATGCACTCCATAACAAAACAATGCAAAACTTTAGAGCCTACAAGTTCAATCAGTCCTACTTCTTGCTCAGCTAATCGCTAAAGGAAACAAGTTTGTTTACATTTGCGGGAGATAATGCTGCCAGCTTCTTATTTACAATGTCACCTGAAAGTGAGAACAGGCGTTCACATGGCAATTTTGTAGCCGGCATTGAAAGGTATTTATGTGCCAGATGTGCTAAACATTCATATGCCTCTTCATACTTCAACCACCATTCCAGAGGACATGCTTCCATGCTGAAGATGCTTGTTAAAAAAAAATGTGTTTAATTAAATTTGTGACTGAACTGCTTGGAGGAGAATTGTATGTCTCCTGCTCCATGGTTTCACCCGCATTCTGCCATATATTTTGCATTATGGTAGTCTCAGATGACGACCCAGCATATTTATTTTATTTAAGAACACTTTCACGGCAGATATGATAAAACACAAAGAAGGTTCCAATATCAGATTTCTAAAGATAGCTACAGTACTCGACCCAAGGTTAAAGAATCTGAAGTGCCTTCCAAATTCTGAGGGATGAGGTGTGGAGCATGCTTTCAGAAGTCTTAAAAGAGAAACACACTGATGCAGAAACTACAGCACCTGAACCACCAGAAAAAAAAATCAACCTTCTGTTGGTGGCATCTGACTCAGATGATGAAAATGAACATGCGTCGGTCCGCACTGCTTTGGATCGTTATCAAGCAGAATCCGTCATCAGCATGGACGCATGTCCTCTGGAATGGTGGTTGAAGCATGAAGGGACCTATGGATCTTTAGCCCGTCTGGCATTTAAATATCTTGCGATGCTGGCTACAACAATACCATGTAAACAACATACTAGATGGACCTTTAGTCTGACCCAGTATGGCCGTTCTCATGTCTTCCAGCAGGGCTGCTTGCGTGGCATCACATTGTTCCATGCGACGGCTCCTGTATTGGCTGTGTAAATACTTCAGGATAAGGTGTGAGGTGTTTGTAATGCTCACAACAACAGTGTACAGCTGAGCAGGGTCCAGGCTTATCGTGCTATGGCGTCCGCGCAGGTAACCCAGGTTTATGAAAAATGGCGTTAAAAAAGCTTGGTTTGTTTGCCATTGATTTCAGGGAGGGAGGGAGGTAAGTGCATCATGTGAGGCTAATGCTATGTTCCCATGAGCACCTGTGCCAATGTTTTGGTCCCATAAGGCACTGCAAGCCCAACCGAAAATTTCACTTGGCTACATGCACTGTGGGATAGCTACCAACAGTGCAGAGCTCTGTGCATCAATACAAGCCCTGCTAGTGAGGATGCACTCTGCCAACACAACGAGTGTAGTGTGGACATACAAGATCAACTTGCTTAAATCGGAGGCTCAATGTCAACTTACTTAAAGTTGACTTAATTTTGTAGTGTAGACATGGCCGGCAACTGTTTGGTTGGATCCCCTTATGATCCTGGTGTGGCAAGAGGGAGCAGCATCACTCGGAGACTCCATGATCATACCAGCCATATCCTTTCTGTAGGGCTGCTGACGTGTTTGTGATTGAGATGGTGCGGAGCAGTTGAAAGAGCTTGTTTAGGGAACACTACACTGTGGGGGCACTGCCACTGCCACAAAGGCAGGCTCAGAGGACTTCCAGTGAGTGGAAGATCTGATGGGAAGAGTGTTTGGGACATGGCTCAGCACTTATTGAACTGACTCTGCTATGGGAATCTGCACCGCTGCAGGCTTTCCCATGAAGGCAGCCTCTCCCAGCAGTGTACAAGAAAAAGCCTGGTATCCCTCATGGATCCATGCCGAGCCATGTCATCATTCCTGAGAAAAATGCCAGCCCACGTCTGGCCCATGCTGTGTGCACCTCCTTGTTTTGCCAGACTGCAAAACAGAAGTTAATGGTTCAAGAATGAGGTGTTGCCTGCCTGAATTTTTCAGCTGCTTTTGCATGAGTGGGTACCTCATCACACCTGTGGCCGACAGATCTTGGATAAGCTTTCAAGATAATTGAGCAGGGGCAGAGTTTGGCTACTGCCATTAATGCTGAGGATGCAACCAATATGGCTGACTTTCAGAAAAGGAATGGGGGAAAATAAAAAGCAAGCGCCACATGGAAGTAATCTTGATTAAGTTTAGAGATCTTATTTCTACTTGGAGTTGTTTAGAAATCTAATCACCCTACAGAACAGCAGTGTCTGATTAATTCATAAGTAATTATTCCTATTAAAAGTAATTGTTTTAAAAATAAAACAAGTTGTGTGGAGGCTAAATAATTAGCACATAGCAATTGCAGTGTAAATTGGAAAACCCAGTAATACCCTTGTGACTTATAAATAACTTTCATCAAGAAATAGAAAAATGCATTACATTAGTGCAGTGTTTCTCAAACTGGGGTCGCTGCTTGTGTAGGAAAAGCCCCTGGCGGGTCGGGCTGGTTTGTTTACCTGCCCCATCCGCAGGTCTGGCCGATCGTGGCTCCCACTGGCCACGGTTTGCTGCTGCAGGCTAATGGGAGCTGCTGGAAGCGGCGCGGGCTGAGGGACTTACTGGCCGCTGCTTCCAGCAGCTTCCATTGGCCTGCAGCGGCGAACCGTGGCCAGTGAGGGCTGCGATCGGCCGGACCTGCAGACGGGGCAGGTAAACAAACCAACCCGGCCCGCCAGGGGCTTTCCCTACACAAGCAGCGACCCCAGTTTGAGAAACACTGCATTAGTGTGTATTTTAGCTGCCTCTTTCAGTTTGTGCTGAACTTTAGATCTTGTATATAGAGTTAGTCTTCCACTGATGCACCCTAATACTAAATACTTCAGGAAAGGCCATTCAGAAACTTCTGCAAACACTCGTCAGAGTTAAATCTTATTAGTTCTAACCCACAAGCTTAATTGATGACACTGAAGATTACATCAGACATATGTCAACTCCAAGACATATTGGTTACTAAACCAAAGATGGGTTTCTATCACAGTAAGGTCTACACTTGCAAACAGCAAGGAAACACACAATATAATTGCACTTCAAAGTTAGATGAATATCAGGAAAGAAAGAACTGTAAACATAGCTATTTGGCAGAAAATATGTCATAGGGTCAAAACTGAAAAGTGAATTGAAAGCATTACTTCAATCTATAACCTTGCCTCCGATTCAGAGCAAGTATGAAGCACATAAAAATGGGTGGAAAATAACATCTGATAACATATAATTTACACTGTGCTGTTGAAAGTTAATGCTTAAAATAGTATTCAATTTAAATGTTAAACCACATAATAACTTGGCACATGATAAATCAAGATGGCTTTTAGAAAGCACAGCGATGTTTGGGGTCTTTATACTAGCTGAACATTTTACATCATTTTAGTAACAAAGAAGCAAACTTGATCAGCAATCGTATTAATTATTATTGACATTTATTTGTATTATCAGAGTACCTAGGAGCACCTGCTATGAATCAGACCCCCTCTGTGCTAGGCATTTTATATACCCAGGACAAAAAGACAGTCCCTGCCCCAGTGAGTTTACAATCTGAGACAAGAGACTGTTGATGGATACAAAGATGGGGGAGTACAAGGAAACAATGAGACAATATTGGTCAGCATCACAGGCTGTGGTCTCAGCACTCCAGCAGCCTAACTGGTCACGTTTTTTTGTAGGCCTCACGGCAAAGGAGAGTTGTAAAGAGAGATCTCAAGGAAGATAATGAGCTTCGTGGAGCTTTTTGGGGGGGGGGGGGGGGGGGGGGGTGGGGGGGGGGGGGGGGGGGGGGGGGGGGGGGGGGGGGGGGGGGGGGCGAAGGGCAGGCCTCAAACATGAAGGCAGCATAGGAGAAAACATGAACGGGCTTGTTTGAAAATGTAACAAGTGAGTGATGGAGACTGACATCCTGGGCTGATCGGATCCAGGAATCAACTTTTCGATAGTGAATGAGAGATGATAGGTAAAATGGGGATAGGTCATGAAGGACCTTGGAAATAAAGATAAGTAGTTTACGTTTGATGTGATGTAGAAATGGGTGGCAGTGAAGGGATGCAGTATTTCTGCTGATATTAAGCAAAAGTAAAGACAGACAAGCTAGGGATGTATGCACGATAATGCCACACTGGGCATCCACATCAAGCTACTACAAGGAAGGTCTTGTGATCAGGGTGTGGGACTAGGAATCAAGGCATAGGAGTTCAGTTCCTGACTGACACAGGGTTCTGAGGTGACTTTAGAGTCACTTCATTCCTCTCTCTGTTTTCCATACATAAAGTAGAGATAACTATAGTGCTTACCTCACAGGGCTGAGGATCAAAGTTTATGAGGTCCTCAGAGACTACATGAACAGCGACCATATAAATAACCTCTCTGTGCAAAGAGGCAGATACTCCATCTCATGATAATCTTTGCACAGAGGGGAATCCTATTGGTTCATGGCTAGAATCCTGGATAAGATAAACAGATGTAGCTCAACTGAAGTTCATGGAACTGCACTGATTTACATTAGCAGTGGATCTGCATCAAATCGGTAATTATAGGGAAAAATTAAATGTCACTTATATTAAAGAGCATGAGAAACATTTCAACAAACTAAACAAATGTTCAGTTTGCAGTGGAGTTATGTGTTTGTCACATTCCTCACAACAATTATGTAGGAGAATACTTACCTATTAACTTTGACATATTACTGCCCACACAAGCCAAATATAATGTGATGGATCTTTCAACTCTTACGTTAGAATGCTGTGATTAGATGGAACGACCACTTAGTTTTTCTGTTTAGGTCACTACCAATTGTATTTTTTGCTTGTGGATGATTTAAAATCATAATACATGAAGTTTACTGTTGAATTCATAAGACTAATGTACCTTTTTCATCTGTATGTCTGTACATTTTATTAGGGATTTGAAGCTAGAATTTACTTTGGTCATGTTGACTGAGACTTTTTTGGCAGCCGACTGATACATTTTTGTCATAATTTGTTTGTATTGCCATAAGAAAGGTCTAAATCCCTGACTACAATTGTTAACACTGTGCACACATAAAACAAGAAACATTCCCTACCCCAAATAATTTATAATCTGAGTATTTGATGATAAACTAAATATATGAGTAGGTTTTCATTAGCCTGTTAATTTTGCTAAATCAAATTAATGAAAGTATCCATCATTTTCAGGGATAGTTTTGGACTAAAAACTCTCAGGTAGAACTGTAAAGTGAACAGAATAGTTCTTTCCAGAGAAAGCCAGTGACTCTCACTTGTCACTGATAACAATGCAATTTCTATACATTTATTCATACTCCATATATTTCCATCTAATTAATTTAACTTTTCTGTTATATTCTCATCCACCCACCCCCCAACTCCAAAAGAACTGAGGATTGAAAATTGCTGGTTAACCTACTTAACATCAATTCTTAATCCCCAGGGATTCTGGCATATACATCCTGCTGCTACTCTCATACACTAAAGGCTGTACCCTTAAAGACTCAGTATTAGGGATGGTCAAACCTGTTTAGCCCCAAGTTTTTGCCATAATTTTGCGAAGTCCTGTTGTTTGGCTATACCCAAAGGAGGACAAGAGACATTTGATATGGATTTAATCAGGCCATAACTTTATTATTATATGTCTGGGAGTACCTGGCAAATAAAAGTGTACAGCGCAGGCAACTCCATGTTTATTCAATAACTACCCAGGGGCTTCCACCAGCTCCACTTCATTTTCCATCCAGGTCCCTCCGCCAACCCATTGCTGGGACCTTACCATCCACCCCGCCTCATAGGAGGGTTAAGGTGGGCTATAAGAAAGAGGGGTTGGCTCCCTGCTGTGCCAATCATAGGACCCCCAAATCCCCCCTCCCATTTCTGTTCCTTTCATCAACACCTCCTTTTTAAAATCCTTTACCAAGCCATTTATCCGGTCACTGGGTGCCTTCCCTATGGCTTGGCTGCCCCACCCCCAAACCCAGTCAGGTTCCCAGGCGTCTCCCAATGACCTCTTTTATAGCAGCCATACATATTTGCCTATTATTGGAATTTAACTCAAGCAAACTTCTTGATGTTTCATAAAGATGGTTGCAAGAACACCCCCTCGCCCAATATACTTACCATAATTTCGCAAAGAACTTATCTGTGGTGTTGTCTTCTTGGGGGCATGCCAGAAGCACTCCCCTCAATGAGCCAGAAGGTTATGGATAACATGATTTGGATTCCTCTCCAGTGCTGATGCTATTGTCTGTTAGGTAGGAGATTAAACGGAGGTCCTTCTGTCCACTGGCAACTGGCCATGTGGAAGATAGAGATTCTATGAAACTTTTCAAAAAGCGTTGAGGACTATGGCCAAAGATCTCTTAATTACAAAGAAGTTCCAATGACACGCTGAGTGTGCAATTGCCGAACTAATAGCAATTGCGTAGTCATTCCTCGATCAGAATATAATGGATTATTGTATTAGTGACACCTTGAATATGAAAATAACTATATGCATATATCTATAAAATATATAATTCTAGATAATATTTTTTAAAAAAACCAAGAAAATTAAAAGTAAAACATTTTTCCTTAGCGAGAAAGCAATATCATATGTTCTTTTATGTTCACAAAGCTTTTTGGGATGCTTTAATACCTTTAAATAAAAAGATAGTGATGCAGGTTGATTGATCCTTTATGGAAAAGAAATCACACAGTATGACCATCCATTAAATTTGTGATTTACATTTAATCTAGAGCTGATAAAAAAAAAATGGAATTCCCATCCCATGGAAACTTCTGGGATGCACTTTTTACACTACTAATGATTGATTCATCTGAGACTCCTTCCTCCCGACCCACAGAAAGATTCAGGAATGTTGAAATGTTTCGTAGGCCTAAATGAAATGTTTTGTTTTAGGTCAACATTAATCTAGGTGTATGAGCTGTCATGGTTCCTACTGGAAGTTGTTGTTCTGTGTCCTTTCTCCCCCTATTCTCCCTATGATAGTAAAATTCCAATTTCCATTAGGCACCATGATAGCTCAGGCAGGCAGAGAAATCAACTTAGATTTGAAACAATTTGTTTAGTTTCCCCCTCCCCCCACAACAGAAAGTTCTGTTGAAATATTTATTTAGATGAAACTCCATTTTATGATGAGAAGATATTTGAAATTTAATCTCACTGACTGCCAGATCCTCATGGGGAGGAAGAAAAGCACTCATCTTACCTGCATCATCCTCCAAAGATGGAGGTTTATTTTCCGGAGACAACTGTTCTGTTCTCACCAGTGTCCCCATCTGAAATTCAATTATCTTCATTGGGAGGCCTCCACACAATTCCAGTCCCTCTAGGTTTCATTTTCTGGCCATGACCCATTATCCTGTTTTGGTGCCTCTGAATTCTCCTCACCGGACCCTGCTGATCTAACCTATTAAAATGGAAAGGCCACCCTGGAGTTTGGCCCAGAGGATTGTGAGATCCCTCCCGTTCCACGCTTAAGAGATACAGATAAAGTCCTGGACCATTCATGTAAAGGAGAGCTTTATCATCGAGTTCAGAAGCAGATAAACTTATTCTAATTCCCATTCAATTATTAATGGTGAACTGTTGTTGTTCTTGTCATCTTGTCCTGTGATAATCATATCAGGCCATGTAGTTTGAGAATGAAATTGGCAACTCATACAGCATCCTTTGTAAGAACTTGATCCAAGATGTCCAGTGCCCAAAACTTCACTTTCCTTATATTACATTCCAAAGGCTGGGCAGGTGTTAAAGTCTGCACCCAACACATCTTGTGGAATGGATATATTTTGGTCCAATCTCTACTGAGTTTCATTCCTACGGAGTTCCACATCTGCAATCTCATGATAGTGGATGTTATTTTCCAAGGTGTTTTGATACCAATCAGGCATCGTTTTTTGTCCATTTATATCAGTGAATATTTCCCTTGATATGGGTCAATATCGTCAACCTTTGTCATTCCAACCTGAGTTTCTGATCTTCCAGTTGTCGTCATCAGCTACCTCATTCCCGTTTATGCCAATATGAGATGAATCCATTTAAAAGTAAATTTATTGTCTCTCTTTCAGATCCTCTGAATGAACTGCATTGTTGAAAGAATACTGGTTTCTTTGAAAGGAATTGAGAATTGCTGCCTCAGAGTCAACAAACATCACAACATCACTTCTATTTCTGCTCTTAATTTCTTGCAGTGTAGTGAGAATAGTTTTCAGTTCAGTTATACAGTTTGAGCTGATATATCCTATATTGTGCTCTTTCTTGTATTCTCTTCATTAGGCCACTGGATGAAGACACCACAACCACCATTCTTGAAGGATTTTTCTGACAAACCGTCAGTGTACAAATTAATCTGTTTGCCTTGTGATTGATACTGTGTATCGCCTTTTCTAAAATTTATCTTTTTGTGGCCACATCCATGTGTTCCTTCAAGCAAGGTTCCAAAAGGGAGAGAATTATGAAAGCAAATAGTTTCATGTGGAGGAATTACTGGGCATACAAACTTCTTCACACACACACACACACACACACACACACACACACACACACACTCCCTTCCTATCATCATCAAATGATTCCATTTCTTCAGGAACCTTTACACACCTTTTGAAACAAGATGATCATTTCAGCCTTGATTTGCTTTTCCAGTTTCTGAACAGACCTGAACAGTGGTGACATCAAGGTAGGGAAGTAAGGCAATTTCCATACCAAGGTAGTTGTTCTTTTCCACAATTCTCAAGAGTTTGAACATTTGACTCTTGTTCACAAATTGCTTACCATGTGAACTGCAGTTAACTGCACGTCAGTCTTAGCAAGACTACTGGGACTGGTAACAGTCTGTGATCAGACAGGTAAGACAAATAATTGAGCAGTATGCTGTTCTCAGTGTCCATGTTGGTGCTATACATGAAATAAAACTTTGACAAAGTGTATTTATTGCAGGTTTTGACTGCTTGAGAAAGGGATGTGGGGGAAGAGCTGGTGGAGCTCCAATGTTTATTATTCGGGAGACATAAATATGAAAGATATATGGAAGTGTATGAAATGAACATGCTTACTGAGTTGGACCATATCTCTGTCAAGTTCAGAGGTGAGGAGTTAAGGTGTCAATGCCTATCATCCTGAGGACAGCCCAACTGATAAAAAAGAATCTTGCAATAGGATAGGGAAAACTGCAGCCAAACAATTATCTATGGAGATTTTAATGTCAAAAGTCAAGTTCGAGGGAACAGAATGAGTGATTTGAATGGAACTCTGCTAGAAGACTTAATAGCAAAAAATGATTAAGTTGTCTTGACTGATGGCACTATGACTTATAGTTATACTGATACATGAAACCTGGAGGTTTGATTATAAATAGTGGAAAAACAAATACTATTTCAATTATTGTTTTACATATATTTTGATAGCCCAAAATGTAGAATGAATAGGGCAAAATCTTCAAAATTATGTGGGTATGTACAGTGTAATAACACCAACTACATGTCCAAGGGGCTGATCCCGCTCCCATTGAAGTTAATGGCAGAAGTCTCAGTAACTTCAATGTAACAGTATCAGACCCTCTATGCCTGCATAGGCTGCATTTCCATTGTATGTACATCCATTTTTCTACAGGGATCCCTTTACAGTAAAGAAACAACTGCATACTGTATCTAAATGAGATTGCAGAAATAACCAGAGGCAGCAGCCACTGATTTCAGCCGACAATTGCAATTTTCAGCATGTCATTACTAATACAATTGTGTATCTTGATGCATTTGCATACATGGGTAGTAATGCATTGTTCAAAAGCTCTCAATGATGTTTTCTCTTCATTTCCTAGACATCAAATTACTAACGACAGATTTGATTTTTAGATCATTTTGAAAATGTTTTTGTTATACACACTGAGAAAAATGAGAGCAGGGACTCTGCTGACACTGTACAGGAGGCAAAAATTTATCTATTTTTCATTGACAAAATGCAATCAAATTATGATTAATATATTTGAAAAGTTAATTAGGAATCTGGAGTGAGCTGAGGATTATGCTCTTTTGAAAATATTTCTAGTTATTTGCATACAGAATGCCTAATGACAGCAGTGAGATTAATGGTTAGAATACTATCTAAAGAATGTTAAAACCTGGGTATTTTTTCTATTTATTACAGGATCTGTTTGTAAATGCAATTTTAATGAACCTTGAAGAACTGCACCATATTTTGTTTGTGTGAAGCTGGTCGACTAAATGTTTCAGTCTGGTTGCCTATGATCCATAAATTTCTGCTTTAGGTTGGATGCCTTCAATTGCTATGAATAAACAGCAATTACTATGAATAAAATAAATAATATATTCTGTACATGATTCACATGCACAGAATATATTATTGCATTAGTTGACTTGCTGATCAGCAAAGTGGGCCTGACTTTAGGAAGTGCTGAGCATCCAGGACTCCAGTTGACATTCATGGGAGCCGTGACTGTTCATTGTCTGTGGTGTTTCAAAATGGACCCCCGGGAGGTAAATTATCAAAAAAGCAGACATGTTAGTTAGTTAGTTATGAAAGCCACATTAGAATGATAGGGAGGTGAAGATATTTGGTCCAGCATTTTCCAAACATGGTTTTCCATGTATGTCCCATGGTTAGACTCATTGGTCATGTGGCTTAAACTGTTTATAAGGTGCAGAGCATTTGTGGTGCTATTTTCTTACTGCTTCCTGAAAGATTTTGTATTATGATTCTGTGCTCCAAAGGCTTCAAAAAGTTTACATTAGTAAATAGCGGCACATAGAAAACACGTGATATAATAGCTCAGTGTTACTTGGGTTTAGTATGCCACTCTGACGTCATCATTCTTTGCTGCTTCGGTCTATAGTCTAGTTCCCGTCTTTGAGATAGGAATTGAAGCATTACAGAACTCAAGAGACCTCATTCATAGATACTCTGCACCATCTCTGGAGGGTCAGATATGAGAAAACTAAAGCACTAAGCTCATTTTGGAGTTCCGACATTTAATTTACCAGAAGGAAGTGAATGTGAACTCCTAATGAGAAATACATTTGCAGGGTATTCCTCTGGAAAAAAACCAAATCACACATTTTTACTACAAAGGTATCTGAGTCTTATGATATTTCAAACCTTTTTGTAATTGTTTATGTATTTCCAAAATAGCAGACTTGAAATCCCCAAGCAGAAGTATCACTAACATTATTCATGCATCACGGCAACCTTGTGCGTATCAAAAATACTTGTTTCTCTGAAAATCTGGGTTAATAACAAAAAGCGTTTCCCTTTCAAATGCAGTGCTGGCACTACTTGCCCTACAACACACATTTTCCCAGTCATGAAGAAAAGGTGTAGGCATGTGGAAGAAGTTGGATTTGAGGAGTCTGTTATGCAGACAAAAACATATACAAAACTATTATAAGAAAAAATGTTGTATTTTAAATGAGCAAGATTCTAACCAGCTAATTTGAAATCTGAACCCTAATCTTTCAGACGCATATAAATCATTGTGAGTCCAGTGTGACTATGCACATGCATAAGTAATTAGCAGGATTGGCTTTTTAATTTTAGGTTTTCCTTTTATTAATTGCTTAAAAACAAGGTTGACAAACATTTTATGAAATCTCCTATGCATCTTCTGCATGAATGCATTTTTCTCCCCTTCTCGTCAAAAACAAATTATATTGTAACTCTCCACCAACGAATACATTTCTACATTTTCAGAAAAGGCATTCTCATGAAGAACAAAACTAATGAGTTTTCTCTTAAAAAGGTAGTTGAAATATCCAGTATTTGCATTTTAATACCTAACAGACAGATGGGTTTTACCCAGCTTCATAAAGCAGCAGAGTAAATTAAATATTCAAAATTTTAATTAAGTAAATGTTTTCTAGACACTTCCTAATGCTTATATTTCCTTCTGTTTACCTTTTTCTTTTGATGAAAAGAAAAAAAAAGAGCCCCTTAACTACAAATAGGACTATAATGGATGCCATGCCACCAAGAAGCGATTTCACATATCTGCTCAGAAAGTCATCGGAATAGAATACTCTGAGCTGAAGAAGAAGAGCTCATCCACACAGAGGTCATTGTTCAACACTCAGGGTACATCTACGCTACAATAAAAAATCCTTGGCACAGCCATGGCTGGCCACGGTCAGCTGGAGCCCAGGCTTTGAGATCCCATGAGTAGGAAAGGTCTCAGAGCCTGGGCTCCAGCCCAAGCATCTATACTGCAATCTTGTAGCCCTGCAGCCCAAGCCTTGTGAGCCCAAATCATCTGACCCAGGCTCTAAGACTCCATGCTGTGGGTTTTTAAATCTCAGTACAGACATAGCCTCGGTTTCTAACCGTTACCACCCACAAGTATCCAGGACTTTCGTTATTTCCTATTAGAAGGACAGGGAGATAAAGGTCGTATCTCAGGCGTGATCTATGTTACAAAGCTTAGCCAGCATAGCTATGCTGGCAAAAACCCCACTGTAGACATAACTATGTTGACAGAAAAGTACTTTTGTTGGCATAGCTAATGTCATTCGGGGAGATAGTGTAGTTATGTCAGTGGAAGAACTTCTGCTTGCTGATGCTGCTTCTCTATTTGGGGGACTCTGCTGGCATAACTATGCAAGCTCTGTAGCATAGACAACACCACAAGGGAACTGGTAGCAAACTTTTCAGTGGTAACACCCAGTCCCAACCTGAAATGGCGAGAAGCCAAGAAACCCATGGCTCCTCTTAATGCTGTGTCTTGGTGCCTGTATCTCTTTGGCAGCAGGCAAAATTTCTTAATCTGAATATACTGTAGCTACAGATAGCAGGTCAGCCATCAGCTGAGATACTGAAAGGCCATGACTAGGAGCAGTGAGAAGAGATTAAGAGAAGGAGAATTCGGTCTGAATATCAGGAAACATTTATTAAGACCATAGTATATTGAACTTGTAGTCACAGTCATCTGCTAGGAGATATTAGGGCAGCTTCATCAGTTGAGTCATTTTATACCTGGGCTGAACAAAAACAACTGTGAATGTTCTATAGGGGAGTAACCCTGCATTGGATCAGAGTACTGTGATAGCTGCCCACCTATTATTTCTATTATTCTAAAATGGATTGAAATAATCTGTGGTCATTCAATGATCCCTTGTGGTTTCACCATCAATGCTTCTCCAGCAGGCAACCTACAATTAATTATTTGATATCAACTGTGCATTTATGGCTGCTAATATTTAGGGTGGAGGCTGTGGTGTTCCCAGGTGGACTTGCATTCCAATCAAATACTAAACAGTCATCCTGCCTATGATATGGTCGCTTGCAGATATTATGATGCTCCAGCAAACTCTTCGCTTGACCAGAACACTTCTTACAGTAAATTGTATGCCCTGGTCTATTCTTTATCCTTCCTAATCCATAATGAGCTTTTGTAAGAACAGTTAAAGCCCAGGAACAAAGGGACATTTTAAAAAGGTATTTAGACACTAAGGATGCTTTTGAAAATTCCACTAGGTCCCTATCTGCATCCTTAGGGGCCTAAATACCTTTAAAGTATGTCCCAAAATACCCTTCCTAGCCTATTAGGGTTCTGTAGCACAATTACTCTTTCCAAATCTGGTACGTGCATAGCACAGAACTAAAGCAGCAGATTTCAAACGACTAACAAGTAATTCTAAAGCTATCTGCACTTCTACTCAGGAATCAATATCTTAGGTCCAAATCCTGGTCACATTCTAATCCCATTGTTCCTAATAGGACCATGATCTGACCTACAGTGTTAAATCAATAGACAATTGCTTGTGCATATTTCCTTTTTAATACTTTCTCTGGAAACTTTTCTATTTATCCTTTTTCTCTTTATATGCGTGTTTCTAAACCTCTCTAATTCTTTTTACTTAATTAATAGGACAAAATGTTGGGTGGAAAGAAAACCAGAATAAGAAAAATGTTTTAAACAAAAACCACTCTACAGTCATACAAGAAAAATCTATAAATTCTTTATTCATGTAAACAGCTGCAATATCCTCAGGATGTTTTCCATTGTGCCTATTCGCACGTACAGATAAGGCATTCAGTTCCTCTTTCACACAAAGATTTTTTTTATCTATCCAATTAGAGAGAGTAAGGGGTTACTTATCTGGCTTGCTGTATTTGCCTTGAGGACACTTCAGAAATAGTGTGCTTTTTTTTCTGTAAGCAGCATCAAACAGAAAAAGTAAATACAATGAGCCTCTGAATCTGTGTTTGCATCACACATACCGATAATGTCCCATTTCACACCTGTTTCTTTTGCTGTTTCAACAAATTGTTATTTGTTCAAAGTTTTTGTTTGTTAACTTACCTCAAGCACTGTGAGCCCGTGAGTGGCATTTATATTTTGTATCATTTTTTTAAAAAACCTGTAAAACTTCCATCAAAGTGTGATCAGAGATAGGTCAGCACTGAGCACATTTCAAGGTCAATCTCCTGAGCTATTTAATTGCTGGACAGAACTAGTAGTTTGATTTTGTTGCATTTACATCATTTACAAAAAATAATGAAATTTACCTTTTAATCTCAGCTTTGCCATCTTTAAAACGGAGACAATCTTTAAAATGATAGGTTGCTGTGAGTCCTAAGCAAAGTTTTTAAAGTACATTCTGAATGCAAAGAGTTTAAACAGGTCAGTGGCTGAAGAACTGAAATATTGTGTTCGTGGTTCTTACCCGTCATGAGTTCATGATGTCTCACAGCGACTCCTCCTAAGAGATGTTATCTCAACATTTATTTGATTTCATTTAAGTTTTGTGGACTTGAAAAAAAGGCAAATTTTCTTGAAGCCAATTCTTGCGGTGAACATTTTGTCCAACTTTAATACAGTGTAAATGTGGGCCAGGTCCTCAGATGGTGTAAATTGGTGAAGCACCATTGGAGTCCACACCAATGAAAGATCGCTACGTAGACATTTCTAATTTGTGCAAAAATGTTCAGCACAAACATTCGTGTAATTTCAAAACACATAACACTAAATACAGCCCCAAACATCTTTTAATTAGCTAGCATGTGCCTGTACCATGTGTAGACACACAGACACACACACACACACACACACATATTCAGGTGTCTCTGAAAATTCCAGTTTAAGGAAGGTTGGCACCCAAATTCAGGGCCGGCTCCAGGTTTTTTGCCGCCCCAAGCAAAAAAAAAGGGGGGGGGAGGGGCGGAGTGCCTCCACCGAAGCAAAAAAAAAAAAGGCCGGAATGCCGCCCCTTGAAAAGTGCCACCCCAAGCACATGCTTGGAACGCTGGTGCCTAGAGCCGGCCCTGCCCAAATTCCATATTGCATGTGTGTTTTGTGTGTATACAAAACCACACACAGGTACATTGTATATTCAGATTAAGTGTTTTAATTTATACATAAGAATTTGTAATGTATTTGAACAAGCATACAAGGCAGATCTAAAGATGCTCTTTGCTGTATTTTTTTTAAAGTTGTGCAATGTGTCGAGGTCTTAGACAACATGCTCACGTATCTATGTTAAGACACTAATTGTTAGAACATCCCATATTACACAGCATAAAATTTAATGAACCTGAGCATGGATTGTTATAGGAACTGTTGTGCCAGGTTAATGGGGCTTTGCTACAAAAGCCAATTATTCCAGGCTACAATTATATCCTATTCTAAACAGTTGTAAGGGTTGCACAAAAATTTCTGACTGTTTGTAATCACTGGCTAGGAAGTGGGTTAGGGTAATAAGACAAGTGTCATTGATAATATAAGGCACAGAGAAAGGGAAAGAGAATGAAAATATAAATGCAGCTGGTCCAACTGGCATATCATTTGTTGCTAGGAGAAGGGTGCCTTTACTATGATAAAGCACACTCCTATAGCAAGACATAGATGGGAGATAAGATTTCAATGGGCATTTTAGCAAAACAACTCAGAATAGCAGATTTTCAAACTGACCTTCTAGTTTCAGGCGTGGTAAGGCTTCCCTCCCCCTATTCTTTTATTTTGTTGTTCCTTATTATGTGATTCTTCCAGAAGGATAGATTTCCTCTTCCCACAGTCATTTGAAGAAAATGTATTTTGTTTTATCAACACATCCTCTCTTTAAAAAAAACCCCAGGAGATAGTAACTGAAGAAATGAAGAATATTACCTCTCTAGAGAAGGTAGGTTAAATTCACTGAAATACACTTGGCTATTACACAACAATGAAACCTACAGGTTTTCAGAACCACAGTAAAAGAGAAGACTTTTAAGCTATGTTCTTCTCCAGTGAGATGTCCAGGTAAAGAGATTTCATTTAAAGGAACACTGAAAAAAATTATACCTCAGTTTCAATGTTTGTTACTTACTGTGGTTCCAGGTAACCCCTAAGATTACTAAAAGGTACAGTGATTAGAGAATAAAATATTTCACTCCCCCCAAAGTGATAACACTTTGTGTATAGACACTTTCAGTAGTTCCAAAGCATAACTAGGTAGTCAGTCACTTCCCCCTGTTTGTGGAGGTCTTTTGAAACAGTAATAGGGGAGAGAGGAAACTTTTTGGAAAAACAGGATAATATGACTATAAATCCACAACATGGCCAGGACACAAGGGCATGTAATACATGAAACTACTCTGGACTCTAACTGACTAGATTTCAAATTGATGATGTCCCTTTTAAGTTAGACATTTTTATGTTCTGAAGCTGAATACAATTTCCATAACGTGTTGATGGATCAACAGAGTACAGTACAATACAATAAGATACAGTACTTAACAGGTGACGTTCTAGCCCATACTGAAATCAATACACATTTTGCCAGTGACGTTAACAAGGCTAGGATGTCACCTAGGAGGTTTTAATGGAATACAATATAGAATACAAGACAAGTAATTTTAAAGATCCATGTAAGCCAATGAGTTAAATAACGGTAATGCAATGGCTGTGTAAGCAGAGCAGCCAATGTAGCATATACTCAAATAGTTCACACAGCCTCCATAAGAGGTTTCACAAACAGAGTGAAGGCTGGCAACACCATGAAGTTACTCCCTAACTTCTTCATAAAGACAGTGGTTGTTTCTCAGCCCCTGTAACTGTACCAATGTTGTTACTTCAGGCTTTTGTGACTAGAACTGGTCAGGAATTTTTTCCATGAAACATATGTCAGAAAATGCCAATTCACCTAAACCAAAACTGTTTGCAGGAACAAACTGGGGTCGATGAATGTTTTGTCCAGAAAGGTTTCTCAGGTCCAGCATGGAATTTCTAGTGAAAGCCAGAGAGAAAGAGTACTGTCCAAATATCCACTTGACTAGCCTAATGGTTAGGGAACTCACCTGTGGTGTGGGAGATCTGGATTCAAGTGCCTGTTCTGGAGGAGAGACTTGAACCCAGCTTTCCCATGTCCCAGGAGAGTGCCCTAACAACTGGGCTAGGTCAGTCTCTCTCTCATTTTTCCTTGAACCACTTTGAAAGGTGTCAGTTTCATCGCAACACAGAATGGGGAAAAAAATCAAAGCTGTAAAAATATTCATGGGATGGGAAAACCCAGCTCTACTCTCGGCTCACTCTTTGTACCCTGGGAAGCCTCAGGGCTAGGTCCTACTGCTCTCCCACTTCCCATTCAGTTGTGTGGGCTCCATCTAACCCACAACAGAACTGGGGGAGAAGCAAACACCAATCTGCTGTCCAAGCAACATTGCAAGTGAGAGCGTGCACAGCACAGTGGGACATGGAAGGTATTGGCTAAACTTATTTGTGCTGCCCCTAATATAGAAAGTTTATAAATCACTGTCAGTGTTCCCTCCCCACTCTGGGGTACAGATGTGGGGACCCACATGAAAGACCCCCTAAAGCTTATATTCCACCAACTTAGGTTAAAAACTTCCCCAAGTCAGAAATTTATTTCTTTGTCCTTGGACGGTATTGCTGCCACCACCAAGTGATTTAAACAAAAATTCAAGGAGGGGCCACTTGGAGCCCTATCCCCCCAAAACATCCCCCAAAGCTCCTTCACCCCTTTTCCTGGGGAGAATAATATACCAACCAATTGGATACAATGTGAGCACAGACCAAACCCCTTGGTTTTTAGGACACTGAAAGTCAATCAAGTTCTTAAAAGAAGAACTTTATTATAAAGAAAAAAGTAAAAGAATCACCTCTGCAAAATCAGGATGGAAGGTAACTTTAGAGGGTAATAAAAAGATTTAAAACTCAGCTTCAAAGTTATAAAAACAGGAATAAAACTCCCTCTTAGCATAGGGAAAATTCACAAGCTAAAACAAAAGATTATCTAATGCATTTCCTTGCCCTACTTACAATTTTTGTAATCTTAGATGAATTATTTTAGGTATGTTTTCAGGAGATGTTGTTCCTGCCTGGTCTCTCTCTCCATCCAGAGAGGGAACAAACAAAGAGAGCACAAACAAAACCTCCCTCCCCCTCCCCGGGTTTGAAAGTATCTTCTTTACTTATTGGTTCTTTTGGTCAGGTGCCAACCAGATTATTTGAGCTTCTTAACCCCCCTCAGTGCATCTGGCCAGGAGGGATTCTATGCTACTGCATACATAAAGGTTGTTACCCTTCCCTTAATATTTATGACAATCACCTCTCCCCTCATTCCCTCCAACTACACGACTATAGTATAACCCATCGCTCTCTTGTCTTGCCCCTTCCAAATACGCTGAATGGGCACAGCAATATGCATAAAGTTAGTGCCTGGGCCAATTCACCTTTCCTTTCTGTAGCGCGTAGGTTGTCCAAATTTTCCCTCACCTCTAAATCTAACATACAGCTACTGAGGAAACAATACAAAATCCTGATTTACACAGAGGACTATTATTTAAGGACATCACCCAAAGGTTCTAAAATGGGATTAAAGACTTACCCAAATTCAAATTGTTTGTTACCTTCTGTGTGTCAACCCTTTACATGGGGAGAGGTTTTAGAGACTGTATTTATTATGTCTATTTTACCATGAAAGAAAATGAATTATTTTCAGACAGATGTCAAACCAGAAAGCTCTCTCTCAAACAATTATTTTCAGATGACTACTACTCCCAGGGCCAATTTCCAAGACTACGATTACCCTTGACTACAAATGAAAAAAAAGAAAAAGAAAAGAAAAGTTAAGTCCATGCCATATTACAGGATGATCCAAATTGCTCCTTCAAAGAACATCTTCCTTCCCTTAGCTTTACAGGAGCATTAGCAATGTTCCAACGCCTGTTGTTCAAAGCCATTTTACGTCAATTTTTTAAAAAGAGAGAGACAGAGCACACATGCTCCTGTGCATGGTAAGTGGGAACACCTTCAACATTCCATTTGTTGAAAACTGATTCTCCAAAGCAACCATCACCATAAGAATACTCACTACCACCACCACCACCACTACCCCTTCACACACACAATATCAGGAGGAACAACCCATAGCCATAATTTTTATCCACAACATCCTCTACATGCAAATAAAGACCCAGATTTACTATTGGCCTGAAGTCACATGCCCCATTGCAATGTGGATGTAAAATGCTACCATTCTGAATAGGTGTTCTTACTCACTTTGCACTGGTGCAGATGACAACACAAGGTGCAGGAGGCAACTGAAAATCATGCCCAAAGATGGCAAGATTGTGATTCTGGTTGTCTCCTGAACAATCCTCTGAGTCATGCTGTCAAGAGCATGCTGAGTCAAGAGCAAAAATAAGGTTAAACAGTAGCTTAACTCCCCCCTCTTCCCAACAGCTCCATTCCAAGTATTTTTATACTCATCCAAATTAATAGTGTGGAAAAACCAGGTTTTTACTTAATTTTCCTGCAAGATTTGTTTTCAAACCACATTTTTCATGAAGCAGAACTAACCTCATAAACAGCTATTTATTTTTTAAAGGGGGCTGTAGGGGGAGTTCCCTTGTCCCCTTAACTATATTTTCCCCTGCCTATGTGTTCAATTATTTTCAAGTGAGGGAACCCATTTGTTCCTCCTCTACATTATTATTAGCTACGTACAATCTATTCACAGTTTAGAAACCTTTGCAAAAATCAAACCACAGCACGGACACCTTTCCAGTGGTTTTCCCATTACCTACAAATCTCCACTGGATATTTCCAGTGTGATTGTTTAATTACAGAGAACACTAACACACCAGCCTGGGAATTGCTGCTCTTCTATACACCAGAAACAGCTTGTATGTAGAAAGCTGCTACAGAAGTGCCAATTGTTTTTTTTTTAAAAACATAAATGAACATGACTATATAAAAAGATCCTAATAATAAATAAATAAAATGTAAAATGTTACGTGCATGGGGATGTCATTAAATCAGAAGAGCTAGAAGGTGCCTAGTAAGTTGCACTGCTATCAACATCATGCCTACAGATTTACAATTGTTTTACAAATGTCATTACATTCATGAAAAAAATCAGTCTATATTATATAGCCAGCTAGAAGGTGAATATGATTGTAGAAACAATATGATTACACGTATCCCTGCCTCCGATATAACAAGAATTGGGAACTATTATATGATTACACTCCAAATGCATTTATTAGTGTCCAATATCCCACAAACATCAATTCTGCATATGCATATATGTGAGAAAACAAGTTTCTTATATTTTCTCATTTTCAACTGTTTTGCCTCTAGCACATAAGAAAACTGACTGATAGGAGAGTCAAAGCGGATTTTTTTCACTAGCCNGGGGGGGGGGGGGGGGGGGGGGGGGGGGGGGGGGGGGGGGGGGGGGGGGGGGGCTGGCTATGTTTGTACCAAGATACAATAAGAAAGACACAGCTAATAAATCTGGATGGGGAAGTTATTGCTCAGTTTGGAGGAGAAGTACTGAGGCATCTTACCGTATGATTTTTTAAAAGTAATTTCCAGTCATACATTAAACTGAAACTTAATTACAAAACAAATACATCTTGGCTAATGTGAAGGCTAGCTGGTTAGGGAAAAAAACAAATCTTGATAGATATACTGAATACTGAAAAGCCTTGACTCTGGGCTTGGTTCTTCTTTTCCTTATACTTGAAAGTTGTAGATGGCACTTAAAGGGATAAAGAAATAATGAAAACACTTTTAAACAGGAGTAGGACAGTGGTTTTCGTGGAAGCCACTTGCCGTAAGCCAAGATCAGACCTTGATCATTATCTAAAGGTATTCCAATCTCAAGTGCCATCTGGATTTAGGTTAGATTTTTTTTTACTTCCTTGACTACTGACATAATATGATACCTATTACTGCATCTTATAACTGAACTCAAGCAGTTGTATTCCAAAGAGGGGGGTGTACTATTTTACCCTGGAAAATATCTGCTTTTTTAAACATATATTTTTCATTTTACTAGAGCTGGTTGGAAAATGGGCCCTCTGCCCCCATGGAAACTTAAATGAAGAAAAAAAATGTTGCCAATTTCCAGACAATTCAGACATTTTTTTTTTTAAATCCTAAAATTTTTGGTTTCTAGGTTTTCAATTTTTTGACAGAATCCAAATTTTCTGTGGAAAGCAGGCACTTTATGTGAAAAATTTCATTTAGCCAAAAAACAAACAAAAGAACAATTTCCCATCAGAAGACATTTAATGAAAAGTTATCCCCCATTCTTATTTTTTCACATTTTTTTTTGTACAAAATATAAGTAAGGATACTGCTTCTATTAGTCTTGCACAAAGAACCACACAGTAAGACCAACAGAATCTGAACAGGAAGTCACCAACCGCCTACATTCCAATTCCAAACTCAATGCAGTAGAGTGATTATACCAGGGGACGGGGATGGATCATTGTTCATGTTGCAGTCCCTTTGTCAGTACCCGGCCCAGGATGGAAGCTAATGATCCAACCAGCGGACCGAATTCGGTGCTGAATCCTGGTCACATGCCACCTGAGGCATGTTGTGCGTATGCTAAGACGATGACAACAACTAGACCAACCAGTGACGAACCTTGGCATATTCATTGCCATTTTGGGGTTTAAACCAATGCTCTGTTGACTCGAGAAACCAGCTGATCTGAAGTGCCACACATGTCAAAAGAGGCAGTTGCTGAGAGAAGTAGACAACCATCACACAAATAGGTAGAGTTAACTGATTTCTTCCTGCCAATCCATGGTAGGTGCACTCAATTTCCTGGGTGCACCCCCTGAAAATTTGACCCATAATTTGCTCACTTTGACAGAAATTGCTGCTAAAAAGGTTATGTGGAAAGCCTGGGTAAAATATGCCAACTCTGCATAGATTCCTAAAAATATTATCTTGGACTTCTTAAGCAAATTACTGTACTCTTGAATCAATTATTCTATCATAATTTGGGGGGCTCTACCTCAGCTGTCTCCAGTTAATCATTGATTAAATCAGTGCTCACATGTCTTTTAAAAAGTTGCTTTATCTGTCCAGTATGGTCTTGGTTAGCATTTAAGATGACTGCATGCACGGGACAAAACCCATCACCTGATATGGCCAAATGCAAGAGAATGTTATCTATATTTGCACGTGCCAATGTTGTCCAGCCACGTTTGCATTTTAAAAGCTGTCCGGAAGAACTAGTGTTAAGTTATACTACAATTATAATTCATTTGGCTAACTGACAGACTGACAACTGGTGAAACTAAACATCCTGCTAATTAAATCCTGTGCTGGGAGGAAGGTCTGGGTAATATTTTCATCAATTAGCCATGGTCCTCTCATCCTAAGAAGGAACACCATTCAGCATATTCTGTTTCCACAAAGAGAAGGCATGCCATAAAAACTTTAGAGTTATAAGATTCTAGAACAGTTGGCATGTTATACCAGCTTCTCATCAATAGCTGTGTCTTGCTTCTTTGCTGCAGAAGCATACCTATCCCAATATTTACACTAAACTGTCCTCTAAACTGTGCTGGTGTAAAGCAGGTGTACATTCATGTACATGGGTGAAAATAACGAGAGGAGAATCTTTGTCCATGTGTTGTGAGCTGCTGCCAATGAAACTCAGACACTACATGAATGCTAGGAAGGGAAGTTCATCTCTATTTAGGTTTTATACTCCCTAGTCCTCTTTATGAATTGATTTCACTCACTGGTGTGATGGGCCTGGATTGTTCTGAACTACGGTTCTAATTCAGACCCACATCTTGTATGCAAGGACAGCTGATACACTCACTCATTTAAGTCTGTAAAGTGTTCCAGCATTAGAGATATCATTGAACTAAAATATTTAAACCTCCAGGAAACGTGTAATACAGCCCGTCAAAATGCTAATCACTTAAACAACTGAAATTACATCCAATGTTAATTGACAGAAGGGAAATTCCAATATCTTTCTAGCTCTCCTATTCAAACCACTGTATTTTATAAAAATAAAACTAGCTTTTCTTTTTAAAAAAGCCATAGCTTAGGTAGAGCTGGAATAAGATGAAATTGTTACAGATGCTCTGGGAAAGCAAGCATTAGTCTCTCTCTCACAAGTTCTTCTTCACATGATTATGTACTTGAAGCAACTAAATTCCAGTCAAGACAGAAATTAATAAATGATGCTTCTAGTGTCCTTTGTTTAAGAACAATCTTTGCCCTTCCTTGCATGAATCAGATATCTCTGAAATGGGGCTGCAGCCTCTTGTTTAGAATTGTTCCCCATGTGCTGAATAGGATTTGACCTTTTGTATCCATTTATTACATCAGCGTGCCCACAACCGCTGCTGTCCAAGGGAAAGACAATCACTGGTCCAACTGAAGAGAACAGTTATTATAGTACTGGTTCCCTCCAAGCCTTCCCTCCTTCTCTCTCTCCCTCACACACACACAGAGTAGCAGAGCACAATGGTTTGGTAGAAGTGATTTGTTAGAATCTTACCTCACAGTGGGTTTGCCTTAAGGAGAGGTTTGTCCTCTGTGGCTGGGATAGATTCCTGTCGAGGCTCTTGCTTGTATCTTTATGGGACACACTTTAGAGATGCATCGAGGTGTCCAACCTGAGAGAGCTGGAACTATACAAATGAGTGGTGAGTGTTACCCATTGGTAAGTGTTGCGTGTCCCTCAGAGTGCACAGTCTACAGAGGATGAGAGTTTGTCATAGGTCCCAACTAGAAACATTTATTCTTTAGCTCAAGCTGCAAAGACTTATGCTTTTAGCTATGAAAGTCCCTGGTTCAATTCCCAAGGTGTGAGCCAAGATAGTAACCAACACATAAACTGGGGCTCATCTAGGATTTGAACTGCCATGGGCCTCAGAAGCTTCGGATAAGCTTCTTTTCTTTAGGGGAAGTGTGTAAACTCACTGCTAAGTGTGTGATGTATCAACCCCCATGCCTGTACCAGAGAAGCTCCGAGTCTTTTACAGCTCTCCCCCACTCCCCACATACAAAGCTTGATGCGTTAACTCAAGCTAAGCTTTAGAGCCTCATGCCTTCAGCTCTGGAGATCCCCAGCTAAATCCTGTGTGTTGGCTAAAATGGAAGCAGTCATAAGGGATTAAATCAGTGTTTCTCAAACTGGGGTTGCCGCTTGTGTAGGGAAAGCCCGTGGTGGGTCGGGCCAGGCCAGTTTGTTTACCTGCCCCGTCCGCAGGTCCGGCCGAGCGTGGCTCCCACTGGCCGCGGTTCGCTGCGCCGGGCCAATGGGAGCTGCTGGAAGCGGCGGCCAGTACGTCCCTCAGCCCGTGCCGCTTCCAGCAGCTCCCATTGGCCTGAAGCAGCAAACCGCGGCCAGTGGGAGCTGCGATTGGCCGGACCTGCGGACGGGGCAGGTAAACAAACCAGCCCGGCCTGCCAGGGGCTTTCCCTACACAAGCGGCAGAACAAATTTGGGAACCACTGGATTAAATCAAGGAAAGTTCTGTGTGGAGAGAGAGAGAGAGAAAGTGAACCATCAGCAAAATCACCTTGTGCGAGTCGCAGAAGAAAACAATGACTATAGAATCTACCGATCAGCCAACAACAAGTGTATGTTGCTCTCTCCCTCTTAGATCGGGACATAGGTATTTCAAAATTTGAAGTCCATATAATAGCCAAATATAATGTTAGTTTGTGGAAAAGAGGTAAAGAAACCATTTAAAATATGCAAAAATTCTTTTTTCCTGATTATCTCCCACTGTCTCTCACTATCATAATAATCTCTGACTCTCTTCTGAGAGAATCAAAGCCCAGTGCCTAAAGCAGTCATTGGAACAGAAACTATACGATCGAAAGGTATTCTATTCCTTAACCCCAAACCTGAAAACATGCATGCAATTGATTTCAGTGAGATTATTCACATGCCTGGGTGTTTGCAGAATTAGGGCCTATGTCTGTAAAATGCCCAGCATACTTTTAGCTGCTATGTAATATGTGACTTAGGTAACCAGTTAGGCAGCTCAAAGAGTAAATTCCAAATATTCAATACTGTACTTAAACACATCTTTGCAGAGAACAATTCTCATCCAGATAAAATCATTCATCATACAATTCCAAACAAAGAAATTCATAAACATCATATTACTTTTTGGGGACAATTTGCAAACCGAAAAATAGATCTAAATTCTGTTCAATGTGAATAATTTGAGCAGCTTTGCTCAAAACACATCATAAAATAAATAAAATGTACCAGGATGAAGACTAACCAAAAACAGGCTTTCCAACTCAAAGTAGACTTCCACTAGACTCATAACACCTCTTTTGCAGTAAAAAAATGCTTATTTGATTAGTTTTCTATACTGACCCGCAAGTGCCCTTTAAAAAAACAACCTGAACTGAAGTTGGTCTGAACCCTTCGTCCCCATCACAACTGTTTGCTGGAAATCAGGACTGTGGTGAAGAGGGCTTAGAAAAAGTGCAGCTTGACTACTCCTCTATTATGCAACATTGACAGCTAAAGCTCCCTGTGTTTTGATGAGCAAGGCAAATTAATAAGATCTGAATAGAGAATAGATAGCTGTGATTAACCTAACTGGCCACTGGCTGTCATTGTTGTTCCAGAGGGGAAAAAAAAAAGTCAGCAAGAAAATATTGAAATTAGAAAAATGAATTGAGAGTGTAGCTAGATTCTTATGTTTGGTGCAATTTACGGCAAGTCAGTCAAATATTAAGAGCTTTTTCATATATAAATAGCAGGTGCACTTAGGAGATTCTGCCCTTGTTACACCCACTATATTCATTGGAAATCATATAGCTGTAACTAAGGGCTGAATTTAACCCTTAATTTACATGCACAATCATATTAAGTGCTTGTGTAAATTAAACACAAAATTGTGTGCAATTTAGGCCTGAAATATTTTGCCCTGCATGGACAAATAGCTGTGAGATCAACCCCTTCCATCCCATCTTCTCTCTGCAAAAATCTACCTTCCCCATTCTGTTTGTCCAATATTCCTATACCAGCTAGGAGCTCCACTCAACCTGCCTGTTTGTTCTGCCCTCCATCGAGAGCTCCATCTGCACCATTCTTGGCTACAAAGCTTCTTTCCCATCCTCCCCTGCTTACTGGCCTGACCCCTTGGTCTCCCTCCTCACTCCAATATGCATCTTGCCCTGGTGGCCAGTTGTAGTGGGAGGAGAGAATTGTTTGGTATGTGCTTACACTGCAGGCCAGAAAACTGCATCAATATATTAGAGGCAAGAGTTGAAATCCTGGCCACCACAGTCAACAGGTATTTTGCAATTGACTTCGGTGGAGCCAGGATTTCACCAAAGAGGTGGTGTGTGCCAGCACAGACCTGCAGAAAAAAATGCCTGGATGACAGCTGCCATCTTGGCTGACACACCAGGGACATCTGGATTAAAAGCATGAGCTGCTTCAGTTCCATGGGTGGGGCTGTAATAGACTCACTCCCTCTGTGGATTGGACAACCCCATACCACTAACTTACTCAGTTAGAACCATCACCACTGGGAGCTGCATATGTCTGAGGTCAGGAACTAGCCCTAAGTAATTGTTTTGTGGGAAGATTGTTTTCCCACAAACTTTTCTCCCCTCTACCATGCAACTCTATACAAGAATTATGCAAACCAGTTCTCTCCAGGGACAGTTAATAATTTTTACAGCAGTAAGTTCTTATACCTTGTTCATTAGGATCACACGTTTATCATATGTCTATGCAGAGGAGTCCTGCTGTTTATTGCATAGGGCCAAACGACACTTTTAAAGTGGAAAAAAAATCAGGACACGTTATTTCAAGTCTCTCTAATGATGAAGTCTATAAAAAGCATTCCCATATGCAAAGTTATCTGTAACGTGCACTGTGTTAGGAAGACGGCTCGCTTCACTCCACAATGTTATCATTTCAAATAGGGAAGTATGGCTGAATTTCCCAAATTACATTTTAGATGAAGGATGTCTCATAGTAGTGAGTTAGATCTTGACAAATGAGGCCAGGTGTTCATTAGTGCAATGTTCTCCCTACTGTGAGAGAAATATGAAATGATGGAGTCTAACTAATGTGAAATTATTCAGCAATGTACAAAAACCTTAAATAGGAGCCTGTGTCTGTGGTTAAAAAAATACTTTTCTTAGATACACTTTCTTGACTTAAAAATATTTAATGACATATGGAAATACTTCCTTTCTTTCAAAATGTCTAGTTTACTTAACACTCATTTATTCTATTCTCTGAGGATTTTTTCTGCTCTGACCTGTTCAGATCTAGGAATCCAAGGTAGTGCTGTGCACGTAGACAATATTTTGGGTGAAATCTTAGCCCCAGTAAAGTAAATGGGAGTTTTGCAATTGATATTAGTGAGGCCAAGATTTCACCCTTTATCTCCACACTGACGTATGTCCTCAATACCATTGGATGAGGCTTTAGCCATGGAGCTTTGATGAAAATCAATAACAGAGGAAATCCAGTCCAATCAAATCTGATATTATGCCTCAAATTATTCTATATGCTTGTCTTTGCCTAATCTGTTATAGTGCTCTCTATATTTCTGGTGTTTCATCCTGTACATTATTTCCTTTCTTCCCTTATCAGTGACATATTAAGATGTCCTTTCCTTTTACAGTAATGACTTCCTATTTAAATAGGGATGATATAATCTTTGTGCAGTGTTTTGAAAATGAAGATGGCCAAATCCTGGTCTTGGTGCAGGAGAAGACTCCCACTGCCTTTACTTGAATGGATATCATTACTGTTGCTATACATAATTTCTAGAATATAGCAGTATCTATGAGTGCATGTTAGCTTCAGTGTAGTCAAATCACAATAGTGACCACATGAGACTTGCTCCAACACACTGTCAGACTCTTGAGTTTACCACCATGCATAGATAGAATCATATGTAGGTTAGTGAGCCTTAACTCCACTCCTCGACATGGAATAAGAGAACTTCCCATGTAAACTGACCCTGTGTGAGGTGCAATTTCCAACAGCACTCAGCCTATGATCTCCGGTTGGTACCGTAAGGATGGCACATATGCCTAAGGTTTTGTATAAATGCTATGGTGTAACTCCACTGTCTTCAGCAAAGTGACACCACGTATGAATCTGGGCCCATAGTGTAACAATACTGTGCCTCCCCTGAGCAGATAATCCCAACTGACCTGTGTGGTAGTCTAATCCTCATGGACATTAGCAAACACCAGAAAACTGAGACCATTAAACTCATTGCATGAGTGACCTAAATCATACTTAAAAAGTGAGAGCTCAAGAAGCAAAAGGGCTTATGGATTTATTTAGTCTCCAAAAGTAAAGGATATATCTGACCTTGGGATTTCTTAACCTTCTCCTTGACCTTCATATAAAATCCTTGAGGTTGTTCATATTCATTGACTAGACCACAAAGCAGTTCTGTTCCATTCAGAACAGTTCAATAAATTAAATAATAAATTATGTATTTATGCTTCTTAGTCCCTTTCCAATTCTCTTGTATTATACTTCTGTGAATACACACTGACATGGAAGTACTGTAGCCAATTGGCCTATAGCACATCCGTTCCTTTGATTGTCTTGTTCAGCAAACAGAATCCCAAAGGTTAATTAATTTCACATTCCTATGACATAGTAAAGATGATCATTTTTAACACAACATGAAAGCTTTACTTTCAAGAAAATAACTCTTCCAATTATGAAATTCTAATTAGTACCTGGATTGCAATATGGTGCAAGTCTTTTTGTGAGCCTTTTTAAATGTTCATGTTACATAGGAAACACTCACATATTGTGTATATATGCATAACATCTTCTTATGCCAGGAATGTTATGACATTTAGTAATTAAAACAAATATATGGGGGAATCACTGAACTATTTTTAACATTTCAAAGACTAGCGAATACCTGAATTATTGTATAAAGCTGTGTCTTCTGAATGGCCCTAGGAACTGAGACCTCTTCTGGTTATTTGATACTCAGCAATGAACAGGATAAGTTCTGTTAATTAGAAAAAACCCTTCAAGTGCAAGGGCAGTCTGATGGCAGTTTCTCCAGACACGTGACAGCCATAACAGCAATCCAAAAAACACACGACTTACCATATTCTTACAAATTTCTCCCTGTGTACTTGTGAATTCATGAACACGCCCTCCTTAGATCAATAAACTATAGAAAGTCAGCCCTTCTCTCTCTAGATACAATTATAACTGCTTATACCTCACATTTTTTATTCTTTCAGTCAGAATAAGAGCTATTTCTTGCACTTCCTTCAGCTAGTTGCCTGTCAGGAATGATATAAACATTATGGACAGAAACAGATTTTTATGCACTTTTCAAGGTGCAAAGGGTGAGGTGGTGTTTTTTAATTAGTATCCACAGTTTTTGCTGCTGCTGTATGCTCTTCCACCAGTGCAGAATTGCTCACACTATCAAAAAGGGAAAACAGAGGTGGATTTTACATAAGACAGGGAGAAAGGTCTGCTTAGGGCATTAAAGCACAGATCTGGAAGCAAGAACTCGGGACCTGTGGCTATGACTGTGACAATGACTTGTCCACAGGAGGTGTCAGTTAGGCTGATTTATCAGCCTAATCTTGAATGCCTAAAGTTAGGTAAACAAATCTGTATTTAGGCACTTGGAACCCAATTCTAAACAGTACTTAAGCATGTGGCTAACTTTAAACATCAGAATAGTCACCCTGACTATACACATGTTTACAATCAGCCACATGCTTCTATTCCTTGCTGTATAGGGGCTGTCCACCCACAGCTCCCCACACCTTTAATTCACAGGGTAGTTTGAGGATAAATCACCACTGATCATTTTTTTTTGGGGGGGGGGGGCATAGAATCCTAGAATCATCNAGCTCCCCACACCTTTAATTCACAGGGTAGTTTGAGGATAAATCACCACTGATCATTTTTTGGGGGGGGGGGGGCATAGAATCCTAGAATCATCGAATATCAGGGTTGGAAAGGACCTCAGGAGGTCATCTAGTCCAAACCCCTGCTCAAAGCATGGATCAGCATTTGCAATGCACTCCCCATCAGTACCTGGCCCAAGCCCGGGAAGCCTAATACAATGTACATATTAAATATTAATTATCAGGTTGACCATTCTAAAGAACAATGCCATGAGTTAATTCTTTCACATGACAAGATTCTGTGGTAGGAGCAACATAAGATACAGCTGAGCCACTGGAAATAACACATTTTGATATCTTACAGGTCAGAAAAGATGCCTCTCGACAGGTAGGAAATTAAACCTTACAAAAAAAAAATCATGCCACCTTTCCTTTAACTCATATCCCAGCTCCTTTCTCAAGCTCGAAAAGCATACCCTTTCCAACAGAGCCAAGAGTGGAAAAAATGGTAAAAGATATCCCAAGCATCACGCCGCAATTAAGGAACAAGGGCAACACATTCACATCAAATGTAAAACAAAAATGCCTCCCATGTGTCAGAGAGAGAGGCAAAGAGAATTTGATCATTTAGAAGGAGAAATAGGCACCTGTGTCAATGAGACACCAACCTTGTAGAAGAAAGAGAATCTTCAAAGGAGATGAACTTGCCCAAGGACTTGTTATAACAGCCAAGTGTAGTATCAAACCCACAAGGGCATGAACAGAGGAATGTTGGAAAAAGGCCTTGAAACTCTACCTCGGGCTTCTGTGATTGTTGCAAGCTACTCCCCAAGTCAACCCTCACCCATCAACCTATCCTCTCCTGACATCCTGATCTCCCCACTCCCTTCTCTGTATCAACATCAAACTCTTCAGCCTCATTTAAGGCTCCCAACAGCTCTGCCCTAGCCAACATACCATCTCCCCCTGGGCTCTGCTCACCCTTCACCTTTCTGGTCCTTTTGTTCTTGTCTCCCACTCATACCCTATACCTATAACAACATCCCTCTTCCTCTCTGTCAAGAGTCCTCACTTTTCCTTCACCTTGTTTTCCCCCTTTGGACAATATTTCTGTGCTGTCTTCTGGGACCTCATCCCCACATACAAATATTGTTATCAGTTTATTATCTGCAATATACTGTTGAGGAACCCTAGTCATGGACCAGTGCTGGGCAAACATAGAACAAAAGAGAGAGAGTCCCTGCCCCAAAGACAAATCCGATTGTATATAGTCTGTGTGACATACAGTGCAACTGACAGCAATGGACTTGTTTTAAATAGAGCTGGCTAAAAAAAAGGTATATTTCATAAGACATTTAAGAAATAAAACAATTTTTGGTGGTTTGATAAAAAATTCAAAATGTGTATTTTCCAAAAATGTTATTTAATTTCTGTATGTGCGGATGCAGTGTGTGTAGGGTCGGGGCTTTAAAATTTATTTATTTTATTCTGGTGGAAAAAGCATTTTCTGTGACGTCTTCCAATACTGGAGCGCTGTGCTTAGGTACTATGGTAACCAGAAGAGTTCTGCAACTCTCAAATGTCAATCTATTAGCCATAGGATGATCGTCTTTAACCACACACTGGGCTACACTGTGCAATACATAGAGATATCTGATCAAGAACATGCACTACGGGCTGCTCACATGTATTTGCAGCTGAAATATCTATTCAAGTAACTGGCACATTAGGGTGTAGCGTGTAACAAGTTTTGTGGGGTGCCCTTGAGCCAGGTATTTGCTGGAGGAACCTTGTTTTAAGATGAGTTATCAAGTGATGACTAACTCCCCATAACTAGAAGTATGAAGGCCAGAAGCATAAATAAGCAGAATTCATAATTGCCTGGGGCTCCTTGTGAATGCTTGCTACCATAAACTCTGCATTTCCCTAAAAACCTGAATGAAATTTGACAAATTTCTGTTAGTTTGTCAAACAGAAAGCTGCAGTTTTGGAGGAAACAAGTTCTTGCGCTGTACTCATAACAACATCATAGGATAGACAGTATGGATGTGACTCTTGCTGAAAATATAGCCTGATTTCTGATGCAGTTGGGTACCTGCCAACTAATTAGTGCTCTAACAGTGATACCGAACAAAGATCCTATTCAGGTCAAGCAAGACTATCAGATGCTTGCTCTGAATTCAGCTGCTCAAATTTCATCAAGCTGCTGCTCAGTCAACCTACATAGCAAGGATAAAATATGGGCATACAGTTCAGTAGCTGCACAAAAGACCTGTATCAGTACTGGCTGCCCCAAAAGATGTTGAGAAAAATAGAGGGGTAATGCTCAGTGTTCGGCACCTAAAGTAACGTCTTCAGAATGTGTCGTTTCACTCATTGCGTACTGGGTATTCAGAAAGCGTAGAGAAAAATCTATTAAGCGGGACTGCGGTATCGTACCACAGTGCAACTCGGAAGTCCATTGATTGAAATCTCTGGTGTAAAATAAACGTAAGTGAGAGGAGAATCCAGCTCCTGTGACATCAATATATTAACATCACAAGTAAGGCCCAATCCACTAAATCACTTCCCATCAAGGAAACTACTCTCATACTTAGAGCTGAGCATGTAGGCTGGGATTTTCAAAAGTGTCTGATTTGCAACAGGATTTGGATGCCTAATTTCCCTAGGCTCCTTTGAAAACCCCAACCGTATTTAAGTGCTTTGCTGGATCAGGGCCTAGGAGAGCAATAGCCACAACCTCATAAATTTGTTTTAATAGCTATTCCCAGAGTTTAAAAAAATAGGTACACAACGATCAGCTCAATACACTTAGGAGCTGTTAGCTCAAGTGCTGCAGCTACTCTCAGCTGCCATAGTTCTGTATCACACAATGAGAGGCATCTCTCAGGCAGTTAAGACCCAAACCATTCAGAGCTTTGTAGACTAAAAAACTTTGACGTGCCCCCAGAATTGAAATAGACACATTAGAATCCTCATGATTTGGTAAACGGATGCTGTTCTGGCTCCTTGAGCCCTACCTCAGCTTCTTGATCATATTTCCTTTCATACATAGCTAGACGGAGAAAAAAATCACAAGAAGCAATTAAACGGTGGAGCTCCTTGCCATAGGAAGTCAGAGGCCAAGAAGTTAACAAGATTCAAAAAAAGGGAATGACATTTATATTAATATTAAGAATTAATGATAAATTTTGGCAGGGATATTAAATCTGCTGCTTCAGGGCTAAAGTCAATCTAATTAGCAGAGATCTGGTTGGGTTTTACATGGGAGGCAGATTATTCCCAAACTGCCTTACACCTTCTTCTGAAGCATCTGATACTGCCCACTCTTAAAGACAAGATAGTGGACTACATGGACTTCAGGTCTGATGCATATGGACTTCCTACATTCCTATTTCAATTTCTGGACTTAGGGAAGGAAATACAGTCCCATTTTCCTTCTCTGCCCTTTACCCATCAACCCCTAGGCTCGGCCATCACTTCTTTTCTCTAGTACTCCTGGACTTACCGCAACTTCAATTTCTGTTCTTTTAGAAAAAGCTAAACTAAGAAATAGCATGTGTGTGCAAAGTAAGAAAGTTACATTTACAGATAGAACTTTTTTAGTTGATTTTATTGCGTTACGATAGCTACTCACTGCTTTAATACAGAAGAGCAAGTATGGTCACAACTCATTTGGAACATGAAATAAATAATAAAAAAAAAAATTTAATCAAACAATTTTCCAGATTGATATATTTGACTAATCTGACCTCTAAATCTTTCACAATGTAAAATTAATATGCACTTGGAGGAATAACTGATTTTGAGCATTTCTGGTACTTTCATAGTAAGAAGTAATAAAACACTCCATTTCATTTCTACTAGAAAATCAGAGGTCTAGAGTTTCCTAAACCAAACAAACAGCTCTCTTGTAATAAGAGAATTACATGTGTGCTTAGGACAAGATTTTTTTAAATGATGGGTTTACATTTTTACTAGCTTTTTACATATATTTAAATTCTTATACACTTCATGCTATATACACTAGCCCTGCTGGAAGCAGCAATGCAATAAATATTGTCATGTAGTGCGTCAATGTAGCATTTATTGACTTACAAAATAAAAATAAATGGTGGTTTTCAGGTGGAATGTTCAAAAGTTTAAATAAACATAGAATATGCATATAACACAGCATAATACCTTGATTGTGCAACTAGTTTCATTATACAAAGTACGTGCTTCAGTCTCACTGAAGTAGATACGACTTAAGCATGTGCTTAAATATTTTGTGAAAGTGATGCCATAATAGAATAATCTCATTTAGATAGATCATTATCCCTGTATGTGTGTTAAAGAGACAATTACATGGATTGCATACTTTGTGTCTAGTTAGAGTTCTTAAATTTAGCAAACATCACAGAATATATTTATCATGAAAAAGTAGAGTGTACTTTTATGTATCCAACCAAAGGCTTGGGATTTTGTTCTTTAGTTACAAAGATTCTGGAAGCCTCCAAAAACAAGGGTAAATGGTCTTGGTGGACTATTCTGTAGACTGTATTGTAGGAAGGTGAAGACAACTAATTCATTCTATCTATAAATTAAATGGAGAGTGAGAGAGAAGATTAATAGATTTGTTCTAATGAGAAATTTTCTTGTTCCTTCAAGTTACTAATTTCTCATGCATGTAAGGCAGAACAAAATGAAAGTCGGTATCAATAAAAAGTGCACAAAAATGTATGGGAAAATTCCAATTTATAAAAATAAGCAGTATGGCTAACAAGATGAATGTGTACAAGGTACATTTCAACGTACATGTACATATCTTTTCAAGTACTTCTAAATGTGAAAAAACTGCACCAGCAGAGAAAGACAAACCTCTCACAATTTATTAGAGCCTATAGAAACTCTGGGAAATCCCAACATTTTGAAATTTGTTTTTGCTTTGAATCAGAACAAAAAGCTGAAATTTTGAAATTTCCCACTAAATGAAAGTTCTGGAAAACTTTAATTGGGAACTATCAAAATATTGTGTTGATATCAATATAACATAATAAATTAAAATTAATTATATACAAGTAACCAAAATGATATAATTGAAATGAAATGTTTCAATATCAAAATGAAACAAGACAGACAACTATTTGTTTTGATGAAGTTTTTGATGGGAAATGTCAAAATTGGCACGCTTGTACAATACGTTTGGATTTTGACAAAACTGTATTTTCCAACAGAAAACTTGGAAATTTTTCAGCGAGATCTATTATTATACTACATGTACATCTCTGCAAGAAGATTCTTATAGATAACAGTGACCATCTAATTAACATTAGCTAATGTTAGTAAAGCTCATTGAACATATAAACTATACATAAATGCTGGTTATTAATTAGCATTAACCATTATTATAAGTCCCCTTCCATTTCTCTTCCATGCAGCAAAAATCTAGTGAGCAATAAATCAAAAGAAATTATTTCCTGATTGACATTTTGAGTAAGTTCCAAAAAAGTAAATTAAGATATCATTAACCAGTGAAGATTAAGACAGCAGCAATGAAAGAAGATAGGAGAGATCCATTTGTTTTCATGATACAGGAAGAATATTTGTTAGAAAAAAGTTAGCACTACATTAAAAGTAAGCTTGGCTTGAATAAAAATTCAGGTTTTTAAAATAATTGACTAAAATATCGATATTTATTGTTAAGTTTTTTTTGTTTTTATCAATATAAAATTTCATAGTTTGGGAAAATGGGTTTTAAGTAGGTTTTGGATTTTAACAATTTAAATTTTCACAGTTCTGGAAAACTCTGGGGGAGGGTCAGACAATGATGATTAATGACCGTGAATGTTGAGATTCAAATAATTAAAACTTTATAACCCTTAACACAAAAGTAAATATCCTTAAATAAAACTAATACATTCTCAATCAGTATATTTCTTACTTTATCCGTAAATTTGATTGCTAGACATTTATCAATTTGTGTATTTATGGTAAAAATAAACATTTACAAATAAAAATCGAATCCTTCCTAGCCTTATAAAGGAAGTGTCTTTCCATTTTAATGGTTTGTTAGGCTCACACCCAGATTGGCAGGTAATAGTGTTACTGAGTGAAAACTGTTTATGGTGCAATGCATATTAAGGGTGCTGCTTTGGGAAATACAAATTCCCAGCATTCCATATTAATTATGCAGCTCTCACTTTCTGTACAGAAGACAAGACAGAGGAGGCTTTACTCAGTAATTATTTATGTATCATCTCAAAATACTGCAGTGTTAAACTGCACCATCACAGGAGTAATGACTAGCACTTTAGAGCGGGTGAAGGGGTAAGGACTTGGGAGGTCCAATTATTAAAGCGGGGGAGGGGAAACAGGCCTCTAAAACCATTATCTTCTCAAGCTAGCCTGTTCTCATCTCCTCTGACCAGAATATCTTTTTATTCATCTGAAAATAGCTGTGTACTGAACACTTGAATGTCAGAGTAAAGGGCCAAAAACTGTTCTCAGTTTTTCCTATTCATATATGTACATATTTATTTCTAAAGGGAAGTCTGTCACTGTCATAGCACAGTACCTTCTAAGTTGCCAGTGATAAGTACGAATATTAGCCAAGAATGAACAGTGCTAATGTTAATGTAGCGCCCCCTATCCACCCGGTTATCTCCTTTAGCGCCAATTTCCTTATGGGTTTTGATGGACACACCTGGGTTCTTTTGAATCATGCCACCCACTCAGCAGGGTGTAACTTTTTTCTTCCCATATGAATTTATTTGGCGGTGCCTCCACCCCTCCTAGCAGGGTCACGAGGGCAGCTTGGGAGGAAAATTCTAATCACAGGGTGACCCCCCTTTACTTGCCAGGCAGTTGAAGAATTCCAAGAAATAACACAAACAGTAATTATATTAAACAGGAGATAAATATAGCAGTGTAAAAAACACTGTTCTCAGGATCACGGGGCCCATGCAGATAATATCTGTGAATTTCCCCAGACACGTGCCCTGACATAGCAAAAGTAAAATTAGTGTCCCATTGGTACGCATACTTTGTTGGTGATCTGTGACCATGATATCTTCTGTGCAGCAGTTAGCAATGTAGCCAGTAGCGGCGCCGGAAGGTCCCGCCCCCGAAATCCCGCCCCCAACAGCGGCGGCGGAAGGTCCCGCCCCCAAATTTTTACAGGCGGCGGGGGCGCAGGCGCCCCCAAAATAGCAGCGCCCTAGGCGACCGCCTAGGTCGCCTAATGGAAGCGCCGGCCCTGAATGTAGCTGACTGGGATCAGTACAGCCCAAAAGACTCACAAGTGGGATCAGGTGGTAAGTCCCTCTGCAGATTTCATAAGCAGCAGGTAATAATATCCCCAAACTCCTTCCCGCTGGGTAGAGGACACAATTCAGGGAGTAAGGAGTCTCCCAAACAATGTCCCTGAGTAGCTTACATTTAGAGATAGCTGTGGACTCCTCAGTCACTGCAGAGGGGCTGATGATCGCTGCTGGCAGGCATCCTCTTCATGCAGGAATCAGGCTGCTTCTGGTGTAGGGTGACCAGATGAGAGACATGAAATATTGGGACATGGGAGGGGTGGGGAGAAGAGGGGAAGGGGAGGGGTGCTGGCGGAGCAAAAAACCAAAACAAAACCGAGAGGCGGCGGAGCAAAAAAAAAAAAGAGCCGCCGGAGCATAGGAAAATTGGGTGGGGGGGATGCTGGGGGGGGGGCTGAGCACCCACCGGCAGCTCCCCGCCCCACCCCGCATGAGCTCACCTCCACCTCCCCTGAGAGGGCTGCCGCGTCCTGCTTCTCCCCCCTCCCTCCCAGCGCTTGCGCTGTCATACAACTGATTCGCGCAAGCCTGGCAGGGAGTGGGGAGGAGGAGGAATGCGGCGTGCTTGGGAAAGAGGCAGGGCCAAGGCGGGGATTTGGGGAGGGATTCAATGGGGCAGGGAGGGGGCGGAGTCAGGGCAGGACCGGGGCTGAGTTGGGGGTGGGAGGGGCGCGAGCCCCCTCCGCCTGTTCGCCGGAGTGCAAAATATCGGGACAATTTGCGTCCCGACCGATGTTCGGTCGGGACGCGGGACAAACAAGTCAATATCGGGACAGTCCCGATCATCTGGTCACCCTATTCTGGTGCCAGGATTTCCCCTCACCCCAAAGGGGTGCAGGGCTCAAGGTGCAGATTACAAAACTATACTCAAATCCAAACTAGTCTCTCACCCCTGCACTCAGCCACAATCACAGTAGGAAGCAGCCCTAAAGTAGCAGCCAGAGCAGTGGGGCCACGTGGTGACTGAGCTCACCTAGGGAACTGCAGGGCTAACTCAGTCTGGCTTGGGGGAAGTTTTCCCCAACAAAGCTCTCTGAACTGTCGTCTTGGAGAGGGAAAGGGCCAAGCTGAGGGATTTTGCTTTCAGGTCCCCAGAGGCCAGTTCTCAGAAGGAACCCTGCATGCAGCTCTGGGACTCAACAGCCCCCCACACCACCAGTCCTGCCCTTTCGCTGGCTGGCTCCAGACACCTTCAAAATATCTTCTCCCCTGTCCAGGGAAGGGCATCTCACTCCCTGTTGGTTGCCAAGCACGAGCAGACTGAGGGCTTGTCTACACTGGCACTTTACAGCGCTGCAACTTTCTCGCTCAGGGATGTGAAAAAACACACCCCTGAGCGCTGCAAGTTTCAGTGCTGTAAAGTGCCAGTGTAGACAGCGCTTTAACGTTGCTAGTGAAGACATGTCCTCAGTCTGCCCTTGGCTCCCCCTCCCAATCAGGGACAGCATGCCCCTCCCGGATCTAACAGCACACAGCGCCCCAGGAATCTAGGTAATCCCCTGGGGGGTTACATTAATATTTTCAGGCGACATCTACTGTCCTGTCAATGTAACTTGTCCAAGGCAAATGGCTTCATAAAATAGGATAACATCTTCCCCTGTAAGTATAGTGGTTTTGGGAAGAGAAATATATGTATTTTATACATATTGAAGTTCACTGATTTTCTTGTCTTAGAGCCTTGAAAGAGCCACCTACTTTGGTCTGGAAAACTAGCCAAGTCTTGAGAGCTCTTGACACTGACCTTGAAAGAGAGAGTTGTTAAAACTCCCCTTTTCTTCTGTATATACCTTACATTATCACAACAGAAGTTAAATTATCATTTCCTTAATGGAAAAAGGATATCCTTAATTGATTTATAGAAAAATCAATTTAAATAGCAGAAAGATGGAAAATGTCAAACCCGTAAAAACTTAATAATGACATTTCCAAATGTGATTAACCATTTACAATTCTTCTATGGCCAGATTTAAAAGGCAGAGATAATATGAGTTTTGGATGAGCTCTGGTGACTGAAAATATACATAATACCTGTGTATTACTGAGGGATGATGTGATCCAATCTATTCAAATTAAGACTCTAATGATTGATTGTTGCACTTTTATAAAACTTTTGTGCACTTAACTTTTAAGTAAGATTTGAATGATATACTGATTGAATAATGGCTCTTTTGTCAAGAGGAGTGGTCCCATTACCATTTTTAGGCCTTGATTCAGCAAAGCACTTCAGCACTTGCTTCACTGTAAACATATACTTGAGTCCTATTGACGTCAATCAGACCTGAATGGACTTGATGACCTTTTGATGTCCCTTCCAGCCCAAACATATCTATGAGTCTATGACTCCTCAGGGCTTTGCTTTAGACTCAATCTGCATTTGAGGATTAACTTCTTGTACATTACTGAATGCTTTAAGAATAGATGGGAACGCATACACAATACAGTATAATTTACAGCTTGTTTCCAGTCCTACACATTTGGAGGTTCGCCATTTCACACTGCCATTGGTTTGCAGTTGTTGGTACCTATTGTACCAGTTCATAGTTTAAAGTAACAGAGTTTGAATTAGCTACTAGGGGTGTGTTAAGTGGATCATAAACTGCTGAAGGAAAGGAATACGATTCAGTGAGCAATTCAGAACATTTAAAACACCGTTTAGAAAATTTGCCCAGTGGATATCCATTTAGCCTCACCCCTTAGTCTGTTTTTGACAGCAGTAGTGGGGAGCATAGAGCTACAATTTTGCAACCTTCTTGACACCACTCAGAGGGACCAGGGAAAAATCAAATTATTGTAAGGGGAGTGCGATGGGGTGCTAACCCCACGCATATTGTGAAAGGGTTAGTACAGGTTGAGAGGCCACTTAACCTGACTGCTTACACTTGGCGGGTGGGCCAGGGCCAGTCAGACTTACCCCAGGTAGGGAGAGCTGTTCCTCCCTGCCCCTGCATAAAGAGGTGGGTGAGTCCAGCTGGAAGGGCAAAGGCCATCTCTTTGGGAAGCAGCACGAGGAGAAGAGTAGACTGGCTACTCCCCGGGGGAGCTGGAAGCTTGCCTGGAGGCAGGAACACTGGCAGAGCAGCACCCGAGTCAAGTGAGGAGAGGAATGTGGCAGCCCCCGGACAGTGACATTCTTGGGGGCACAGAAGTCTGGGATGATGCATGGGGAAAAGACTATCATGGTCCACCTGTGAGGAAGAGGCGGCCTGAAGGTTTGGTTGTGTTAATGTTTCTGTTAGACTTTGGTGAAAGGCCCCGAGGTCCTGGAAGGGGCTGGACTCTGTAAAGTGCTGTGGCTGGAGGGCTAGGTCACTTCTACGGCCCTAATAGGCCAAGAAAGTTGGGGGGAAACTGAGGCAAAAAGGTGCTATAATGCCACATCCAGCCAGAAGAGGTGTTGGGGTGGCAATTTTGCTACAAGGCAGCTTACAGATCAATGATACTTCTAGGGATATGTCCTAATATTTCCCCAATTTCTCCTATTTGCAAATGCAGATATATTGTATAAATCTGCATTCACTGATTTTTAAGGCCAGAAGGGGCCATTAGATCAGATAGTCTCACCTCCAGCCTGAGGCATTATGATCTAAATGATACATGTTCACATTTGAGAAACAAAACCTGATGCTGCAAGGTGCTGAGTGACTCCTGTGAGTTGATGAGTGCCCTCAAGGCTTATGGGCATAGCACACCTCCCAAGAGATACTTAGCAGCTTTCCTGGTTGGGCCCTAATTTTCCATCCTTTTAGATGGAATTTAGTTCAAGTTCAACTACATTTATGTTTCCTGATTAATTATATATGCTGTCTATGAGACAATGACTTTAAGAGCATCCGTGTTTAGCAGACTGTTGCCAGGAATACTTTACACAGCAAATATAATACCCTACTCATTTATAATTGATTGGTTTGGTGTTTTTATAGAACTTTTATAACAAGACAGCTTACACAGCAAATGAACTCTTAAAATTATAGATGTAATAGTGCTTTAATACACAGCAATTGGAAACATTACATTCGCTGGCCATTTAAAGCTTTGATCTAAAGTTAAGAACGGATTACTCGGTTTGTTGGAAATTCCAAAAAAATAGAAAAAAATGGGTCAAACTGATTTTTTGGGGGTCAAAGCGTCAAAAATAATTGTTTTGGGTCAAACAAAAATCTTTCGTTCAACCCATCATGTTTTCTTTTAAATGCTCAAAGTTTTCTAATGTTTTTTGAGGAAAATAGATAAAATTGATGGAAATTTCAAAATGAATAATCATTTCAAACCAAAAAAGTCAAAACATTTCATTTAAAAAATGTCAAAACACTAACTTTCAGAATTCTCCCCCACCTCCAACACAAGCAAGTTGGCAAAACCGACAAGTTCACAAAACATTTTGAAGTTACTGAAATCTGCATTTTTTTTGCCAAAATAAAGGTTCAGTCAAAACATTTTTCCCAGCTCTATGTTGATCAGTCTGGATAGCAGGCTACGCAGAAGTCAGTAGGAATTGTGCTTGGTTAGGGTCAGACCCCGTTTCCACTGAAGTACATGTAGGAACAGGCAAAAACAAGACATATGTTCTGGTAAGGCTGGCAAGATATGAGCAGTGCTTATTTAAGGGAGAATTGGTGTTAGATGCCTTCAAATGTCTTTATGATCTGCACAATAATTGGGAACTAGGTAAGGACAAGTATGTAAAGTCTTTAATTACTGGAGTAGAATCTCTAGAATTTTGTAAAGTAGTAGGCTATACAAGCTAGTAGTGTCAGAGTGAAGATGTAAGCTGCAAACCTGTTCCCCAGAGATTGGTAACATATGAGTCACTCTATGATAGTTTCTGTTTAGTAACTCAGCTCAGTTTATCTGAACCCTCAGCCATAGATAACAGGTGGTCTATAGCACAATGTCTCCTCTTCCTGGGAAGTTGGAGTCTTTTCCATTAAAAAAAACCCAACCTAGGCATGCTCAAAGCTCTGTAGGATTAGGAAGGTCATGTCAGAGGGTGTATTGTAGGGACTGACCAGGACCATCAATCTATGTGGTATGTTATGCCAGAAAAGCCAGTGAAAATTAATGCTACTGGGAAATAGACAAAAAGCTTCACTTTCTAGTTAACACAATACGATATTTCAAATATGGTCAGAGTGGTTACTGCCCGGTGTCCTTTAAAATGTAGCGACAGTAATAAGGAACTGAAGTTCTAAGCCTGACACACAGGGGACTTGATTTATCCCCATGGATGCACGAGGTGCGCACTCACTCCTTTCACTAGGGCAGCAAAGTCATTCACCCGGGGCGGGGGGATCGACAGAAGCCCCACCAGGGAAAGCTCTCTGAGATGTGACACTGCTGTGCCTCTCCTGTACATCTTGGCCTTGATCTGCGTCCTGCCCCCACCACTCTCTGGGTGTATGGCAGCTGTCTCCAAGTCCCCAAGTGAAGTAGGGGATACAAACCTGAGTGACCGTTTCCCCAGATCCAGGTTGATTTGCAGACACTGTAGGTCTGTAACCTAGGTCCCACCCCTGAATTGAATCAGGGCCACCATGTTAATTTTGCTCCAGAAACATTAGCACTGACCGTGGTTAAGATAATGGCAGATCTTAATTTGACAAGTTGCATTTTAAAACTAGGTCACACTGCCTATAATTAAATCAATCCAAAAATTGCTCTACNGGGGGGCAGCCAAAAATGTTTTTGCTTGGGGCAGCAAAAAACCTAGAGCCGGCCCTGACACCATACTACTGAGGGCCAAACTCTGGTCTCAGTCATATCAGTGTAAATCTAGCATAACCTCACTGGTTTCAGTGCCTTGACTCTGGATTTATACCAGTGTAACTGAGAGAAGAATATGGCCCAGTAAATGGTGCAGGGTGGATAGGCGTAAGTGAAATTAACCAATTCTCTGTTAGAAAATTCACTGATGGGACCAGAGTCTCCACACACATCAGTTTTATGCAGGTGTAACACCATTGACTAATGGAGTTGCACTGGTGTGAAATCAGTAGTAAGTGAGATGCTATCTCTCACATTTCAATGACTAACTATTTTCTAAACAGATGTTCTAATATCACCGGGGGGCTGATCCTAGTTTCACTGCAGTCAGGACTCATGAGTTCAATAAGAGCAGGGACACCCATGGTATTTAAATGGCTGAAGTGTTAATCTGAGCTGGTTCGTTTCCAAAGTGAAAGGCTTTGGATCAGTGTTATATTCTTGTTTTACTTCTTGCACCCTCTTTAAAATAAAAAGAAACAATTTAACTCTTCTCTCTCAAGAAGCAGTTTTACGTAATCAGATATGTATAGAAATATACCAATTTATTATGTTCTTTTCAACTGTCTGGGTATTTTGTTGGAGAAGGTTGACCAATCCAGCTATATCCTATAGCAGGGGTCGGCAATCTCTGGCACGCGGCTCGCCAGGGTAAGCACCCTGGCGGGCCGGGCCAGTTTGTTTACCTGCCGCGTCCGCAGGTTCGGCCGATCGCGGCTCCCACTGACCGCAGTTCGTCGCTCCCACTGGCCGCGGTTCATCGCTCCAGGCCAATGGGGGCGGCGGGAAGCTGCGGCCAGCACATCCCTCGGCCCGCGCCACTTCCCGCAGCCCCCATTGGCTTGGAGCAGCAAACCGCGGCCAGTGGGAGCTGCGATCGGCCGAACCTGCGGACGCGGCAGGTAAACAAACTGGCCCGGCCCGCCAGAGTGTTTACCCTGACGAGCCGCGTGCCAGAGGTTGCCGACCCCTGTCCTATAGGCTCCAAGTCACATCATATTGTTGTCAGTCATCCTGGCATTACAGGTCTCCCTTCTCCATCACAACTGGCTTCTACTTCATGCCATAAAAGGTTTCCTTCAAATCATGCTCCGTCAAATACAGCTTCACATTTTTATCATGCCATTTACGGTCTTAACTTTTTACCACTTCTTTTAGCCTTCTCTCTTGTAGTGTGCCATAATAAGTTCACCTTCATGCTGTACCCACCTATGGCCTACTTTTCCCTTCTTGAATTTCCTGCTGGTTCTTCCTTCACTCTACCCAAGTATCTTTCATACTAACTAATGCTGTCCTCAGGCTTCTGAGACACTCACTTTGCATGATAACATATTGCCTATAACCATGCACATTTTAAGATACATGTATCTTAATGTTAATAGCTTGTTAGTACTTCTTTGTATCAAATTACGATGTCAAATTAGCAAAAAAACAACCCTCTTTACCCAGAGCTGTCCTTCAAATCATTATTTTATGCAGGTTAGTCAACATATTTACTATTTACAGTTTATTCCCAATCCTACACTAGTCCCGCACTAGGAGGGAATTGACTTGTGTATTGGAAACATAGGAACCTTGGAACACTGGAACTGATATATGGATCAGCCCCATGGTCTTTCTAGTCCAGCCTCTTGGCTGTGACATTGGCTGGCCCCAGATGCTTCAGAGGAAGGTAAACAGAGAATCTTCTCCTAATTTCTACTAGCTATTGATTGATGGGTTTAAGCTCTGAAGCCTGAGGTTTTATATCCCTTCCAAAATTTACTTTGTACTATTATAATTTAGTTCCTTGGTAGCTATTAAACATGAGGATTACTCTTGCATCACTCCTATTAAATCATATTCACCACTCACTCCTACAGCCATGACATGAGTTCATATGAGTCGTCTTCTTGTGAAGTTAGGTGTGGAGTTAGGTGTGGATGTCCAGAAGCTCATAACATTGAGCTTGCTAGAATCATATTGTCATCATAACAGAAAACACACAGAATATCACTCTAGTTTCCTCTTTTCATCACTTTGACACAGCTCTTGTCACCTTAGCTCATGCTGAATGGGACCTTACTCAGTAAATAGTCCCATTAAAAGTAATATGATTGAATTCAAAGCAATAGAAAGGTGACAAGGTCTGGCCTTATATTCTTAGCCTGGTGTCAGAAATGTCACAGCATACCTTGAACTGTCAGAATTGTTGTCCAACATAAAATCTTCTGCAACAGAGATGTGTTAAGAACCACATCTGTTTTCTGTGCTATTCTCTTGTGGTTTGTTAATTTTGAAGATGAGATCTCATGTGAAAGCTTAAAAATAGGGATCTTATCCTGCACATTGCTCCAGTTTAAAGCTGATTTAGCTCACTGCAAGCATCTTAATTTGCCTTGATGCATATTTTATTAATAAATCAGAGTTTATGAAATTTAGCCACTTTGTAATCCATGACTATTCTTACAGACAACCTCATTTGAGAGTGAACAATATTTTGGGTGCTAGGATACTACAGCAAAACATTAAACTTTGCATCACAAACAAAATAATAAAACCCAATTCTGTCAATGTAATGAAAACAGCTAAATTAACATTTATGAAGGCAGTATACCAGCTTTGAACATAAGAGCCAATATTATTACTGGTACTTTGCAACCACAGTAGCATCTCACACTTTCAAGAGGCATCAGAAGAGGTTAAAATCAAAGCAAACTATGTTATAATAGGATTTTGTCCATTGAATGAAGAGATTAACTAGTCTTCATGAAATGAGCCTGCTTGTAGGAACTGATTTCCCCCCTTATTACTAGAGTATTCATTTAAAAAGTAAAGGATTTTGCATAGATAGCATAGCACATATTGAAACGGTTACAATTATATTGGGACAAATCCTGCAGTCCTGTGGGAAAAAAACAGTATATAATTAAAAACTATTATAAAACAGACAGGCAAGGGCCCTGAATTAAGATCACCTGGCAACTTTAGGCAACTCTTAACTTCTGAATGTTGACTTTGCAATCTTAATATCTTTTTAAGATAGCTTCTTTTGGTATGCAATGTATATCATTCAGCCAAATAGCAAAGCATATGATAAACCCACCACATACGAGAGTGTTTCTTTACATTACAGCCTCTCCAGACATTTGTGGGCAGCAACATTTTTAGTTAACCACATACGAGCTTGACAAATTTCCTAGCAAACAACTCAGAACACAGGAAGCTGAAAACATATTGTTTGCAAAACTGCCATATGCCAAGTCTAACTTATTTCTTTCAACAAGTGTCTAAGCAGTTGGGCCAACTTTAAGACATGACAGCCAAATGCTGAGGTGGAACAAAGACAGCAGTTGAAAAAAAATAAAGGCAGCACAGCAAGTGTGGAGGAAAATGGTCTATCATTACTAACCAGATTCATGTTTTGACTGGCATGTGACACATAAAATACTTTGTAACTGAAGTATTTTATGCAAACATTCATACCATCTTGCTTTCTTTTCATGTTAGATGTTATGGTATCCACTATTATAATTGTTAAAATAATAAAGTGCCTCTTTATATAAAAAGCCTCACCGCTATGATTACACACAACTTCTGAAAAAGCAAATACTTTTTTTCCCCCTTGAACTCTTAACTTCTGCCCTCTGTATTGTAAGTTTATAAGGAAAAACCATGCTCTTGGTTAATATAATTAGGCAGAATTCTAGCTAGTATTTTGGATTACTACAAGCTGTATATTTATAGTTAACACATGCATTGTGTTGTTTTGATGAGCATCGAGATTTATTGTCCTTCAAGATAAACATCAACCTTGGTTTTGCTTCAGTCAATATCTAACTTTCAAGTCAATATATCCCAATATTCATGTCAACAAAATGGAGGATTGGTTTAATAAGTAATGGGAGCAAAGAACAAAACAATTAAAATGAAAACAATGATCAGCTAACAAAGAGGTCTTTGTATCCTTTTCTATTTACTTTGCTGAAATGGTACAATTAAGATTTTGTTGAGTTGCGAAAGTCTAAATCTGCCCATCATATTGTCCAGCAGCACAACACATTTTCTGATGTCTTCCTTTCTACCCCAAAGTGAATTGCATCCCTTTACTACAAGATAAATAGGTAAGACAAGTAGTAATGAATAGTATTCATTAGTACTCACAGTGCTATTCATCTTCAACCTACTTGAAAATATTAATTAGTTTCTCAATACTCCTGTGAGACAAGTTGTTACTATATCCATGAGGATGCATGGCATGGTGAGGTGACATACTGGAGCTGAGAAATTACAAAGTAGGAATGGGCAGGAGACAGTTTTCCCAGCCTGTGAGAACTTGATATTTCAAAGTTTTTTCCCCATACCAAATCGGGACAAAGAGTTCTCAAACGGGTTAGCAACCTGCACATTTCAATTCTGGTCCATTGAAACATTTTGCTTAGAAGATTTTGAAACATTTCATTTTGATTTCGACCTCCCTTTTTTAAAGCTTTAAGTATAAAATTAAGTTACTTTTCAAGAAGAAAAAGAATTTCAAACCAAAACTTTTCATTTATAAAATGGAATATTTCAAGAGTTTTAAAATGTTTAACTTTTTCCTGAGTCGGGAAATTTGTCAGAACCAACCCTTTCCTGTAAAACAGTTTTGGTTTTGCTGAATTGGCATTTTTTAAAAACAACTTGAGAACTCTAGTCAATTCCTAGTCCTGTCCAATACAGAAGAGTTTAGTACTAAGGAGCTCACCTTTGTGACAGTCCACAGGTAAATTAAACAGCTGGGTTATTAGTCAATAAGCTCAGCGTGTAAGTCAAAGAGAACAGGTTGTGCCCTTACTCTTGTACAATATTTAATGGACATTTTAAATTCTTATTAAATTCCAATAATCTAAAAGTCAACATTTCAGACCAAAACATAAGGAGATGCAACTACATTGACATCAATGGATTTGCAGCTACTTACACCAAAATGTAATTTGCCCCATAGCATTATGCCTCACAGGTAACACTGACAAAGTGTTTTACACAAATGATTTATTGCTTAGTGTGGAATATTGCATTACTTTCTGGAATAAATGTTAAGGCAGCATAATGTGACATGATTGTGCCTTTGCCATATCAGAAGAGTGATGACGCCAATGACTTTGAAGAGAAATATAAATATTCACATCTTTAATGCCATTCCTATCTGAAACTTATTTAGCTTTAGCTCAACAACTTCAAGGGAGCAGAGGAGGCAAAATTATGAGTTCTGAGCTGTTCTGAACATAATCCCAGTAGAGTTGAACATTTGTTTGGGAGCCCTGCCAGTCTTTCCCTGCAGAGTAGATCTGCCGACATTGGCTGCTCAAAAAGCCATGGAACCAGTTTGCATAATGTCCAATTTGCATGTTTTGCATCCTTGCAGATAAATGGCAAATGACTGGTAAAAAAAGTGTCCATTTATTTGGGGGTAGACAGCAGGCCTCGTGCCCCTGTGCCAACTTCAGGGGCCACTGCTCTCTGCTGTGTGAAGCTGAGACATTCCCTCTCCCTGCATTTCCCATCACTCATTCACTCTGTTCCCCTATGCTCTCTCCAGTGTCTTGGCCCTTTCTATATCTCCTACAACTGCCCCAGCCTCTGTGCCCCCACTCCAGCTTTTCTTCCACCCTTCACCAACAGCCTGTCATCTCACTCATTAACTCCTCCCAACCTCACTCTCTGAATAGGGAGAGGCGGCTTCTAGTGGCCACAGGAGACTGCCACGTGGGCTGAGATGAACAGTTCTACACCCCTCACAAAAGGAAATACACCTCACTCTGAGCTGATGGCCAGAGAATCCCCAGGGAACTACAGAGATAAGCAAAACTCCGCAGATTCAGCCAAAAGCCAGGCATCAGATTCACAAGAGGGACTGAAGGACGGAAACGTCTCCCAGAGCCTTCTGAGTGGAGCACTAGACAATGTATAAAATATCAAATAAGGGAAACAGTCTGCTTAACCAATAGAAACCCACTAGAGTGGATTGGTGTGATCACACTACACCGCTCATCATAGAGCAGGACTAGCTTCCTATTTGCTTTCAGGTTTAAATTAGGCTTTTGGTTCTGTAAAGCACTATGATTTGGCACCTACCTACCCCAGAAGCCCCATCTCTCCCCCTGGGCTAGCACATAATGGCTGAGTTCAGGTAGGATCTTTGGCTGTGGATCTATCCCTCTTTGGAGGTCATGTCCAAAGCATAGCCAAGACCCATCTTGGTGAAAGTTTCTTGGTTATGGACAATTGCATCTTCATTTATGACTATGTACCATGCATTGGAAACAATTTTAGGGTGAAGCTGCATTTTATCTATGTAATGCACCCAGATGCAACTGAAGCAAAACAAATACATCAATACATTCCCTGCTGCCCATATATTTGGTATTAAAGATATAGTTTAGTCATATGGATTGTCCTGGCCTAATTCACTGTCGATATCATTTGAAAGTGAAAAGTAAAATTCTGAAGGGAAAAATAGGATGGAAATAGATTTCTGGAAGTTTAGGAAAGTGAAATGATGAAAATGGGTTATTTTAAATGAGTGAGTGCAGCTCAGGATTACAAGAAAGTTAGTTATTCACACAATTACAGCAGGAAAGCTTAATATTTGATGACGCTTCTTCTGCCTGTGGAATGTACAAGGTGGTTGAAGTTTGGAGAGGAAAATAAGCTAAAGCTGCTGTCACTTTGCTCTCTTCATCTCTCACTTTTCCTCCTCCTACTCTACTCTCTTCTGCTGCACTAGGAGCAGATTATTGTTAACAAAGGCTGTGTATTTTGGTTCCCACGAGAGCCTATATAATTCTGAATATCTTGGAATTTGGGTAACCTCAAGACAAGCCAAATCTCGATTTTTGTTTGTTCATGGGCTTTAATTGGCCCCAAAACAAGGTTCTGGCTATGCCCCATGACTCTTGGTAACCATTTTTTCCCTGGGTTTAGCTTCATTTTCAGCCATTTTATGACTTTGATTCATAATTATATATGGTAGTGTTGTTTGTCATGGTTTCTATTTCTTTTCTGTGACTTACTGCATTGCCAACAATGACCTGCTTCAAGAGATTCTGCTCATGTACAGGATAGCTTGTTTTGATGAGCTGTTTTCCAGTCATAAATGCATAAAGTGCTTCTCAGATATTTTATTCCATTTTCCATTACCCCGTGATAATTAGGTTCACATTTTGTGTGTGTGCACGCACATGGGAAAACTGTGCCTGTAGAGTGTGTGTATACACACCAACCATACACTGGGGGAAGGGGAGATGTGTGTGCACATGTGCAGGCGGAAGGATACAAAATAGCCCCAATAAAAAACCCTCTAAAACAGGTTACACGCACAGCTCATCCATACCACAAGCACAGATGTAAAATTATTTTGTATGTAAATAAAATCGTGGTGTGGTAGCAAGGTTTAGTATCAAACTTGGCGAACCGTGGCCACTGGGAGCTGCGTGCAGCCGTACTGTGGATGCTCAGGTAAACAAAGTGTCTCGCAGCCCGCCAGGGGCTTACCCTGAACAAGCCGCGAATCAAGTTTGGGAACCCCTGGTGTAGATAATCCACCTCCCCAAGAGGCAGTAGCTAGGTCGATGGAAGAATTCTTCTATTGACCTAGCACTGTCTACCCAGGGATTTAGGGTGACTTAACTACACCACTCTGCTCTGGGGTGTGGATTTTTCACACCCCTGAGTGACGTAGTTAAGATAACCTATTTTTCTAGTTTAGGCCAGGACTCACTCTCTTTGCTTATAAACATAAGTAAACAATCCCCTTTCTGAGCCAGTGCTGGCTGGGAAGGCAAAAATCAGTAATGAAATGTTAAATTCAATACACTGATGTCAGGAACTCTCAAGCATAATATATTGAACTCACAATTGCAATCATCCAATCTAATGTAATTTCACCGAATGCATGAGCTGAATAATTTTGTTGGTGAAAAGAAGTAGAGAAATTGAAGCTTGATATTCATTAGTGACTTCTTCACTGGAATCATATAAACATGAACATTTGGTTAGCTACAGAAAGCCAGGAAACAAAATTTAACCAATGTACTATCTAATCTGGTAGCATTAAATGAAGAGATATTTATAACTCTTTAGGTAGTCTTTTGAACAAAAAAAAGTTAAATTCCTTATCTTTTAAATTCTTGTGAACTAAGGAAAGGACCATAAAGTGAAAACACTTTCTGATCTCTGAGTCACTGAACAGCCAGGTGAGATTGACAATTATTACTATACTTGTTTTAAAGCTAAACTAAGACAGAGGGATGTCAGGTGATTTGCTAAAGGTCACATAGTGAATCAGTTGCAAACTTGACTCCTAATTTTCTCTTGCTACTGAACCAGACAATACCGTCTCTTTGTTAGTTGTTTTTAAATTTATCAGCAAATATTGTTCATTTAAATGCACAATATTAGTAACAGAACCCAGCCATTTACAAAAATCACTAGACAAGCACTGCATCTCTAAGAAACACTGAAGAAGAATTGCACCCAGGCTTACATTTTAAGCACGTTCAGCAAAAGTTGGAAGGTTACAAAATATCCTCACGTTTTGATGATTTTTTGTTTAATTGATAACTTAATCACTTGAACTGTTGTGTTAGTGAAACTCTAGTTGCCTATGATAAGAGTTGATGTAATGAGCTGTCAGAGGAAGCGTTTTGCAGTGGAAAACAAAAAGCTCAGGAACTATGCTACATATTCTTGACCACCATCACCTAGCAACTTATTACGTACATCTGTACAGATTGAGAGTATTCCTGTAAAGCTGGAGTAGAGGGCAAAGTTGTGTACTGGGATATACAGGAGGAAACTGTATGATCTGCACGTCCTGTAAGCTAGTCAGCTATCAGTTACAGCACTTTTCGCTGTGTATGATTTTCTCCCCCATGTACAGGAGTAGGCCGGGATATTAAATTCAAATACAGGGTGAACCCCAAAGTGCGTTGTTTCTGAACCACAATCTATAACCCCTGAATTCTTGGGAAACAACATGCATCCTCACTTTAGGTAGCTGGTGAATTTCCTTTTGAAAAAAACAACAACAAAAAATGCAATGTTGGTCCTCTTAAACCTTGAGGTTCCATGGAGAAAAGAAGAATGGCATGAGCTCACGACCCTAACTATGCAGCTAATGAAAATATAGTACTGCGCCTCAGCCAGTCATGATGCTGAACAACTGATCCTTATAGGGAAGGCACTTTCCCAAGCCTATGCAGCAGAAAATTTGCAGGTCCTTTCTGCTAAATAAGACCCACTCAGTATATCTGATAAATATGGACTACTAACATCTTTCTTTCCTTAATGTACACAAAGTCACACTCGTGAATGCATATTTTCACAATACAAATCATCGCATTCCTATGAAGTTGCAAACCAGCCCACAAGAGTGGGTTTTTTTAAAAACCTGCCACTTCTGGGCTGTGTGCATTTGTTGCCATGATACAGGGTTAACACACAAAGCTGTTTCTTTAAAAGTAGAATGGTTGAGAGTTCTGAAACTGGCAGCTCTATTTTTATTCGCCGCAGGATGCAGCAGCACCAAAGATTTTGAAACTGTGCCAGTTCATTTGGCATCTGACAACGACAAAACACTACTTTGTTTATTGGCACATTGATATAAACTTGTCTACTAAATCAAGTTTTCCCAGAGCAAATGACTTTATTCCTTAGCTGGAAAATACCCCAAATAACAGAAATCTTTGTCTCCTTATTCATTTTCCCACAAGGTTTAGCTTAGTCGTGCAATGTCATTATGTTTCCATTGGTTAATGCCTTTTACTAATTCCCTCTTGTTACAGGGTGCACCACGTGCCAGGTGCCTCCTCTTGGTCACTCTGGGGATTAGCTCCTGAAGTAGATACCCCCTGACATGGTTTGCACACCATCACTCCACTCTGGTCTGCAGCTCTCCTCGCTCCAGGGCCCACACAGTCTCCTTTGTGACTTAGCTCTCTGGCAAGGCCACTCAGGGTTTGCCCCTTCCAGGGATCAGTCCGACTCCTAGGCAGTCCTCAAGTCTAGACCATGCCCTCAGTGGCTGTAAATGGGAACCCAGGTCTGCCCTCTTCTCCAGGTTCTAGCCAGGGACCCTTAACTCAGCAGCTCTGGGCTTCCTCTCTCTGCCCTCACTGCTTTTTCCTTGGACTGCTTCCTATACTCTGGCTTCTTCTCTCTCTGGGAGTACCAGCTCCCAGGGAGTAACTTCAGACTCTCTCACTACAAACTCCAAGCACTTCTTCCCAGAGAGTGACTGCTGCTGCCTGTGTTCCTACAGCCTTTCCCAGCAGCCCATCTAGACCAGGCTACTTGGCTTTATACAGGCCCCACCTGTTCCTGCACAGGTGAGCCTCTATCTAACTAGCTGTCTCCAGCCAAAAGCTCCCGTTTGCAGTCTAATTAGCTGACTGGGCCCACCTGGCCCAATTCTGCACTGGCAGGGCTAGTGTGGGGATCTCACCCCATCGCATCACTCAATACTTTTTGCATTGAATTGTGTTGATATTATTAACACTTCTGTATGTAGACAGCTATGCAAACTATATTCATTCGTTTTTATTTTAATTTGGTTTATTTTAAGTTATTACAAAATTATAAACGCATTGATCTGGTCATTGTTATGCTAATCTGTAGAGTTTGTTGCATAGTGTTTTTTCTAAAAAAAACAACAAGGAGTCCGGTGGCACCTTAAAGACTAACAGATTTATTTGGGCATAAGCTTTCATGGGTAAAAAACCTCACTTCTTCAGATGTTTTTCTCTGCCTATGCTACAAAAAGTCATTCAATTATACTAGTCCCTAATGGCTTGCCTCTTATCATAGTAATGCCAGGAATTTTATCATGCTGAAATGTCTCTTTGTGTCTTTATTTACACTGCCTGTTGGGGCTCGAATTTATATATTGTTCTGTCTTTAAAAAAAAATACATTTATTGCTCAAATTCTGGAGTATCTGAATAACCAAATTTCACACAAACATTCCTATTTGCAATCTTGTAATTCAAAGAGCATTATGCAAGAGCCCTAAATACACATGGAGATGGCTCAGAAGGATATAGTCTTGTTGTTTGCAAGTCTTATAAAATAGGACTTTAAAATTAAAAAAAGTAGAAATGTACAACCTCCTCCAGCAGTAGGAGCTGGCGGATCACGATTAGCTTGCATTTTTAATAGCCTGATGTTTCTCCTTCAACTCCTACCCTGAGTGCTTAGACCTTATTTTAAAACCTCAAGGACCATACTGAAAACTAGGCTACAGAATATTTACACAAGACTAAAAGACATTTAACTATTTCATTGCCATATTCCATCACACCCATCAGGTTGCAAATAAAGGCCTGATCTTGAAATGTGCAGATCATCAGCATTGTGACTTTTCCCACCATTGGGAATGATGGTGAGGAATTCCCAGAGAGCCTCTTAGAGGGGTAGGTTGTTATCCAAGGGCCTGGAGACCAGCCAGCTGAAGAATTATAAAGTAGAAAAGTGCTCTGTTTGCTGGCATGCTCTTCCATGGATTCAGCTCTATCAGTTAGTAAAGTCATTACATTTTATCTCCCTAGTATTAGTGAGGTGATATAGGAAAATGGCCAGCTGATTAAGTGTCTTCCATGGAAGAGCCTAGCCAAAAGATGTAACTGTAGAGAAAAGACCATCACAAGAGGAATACTTCCTCAAACCCTTCAGCTTAATATCAAAATGAGTATTTCTCTATAAACTGCTGACCATTACCCATATACGAGACCAAGCCTATCCAGCCTTTGGCTCCATTTGCCATGCTACAAGAGACATTTATAAGCCCAGTAACTTTCATTTACAATTTGATGTGTGATATAAGGGGCATGGGAGGAGAGCTAATTAGAATGGGTGACTTTCCAGAGGAGGTCATCTTTAGACAATAAAAATAGAGAATACGAGCTCCTCTGTGTACACTGGTAAAGAAAAACAACAACATTGCACTGTTGACCCAATTATTAAACACGGGACACCTAACAGAAATGCTGAAATTGCAGTTTTGGATGCCAGGATGGGTAAATAATTCCATCTCCTTTTTAATCCAGAAACAATGCGCCATGAGTGGGACAAACAGATTGAGGGTAAATACTCCCAAGGGATCAGATTTGACCTCCCATTGTTTGCATATGTGATTTGTGCCTGCACCTCTAGCTACTGTGACAGGGTCAGGCCAGATGGCTACAGGAGAGTGATAGAAGGCAGATATATTAGCCCCAGGTTAAGTAGGTCCCTTTTCCCTGAGTAAGGTAACAGGGAAGGTTCCAGAACAATCAGGAACTTTCTGGAAACAATTAAGGCAGACAGGCTGATTAGAACACCTGCAGCCAATCAAGAAGCTGCTAGAATCAATTAAGGCAGGATAATCAGGGCACCTGGGTTTAAAAAGGAGCTCACTTCAGTTTGTGGTGTGCGTGTGAGAAGTTGGGAGCAAGAGGTGCAAGGAGCTGAGAGTGAGAAGGCATGCTGCTGGAGGAATGAGGCGTACAAGCGTTATCAGACACCAGAAGGAAGGTCCTGTGGTGAGGCTAAAGAAGGTGTTTGGAGGAGGCCATGGGGAAGTATCCCAGGGAGTTGTAGCTGTCATGCAGCTGTTACAGGAGGCACTATAGACAGCTGCAATCCACAGGGCCCTGGGCTGGAACCCGAAGTAGAGGTCGGACCTGGGTTCCTCCCAAACCTCCCAACTCCTGATCAGACACAGGAGGAATTGACCTGGACTGTGGGTTCCACCAGAGGGAAGATCGCTAAGGTGAGCAAATCTGCCAATAAGTGCAGGACCCACCAAGGTAAAGGAGGAACTTTGTCACACTACCTAATTTGCAGTACAGGCAAGTACTGGAACTGTAAGTACCTAGTTTTACATTGACAAGGTGGGTGAGGTAATATATTTTATTGGACTAACTTCTGGTGGTGAGAGAGACAAGCTTTCAAGTCACACAGGACCTGAAGAACAGCTCTATGTGGCTCCAAAGATTGTCTTTATCACCAATAGAAATTGGGGTTCAATGAAATATATTGCCTCACCCACCGTGTCTTTCTAAGATCTGGGGATTGGTGACAACCACACTGCATACAACAATGGTAGATTTGCACTGACATTTAACTTGAAAATTTTTCAAGTGCCCGTCAAAACCCAGAGCAGTGAAGTGGCCCTTTTGCCGAGTCCTGTGACTTCAAATTCTTGTGAATTTGACCCACCCTAAGTAATTGGTCTCTACAATAGTCAGGCTGAATTAATGAAGAAACACCTACTTCGGCACCCATTTACATATTAATTTTAAAAGACAACTTAATGTTCTAAGTAATTCTCCAGATAAAATATTAATTTTGAGCCTTGTAAAACATCCCCAGCTTCATAAGCCATTTGCAAACATGTTGTGCTTTTTCAATAAAAGCTTCAAATGGCACAAATTCTGGTGCCCTGAGGAAGGCTATTCATTAATGCCAAGGTTATTGCTGAACATGTAAAGCTAATTCTGTCTTTTTAACATAATTTTGGTTACTTCTATAGGGATGTGCCCAGCCCCAGGAATAAAGGAGATTCATAGAATTCAAGGTCAGAAGGGACCATTGTGATAATCTAATCTGAACTCCTGAATAACACAGGCCATATGACTTCCCAAAAATAAGTCCTAGAGCAGATTTTTCTAGGAAAAAAATCTTGATTTTAAAAATGGTCAGTGACGGAGAATCTACCATGACCCTTGACAAGTTGTTCCAAAGGTTAATGACTCACTGTTGAAAATTTGCCTTATTTCCAGTCTGAATTTGGTGAGCTACAATGAGGTGTGTGATAGAGATGACGAGGGAAGGTGATGCCATGTCACAATTCAGGGCATCTGTGGCCCAGCAAGGGGTCCCACTCTAGCATACCAGCTCCCCAGCTGTTGCCTCTCTTGGGTGGAGAAGTGTCTATCTCCCCCATCACACTGGGGTATTTCCAGGCTGAACAGTTCCCCGTGACCTCCCCAGCAAACGCCAGACTGCCTAAGCAGGCCTGCTTTGCTTCTCTCCTCAGTGCAATTGCCAGGAGTCACACAGCCATGGGCGGCGGGTATACTAGGCCAAGGGAGGCTTTGACTCGCCTAGCGCAGCCAGTGCCACGGGACCCAGGTTGCGGGTTTGGCGGGGGGAAATGTTTGCTTTTTATTATGCCCCATGTAGGTTCCGGGGCGGCAGTATGTGCTATTCAGCTTCCTGGGCTCATTAGTAATCTCCCTGGACTCCAGGGAGATTACTGATGAACCCGGGATGCTGAGTAATACCTACCACCTCCTCAGCCGTCCCGGAACCTGCATGGGGCATAGCAAAAGCTCAGGTTCTTCTTCTGGAAGAGAAGAGCTTTTGAATTTTCATGGGGCGGCTTGGGGTCTGCAGAGGGGAGGCGCAGCGGCGAGGATCCGGCCAGTCCGGGGCTGCTCCGGCCGCGGAATGGGGGAAGGGGACTCAGGTTGTGTGGGGAGCAGAGGGTCTCAGGGCTCCAGCCGCAGAGCGGGGGCAGAGGGGCTGCAGCCACAGAGGGGAGCAGGAGGTCTCAGGGCTCTGGCCACTGAGGGGGGAGGGGGGCTTGGACTGTGAGGGGGCCGGGAGTCTCGGGGCTGTGGTCACGGAGGGGGGCTAGGGTGGCTCGGGATTCCAGCCATGGGAGGGTCAGGGGGCCATGGGGGGAATAGGGGGCCTCGGGGGCAGAGGCGGGCTTGAAGGGGTGGAGCTGGGGGCTAGCCTCCCCGAAGTGGGGCTCCTCATGCTGCCCATGCACACAGCTCTTTCTAAGGGAGCATTTTTCCTCTTAAGATGAGATCATTACAGAGAAAAAACACATTAAAAACAATTAAAGAAAACCCCCTACATGCCTGCTAATTAGCTTACCAGAGATCGCTTGGCCCCACCTGGCAACAGGGGCTTTGGTGGTGATTAGTCCTTCAAACCCCACTCAAGGGTTTCTCCGGTGGTCAGCAGTTCATAACTTTTGCTCTGAACTAGCCTCTTCAGAGTCATTCTTTTAACCTGTTTGGGCTTTGAAGCCACCACAAATAGATAATCAGCCAGACAATGGGTTTCTACCTCAGGCACAGCATCAAAAGGATGGATCTGGAGGTGGGTCATTTGCATTCTCCTCCTCCCAAGTATTTCTTAGGAATCCTGACACTTTCTCTAGCGCAGTGTTTCTCAGAAATCACTCTGTGGACCAGCACAGCTGGTCCCTGAGATCTCCCTGACACAGTTTAGGAAGGCAGCAAACCGGTCCCTGGTATAAAAAAGGTTGAGAAACACTGGTCCAGGAGGGCATTATTTTGAAGAGTCCTTTGAAGTGCATAACATGTCCTAGGGCTTACATTAACCATGCCTTCTCCTTAAAGAGGCTACATACAGTACCACATTAACACAAATAGTTGCATTTTTAATATAGCGAACTCCTAAATATTTAAACTTGCTTCAATAAGGTTAAACTTCCTTCAATAAGGTTTAACAAGGTATTGCAGGATACTGTCATATCTGTCGCAGCCAGCAGTAACTATAGGACTGCCAGTATGACATTGAGTTACAGGACAACATATATCAGGAAATCCACATCTACCCTATAAAATGGCGGTTTTAATTTTAAAATGAGTTTGAAACAGATGAAAGTTCTGTATCCTGCTAGGAAATCAGTCTTCCAAAGTCCTTGGTCATGCCACTTCCTTTGTCTTTTAACATACAAAGAGAGATGAGTTCAAGTCAGTTAAAACCATGATCCTGCAAACACTTGAACCTGAGCTTAACTTTGACCAAGAAAATGGTTCCAATTACTTCAATGGGGTGAGTCACATGAGCAAAGTTAAGCTGATGTGTAGTGTTTACAAGGTCAGGGTCTACAGTTTTTACCTGAGTGGGCAAAAATTCATTAGTAACTTGACAGTATTGACATAAAATGAATGAATCATTTTATTATATTATCTATGTCACTGGAAATGCTGTTTACCTTTAAAAACACCTTGAACGACAGCTGAAAATTGACATTGTGGAAAAATCCCTATGGAATTTAATAGAGAATGATAACATTATAGAATCTTTAAACCAAACTAACATTTAGCAGCAGGCATATAAAATTCTCATTTAAATTCTATATGCTATTAGAATATTTTCTATATGATCCTTTTCGCTTCCTGCCTATTACATTCTATAGGACTTTTGCACAAGGGCAATCTTTGGAAGCTCCCCACTTTACTGACTCCTGGAACACATTTTCTATTTGCATAGCAAGGCAAGTGTATTTGCACAATGAGCCATGGCCTTGCGGATAGATGTAGCTTTTCCCAGTCCTGGTTTGGAACATGCTGAGTTTAACATAACATTTGACAATTAAGTCCGCATTTCTACTGCTTCTCAAAAGGACTGCCCAATGTAACTACAGGGTAGATTTCAACCCAGCTTTATAAATAGCTCCGAATATTCCATGTGCTCCAGAAAAATAGAAATTCCTTGCCAGTTAAGTCATTTTAACCATTCCCATAATATAGTGTTTGCTTTCTGTTGGAGTTTTATATTTATGCCATATTACATTAAGTGAAGTTCTAGTACTGTCTCCAGATGTCTTCAAATCATGAAAGGCTAGATTTTACTAGCCATATTCACATTCATTGTTGCTTTCTTCTGGCCTTTATTCAGTAAGATACTTATGCGCATAGCTAACTTGAAGCACATGAGTAGACCAATTGAATGGGACAACTCACATGCTTAAAGTTAAGAACATGCTGAAGTACTTTGCTGAATTGGGATCTCTGAGTATTCTCATTGAGAAAAGAAGACTATTCATGTAGTCAAAGCTACTTAACATGAGTAGGAGTGGTTGAATCCAGCCCTAGGACTGCCATTTCAAGCATTTGTATTTGATGCATAGTTTTTCCTCTGCTGCATGCCAATTGCGTAAGAAGTTACTCACTCAAAAAGCCCCACAAGCTTCAAGTGGATCTACTCAAGTGACCATCTTTTCACCAATATGAATATAGGGCATTCATAGTCTGGACCTAAGGAAATAAGAAAGAAAAGGCAACAGTTGAAATTCTGGCCCATTGAAGAGCCAAGATTTCACCCAATGTGTTACACAGAATATAAGTATTAGCATATACCCCAAGCATTAAAAAATCCTGAGTTATGCTGCATAAATAATTAAGACAGGAGATCAACTTAAAGGTCACAAGTTTAAAAAAAATTGTTTTTTATTTACCATCTGGTTTCTTAGTCTTTGGGGAGTTAGAATCTTACTTTTTCAAAGAAATGATAACTGAGGCTCTCACCATCACTTGACTATGGGAGTTAGGGCTTTTGAAAGAGCACCAAGTACTTGAATATTGTGTGTGAGATTTGGAGCTGGCAATGCTGTTTTTGCATTACAGAAGCCTAGGTACTTCAGCACGGGGGAAAGCGGTTAATTTCTGCAACAATATTTGTTTCAGAAACCAATGTTCGCTTGATAGATTTTTCCATGCAATGAGAACCACCACAACCAAGTCAAGAAATGAAGGAGTGATTCACACTAATAAAAATAAATCCAACATTATGATACTGAATCACTATCACTGTGTAGTATTGTGGCAGAAGGCAAAACCCATTAAAGATGCAAAATAACCACCATATATATTTGCCTGTATCCTCTCTCTATATCTTTTTTGTTTTTAATTGCCACAGTCTGAACAAGTAACAATAAACATTTTCTCTCTAATAAACTAGTATGTCATTACTGTGACATCAAATAATCTGTAAATATATAAAACTGCCCTGGAAGAATGCCAGAGGAAATTTTTCAATTGGATTTAAATGTATTTGATTTTTTTGCTTAGCATAAGCAGATTTTTCCGTTTTACTTTTAAAATTTATTTTAACATTAGCCATGACTGACGGCGATGTTTCAAGTCCTATGTCCTGAGTTTATGTATTTTTGTAGCAATCCAGAGATGCAGCTGTAAACTTTTAGATTTTTTTTTTTTTTTTACTCTCACACAGATCCATCCCGTTTGGATGTTCTGCAGTAATGAAAATGAACAGTGAACGGCTGTGCTGGCAGTCCTTCAAATGTAAATAAGCTAGTTGATGGCATGGCCCACCTGATATCTAGCATGAACAGATTGTGGCAGGTGACCAAAAGAAAGGAAAGGGGCACAGAGGACAGAGAAGGAACCAGCTTAATTAAAGAAACCAAACCATGTCTTATAAGAAAATATGTCGAAGTGCCTGAAAGAAATATGAAGTTTGCTCCAGGAAAATCTCTTCTGTGCTAAAATACATTAGTCTCACATACTAGAATCGTGCATCCTTTTATGTAAATAGCTACTTTGCTCTAAAATGTGCTGATTTAGCTCAAACAAAATAAAAAAATAACCACAAGCATTAAGATCCTCTCAAATATAAAGCAGTGAGTTATGGGAGCATATTTGACCCATCATTTTTCCTTGTTAACATCATGCACGGCAGTGTAGACTAGTGAGAATGGCTGTAATTGCAAACTATTTAAATATTCTATGCAGATCTATTTTTAAACATTCATATTTCAATCAATGGTGCAGAAGGAAGCTAGAGTCGAAACACTCTATTCCAACTGAATTTGCATATTTGTGGCAGTAGTTTGATTCAAACCAATTAGACCACGTAGTTATCTATGAAAAACATATGGCTGATGATAAAGCCCACTTCTGTTTAAAATCTACAGGATTGCATTTGCATAGCAAGAAAAAAAAAGTTGGAGGATGTTATTCTCCAAGGACTAGGCAAACTGATGAGAGGAACTCCTTGAACCAGATCCTCAGCCAGTAAAGTCATGCTGAACTGCTCTGCTGAACTGGGATGGGATTACTCGCATGTTTAAAATCAAGTGTGTGTATAAGTGTTTCCTGAATCAGGGTCTTAATTCCTCTGCACCTCAGTCTCTCATCTGTAAAATGGGGATAATACTTCCTTTCTCCCACTCATTATTATCAGTCTATTTAGACTATTCAGGCATTTTCAGGATAGGGAATGTCCAATACTTTGTGTTTGTACAGCGCCTAGCACAATGGGGTCCTGATCTTGCTTGTGATATTTAGGCTCCATCTGACACAAACAATACTGCCTGGAGGGTAATATTTTTCAACTTCATATTTTATTTTTGCTAGTTATTCCTTAATATGTTTTTAATCAACATAAAACCCTATCTCCTCTTAAATTCCTTATTCTGCAGTGCAATCTATTAGCACAGATCAGTGGCTTTCAAACTGTGTAGGCTTTATACCCTTTCAAAATAGTGTAGTCTACCATGTACCCCCATCTGAGATAGTATCATAATATACATATGATTAGATTGCCAAGTCTTACTAAATAAAATGTGTTGTCCATCATTGCTGGGTTTTCCTTGCATACCCCGATGATAGCTCATGTACCCCTAGGAGTATATGTACCCCTGTTTGAAAACCACTGGTAGACCCTTACACCTATGTGGAGTCCCACTGCAATCTATGAAACCGCTGAAGGAGTCCACATTAATGCACAGCAATGTAGGATTGGAGAGTTTATTTGTAATGAAAGTGGGAAGAGAGTAATTCCCGGAAATGCCATCCTGGTGTTGTTGGTACCTCCAGAAGTGATGGGAAAAACAAAATACATGACCCCTTTGGGTAGCTAAAGGATTTAGCTACACAAATATCTGGCTTGCTGTACATCAGTAATCAAGCAAGTAGCATCATGCTCAAGTATACCATACCCAGTTCTATACACAGTGCCTGGAATATTCATATTCCAAGCATTTATCCCCTTCCCATTAATATGTTCATAGCTGTTATGTTTCTCTTTGTTTGGTTCTTTTATTCTGAATGAGGCATTCACATGATTTGTAGGGTGACATCATTTGCAAACAATGACATTAACTGCTGGCCAGAATCAATATCAATAAAAGAATCAAATCATCCATTTGAAATTCCAGTTCAGCACCGTGTAAAGCTACAACATTTTTTCTCCGCCCACACATTCCTCAGTGAATGTCATTTCACAGTAGATAAATTATTCCACGACTACTGAATCATGGACAGCTAGGGGACCTGACCATGGGTCAAAACAATGCAATATTTCTTTCAAATAAATCCCACGATCAAAATTATCCACAGCTAGTCTATCACAGTTGAAGAGGGACATCAGATAGCACACAATTCTCTCATTGGTATTCAGCAAGGGACTCAGCTGAATGTTGTCCTAGTTGAACCCTGAACTAGTTTTGGTCCCGCTGAGATTTTTTTCTAAGATTGTATACATTCCATTCCATGGCAAGCATAGCAGCAAAACCACATTTAAAACTTATTAGCACATTTAAAAAAATGTGGTTGTTTAAAAACTCAGAATGCTGGAGTCTATTAGTTGCAAAATTTCAGTTCATGCTTCGAAACAGGTCTCTCAAGGCTGTTAATGTAAAAGGAAAGTCAAATAAACCCCCAAACCTGCCAACCCTTAAAAACTAGCAATGAGCTGAGGCCAAAATATCCAGTTGCTTGAATATTTATTTAAGACACTTGGCTCAAAATACCCGCTGAAAATACCCAGCTGAGCAAAAGAAGGTTTGGCATGCAAATAAAAATGCAGCACTGCTGGTATTCTTTTTACTGATGAATGAACCTTGAAAGGCTTGGAGGAATAGGGTCTGATACTGAAACCGCTACTCACAGGAGTAATTCAAGTTCCATGGTTCTTCCAGAATAAATAAGAGTCGCAGGATCAGACTTTTGGTTTGGACAAGCAACCAAAAGCTTTAGGCTTTGGTTTTAGCAAGATACTTAAGCAGAACATTGACTTCGGGGAACTGCCCACATGCTTAATAGGCACCTGCTGAAGTCCCTGGCTGAACTGGGTCCTGCAAGTCTATTCAGTGCTATTCAAAACTCTTGGCTCTGAAACATGGGATGTTCTGCAAGAAGAGCCTTATTCATAGTGTTTCCAAATTTCTAGTTCCAACCCTGATTGAAAATATATTATCTGTAGGGCTGTTGATTAATCACAGTTAAAAAAAAATTAATTGTGATTAATCACAGTTTTAATCGCACTGTTAAACAATAGACTATCATATGAAATGTATTACATATTTTGTATGTTTTTCTACATTTTCATATATATTGTATTCTGTGTTGTAATTGAAATCAAAGTGTATATTTTTATTACAAATATTTTCACTGTAAAAAGTGAATAAGGAAAAGTTATTTACTTGTTTCCATAATATAAGAACTAGGGGCCACCAAATGAAATTAATGGGCAGCAGGTTTAAAACAAATAAAAGGAAGTTCTTCTTCACACAGCACACAGTCAATCTGTGGAACTCCTTTCCTGAGGAGGTTGTGAAGGCTAGGACTATAACAGGGTTTAAAAGAGAGCTAGATAAATTCATGGAGGTTAAGTCCATTAATGGCTATTAGCCAGGATAGGTAAGGAATGGTGTCCCTAGCCTCTGTTTGTCAGAGGGTGGAGATGGATGGTAGGAAAGAGATCACTTGATCATTACTTGTTAGGTTCACTCCCTCTGGGGCACCTGGCATTGGCCACTGTCAGTAGACAGGATACTGGGCTGGATAGACCTTTGGTCTGACCGAGTATGGCCATTCTTATGTTCTTATGATAAACAAAAGAAATAGTGGTTTTGCAGCATGAGCTTTCGTGGGTGAATACCCACTTCTTCGGATGCATCTGAAGAAGTGGGTATTCACCCACGAAAGCTCATGCTGCAAAACCTCTGTTAGTCTATAAGGTGCCACAGGATTCTTTGCTGCTTTTACAGATCCAGACTAACACGGCTACCCCTCTGATAAAAGAAATAGTATTTTTCAATTCACCCCATACAAATACTGTAGTGCAATCTCTTTATCATGAAAGTGCAACTGGAAAATGTAGATTTTTTTTGTTACATAACTGCACTCAAAAACAAAACAATGCAAAACTTCGGACCCTCCCAATCCATTCACTCCTACTTCTTGTTCAGCCAATCGCTAAGACAAAGAAGTTTGTTTACATTTACAATTAAAATGTTTCAAAATTATTAAAATGAAATGAAATATTTTCATCTATCTATCAGATTATCAAGTCATGAAAATTTGAGATTTTGACTTTCATTCTGGATAGGATTTTTTTTTTAAATTTCAAATTCTCCCAGGATGGGAAGACAGTTCTCCACCCATCTCTACCCAAAATGACTGTTCCCTTCACAACACTTAAATGAGAACCCTATCTTCCCTTTTATTTCCCTCTTCCAAAGAAGCCTGAGAAACTGATGATTTAAAGGAGGCAGAGACAGGAACAATGTTTTTTATTATCATTTAATTCCGCTGCCTCCATTGTATTCTTCTACTAACCCAACCATGTGAAACAACTGCCATGTAGTGTGTCATGTAGATAGACCTATGCCTGTTTGAAGAACAGGTGTTTCTGCTTCTATTTCACAGCAGCCCGGTTTTTAAAGGATGGGGGAGCAGTCATCCATGAGACGGCATAACACATAACCTTCGCTCTTAACCATTTCTCTAATTGCAGAGCCTCAGGATAGTTTAGAAACTTGGTGTATTCCAATGAACCACTCTTACATTCTCTCCATCGGCTTCAAGTTCTTTATAGTCTGCAGCTAAGGGGGCAGTGGTTTGGCCCAGTAATCCTGTGAGATGACGAATGGTCATGGGATCCATTATTTGGCCTATTCTTTTCATCAGGACAGAATGTGGCAAGCCCATGTATGGATGCAGGGAGAAGAAGCACACACAAAGTCTGGTTCTTCCGACTCCTGTTATGCTATAGTACAATTACTACCCCTGAACTCTGGTATCATCACTCAAACCACACTTTCTTCCTGGCCCAACTCCTATGTGTTAATCGGGGTTAAGTACCTAAATTTAAGCATGTGCCTAAGGATGTTGCAGAATCAGAGCCAAAGTCAAGAATGGCATCACCTCTATGTCCCAAAAGGAACTATTGCAGGAAGAAATTGTTTATAATATAGAAAAAATATTTCTCCAAACCTTCCACTGATGTAACATTCAAAACTTAAGAGCTAAAAATCACCTATGTGCATTGCTCTTCTATAGACTCTTACTGATTTTCTGTCCTTCTCATTACTCTGACTTTACCATCCCTGTTCGTGTCCAGTGGCAGATGGCTTTAAGACATTTGGAGCCTATACCATGAGGTAACACCTATAGGATTATTGGGGACCCCTATGTTCAAGAATAGCATGGCTTCTTGAGGCAGAAGCTGTCCAGAGGCTGGTAGAAAACTTCTTAAATATAATAAGGGCTAAGCAAGAGTTTTTATTAGTTCAGCTGAGGCTGTGCACAGAACAACTTAATAATTATGATAAATATTTAATCAAGCAATATAATTTATACATAAAATAATTTTAAATATGTATGCAATAACACTAAGAGGCACCAGCTTAGTAAATTGGATGAATATATACAGTACTCCCAAATCATAAGAGCGAAGACTTTAATTATACTTTCATAATTTGTTAATAAGAAAACTCTGCAGAGAAACTGAGGAGGGAAATGGTTCGGGGTATCACACTTGCTAGAGAATACTAGAAATAAATTTGTCTTTCTGATGTCATAAACCTTAGAGGGACAGTACTCATATGCATATTTTGTTCGAGTGTGTGTGTGTGTGTGTGCGCGCATGCGTGTATGAGTGTGCGCAGCAAAGGTGAACTTATTGGAAACTAATATATATAAGGCCATATACTGTCCTTGCTCTCTAGAATTCCCAGAGGTCAATAGAAATTAGAATGAGAGTCATATATGGCTCAAATCGCTGCCAAGTGTTGAACTGGAAGGATTTCCTTCCATATTGTTAACCTCTGCTTTCAAGGGTTTATTTCTTGGCTATAAAAATTCACTCCAGGCTGAGACTTTGAAACGTAGCATATAAGATCTCAGACTATAAAATTAACTTTTTAAAATGTTAAGTGAAGGCAAGAGAAAAATAAAGTCAAAACAACCAGTAGCTGATCACTTTTATGAATAGAAGCCAACAATGGCTTGAATTTTGGTTTTAAACACAGGTTACAGGTAATTCATCTTGTAATATTATACATTTGATAATGCGTGGCCTTGGGTATACACATGCTAATAAAGCACTCTTTGTCCTCTCCCAAGGTGCTTGGGCACAGTAATATACAATAAAAAAATATTCAAAAACACAATAAAATGCTATCATAAAAATAAGTTCCTAAAACTTGAAGCTTCAGACTCACAATTGACAGAGGACAGCGTCAGAGAGAAAGGTAATAAATGTGATGCCAGCAGCAGTCAAACAGCACATTTGGACAATAAGTTTGTGCAGCATGTAAAAGTGGGAAGGGGAGGGACTGGGAAAGATGCTGAGAGCTGGGTTAGATTATGACTACATTGAGTTGAAATCCACCAAATAGTTGGCAACCAACCCCACCAAAGTAAAAACAGAAAGGAATACACACACCTGAAAGCTGGCAGTATGTTTCACATACACAGGCCAAGTTAAAATAATCTGTCCTTGCCCTTTTTGGATCATTTTATAATGTGACCTGAGGGCACCATGCACTCCTAGGGTTTCCCTTCTTTATGCCTTCCAGTGGCTTCCTACCTTCCAGTGGTACCTTCTAGCTAGCAGACGCAACAATTCTTTTCTGTGTCTACTGCTGTTTCCTGATTCACTGCTGGGGATTTTCTCCAAGTATGAAGTCCAGAACCCAAGAATCCTACCTCAATTAGCCCCTGGTCAAGGAGTAATTTCTACACAATAGGGTCCATCCATGCAAAGGAGAAGAGAGCCACCTTTCCGTTGGCCACCACCATTGCTACAAGGCACACAATACATGAAATTTGCATGTTTAAGTCTTCTGCAATTTGTAACAAGCGTAGTGCCCACCTACTATATCTGATGAGATGATAGCAATTGCTGCATGACAATGAAATCTTACGGGCGACCAAATGATTATTTCAAAATATAGTATAATTGATTTCAGCTAATTAGCATGTACTTAAAAGAATTTGAAGGAATTATTTTGAAAGGAATTTCAAAATAAAATACTGCGCATGTATAGTAACTAATACCAATTAGGACTTTTACATACCATTCACCATTAGGGATGTAAAGAGATCAGTGAAGCCTGGGCAGAAGGTAGGAATAGATTTAGCTTTCTTGGAGGCCAGTCAAATACTGTGGGATGAACTCCTTCAAGAACTAACCAGACACCTTCTGCTCTGACTGCAAGGTATATTTCTTTGACCTTGCCTTCTGTAATGCATATGTAGCAACATGTGCATTATACACACGCATGCACACACACTTATTTTCAAACCAAGACACTCCACTGGATATACTTCTCCCCTTAGGGAGAAGATGAGAGAACAAATATGTGACCCATGTTAGTCATTTTGTTTGATGCGCTATTGGAAGATGCTTGCATACTATGGTGATGAGCGCAGTATAAGAACTAGGGCTAGCCAGAAAATATTTGTTTTCAAGAAATGTTGAGGTTTTGGAATTTGTTTTCTTTCTGATGCAGAATAAAATCCAGACCTTTCAAAATTTCTCATGAGGAGAAAGAGAGATCCACCTCTGAACAGCCCAGTGGGTAAAACAGAAATATGAGTGCCCTAAGCACTGGGTTATTCTGGGGTGGGTCTCTCTCTCTCTCTGACCAGAAATTCCATCCTGGACCTGAGGAAAGTTTAATCAAAAACGATGTTTCTGCAAAATGTTTTCATTTTGAGGAATCGGCATTTGCTGGTGGAAATTCATTCAATCAAAAAATTCCCTGCCAACTCTAATAAGAACATATGTAGAATAGAACAGAACAGAATAGAATAGAATAGAATAGCTGGGCTTTCCGATTTGTACTTCAGTTTTCTACTTTGTCTCTGTGTAACTTTCTGCATACATAGTGGCTTTTCTGTTTCTCCTGCTTCCTCTGTCAGATTTTCCCAGCTGCCCTTACTGCCACCAGGGAAGACTTGAAATGGCAGCTACTTCAAAGGAGCAGTAGCCCAAAACATGCCACTACAGTGAGCCTCAGGCCTCTCTTCCCAAATGTTTTGTTGGAGAAAAATGTCTAAGTTGTTCACAGAGAATGAAGGTCACTGGGCCATACAGAAAGGGACAGAAGACTTTCCTTCCCCACACTTCAGACTCACTGAAGAACAGGAATATAACCAGAACACTATCTGGGGGAACTCTCTTAAGAATAAGACTCTGATTTGGGCACTGCCACTCCAGCTGCCTCCAGGATTTTGAGAAGGGTATGGTCAGTATAAAAATCTGCCCACTCTCCCTAGTCTCTTTTCCTTAATATTAGAGGATTTCCCCCTGAGGTTACCCAGCAACCATGAAGCAGGGAAACTCTGTTAGTGGTTAACTGAAGATAGAATGATTAGCCTGCGCCTTCAGATAGTTACATTCGAAAATCATGAACCCAAGGAGCTGGAATATAACTGGATCAAAATATACAACCAGGAGTATAAATGCTCATACATTAAAATGGATTCCCATCACACTGAGGCCTGGTTTTCAGATTTCTCAGGGGCTTCTTCATTGAACTGATGGTCTGTTCTCCAAGGATAACAGAGAGAAGTCTGTCCCACAAGAGTTCTGGCAGCCCACATTTGTCCATGCTGACGAGAGCCACAGCTTTCCTTGCTCTCAGAAGCACAGGGTATGGGTGTGGGTGAACATCTGAGGAGATAGGGACTTAAATATGACCTCTATCAGCATGGAAAGGAGGCATTTAGTTATTTATGCAATTCTCCAGCCTTACTGCTGCTGTTCTGAGCTTGGAGTAAGTTGACCTCTGCATAGCAGTGCTCTCATTAATACAATAATACCCCCGTGCTCCGTAAATCTGCTTATTTTTACCTTGTGCTTATTGATGTAACACTTTGCACCTGCAGTGCCAAGAAAAAGTCTCCTAGAGAAATCTCTCAAGGACTGGATGACGTCTTGAACCTTTATGAATAGCTGCACGCATATTTCTGGTATGTGTCTGAAGAATCCTCTCAGGACAATTGCCAGAGAAGCTATGGAAGAGAATTAGCAGGTACAAATAAAATCCCATTTTCAAGGTACATCACCTTGAGGACAATATCTCCCAATAATGAGATCATCATTGTACAGTTTTTCAAGAGAAAACATGGACAATACAGTAGCTGCACATATATATTTCCTGTTAAATATTGAATGTGCAAGCTGTATTAAGTGTTCTTTTACAAGCTGTTCTGTCAAGCATTTCCTAAGCCAAGAAGTGATTTTTTAGAATCTCGAAAAATTTCTGTATATAGTTCAGCTGGGAAACTAAGGGGTTTATAATTGCCCTGCTAATCTCTATGGAATTACCAACACTCTCAAACTCAAGGCTTTGTTGCTCAGTAACATGGAGAAGTGGGAACTGCTCCAGCCCTTTGTCTATGTCCACAATGTTGCATTTATGATCTCGGTTGCAGGTATTCTTGAGAAAGGATTTCAAACACTCATTAATGTCTTAAGGGCATGAAAGCAGCTCCTCATTGCCTTCTACAGAGAGAAAATGATGATGGAATTCTCAACCACCTTAACTTTCCTGGCCAGGAATTTCTCCAGTTTCCCCCAGAATCACTGGCAAGTCCTCAAAGCCATTTCTGTCTGTTCTGACATCAAAGGCTTCTACTGATATTTTGATTTTACTAGCAAAAGTGTTAAGATTGTATCATTTGGTTAAGCTCCATGCTGTGCCTCAATTGTCAGATTTGATTTAAAACCTACTGAGACCAGCACAGGAATAAGAGATACACATGTGTATAGGCACATACATGTGTGTACACACACTTTAGTACAATCACTATTACTGTCTGCACTGAGAGAGGATTGTACAGGTATTTTATAGAGACAATGTGGGTGAGGCAATATCTTTTATTGGACTAGTTTCTATTGGTGAAAGAGACAAGCCTTGGAGCTAACACAGAGCTCTACTTTCATGATTTTGTTTTATGACATAGTATTATATATAGTGCAAGCTAATAAAATTTATTAGTTAATTTATTTCTACTCAGCACTGTGAGATACTGAATAGAAATGCAGGAAATAGTTCAAGAAAAACTCTAGGGAACTACCATCATGCAGGTATATAAGCTTTGTACTTAATCTGCTAATTATCCACCAGAAAATTCAGGTAGCAGTGTCATTTCAAAGGTAGCAGGGCTCTTTCATCATTCATCAGCTCCATCACTCACACTGCCCATGTTCCTGACATAAACTAATGTGCCATAACCAAATATGACAAATCACAACAGTGTGTGTTAGCAGGTGAGACTGGGAAAAAAGTCACTGCTGCTCTGAGCGATATTTAAAGTGAGGGAAAGATTATACTTACACACATGCACATGCAAATAGAGAGAGAGAGAGAGAGAGAGAGAGAGAGAGAGAGTGTGTGTGTGTGTGTGTTTGTGTGTGTGTGTGTGTGTAAAAACAAGAATCGGTAATAGATTGTGTTGGCTACCAATCCTTTGCGGTTAAATTGATGTCCATTAGCTAAAACCATTCATATTCATGTTTCCTTTATTATTTTTGCTATAGCAAAAAATAAGAAAGCTATAGTGCAGTCGAATACTATTGGGAAAGTTGTTAGAGTTATTCAGAATCATTGTATCGAAAATTCTACTGCAAGGTTTGTGTGTGTGGGGAGGGGGGATCAGAATTTCCTCCTCACTGTTCAACTCCTCCCTAAAATCTTGAAAGATCTGACTCCCTGGTGAAAGGTCACATTTGTTTAAACTTCACATTCTGAACTAGCTTAGGTTAGCTTTTATCTAACAAAGAAGTCACTCACATATTGCAGTGTATTCAGATAAATGCTGCATATCTTCCTTCCCAGATCTTTCAAGGAACTTTTGTAAAAGACTAGGAGGTAGGACTACATAGCTATAAGATGCTACTCAGCATGAGGATAAAAGAGTTTACTGATCCCTAGGTTAGAGAATAGTATTCCTCCTTCTGCTGAAATATTGGAAAATATGATAGTATGATTCTGAATGAGAGTGCCCCTCTCTTTCAGGGAAATGAAGACCAGCAATTCCACCAAATCTAGTGCAATTAAACTTTATTTGCCTCTTTTCAATCAATTCCATTTCTTTCTGTGATGATACTGTGACATTGCATCCCATAATGCTTTATAGAAATATGCTTATGAATGTAAATATGACATAACTGGAATATGTTTTATGCTATATATGCCATGTAACATATCTTTGCAAAGGTCAGGCCAACAATGGACCTTGATAGACACCAACCCACATCTGAGCTTTCCTGGGAATGTTCGGGCTAACATGGCATCGGCCTGTAAAGAACTGAGTCATGCATGGACATGTGACTTGCCCATGTGACTCCAAAATTCCATCTTGTAGCTGTAATTCTAGACAGGGGGAGAGAGGGGTTTCCACCCACAAGGGGGAGGCTATATAAGCCCCTGGGAAACCCCTCCATTTTGTGTTCAGCTGGCTCAAGAGATAACCTCTCCACCTCAAAGGAAGCCTGAAAGAAACTGGAACAAAGAACAGTAACCACAGGGGTGTCAGGGATTGCTGGACCCAGACTAGAAGGAGGCTAGTCTGTCAAAGAAGCTTACTGGAACATCTCTGAGGGTGAGATTTAACTGCATTTACTGTATGAGGCTTAGACTTGTGTATTTTATTTTATTTTGTTTGGTAATTTACTTTGTTCTGTCTATTATTACTTGGAACCACTTAAATCCTACTTTTTGTATTAATAAAATCACTTTTCACTTATTAATTAACCCAGAGTAAGTATTAATACGGGGGGGGGGGAAGAAACAGATGTGCATATCTCTCTATGAGTGTTATAGAGGGCGAACAATTTATGAGTTTACCCTGTATAAGCTTTATACAGGGTAAAATGGATTTATTTGGGGTTTGGACCCCATTGGGAGCTGGGTACTTGAGTGGTGGAGACAGGATCACTTCTTAAGCTGTTTTCAGTTAAGCTGCAGCTTGTGGGGAACGTGGTTCAGACTTGGACCTGTGTTTGCAGCAGGCTAGCATGTCTGGCTCAAACAAGTCCCAAACTTGCAGGGAAAACGGGCTCAGAGGTAGTCTAGGCACATCAGGTGGCAGTTCCCAAAGGGGTTTCTGTCACCCGACCCGTCACAGATACATCACATGAATCCCCTCTAACAGCATCAATATCCTTTCTCTTAACAAGCTTAACATTCCTGATACTGCAGCAAACAACATCAAATGTATTATTAGGGTGCATAATAATGTATACATGGCAAGGAAAAAAGAATCAAATTATATTTTTCAGCTTCTCAGGCAAGAATGTAATATTAATTAAAAACACTCTAAGAGAAAGACCAAGCATTGCTGTAGGAAAGTCAACAGAACTATAATTTAATAGTGGACATTAACAAAAATAAATGTGGTGTTTTAGGCTCCAATCCTATGAAAATTTAGACACGGATTTCACTTTATACACATGCATAGTCCCACTTTAGCACATGTGTGTCTGCTGGATTAGGATCTCAGTACACTGTTATATAGTACAACAGACCCAAACATTCAGAAACAACCCATGCCATTTTTCCAACAACCACCTTGGCATACTTCAGTTGCCATGGTTTTCATTCCCTGTTGTTCGAGGGAAAGCATGAATCCATGCTGTGACCCAGGAGATCTAGATTTATCAATGACTTTAGGAACTCCTGTTTTCCCTGGACTGGTAGATTTCAGGCACAACACGCATGGGGTGTTGTGGTGCCTCAGGAGAACACTGAGGGGGAGGCCAGCCAGCATGGACGGAACAACATTTCTAATGGGATTTGAACTTCTGGAGGTTTGACTCATCTGTTTAAAAAAAAAAAAAAAGTCTACGTTTTATTAATGAGCTCAACACTTTCCAGCATGTGACTTTCTATTAGCTTTCCTAACTTGATTGAAAGCCACATAAGTGTCAAGACATTTGGGATGAAAACAAGCCAGCTATAAGACAACGGGTTTAAAGTTGGAAACCTTTAAATAACCCCAGGGCTTGTGATTTCACACTCAAAGGCAACTTGAACTTTTTTTTTTTGTAATCACCATCTGTTATATGTTTGAAATGCACTGTGGCACAGAGGCCCATTATTCACTACTCTGTCAGCAACTCCTATCAGGCCTGACCAACTCACTACACCTAATCCATTGCTGTCACAGTATTATTAATAAAAATGTCATGTGAGGTATCAGATGAAAGCTTATATCATACTGCTCACCATAAACATTGTGAGATGTATGTACGGTTGGGGTGGAAGGAGAGGCTGTTGGTTTCCGGGAGTTGATTTACAGCCGGTATCAGGCAACACTGCTTCACGCTAAGGGCAGGGGGTGGTGAGGTGCTTGCCAACCCGGAGCACCCCAGGAAGCATCACAGTGTGCAGTAGTTATCATTTTTTACTATTCTTACTTTATAGCCTTCAAAAATGTCACATATGCAAATTTGATAAAAGACAAAAAAAATATTGGCACTCTTGTGTGCAGGGGATTTAGTCATGCATTCCCCCACAGTCAATGATAGGATTTGTGCAGCTAAATCCCTTCACACTGATAATTTAGAGGTAAATCCTATGCTTATTTTAACCTGCATTTGCATGATCCTTCACACTCATCCTCCATGTAACCAATTTGAGGCTCGCTCTACTTGGCGTATAGTATCTGCTTCCTTGTAGCTACAGGTTTGGGGAGTGTCATATCTCCACCCCATACTCCCCTTAGTGATCCTTAGCCATATGAATACCACTGAAGTCAATATAGCTGTGAATAGGTGCTTTTACTAAGCAGCCCTCCATAGAGTCCAGAGTCGATGGATGGGAAGAGACCAGGGAAGGGGCTAGCCATGAGAGTATGCACTTGTCCCACTTCAAGTAGAGTTGGGCTCCCGTGCACTGTTATCGGTAGTAATGGGATAAATATATTAAGACGAATCTGTGTAAATGATGATAAAGCCTGTGCTGAGGCACTCTCATTAAAGGGAGGAAAGCTGTCAGTAGAGTGACAATGGAGCCATGTTGCCTTGAAGGAATATGCTTCAGGGCCCTTACTCAGATGGTCCTGTGCCTCCTCTGAATCAAAGTGATTTATCGGCCAGGCCCTCTGATTCTTTTGTAATAAGACAAAACCACCCAACAGCAGAACAGCAGCCACCCAACAGCAGAATTTGGAGAAAACTTTGTTAAGGCAGCCATATAGAATTTTTCCACTGCCTTCCCGAGAGTCAAATTTAACCACCCTCCCCCTCACACACCTGTGAACCTGTGAACACACCATGATTTTTTCTCAGTTGTTTTTATTCATAAAAGAATGTAAAAAATTGCCTGTGCAAAAAAAAAAAAAAACAATCTCTGGATTGTGCATCAACTGCCTATATTATAGAATTGTTCTTCCTAACTTAACTTTTTGTAGGTTTTCAATAGTTATGTCCCCATTAGTTATCATTTGTATACGTTCTATATTTTATTTTTCACATGCAGTGAGACTGATAGCGAGGACTAAGTTCCAAATTCTATTATAAGTTTAAAGTATACATAGTTAGAGCCGTGTAACTGATTGGCTGAACAAGAAGTAGGACTTAGTGGACTTGCAGGTGCTAAAATTTTACATTGTTTTATTTTTGAATGCAGGTTTTTTTGTACATAATTCTATACTGTATTTGTAAGTTCAACTTTCATGATAAAGAGATTGCACTACAGTACTTGTATTAGGTGAACTGAAAAATACTACTTCTTTTGGTTTTTTTACAGTGCAAATACTTGTAATCAAAAATAAATATAAAGTGAGCAGTGTACACTTTGTATTCTGTGTTGTAATTGAAATCAATATATTTGAAAATGTAGAAAACATCCAAAAATATTTAAATAATGGCATTCTATTATTAACACTGCGATTAATCACGATTAATTTCTTTAATCATGTGATTAATTTCTT